>JAYKKI010000009.1:32860000-33582500 GCA_039881145.1 Druceiella hillmani | reverse complement strand
TTGTGGCTGGTAACAAAAAGTGATTTAGTGGTGAAACGTTTTAGAGAAAGCCATTTTAATAGAAAAATTATGAAAGAAAAAACATTCCAGGAATCGTTATTTAAGTTCGATTAATGAATTTGAAAATTATATGGAAAAAGAAAGGTGCTTTTATTAGAATATCTCTCGTGTATAACTTCTCTAGTTATATAATATAATAAATAAAAATTTTAATTAAAAACGTGCTATCGAAATCATTGTAAATATTAATTGACAAGTATATCGGAAAGGTAATGATTGAAGACTGACAATAATTTCACGTGATAAAATAGTAATAGTAACAAAACTATAACATATATATTTTTGAGAAAATTATAAATAAAAACCTGTGCTAGTACGAGTAGAACTTGAACTACAAGACTTCCGTTCATATTAAGGTGCATATAAATATATAATAGTACATAGTAGTTACATTAAACTTTTTAGAAATTTTAATTTTTCCCAACGTAAATATACTGTCTATTAAGTTTTCACAGGCATAAAAATATTGTGCTTATTTAAAAAAATTATAGAATATAGAGATAATCGCTATGATCTCAGTAATGCTATTTTCTCTACACTTTTCCTGTAATCTTCTAGTTAGAATTTGCCAATCCTATTTTTTTCAGAATTTTTGATTCCGTAGTTATAGAAATTTGGTTAAAATCTTTATTGCATGTTTTTATGTATTTTTCTGATGATTTACTATCAAATAACATGAAAAAATATTTTTGATAACCTTGTAATTAACACATTCAAAAGAAATATCCATATTTAGTTTAAAAGGGCCACTTGATTTAAGAATAAAGAAAAAGTTAATTCTAAAAATTTTTCAAGTACTTCATTTAATTCCCCATAAATTATAATAAAACCATTCTTAAGTGTTATTTATCGCGATGATAAAAAAACTTTATTACTACATAAAATGTTAAGTTTCTGCGTCAAACTTTTTCTGAGAAAAACAGCTATGAGAGACGGACTGGCAGACAGACACCTGAGTGATCTTATAAGGAACCATAATAAAAAGTGTAATTTTAAGTAAAATAATTTTCAATCGAACCTTATAGTTTATGGTCTATATTGGCCGTCACTTTGACATTGCCAGCTTGACAAAACTCATCGAGAACCCTTTTCTCCATATCCTATCAGAACCTCACACGACTCGAGCACACCTACGAACTCTCCGTTGTCATTGCACTTCTCAGTCCAGAATCCATCGATTTGTTTCAAAGCTTCTAAAAGTTCTGCAAAATATTCTTCCTGAAGTTCTAAAGGCATTCTCTTGCGAAATACGTCGACATAGCGAGCCTGACCTGTAATTTGCAAAAATAAATTTTTGATATAATAGAAAGTACACAACGCACTCTGTATGAGGAATAAACATTTAGGGGTATATAGTGTTTCCATTAAACTAATTACAAATATTGATAATATTTTTCATTGCATAAACATACTGGAATATTTCTCAATAAGTGGCCAATATTGAAAATGATATTTTAGAGTACCTTAAATGATACTTTAAGGTAAGACCTTAAATTTAATCAAAAACATTTCTTTTTATTCTGTCCTGATGGACAATAAAAAAATCTGAAACATTTGTTTGATTTTTAAAAACATCTAACGGATGCTCATACTATCGAAGCGATCTTTCCTCGAACTTAGACATTCATTTGTTCGCCTGTATCAAGGTCAAATACCTGGTACCTTGACTTTGAATCTACGATCGCGATATTTTTTTTCGCAACCTTCAATGCAGTCATAATGAATATTATTTTTTTAATTTAAATCAGTAACATCATTAAGGAGTATATAAAAAAATTTAACTTAAATTTTTTACAATAATTGAAAACTTACGCATTGAATTCAACTTCTGTTTATACATTTTAATCTTTGTTCGAAGTCAAATCTATTACAATATACCACTCAAATTTGCACGTTTTCCTAAGACTTTATAAACTTTCATATCCTTATTTCATCACAAAATTTAAATTTCACAAATTTACTTGTAATTATTGCAGTACGACTGACATTTTATTTGTGAGCTGGATAGACACAGTACACCCGTACTGTCTAAGCGCCCAGCGCTAATTGTGTAACTGTTGTATTTTACGTCTCTGTCATTTTTGTTTACCTGTGTCAGTTGAGGGGAGCCCAATGAGAGAGTGTTTTTCGTTTGTCGTTGTTGCTCAGAAAGTGGTAATAATTTTAAATAATAGTATAACTATCAATTCCTTTAATTTACCAAAGGAATGTTACCTAAAATTTGAAAAAAACGTTTATTTTTTCATTACATGGTTTAGTTGCCGGTTTTCAATGCCTTAAAATTTGGTCACTGATCAAAATGTATTACCGAGTACGGCGGGTGTAAAATAAAGTAAATTTCTCAAAAATTGTGAAATTTAAAATTATTGCTATAGTTTTGTGGTAAATGATTGTTATAGTTTTGCAACATTAATGCCATAGTTTGTAGATGTGTAAAAAATTATTGCTATAGTTTTGTGGTAAACTTTAGGCAAACTTTTATAACGCTGTTCTTTTTTATAATTTTTGACCGTACCAGTTTTGGATGGGAGAAATTAAAAAAAATTAAAATTTAACCACACAATAATTTTGGCAGAAATAGCCAGTGCACTTGGCGATGACAGTAGAGTAATTAATTCTACAATATATACGCTTGCCTTTTACGTCGTGCTGACGTGTAACATAGATATAAACAATATTCAATAGAAAGTGTTGTATGACATATTTTTCTTTTTTAACAATCTGTATGATTATATATTATTGATTGAATAGATAATAAATACTAACAAATATTATAAATACGAAAGTGTATTTTTGTTTGTCCTTCTTTCACGTCGTTATGCAGCAATGGATCGTTGCGATTTTTTGTGTAATTGGTGGGCCGAGAAATAACGTAGGCTACTTTTATCCCGGAAGATCTTACCTTAACTTCAAAATACATACATATATATATATATATATATATATATATACATATATAATGTTTCCGAGTATCATTAAATTAATATTACTCTGGCATACTTTGATTTAATATACAAAAAAAAATCATAACGTATACACCTTCAAGTTTGTCCCACGTGTCAAACAGCACTTTTTTTACGTCTACTTTCGTGATAACATTCTTGAACCCACACTCAGACATGAGCTCAGCGAAGACTTTATGTGGGGACTCCTTATCCGTAAACTGTAAAGGGCATACCGCGTCGACATCTTGCATGTACAATGACCACTTAGGATTAAGTGAAACAGCTTTGATGGCAGCGTGGAAGGGTATGTTTGGTATGAACATCAAAAATATGTTTCCATTCGGTTTTAGAATGTCGTAGATGTTTCGTAGAGCTTGCCTGAAAAAAGTACGAAGAAAATAAAGAATACAGAATTTAATAGATAAGGGTATGTATAGATACGTCTATAATAGAAAACACAGAAATATTAGAGTATTTAAAAATATAGTTTTATTATCAATGCATTTTATGACAAGTGCTTCGCGTACAAATTAAAAAAAAATAAACGATAAAATATTTCGATAAGATCCGTTAATGGCATATCTTTGTCCAAACTTGGATTTCTGCCAATCAGAGGAAAAATCAGTCTTTTCAGTTTACAAATCAATTTCTATTAACAGTTCTTTGTTAATGATATTGTTATTTTTTCCTAAAGAACTTTTCTATTATATTTTATTGACAAAGAAGGTTTACAAAGAAGCCCGAAATTATCACTAAACCATGTAAGATACTATTCCAATTCGTAAGAAATAGACCATAAACTATGTGAAAAATATTGTAAGACAGGCAAGTTTATCAGAACAATCAGAAAAGAAACTGGTTTTACAACAATACACGCCTAATATTTTAAGAAACAACTATAATTAAAGATTATTTGAGACGAATATTTAAAAAAATTTTGGAAAGGAGGACACATTCATGAGTAAAGAATGGAAATATTTTGAAACGTGACATTTCTTGAATATTTGAATTTAATGGTATAGGATGATATGTATAGAATTCTTGTATAGGATTAATGTCTACGCGACGTAGGAATACTAATTCACAATAACCTAATTAGGAGTATAATATAAAAGAGACGGGGAGTTGAAATTATTAATGGCTTTCTAAAAACATTTAAAGATTCGCTAACTTTAAGAATGTAGTATAACTAGTTTATCAAGAATAACCAAGAAACATGAATTCATTAACGTAATCACAGGAAAAGCCATAATGTTGTAACAACGTTTAAAATACAAATGATCAAATTCACGGTAAATAGTCACCATACATATCCAATTTAAACTGCAGTGCAATCTTGCAAACATTATTAAAAGCTTGGAGCAACTAGGATCGTTTAATCAGTAGGTTGTGCTCATGTTACTTTATTATTGCAATTTATTGGCTGTCAAAAGCATATCTTTATCTTTATATTTGATTATATAGCGTTATCAAAAGCATATTCTCATTTCAATACAGAGTTTTTTTTTAATACAGCAGCCTATTTTAGTACCTGATTAGCCAATTTAACGAAAAACATGAGAAATTCTGGATGTAATTGTTGTTATACTTCCAATATAATTTCATTTTGTAAAAATGAAACCATTATTTTAACGTTTCCTTTGATATTGGCAATTCGTATAATTATAAATTTATAAATAGCTATATTAATACGACAAAAGAAATATAAAATATGAGACGGGATAAAACTATGTAAAACACATACCTCATTTTTGAAACGTAATGAAAGCAGAAGAATGAAAAGACATGATCGTAGCAGTTTTGTAGACTTCTGTGCAATGTATCTCCTTCGACATCCCAAAAGAAGAATTCATATCCTTGTCCTTCATAGTATTGCTTCGCAAAGCGAATCATGTCTTCAGACTTGTCTGCTCCGTCCAATTGAGTGAAAACCGGCAAGAAAGGTTTAATAATTTCTGTGGTAACAGAGCCATCTCCGAATCCTATATCGAGAGCCGTCCTGTTTTCATCGTCATGAGTATTCTGCCATCTATAAAGAGATCGAAATTCTTCAAGAATACTGGAGACTAGTGGTTTAGTAAACGGAACAACTGACCATCGATAGATTTGTGCATAATCCATGTCCAGTAATTGAATTTGAAATATCTTAATTTAAAAGACGGTCGGGGCTTTTTAAGTCATGTTAAACAACGGAGTACTCAAATGCAACTGAAAGCTTTGTTTCCAGTTTAACGCACGAGTATTATTAAAAACTTGTTATAATATCTGCATCAGTAATTATTTATATAATTATGCCTTTAAACTCTTATATAATTTATTTCATGTCTGTTTGTTTATCTTATTATATTTAATATATAATTTATCGTCCAAATAGAAATATCAAGTATTATGTACATGCTTTTCACATAGCGATATTTTCTACTTTCTTTTATATTTAAATTATTTGAAGATATTTTTTTAATAATTAATTAAAGTTGAAGTAATTACCAAATCAATTATCCGTGTTGTATAATGCTAAGTTTCATTGCTATTTTAGAGTTAAAAGGACCTATGAAACTTTTGCGGAGGCCTCGTCTATCAGCGTAGCCCAGTCTAACAGACAGTCAGTTGTTTCGAACAAAATTAAGTTCTGTTTTAAGAGGGTGATCAATGGGTGTTGAGAAAGGTCATGGACGATAAGATAAATTTGATGAATATTGTACGCGAATAGCCACGATGTGTTACATTCGTGTTTTGGCACTGTATTTTTTTTTTCGTGACCTGGTCTTCTATAGATTCAATTTGATCCATCCTTGTTTTGATTTATTCTACTAAATTTTTTGATGATTACAATTATGATATTCTCTGCAATATGTATTGGCTTTTCATTGGGTGAAGAGCAGTGGAGTTAGAATCATCAGAAACATGTCCATTCTCAGTAATTTTCTCATAATTACTGTTTTCATTATCTTTTTTTCAGTGACACCTCAAAGTCTTCATTAAAACTATTTCAATATTAATAATGTATAATTAACGATAAATTCAATGCAACAGACTTTTTACCTTTGTTAATAGTCTCAACATTAATTATCTGCACGCCGGAGCTAGATTCAACAGTTTGATTACTCTTTCCTTCGGCATCTCTATTTTCTTCATGTGCGGAAAAGTATTTGATTAAAGATCCAGCGCGTGATGTAACTTCTTCAGCCTTTGCTTTTCTAGCTTTCTTTTCTGAGAGCCAGACGGGTGAATTCTTTTTACTAAAAAAAGATTATTGGTTATATTTCGGTATCTCCACATGGCCTTACCTAGGTACGTACGTACAGGGTCGTACTGGGGCGGAAGAGCTCGGGTGGGTCTTCACAAGCCTATGATAAGGGTAGATAGAATACTATAGGATTATAATGAAATATACGTACTATTAATTTTCAGTGATATATATTATTAGATAAATATAGTTCCTGAAAGTTTTTAAAAATCGTGTTGAATGCCGTCAAAATCGTTGAGAAGACAATTAATTCGTTTAGAAGACATTGCCATAAAAAGCTTTCAAAAAGTTCCTTTTCAAAATAGCTTTCAAATATCTCAACGGAACAATATTTTTGAATAGACGTTATTTCTTGTACAAAAAAAAGCATCGATTGCACTGATTCAGTTAATCGCTCAGTAAATATTGTTTTTCAAAAAAATAAAAAAGTGCCATTATTAGTTTACGAGCTCAAGGAGCTCGAAAATGAACAGGAAAAGTCATATCCTTAAGTTCGAAGAACTCTGTAATTATGACCAGAAATATTTTTGAGCCCTTTGAACTCAAAAATAGCGGAAAGTTTCAAACATGGTCTCAGGGTCAACCATTTTTCAAAATTTTCCGTTTCATTTTCGTCTAGGTATGTATGAACCATTTTACATATAGCAAACGCCACCTCGCCTGGTCGGATGGTTTGTTTTGTATACGGTGAGAAATAAAACCATTTTTAAAACTAGTCTCGTATTTCTCTATAAATGTAACAAAATGGCAAAATATCATAATTGGAGACTTCCCAAGACGAGTGAGCCCGTAGTGAGCCGCCCCTTCGCCCCCTCTTCAATCCGCCACTTAAATTGAATGCCGAGATAATTGATGTGTCATTGAATCAACAAAACGCAAGGCGTAAACGATCAATACATTATTTGTTTATGCGAAATTTTCCTGGATTGAACAGTCAAATGAATCACTTGAAATCTTAGTGAGTCATTTAGCTTAGTGAATCATTATAATATATTGATTCTTTTGATTAACTCACTCACCTGTTACCCATACACAATCAAGAGCTGAAATTGTTTATGTGATAATAAACATTTTTCAGTAGCAACGTATAAAAATCTTAGTAATAATATCTATCACGATAGGGTCCGTAAAACTTAATAAACATCATAGGATTAAATACTTATTTATTCGCAATGAGAGTTAAATCCAAGAAAAACAATATAATTTTATTTAATATCCATAAATTTTCGAAACAAAATGTTTTAAGGCTTAATGTTATAAGTGACAGCCGTTTAAATTATACACTTTGGCATTTAGAATATTAATAGGGAAATAAATTATATTATTATTTTTAATATTTTATAAATTATATGTATTAATTTAAACTTAAAAAATGAGAAAATCTAAAAACGATTTTTTATGACACACTAAGAATTTAAAAATAGCTATCACTTAATTTTCATTCACGACTAAATGAAACTACATGATGTAGTATTATTTCTACTTTATTTTAATTCTTAACCACGACCTGGATTTCGTTGTATGAAAACGTCTTCAGGTGGGAAATTTGTAATATTTTAATTAATTGTAAACAAAAATTAGGTGATGAATGAATTTCTACAAAATTAACGCCAAATATATTCAATATAGGTATTACTTACCTTAATTCAATATTGTAGTAACGATCGACACCGACACCTGTTAAGTACCCACTAATAATTATTAATTTTGTTTTGAGTCAGAGCTAACGCCAAGCGGTGTTATGATACAATTTTGTGCATTTAAAAACTGTTTTAGGTTTTGTAAAAAATATGATATAATAATAAAAGAGTAAAAGCACTCACTTTTCATGCAACTAAATTATAGGTTTGTGTTAATTTTTAGGGTTTGAATCTCGAAAAGAAAAACTTAAAATTCCCCACAGAGCGGCGACAAAGCTAATTAAATCGTATCTATAGGAATGACCATAATAATATGTAGGGATGGCATTTTTTTCTCATCAACTCCATCAAATGGATATATAACAAAAGGATTCTTTTAAAATGCAATTGAAAATGTTCAGTAATAATTTTTTGATACAACGTCAATTGGTCGAGAAAAATCGTTTTGCAGTATATCTTTAAACATTTTGATCATGTTGACATACGCGTTCTTCCACAAACCTCAAATAATTCGAGATTATGATGTACGTGATGTAAATGAATGTTAAATTATTCACAATTGAATGAAACTACGTTATGTAGTATCATTTCTACTTTCTTTACGTTCTTTACCACGACCTAGGTTTCGTTGTATTACAACATCTTCAGGTGGGCTATTAGCAAAGATTAACTTTTAGGAATATCCAACAGCATTTATATGTTTTAAACACAATAGCGGAAGCCGGGTTTGTGTGGGTTTTTCCACTGCTTATGTTAGTGAGTTTATTGTAGGGGAGCGGTGTAGGTTTTATTATATTTCCGAGAGTTATACGATATACAAGTCTTTTAGTGAGGGTAATAAATTCAATTGATGTTATTTTATGAGGTTGTACAATGCAAATGTTCCGGTGTATGTAATAAAATTAAATGGAACTTATTCTCAGTAATATATTTATACAAAAGCAAGGGTATCTGAAAGTTAGAACAAGGTTATACCACTCATTCTACATATTTCCCGTTTGATTTAATCATATATTAATTTTTTTTTTAAATTTTATTTTTAATTTTTTTAACTTTTTATATTTATTTTTTTTATATACTTATATTTATATGTGTGTTGGGCTGAAACAATTTGAAGAGTACTGTAGTATCAATGTTGTCTAATTATGTTATGTCTAGAATATATTAAGTATGGGTGATGATATTCATTTAATATATTAACCTTGGTGTCTGTTTATTTCTAATGTTTCTAGGATATTAAGTTTAGTTTTTACGCATAACATATACTATGTAATATATTAACATTTACTATGCAACACCCTTACTTACATAGTGAAAAACAATATCAATGTTTATAAATAGATTAATAGAAACACCATATTATATTTAATGTTTAAACGTATTACATGCACTTAAGTATACACGGAACACTCGAAGTGCGATTTTTATTTGCACTTCGTTTATTGAAGAGAAATGTTTACATCCATTTTGTAGTCATACAGGTAGGTAATATTGTGTCACCGGCTCACGGCGGGTCTTTTAGAAACTCCATCGAGAATAATTTATATGTGTATGCACCGGCATCTCGGAGGAGAGGTGAAGTTAGTGGTGAGTGGAAAGGGTAATTGTCTGTTTCGCTCTCGGAGCACTACGAAAATCGAGGTCTGTTTCGGATCAAAAATCGATAACTTTTGTATTTCTAAAGATTATGTTGTGAAATTTTGCATAAACATAAAGTAGTGAGTAAAATGTTAAATGGGATGTATTTTAGTATAATTAATTTGAATATCCTATGTTAAGAATCAAAGTTAGTTATGTTAAGTTCAAAAATTATCAAAAAAATACTTTTGTTTGTTTTTGACCTATTAAACTATTTAAAACACGTACAAAAACTTATTATCAAATCCCTTTTTAAAAAATTATGTAAATACAAATCAAAATAAAAAAACAAAAAATAAAGTACTATTAGTTAAATTATAAAATAATGAATAGTATGTAAACTAGTATAATCGTTTTTATTGAAAAATTGTATATTTAAATAGATTAATTATATACACTATTAATATACTTTGAGAATTTCGAGATCTATTATTAATTCGTTCACTTTCAGAAGGTATAGAACATCCTCATCAAGTTTCTTTACGTTGTTACTTTACTGTTATTCTAATGCTGGTTATACACTAGTAGCTGATCGGCAGCACTGTCTAGCATGATGTAGGCGAAATTGTTTGTAATCCTTATTATTGGATTTTTGTGCGTCTTCTGAAAGTTGACCAACAGGAAGCACTGTAAAATGCTGTCTGATACTTTTCCATGAAGTAAAATTTTGTGAACCGAAGATGGCATGTAGTACAATTCATAATTACTCATATAAATCCTGGCAGTTTCCATAGAATAACTGCCAAATTTTACAGCATTTATCATCACACCTGACGAAAAAGCCTGCAAAATTATATAAAGTCATTTAATCAAATTAATATCTACTTCTTTAATTTCAGCAGAGCAGCTTGTATTGTAAAAAAATCTTCTGGCAGTATTACCGTCATTAGTATTACCACTTCCTTGTCGTGGTCGGTCAATAATCAATCCTAGCTCATCACGAAAACTTTTTTGTATCTGAGTTTTCTTCTTTTGCTTTAGCCCTTTCTTTTTTTTACGCTGTAAGCTGACCATGTCTGGAAAGAAAGATTGTAGGAAATATGTAGGATCATTTCCATGCGACGAATGCAGGCATGCAACGTAGACAATCCGTATTGATAAGAATCTTCATTTTCGACCCCAGCAGTCACTTTAGGCAAATCGTTCATTTACCGTGAAGTAGCTCCACATATCGTACGTGTGGAACCAGAAGGTATAATCGTCAATACCTCAGCTACTTTGCCATTTACCATAGTAAGAAATCATGGTAAGAATCATTAAGATACCATAGTAAGAAATCATTTACCATAGTAAGAATTCATGCTTCACTGTCATCGCCTCACATTCTTTATTAATTAATGTTGGGCTCAAAGAATTTATTTGACACTTTATTTCATCCACAACATCTTTAGTGTTTTCGGGAGTTACTTTACTGAATTCTGTAGATATAGACCGACAAAAAAGAACAGAAGAAGGTACCGGATTTTGTCGGTCTCCTGTTAGCTCGATAATTAATTTAGTAGGCCCCAAAGAAGTGATAAACAAATTTGCATCATAAATATATTCAGACTGTTCTGGAAGTTTCTGTTTGTACTGACTTTGTCCAGATGAGTTGTCCGTCACAGCCCTATTTACTGTATATGTACGTCACAGCCCCATTTACTTTGTCAAGGTGAGTTGTCCGTCAGAGTCCTATTTACCGTCACAGCCCTATTTACTGTATATGTATTTATTGTAATGTTTCAATCCATTCTTATACATGGAATCTATTTTCGAATTTCTTGCTGCTGTGTGATCCAATAAATCTTGAAGTTTTATTATTTTTGCAGTTGTGTATGTAATTTTTATTGCTGAAGGTTTGTTTAATTACTTGCACTTTGTAATATGGTGGAAATATAAAACAATTTCGTTCGTTTGTTAAACTTCTTAAGTACAAATATTGTGCTTACGTTAAATCTAAATCAACACGCTCAATGCTTCTTCATCCGTTAGAATTTGTTTCTGACTTTATTTTTCTATGAGACTTGAGAATAAGGTCTTATTTTCATTTTTAACAATCCTTAATGTTTCAACAAGATTGGTTTCTGTTCCTTCTCCTATTGAACGTAATCCCTGAATATATGCATGGTAAATGTACTCAAATTCATATCTATGAGGTAACATAGTATCTTTCCTTTTTGTGCTCGATTCTGATGAGCCTGCATAAGATACGCATGATCTTTTACGTTTTCCAGAAGAAGTAGATTGTGTGGAGTCGGTTGTAATGTCTTCCGAGTTAGGTAAAGTTACTGAACATTCTGATTCCAATAAACTACTGTTATTCTTTAAAAATGTATCTTTTATTCATGAAACTACCCTCCGCCGTTTATTAAAAACAGGAATAATATGTCTTTGAATATCACTGATGATAAAACAGATATTGTCTACAGAGACTTGATAATTCTCTCTCAAAACTGTTGATAATGCCTCAAACGTTTTTCCTCCCTCGATATATGAAAGTATTATTTCATCCTTAGAACACTTGAAAGTAGACATTTTATAGAGTTAGCAAAAAACGTACGTATAATACATTGGTTACAATTAAACGTCTGTCTAATCACCACTATAAATTTGTAATGAAGAAATAAATTAATCAACTCTTTATGTACTAATTTAAAAAGTTAACTGTTTGAAGAATTAGGGTAGTGTGCATCTTGTTGATTAAATTTTTCACATGCAAAATGAGTATAATAACGATAAACATAATAAATTATAGAAGTGATAAAAAGTATCACTTTCGTACCTATACTAAAAGTCGCTTTGGTTTCTTCATTAGAATCAGTGATTATAGACTATGTTCTGGTATTGGGTGACGTTCGGCCTTCTTCGATATCGTTGTTTGTATAGTAAATGTCTCGCGCATTGGCAATACATAATAACGTTATAAGAGAAAATATTTTAAAAAGCTATCACTGTCATCACGAGTATGTCGTCTTTAAGAGTTGATGACAAGCGTATGTTCATCTAATTTAAACATTTTGTTTTAATTCTTTTATATAACATTTTTTAGATATTGTTTTTTTAATTTTTTACTTTTTATATTTAAGCAACCGATTGACTTTTTTTAATTCACACTTGTCGAATAATTTTCGGTTCAATTTTAAATTTTTTGGCAACGCTTCTGGGTACATGCAAATTTACTATGTTAACCGTTCGTTAAAAAAATTACAGATAAAAAATTAATAATTGCAATTAGCTAGATTAACAATTAATATTAGTACAAAATGGTTAAATTGGTTTCTGTTGAAACCATTAGTATCATTCCAAATTATTTGTATGTATTTGTTTTTCAACGTAATTCTAAAATATCTATATATATATATATATATATATATATATATATATATATATATATATACACACACATATATATATATACACACATATATATATATATATATATATATATATATATATATATACAAATATACAATTGTTTCAAACGGTTTTGTATAGTGGTGCACTCATATTCTAACTTTACTGACATCCTTCCGATTGATCATCGCTTATGGGTCCACCTCGCTGTGTTTAGCCCATGTCTTTGGCAGTTAATATGCGTTTCTTCAAATTGTTGGCGTTCCCACTGGATATGTGGCCGAAATATTAGAACATCTATAGGTCGGTATACTGCAGACAGTCTGGATGTGGACTCGGGGCGCAAACCTTTTAGTGCTGAGATATCGGGCCGATGTGCTTTGCAAGGAATTCGTAATATTCAAAGCCAATATCTCATCTCAAATTCGTCATTCCTGTTCCTATTCGGGATTCAGAGCCATAAAGAAATATTGGAAAAACGAGTATAGGAAGTACAAAATGAAAATTGGAAGAAAGAATTTTTTTATCTCTACTTCTTAATGAGGGTGATATTTTAAAAACGTGTTAACTGAGATCTTTATATGATGCATATACTTGCAAAATTTCACAAGTGTTTGTTAAAAACTATAGGCATTACAAATGTGTGACAGACGAAAGGACATACACATATACATAGAGACATGAGGAAATTATAAGAGTAGTTGACAGCGGGATCATAAACGTAAATAAAATTCAATCGTGTTTTTTCTTCTCACGTTGCATAATGAAAACGTGTCTCTCGAAACAAAGTAGTTACAAATGAAACAAACGCAGTCGTTGCATTTATAAGAATGAAAATGTGTAGAATTTTCCTGGTAGGTTAAAGTAAACAGCATTTATGCATTATAAATGCATTACGCTGCGGTTGTAAATTGACCAATGACTAAATTGTGGAAAAACTGAACGTGTTTTTCGCGTTAGAGTAGGACTGATTGAATATAATTATTGCAAATGCAAGCATGCGTATCCTGTGGCTACCTGTACATAGTAATTAGCAGTCTCTTTTTAGATACTATGGTAATTAGTAGTCTTGGTAATTAGAAGTTATGGCGTTACTAAGGATAACACACTTTAGGTATAAAGGTTGCATTTGAAGAGAACGATTAAATAAAATCTCATTATTATTGTCTTACGTCATTGTTTGATAATTATTACTTGTTTACATGCGCAAAAAATCGATTTTCCTGCAAATAAAAAAAAATACAATACATTTCACATGTCGTTTTTAAACAAATTAACTTTAATTGCCATTGAAGCTATAATGGTGAATTCTCATGTGAACAAAAATCAAAACATTTATTTAAAACTTCATGATCGTTCAGCGATCGAAAAGTGGTTAAGAATGAAGTGTTCGCTATAAGTCGTGCATACAGTAACAGCCTCGTCGTATTTCATATATCACTAATATATTGGTACAAATAATTTTCGGGTTTCTATATCCCGATAAGTAGAAATTAAACCCAGTCTGTCTTGCTGCGTACTGCCTTGTTACACATTTAGATCGTCGACTGTAGACTTATTTTATTCCAACTGCGCATTTCCACATCACTTTTTCTAAACTATAAACAAGTAACAGAAAGTACTTAAAATTGTAATAGATGACTAATATCCATATAATAGTTTTCATTTCGGGCTGCAAGTTGAAAATGGTTTATCGCAAAAATTTATTGTTACAATAATTATGAGAATCGCAAAGGTTTATTGTTTTATTTGTTGCAATTATATGGTGCAATTTTCTTAAAAATTACTCTCTGGGTACTTTAAAACCGTGTTATTAAAAATATACGATAATTTAATGAAACTGCTAAATACGAAAGTTCTACGCATACTCAGGCACGTATAAATATTGAAGGATATGTAGTATTTTCATGATATTATTAATAAATATTGATACCACGAGTATTTTTCATCGTATTAAATTCTTATCTAGGTTATCGATTACAGGCGTAACAAAATTATGCAAATAATTTTGCTCTGAAGTGCTGCTAAATATTATGACCAGATTGTTTTCAGATTTTCGACATACGTGTTTAAAAAGTTAGAGGGCATTGGGAAACGCTCAAGACGTATATATCACGTCGTTTATAATATATTGCCATACATTCTTTATTGCATTTTAAAAGACGCGGTCAACAATATCTCTTAGGAAACAACATTGCATCCATCTATCAAATCCATCAAAGTGCGATATACGGGTAGGCAGATAAATTTTTTTTTTATTTCCGTGTTCGCGTAATTTAATTATATCTTCTTGTAAAATTTGGTCTTGACAGACGTACAAATGGACGTGACGTAATTATGAGGTTCTCCTTTTTGCTCTATAGCTACGGATCTCTAATGAACAATTTTTGTCATAAGTTTTATAATGTGAGGCATGCATGAAGTGAGTGGCGTTACAAGATTAGCCATTTTTTGAATATAATTTTTTTCCCTACTGAGCCAGAGGTTTTCCTCAGCGAAAGGATTAACAAATTATGTGAGCTTTTTTATTTTTAAACTTAGTGGGTAAACAATATAATATTATCGAGATTAGAGGTAAGTATGACTAAATCTCAGATTTTACAAAATGTCAATATAAAACATCGTCCAGCCTCAGGATAATGTATGAGTGAAACGTTTTAATGTGTCGTAGGCATCGAACATACGTCTTTCGAATAATTTAAAAATGTTTTATGTCATTAATTGTGATTCTTTATTTACATTACTAATAAATCTAATATCAAAGTTTCACAGATAAATACTTATACAGAGAGGCAGATGATATTTAAAAACAATATTACCATTTGATGCAGATTTACTTTATTTTGTATTCACTTTTCATACAGAATTAAAATATCAATTAGTTTATAATTCCCTTACATCAGCGCAGCGCCATCTTTTGGTAGATATGATTATTAATTTCACGTAACAAAGATACTTCAAGTACATAATATTGACGCAGTGAGCCGCTTTTTCATTTGAATTTATTGGATAAAAAAATATAAGTGCGACTTATACATGTGCTGATAAATTATATTCAGTAGTGATTTAAATTCAATATTTTGATTAATATATTTACTATTCGTAAGTATTAGTGAAAAAATTGTGTTTATAGACTTTTTCAAGTGCTCCAATATAATTGAGGTTATCTATCCGTATGTATTATTTAATGATGCCAAAGAAGTATAACTTCTCATGCGCGTACAGAAGTACACGCACCCATTTTTTGTTATAAGCGTAATAATAGTTGTTAAACGACGTGTTCAGCAAGCCAATTTTGTTAAATCATACATTAGTAATGATGGTATATAACTATATTAATAGAAATGTTCGGGAGCATTCATTAAAATTACAATCGTTAAACTAAAAGCTTGCTAGTTCTCGTACATATGGGTGTTTTCTTGTTAAATATATCGTTGCTGTACTGTCGTTTACTATAGAGACCATTAGTTGCATGAATTAAGGTTGACCCATCGTATAGTGATGAAATTGTTTAAATATTACTTTTTCTTCGTTTTAGGATATATTTGTATAAAATTAGAAGAATTTCTTCAAATCTTGTAGATCAAAAAGCGATAAGCCGTCACTTATTTTCTATAATTTACGTTAATGAAATGAAAATGCTTATGGCAAGTGACAGTCGGAAAATTGAATTTTGTGGAGTTTTTAGTTACCTAGGTTGTAATAAAGACAAAAAATTATAACGAGAACAAGGGGCAAGTGTACAAGGGGCAAGTATTCTGCCTTTAAGCCCAAACAGTAACGTGAAATGTCGTGAAATGGATTTCAACATTTTGATGAAATTATTTAGGTGAAACTTAGTTTTTTTTAAAGAACTTTGAATTTAATTTACATTTAAATTGAACAACTAAGCACTATACTCTAGTAAAAATTTGAAAAAAAAAAGGTTAATTTTGATATAGGAGTATATCTACGTATTTAGTTTAGAAAGTCTACCTACTTAGGACATAAGAGAAAAGACAAATATTGATAGTATACTAAAAATAGAATGAAGTGTGCAAAATGCTAAAATGCGTTTTCCTAATAAATGATTCATAGTGTTTTCAAATCTCAAGGCGTGAGTAGTTTTTGTAACGATAATTATTTTGTAACGATATATCATTTGTATTCTTATGTTGTAGGATGAATATTTAGCATTTTTTAATAATTTGAAACATAGTCATTTTGAAACGGTTAGACCAATTTTGTCCATCTACGATTAATCTAGATTTTGATCTAAGCTATTTTTGTGCTAATTTAGATCCCGATGTCATAAGAATTATTTTCGTTATATCTTACATAGGGCTTGTAAATATCATGCAAACTAATATTTTATATGTAAGTATATTAAATAAGGAAAATAGCTGTATAATACAAATGTTTTTTATTGAAATATATATTATTTTGTTATAACGAAAACTTAAAATAGAAATTGTTATAGACTATTTTCTTATATTATTAAGAACAAACCTAAAAAAATATGTAGCTATATCCAATTAACCGACTTGTATGCGAATTATACCGCTTTGGAATTTAATTGCTCCGAATTTAACTTTTTGTAGTTTGTACACAAATTGCATTTATATAAATAATATTATTAGATTAATTAAATTATATAATTTCGCCAGTATATTATGATGTAGTAAGTACAAATGCGGCTTCCTATACCTTATAATTACCGTTGTAAACGTATAACGATGGCGCTGGAATGAAAAGTTATTAATTTATTGAACGGTTTTAAAGAAATATTTAAAAAATAGTCGATGTTTTATTTTTTAAGGACAACAGAAATTGAACTGAAGGATTTTTTGGTGTATTTTAGTACCAAAAAAGAAAAAGATTCATGTATATATTAGAATCCAGTACTTTTGAGATCAGTGCTTTACCGCTGCGTTTCAGAGACTCATTTACATAGGTTAAAAAATAAAAGTGTTCTTACTATACATGGGTAGTTCGCAAACGAGATGTATGTAAATATGATTCATTTGGTTAAATCCGTATCTATATCTATCTTTCGTTCACGTGCGATCCGAATGTATCAGTGTGTCATTTCGTTCAAACTTTTTGGACTATCCGTAGTCCAAAATGAAGTTTGAACGAAATGATACATTCGGATCGCGTGTGAACGAAATATAGATAAATATAGATTGAACGAACCGAATCATTTTACTTACATCTCGTTCGCGAACTACCTATGTCTAGTTCTTACTAAGCACTTTTGTCACTCGCTTTTACATACTCACACGATATTCATGGGGCTGAAATTAAAATGTATTCATTTCTTCAACAGTTTTAAAGTAAAAATCGATTTTGCGTTTTTTTTGCTATGTTTAACATCTGAATTGAGACTACAGGATTTTTGTTTCTTTTTTCAGTTTTAAAAAATATTTGTATCGTCATTTGAACCTCGTACTTCCGAGTTCAAACTCTAAAATTGTACCGCAGAGCCTAAGATTCAATTAGAGAGATAACAAACTAAACGCAAGTAACTACGTATTTTTTCAGTTGCTCCATATTTTGTGGGAATTAGGTAAAAAATAGGTGATGTCTGTAGTTCACACTTGTCATAATTTTCCCTAATTCCATAAATGACCAAATCTGGATACGTAGATGGGCTGAAAAAGACCCCCCCCGTAAGCCTTTCGTTTTGCAACTAAGGAATATCCAACTAAGGAATATATTAGAAGAAGTCATTGTAATTTGGCTGCCTGGAGGACTTCTAGAACTGTAAGAGATATACAATATTTTGCAACAATTCTATATGTGTGAAAACAAGTCGAAGGTCTCTGAATTGAGAATTAAAAGGACAATTAAAGTTTATGGTATACAATTAATCTACTCCAATTGTATTACATTTACATGAGATTTAATGATAAATATTTGGAAATACATAGGGCACGAAACATTATGCTGAATCGTGATATCATTTCATAAAGATTAAACTTGAACTACATTGTAATACAATTCTCTCTTTTATGGCCAAATTCTACAGAACAATTAAAATTTTAGTTTCCAACCTCTATCCAACGTTAAAAGTTTTGAAAGGTTCGATAAAAACTTAAGTCTTGCAAACCGTTTTATTGCCCCAGTTATATCATGGACCCTGCTATTTTATTTTAATAAAGATCTTATACTTCAAAAGTATAATTGCCTTATTATAATATTTTGAAGAAGGTCCAAAAGAAATTACGATCGCATTTTATCTCAATTTTTAAATATTTAATAAAATAAATAATCATTTTATTTTTTTTGAGATTAATCTCTTATAAAAAGGAAATATTTTAAGTATTAATTGATATTTAATGGAAAGTTGTTATTCCCCAAGCGAGAAATTTTTATGTTTCGATATGATTCGATATTAATAATTGCACACGTGCAGTTTTTATTTTTTTAAGGATTGATACGATATTGAAATAAAATAATGTATAAGGCTTGGTTTTTTTTTGTATAAATTTGGTTAGACTTTTACTTGTTTGTAAATAATAAACACTAGATTCTGAGAGATGAAAAATTAATTGAATTTAACGTGGGTAAAAATTGTAGGAAAATTTCATTAAAAATCATAAGAAATACCAGTATAAATTTGGATTGATTTACTTTGGAAAACGGCAACAGGTGGCACAAACTTTTTAAAATGAACTTTAAATACATTGACATGTTTTAACGAAGTGTTCCTGATGTAAGAGACAAATTCATTCAGCAGTTTAGCAATATATTAACATGGGAGAAATATTCATAGATGACCATGTAGAGCTGGGAAAAAAGAACAATGCAGGATTTCTTCTAAGACCAAATGCATCTGAAGTCAAGAATTAAATTTTGATGGTTTTAGGAATAATTTACTCCGTTAAGAAGACGAAGGATATTTAAGGTGGGTAGGTTTCATATCACCAGTGAGATAAGGATAAATGTATTATTATTATGTAATTATGTTTTCTACTTAAGAATTATGATAATTAAATAAGCTTCTGGTGTGGAACCTTATTGAGGAAATATTCACCGTATTTTCCGGTATTTAGGGGAGAGTGGGGGAATTGGAGCGATGTAAGGAAAAGAAAAAAAAATACAGTTTCGGTTACAATCACAAGCATTTATAGACACTAATCAGTCTTTTAGTTACCCGTCTTTCAATAATTGTCAAGGAACATATAAAAAATATAGCCTTACATAGGTAAAATCACGTTTTTTATAAATCTTACTTTCGCTCCTATTACCTCACGCATCGGGTAATGAGAGCCATGAAGCCTTCATATGTGTAATGAGAGCCATGAAATAACACTAAACAAAATAAAATCCTATTTTTACCTATTAAAGAGGAACTTAAACAATCCAAAATTTTGAAGCAATCAACAAAACATAAAATAGAATATTTTCAATAAAAAAATAATAAAAGGTATTTTAGGGATCTAAACAAAAATTGCAAAGATAATCTTTAGGGTGATCGCAACCTGAACACTCAGAATGGGCCCATTTGCCACAAGCTCTGCAACGATACCATAATTCTTCATCTTTACCAACATCGTTACACATCATACATACATTTTCCTCCTCAGAGTATTCAGAATCATCATCACAAATATTATTTTCGTCGATAGATGATTCGTCAAAAGTGCTGTCTTGGAACAAATATTTAGTTCCTCTGTTTATATTTTTTTGAGATAATTTATTCTTAACCTGTCTCTTATTCTTAGATTTATATATTTGTATTTTCTTTTATTTATTCCCCTTCATCTCTCTTTTATTCTTTTTCTCCTTCTTCTCCTCAAAAACTTCCTTCATAGGGGTGCTAGTCAAAACTTCCTAATGTTGTTTGTTTCTGTTATCTTTTGCTGATTTTGCTGATATGTTGGGAGGAGGACTTAAAACATTTAAGATATGGGCAAAACTTGTAGAAGGTTGTGGCGAATCTTCTCTGCACATCACGTTGTGATGATTGGTCCCTGGCGGGCTGTTGAGAGGTGGTTGATGTTTGCAGCGCCTCTTGAGCGGAAGACACTGGTTGTGAAGTAACTGTAGCAATTGTTTCCGAAAGGCTAACAGTGTTTACCACGTTAGTTTTGTTGTCATTACTTTCGTTCTGGCCAAGAGGTAAAAAATCTTCATCTGAAAAAACAGATGGGTCCATAGGAAATATTCCAGTAGTTTTAAAGCCAGATATTCCCTTGTCAAGAGATGCTATCTTTGAGTAAGCTTTATTAACTATTCCAGCTATTTCGTATGGAGTTACTTTAATCATGTTTCTAGATTTCATGTACATATTGCATTCCCTTTTGTAAGCTGTTTTTAGTGGACCAAAAAACGTCACATCTAAAGGTTGTAGACGATGTGACGAATGTGGAGGAATACTCAACATAGTTATATAATTCTTTTTGGCCATCTCATAGGATTCCAATGTAGCATGACTGTTATGATTGTCCATAATGAGCAAAATCTGTTTTTCTGCAGTAGGACTTGTAAATTTTATGAAATGTTCAAGCCATGTTATGTATATTTGCTCATCAGTCCACCCATTTTTGGAACATGTATAAATAGCTCCCGGTGGCCCATCACGTTCTAGCTATGGAGAGTGTCTTTGTCGTGGAAAAATAAATAAAGGAGGCACATAATTGCACAAATTACTGTAACATTTTTGTCCCTCTCCCATGAAGTCGCTGCACCAACACGTTTCCGTCCTTTAAGAGCAATAATATTATCTGGCACATGGACTGTAGAAAATCCTGTTTCGTCCATATTGAAAATGTTTTGGGGCGCAAAATGAAATTTTGTCATTACAGATTCCAGATTACTAAAGAAACGTGTGACTTCAGTCTTATTAAAGCCCAGAATCCTGTTTATACTGGTCGCTTCAGGCTTTCTAATACTGAGTTCTTGATGTCGGTTCATGAATCCGTACAACCAATCTTTCCCAGCTATTTTTTTTCAGTATTAAATCTATTCTGGACACCGAAGTTCACAGCCATATTGTAGCATATTTTACGCAGTTGGATGCTTGTTAAACCATAAAATATATTAGACATATTAAGTATGTGGTTAACAAGTATCTGTTCCTGTTCACTAGTGAACACGGCTTTTCTACCGAGCGACGGAGAACGACTGTAAGTATCATCATCAGAAAGTGCTAACCTGTACCTTTTTTTCAGTGTGCTGTAAGGTATTTGATATTGTTGTGCCGCTTTATTAACCGATATTCCTTCATTTCTTATAGATTTTATTGCAGACTCTAACGTAGCTGATGTCCAACTAGCCTTTGACGTCGTCCGCTTTCTAGTTCTTAGCATCTAAAAAGAATAGATAATCAATACTATTGAATTTGAATTTTGCTACTCGTATGGGGTAATAAGAGCCATGGCGGGCTAATGGGAGCTTGAGTAGCTCCGATTATCGGGCAGTTAACCATCTCAAAATACCGACAATAACCTAAAAAACTTCGCTAAATAAGTTTGTCTTTTAATGTTATCATAAAATTGAATAAATAATGCATATAATAGAGGCAAAATACGACAGAATAATTATAGTTTAGATACTCACTTTATTTAAGAGATTTTGCACTTTTTTGTGGCGAGATCACTCCAAACGCACTTCTTCTTGTCACCACTGTGCGCGTGCTACTGGGCCGGCCGGCGGTGATCACGTGACATGAACGAATGTTCTCGAATGCATTCCTGTCAGTTTCGTGCGACTAGTGCGTTCCAGTCTGTGTAAATTTTAGTGGCTCCCATTACCAGCTAGCTCCCATTGCCCCACTCTCCCCTAGTTTGATATTGTGTATGTTTTTGAAAATTGTTTTGTATTATTCTTAGAATTTTATTTTTGAAAAATTTGCTTTCTCTTTAGTGTTTTCGAACGATAATATTTTTGATCGACGGCAGTGTATACACCTTTCAGTTTTCATTCATACGATGCTCATTAGACGATTTTCTGAAAGAAAAAATACAACATTTTTCAAAATTTGGTTGGTTCAGTTCGGACCTTAATTTATTTTGTAATTTTCAAGAAATTATATTAATAAGTGAATTAGTCCATATGAGAAAACCTAAAATAATTTGTTCCAAGTCCTTTATTCATATTTAATTCTTGAACAGAAAATGCTAATTATAATTCAATTCTTGTTTCACCCATCTTTCTAAGAGTATCTTAAAATGACTCATATTGACGAGAATACCGGAAAGGAGTAGAATAATGATCAAGCTGAACTTTTGCTCGATAGGGAGGCTCAGTTATTGAAAAAAAACAAAAATAAAGTGCCGTTTAATGACAACTGCTGTAGGTCTAATATGCACGTATTCTGTAGAAGTTCCCGATTACTGACATGTTCACTTTTAAGGCATTGTAAAAGAAAGCGTTTTCTATTAGCGGTAAATAATGTGTAGAATAAATTGTGAGTATAGTCGTGTTTGCATTGGTTCACAATGTTTTTTTCAAGGTCTTTATGAGACACTCCTCCTCAAAATGATTTGAACAAATCTGGGAATTAGCAGAAGGCTACCAATAGTCTTGATGTACTGCTATTTTTACCCACTTCGGTCGAAATTCTGGATCTTTTTGGGAACCTAGAGCGAAAAAGTTAATATATATTATAAAATAATAGAAGTGAATACTTGGCGTAATGAGAAATGTAATTGAAACAAAATTTTGTGTACTTAAACAACAAATTATTGTAAAATTAGTGGATATTGCCACGTTTAAATTAATTTGCCTATTTTTACCATAGTATCTTGTAGACTTGTGACGATGTTTTTAAATTTAAATAGTTAGAAACAAGTGATTGTATGGGTATTAGAGATGGGCAGAAAAGACTGAGTGAATAAAATGAATTAATTCACAGATACTCTTTGACTGAACAGGTAAAAAATTAAAATGCTATCATTCTTTAGTTCATTCAAGCAAAAATCACAACAAATCAAAAATCTGTCCTCGCATGCCCCATATCCAATACACCAATTTGACGTTTATATCATAGAACAAACATATAGTTTATGTATTATAATATATAGGTACTTACATTTAAATATGTATATATATGGGAATTAGATCAGTCGTAAAATATATTCGTGAAGTGCGCAATAAACAATATCTATTTAAAATACATTGCGATGTTAATTTCACAGACCTATTCCCGCGTGAAAGCAAGAAGGCATGCAATGATTTTTTCTGGAGCAAGTAGGATACTAAATGTACTAGATTGATTGACTTTACGGGGCTCTTTCATTTCGATTTCATTCGTCCGAAAGACTCGATCTGTCAAAATGTATCGATCTTAAAAGATTTCAATCAATAGCTTGTTCTTGGATTTTATCTATGTTTGTTTCATGGATAATCGGGAACCACAGCCAGCCAGGATAATTGAACTCGATAGTTATTGCAGAGGAACCTATTCACCGTGATCGTAATCTTCTTGACTGGTAGCTGTTAAATAGAGATAAATATCTACACTTCAATAAATATTTGAAAAAGGCTGTGTGTCATGGCCACTTCTCGAAGACAGGTTTAATGATTTCTGTTATATTGTTGTTAAGCTATTATGTTATTTATGTTTTAAATATAATTTTAGTATTTATTAAAAATCGATATTAAATATATTTATACATTTTTTTTCTTTTTTCGTTACGTTTGTGTAGATTATTAAATTGGTTAACTAGTTATGGATAATTATTAGGAGTAATAGTCGTCACAGTGTTGAGTGACTTTGGTTTTTGTAAACCATCAAATTCTTAAATACGCCAGTCTCTTAAAAGCTAAGACTGCCAGTCTAAGTCTGGAAAATATGAAAGGAAAGTTGATGTTTTAGGCACAAAAAACTAACTAAAAGAACTAGTTCTCGACTTTCAAATACCTAGATTGAACTAGGTTACACAAGTGACCTTAAACGCCAATCTGTAATGGATATCATAATTATGGCTTCATAGCTTGATGAACATGCTATCTGCACCTTTATAACTAATGCAAATCTACCATGGGATTAAGTGAGTACGATCTCCATAAGATTGTTTTATTATACGCCTATTATTGCTCCCAGTTTATATCATAGTAGGATTAGAATATTGTTTACATTTGAAAAAATTAAGATTCTTTTATTAACACATGTTATCAATCTCTATCATTGATGGCTGCATATACTATTTGTGTAGATTATTTGTTAATCCTGTACAGGGACTATAATTAAAAATTAACTTTGTTAATGGAAAATGTCAATAAAAACTATGTTTTGTGAGATTTTGCCTTCATTTTTGGTTTTAAGCAAAACAAATTACTGCATTCGAAAAATGTGGAATTGTAAAATTCCAATTTCTCACTAAGTTTGGTAACTTTCTGTAAATTTTTTGAGAATGGGAGAACAAATTGCAATATTCAGATTGGAAACTTACACGAGTGTAGACTGAAAAGCATGCAACCTAGTTATTGGAGCAAAAAAGACCTAAATGGAAGTAGTTGTATTTTATAGTATACTCGTTCTCAATACCACTTACTTTCCATCAGCTCTATAATGCTTTGACAATATTTAAAAATGATTCTCAAACGGTTTGAAAATATTAATTTATAGCCGCTTTGATTTCTTTATTTGATGAAAATTTCAACTCAATATGAGCGGATGATTTGCAAGTTTGAGAAAAATTAAAGTTCCAAATCAGAAATAAGATAAATTAATCAAAACGACAGCAACTCTTGTTATGGTCTCAGCTATTTTTTATATTAGCAATTTCTCCGGCCCTCCATAATCAGATAACGTATTTTGTCTATGTTTTCCTCGGTGGTTGTCGTGGACCTTTCAGTCCGTGGAGCATATTCGGGGCTTTCCCAACCACATTTAAAATCAGTTACTTGCTTTTTACTGTAATCAGTATCACAGTAGATATTCCTTTTGTGTCTACCATGTCTTCGTGTATTTGTTTTAGCATTATTCTTATCATGAGGAAGTATCTGCCAGCAGCGTGGTGTTTCATTTGTTTATTTTTGCATTAAGCCTCTTACAAAAAATTGTTTAAACAATCTCTACGAATATAATAAAGAAGTAAAATTTGTTAGTTCAATGTAATTTCAAAAACTACCCAACTGATTTAATTTTTTTTATTGATAGCTAAGTTATAACATGCATTCCAACATATGCCACATTTTTATCCAATTTTTTAACAATAGGGTGACTGCAAATATTGTTGCAACGATAAGTCAAAGAAAAGTGTCTATATTTCATAAGAATGAAAAGATAAAAATGAAATGATTATTTTAAGTTTAGGGGTATTGTGAAATGTCTAAAAATATCTCCGTGGGGTAATTTGAGGGGTGGGGTGTCTCAAAAAATAGATCTCTGTGGTTTAAGGTAAAATAAACATCCGGTTATATCATATAATATTATTCAATGACAATGAATCGCTATATGGATAATAATTAATTTTATGACGCGTGCTCAGACTGATTGCTGTAGGTGTCGAGTTGTACTTATGCTATTTGCCATGCTGTAGAACGTTGATGTAACATTCTCTTTCACTTTAGATGCCATTAAAGAGTATGAAATATTGAAATTATCAATTTTTTGTGAAACAAAACACTGCTGGTTGATATTGGTGTTTCATTGCTGTATAGTTGCCTTCATTAATAATCTATTGGTTATATGAGACGATGTAATTTTTTTAAAAGTTGAAATATAATTTTATATTGTTGCTGCATGGTCATTAAGAGCTCCCAAAATATACGTAATATGAAATTAAGTGAAAACAGGATTGAAGGTATTGAATAGTCTTTGATGCTCTTAGTGATAGATGAAAAATGTTGAAAGGTCTCATAAAAGGAACATGTAAGTACTGTAGGCGATGTATACAACAAGACGGCATTCAGATCACCATTGTTTTTAAATTCTTGGTCTGCATAGTATACTCGTCTGATGAGATGCTGAAGATTTGGTTTTACGCAGAAGTGTTGCATCCATTCTGTGGAAATTGTTATTGTATCCAGTCACCTGAATAACAAATAGATATGTTGCTTGCTGGATCACCCCCTAAGAATTGGTTCCTTATTCAGACATGGGGAAAGTTTAGACACAATTATTGGTGTCTAACTGCAGAGATGCAAGGTTCTTCATTCAAACACGGGGTAAGACTTAATGGTGGAGTATACTGGCCAACTTCAGAAATGCGAATCACCTTTATGACTGTCTACGCACAGTAGAAGAAAAAATGCCTACTTCTTTTCTTTGAATGACAGATTCTACCCAATCGGTCCTATTTTATTCGTATTTTGGATATTGCTGGCATTAAATGATGTTTTGCATAAAAAAGCGAGAAAGTTATAAAATTATGAAACAATTACACTATTAAAACCCATAACTTAACCCATGCTTCAGGAGAATTCCTCAAAAGTTGATCAAATTCATAACAATAATAGAGCGTCTAATAATCAATCTGCACTTTGAGCAAACATTTGTTTTAAATGATTTGCCATTTCATCTATTATCTTTCATTATTATGACACATTTAAAAATTATAGAAGTCATTTCTTAGAACAGCATTAAAATATTATTATAGAAAGTGTGCTTACGACTTTGTTCCCTTGTAATAAAGAAAACAAATTTTTACACTGGGTATATACTATTACTGCATCAAATTTCATGAAAATCCATCCAGTTGATTTTGCGTGATACACGCTCAAATTAACATACAAACAAATATTCTAAAGAAAGTTTCCTGGCTTCTATTATCACTCTATATGCTAAATCAATCACTTTTATATTTTCAAGGTACAGAATTCACTCTGGTACAATTTTATTACATGCATAAATAAAGCAATAAAATAATACGTTTAAACATTCAAACTGTAAACGTGTGAGATCACCTTTATTTACATCAATTAAGAGTATTGTATTCTTATAGTGTGTGTATTACATACTATAAAATAAACTAAAAGAAAATTATATCTAATATAATCACATCCTCAAATTGTTACTTTTTTTTCCTATACGCTACCGCAACGAAAGTGCATATGACATATGGTGCATAATAATTATGAAGCTTAATTGTCATATTTAGACTCCAATGAATAGACCAACGTGATGATTGTCAATTTCTTTTCATGTATGTATAGTATTCGTTGCAATATTGAATGTGACATTGTAAGACGTCCAGCAAATGCAGCCCACCTTATACTGGATACCGAGCAGGCTCTATCGTATCCTTCTGATTTGACAGTACATAGAGGTAAACTAGTACACAAAAGTACCAATACTGTTATTCATTATTTTTATCAAAAAAGTATTGTTACGTACGAAATAAATAATACAAGATGAATATGCCGGTTTCTCTTTAAATGGTAATGAACAGTAATAAACAGCTACTGGTCGATACGCTTTTACTAGCTGACATGGTCCACTGGAAATATGGAGAAAGTAAGTTCATTGTAATTTATTCTATCGTATAAATGTAGACCCAGTTTATGGAACGACAAGTTACCTCAATAATATAACTTTCTTTAAAAAATACATAATGTGCCAAGCTGACTCTGACACAAATTTAATCTCAGTACAATTTATAGTAGAAAAATTAAGAGGTAATTGTAAAAGGGAACACAAGCAGTAATGAATTTTAAAATTATTGTTTTCGGTTGTCATATACAGATGTGATGATATTTGTCGATACATTTTTCTTTTCAAGCATGTGTTCAATATATATATATCTTTTTTCCAGTATATGAAGCTGTATATAGCTGACGACATATATACTTAAAAGGAGAGAAACCAATAATTTCAAGGGAGAGATAAATAGACATTCAACAAGCGATTTTAAAAGTTCAATTACTTGTTAGAACTATTTAAAAGTTGGTCAGTGATTGTAAATTACCTGATAGAATCTGTCACTTTCTAGAAAATCTGCTCTTTCTCCTTCATTGTCAAAATAATTTTTGCATTCTTCTCAAGCTCTTTTACCTTCAGTATAAATGCTATTTGTCCTTTTTAAAGGAATCATAAACTCGTCCCACCCTCTGTTTGTTACTGAGTTGTCTATTACATACTTATACTCTCGTGTTAAATTAGTTAATTTTAGGTACCTCCTAAAAAAATTAGGTGAAACACAAACGGTCAAATTGATGAAAATTCTATAATGTGTGATTAAACCTTTTTTAATTATTTTATTTTGATGCATTATTATAAAATTGAATGTCTGCGCTTGTATATTACTGGGATAAACGTCGATGCTTAAAACTATTAAAGAACTGTTTTAAAAATATTTGCAGAACCCTTGTGAATATTTTTAAAGCAATTGATTGCTTTAAAATTTGCATTATATATAGCAATCGATAGCATTTACATTTTAAGTATAACGCATAAAAATATAATCATATTTCGCACAACTACATTAATGGGGAAAACGCATGTATTTCACATGCGTTTTCTCTATTAAGCCACTGTAAGATGATCTGTTTGACACTGTTTAACAAAGCTCATGTTTAGTCAACGTTACTTTGTATAATATTTCAAAAATTTACCATAAAATTATAAATCAACGAGAAAACATTATTTTGATTCAGTCTTCATCTATCTATCTTCTTCTTCTATCAGATACTTCATACCTGTGTATCCTCCTTGTGCGTATTGTTATATCTCAATTAACCATGAACAATGCATCGTCTTATACTTCAGTGAATATTATGGAGTAAATGTTTATTATCACATGGTTTTATATTAAGCGACAGTAATTGAAATAATAATATCTTATTGATACCACTTTAATATTAAAAGGAAAACAATCCCCATACCTACAATATTTGATAATCACTTAGGCCTTCATTTTTTCGTTTTGCGTTGATTCTATATAGGTCAAATCACTATAAGTCAATTTTGAGTTGTTTCATTGTTAAATTAAAACATATTAAACACGTTTGTGTTTTATTAAAAAAAAATTGCAGCAGGTGTTTTTGGCGCTATATATGAATAGTAACAACAGCTGTGGTTCTGGAAAATATTAAACAAATGAATAAATAATATGGTATTTCCATTCGACATGGATGACCCCAACTATTTTTTTAGTTACATATTACTTCATATAGGAGATCTTTTATGTACACCAATCTTCCTTGCTGTTTACAAAGTTTTATAATTGTGATAATGATTTGATTTTCATAACAAATATTTTGGGTTAAAAAAAATGTGAAAGTAATAAAAAAATTTACAATATTATACGGTTTGGTTTGAGATACCTAAAACTATGGTTTCATTGAACAGAATTTTTATTTTAACAAAGTAATTAGCTTATTTTTCATATTATAAAAGTGGGTGTATATGTTATAATACCTACCTGCTATAGAGTGAAACCAAGCATTTAAAACTTGGTGGTAGTTAGATCTGTGCCCATAGAGTAATTCACATACCAGATGATGGCTCACGTGTGTTTCATGATATTACTTATTCTGTATATGGAAGTACTAATACTAAGTACACTTTTAGAGTTAGATCAAACACGGTATAGTATTTAGAAGGTAAGTTTTGGTATAGTATTGGGAAGAGTAAAAATTAACAGTTGTGATGAACATGGTCAAAGTTATGTCGACAAAATTAAATAGTTTGAATGGATAATACGACTAACTATTGCTAAAATTAAATACGCTGAAGAAACTGAGAAGGTGAAAAGTTAAACAGTAAACAAAAGACAAAGTTAAAATCTAAATAAAATATCAGTTTTATTGAATCTACGTCTCATCAGACCTTAAAAGAAACTGGAAAACAAGTAGTGAAATCCCATCACAAAACCAAACTGTAGAAAGGGACAAGTTCCTCTTTAAAAAGTTAGCCGTAAAAATCAAGGGAGATATCACTTTACCATAGGATAGAAAAAATAAAATCATTAAAGTTATCTCTTTACACAACTCTTGTCCCTCTTATATAACCATAAGTCAGGATAACCACATTTAGCTTATAAGTATTTCAATGCAAAATTGTTTCGATCTATTTGCATGAATAATGGTAATGTTTTTATGATACATTGTGGATAACATTAATATTTGTAAATCATTTAATATAAATACTATGTACCTTTTTATGTTTAAACTTTTTTATGTGCCAAAGTGTGTATGGAAGTCAGTAGTGCTACTTGCACTACTTTTACTTCTTACTTTTTTTACTTTTTTTTACTTAACATAATTTTTATAGAAAATGTTCTCAATTTGGATTTTAAAAACCATTTCAAGGTACATCGTTTAAAAGTAAATTGATGCTAAATGCGTAAGAGAGCAATAAAGGTATCAATGAAGTGAATGAAATCATTTGAGCTCTTGATACTTATACAAACCAATGATTTTAAAAACATAGTGTTGCTATTTTGAATGGCGCCTTCTCAAGTGGTAGATTAAGCTACCATTTTGCGTAAATCTCATGTTACACATGCCACTCTTGCAGGGCTTTTCACCTGTGTGTGTTCGCATGTGCCTAGTTAAATTATCGCTTTGTGCAAAAGTTGCCTCACAGGTACCACACTTATAGGGCTTTTCACCTGTGTGTGTTCTCATATGCTTGTTTAAATTGCCTTTATCTATAAATCTTGCTTCACACAGATCACATTTGTGGGGCTTTTCACTTGTGTGCGTTCTCATGTGCTTGGTTAAATTATTTCTATATGCAAAATTTGCCTCACATATGTCACACTTGTAGGGCTTTTCACCTGTATGTATTTTCATGTGTGTGGTTAAAGTATTACTATATCCACATCTCGCATCACACGTGCCACATTTGTAGGACTTTTCACCTGTGTGTCTTCTTATGTGCTTAGTTAAATTATCACTTTGTGCAAAAGATGCCTCACACATGTCACATTTGTAGGCCTTTTCCCCTGTGTGTGTTCTCATGTGCTGTATTATAGTATTACTATGTGCAAATCTCAGGTCACACGTGTCACATTTGTAGGGCTTTTCACCTGTATGTGTTCTCATGTGTTCTATTAAGTAACCATTTCGTGCAAATCTTGCCGGACACATGCCACACTTGTAGGACTTTTCACCTGTGTGTGTTCTCATGTGCTGTGTTAAATGACCGCTTTGTGTAAATTTCACATCACATATGTCACACTTGTAGGGCTTCATACCCGTGTATCCTCCTCGTGCGTATTGTTATATCTCAATTACACTAGCGGCTCGTCTCGTGAGATGAGTCTCTCTGATGTATGACATGAGACAAGCCGCGAGCCCACTGTTTCACACATGTATCTCGTGGCTCACGCTTGACTGTAAATGAGGGGTTAAAAGATTACTATGTGTAAATTTGCCTCATACATGCCCCACTTGTAGGGCTTTTCGCCTGTGTGTGTTCTCATGTGCTTGGTTAAAATATCAACATATGTTGCACTTGTAGAACTATTAACTTTGTTTGAGGAGGATCTACGAAATGCCCCTCATCACTGAATTCAATACTAAACTAATACGAATAACTAATACGACACACAGAAAGATGCATTTAAATGTTTTTTTTAATTGTTTTCATCTCTTCATTGTGACATTAAGGGAGCATTCGGGAAAAACGTCATTGGCTGTCACGGAAGTCTCTTTGACGTTAGTTGGAGGATACAGCTTGTGGATCATGGTGAACATCCTATCGCAGGTGTCACACTAGAACATTCGTTGGCCAGTGTTGGCATACAAGGTCTCACCGGATATTTGTAGAATGTACCAGGCAGGACTTCAGGTGTGCCTCATGGTAATCTTCTTTTGTGGTTGTATCATGGTAATATTTCCATTAAATAACTTGTCTGTAACGCATAAATATTAAAGAACTGGTAAGAATATCATGTGTGGAAAATACTGTAAGATGACCTGAATTAAATTTAAGATTTACTGATACAAGAATATGTCAGAAGCCAGGATAATAGTACAAAGTATTGCATAAAATGATTAAGATATTGAAGGGAGTACAATTAAAACTAAGTTATCGTTTAAAGAATATAAAAGTGCAGGTCTTACGTTACTTACAAAGGTTGTTTTAGATAATCAAGTGAAGTAAACTCCAATGATATGAATAAAATTTAAGTCTAAAATAGTCCTCGACTCCCTCCAAGGGCTGCACCGTGTCTCCGTAGGACGCTACTTCGATGCCCAGCAGCTCAGAGTATTCGATACCATAGAATATCAACAGATGGTGTTCAGTGGAATATTGTAGATTGTCCTGAAGCATTGAAGATAACACTGGGGTGATTATTTTCAAATTATTTCATGGGATGGATAGTGCACAGTACTTGCTTTTAGAGGTAATCAACTGTTTTCATACGTGTCGTTTTAAAGAAATGAGATACTTAAAGTAGCAATAATTTCGACAATGTGAAGACTTCAGCATAAAATTGGTCAAAATCCTGTCGGAACACGCACAAAGTAAGATTGTTGATAAATATGAATCAAAACACTTTCATTAGGCTTCACATACAATTTCGGCTTAAATAATAAATATTGTAAATGAAACTTTAATTACTATTACTAGTTCAATGAACAATGTTTTTTGCAAGTTCAATGATCATGTATGGGTAACACTTTAAAATTAGTTTTTTTATAAATTTCACATAATAAATGAAATTTGAATATGAAGCATCTACTTGCACTAGAATTTACAAAGGTATGACAGATAGGAACAGACAGGCAGACGGATGAATATGAAGATACTACAAGGCTTAGTTTTTCTTATTTTGTTATGGAACACAAAAATAATGTTATTTGTGAATATTGTGCTACATATTTTATCTACAGTGAAACACTGTAATTAAAATGCTAAAGTACGCTAAAGACGAGCTTAGTCACCCTCATATTACATTCTTTTTACTCGTTTCCTTTTGCATTTATGTTGATGTGTGTAATGTGTATGTAAGAACCCTCTTGGGAACTTTTGTGATCATCTTCCCTGTCGTGGTTGATTGCCGACATTGAATGCGACTGAGATATTGATTAAATCAAGTAGACAGACATCTGTCCTTCCTTAACATTGCTTCCGATTTCCATGCATACAACACAGTCAATAGGTACCTCTTTTTCGATCTTCTAATGTGCAAAAACACTGCTTAATGACGACTCGCAAACAATATAAAAATGTCACCTTATGTTGAATTATAAACTTCTCATCACTCATTAGAGGAGAGAGGCTGCTTCTTCTGGTGACAAGTCCAGTCTGATGGCAGATTGTAGTATTGGCAGATGACTGTACCTTTATTACAATCAGTTAAGGTGTTAGTAATAAGGATAAGATGAATGCTTCATATAATAAAATTACAAGAGGTTATAGTGTTTTTAATTTTCACACAAGCACAAAATCGCTTTATAGACGATATGTACATGAAAGCAAAAATAATGACATTCTCAAATGGTATGGAGAAAAAATATAACATGGATATTGTCAAATTGAATCCCAATATATTTTCTGTAATTGAATCAAAATCCAAAATTTTTTCTGTAATTATGTAAACACATGCCGTCTGTTTGTTTTTTCTTTAGGCATTGTAAGTTGGCAATGTGAAAAATATATATATTTTAATGTGGATACGTCTATTACTTCAGTCCTATACTGAATGATACCAATACTGAACTGTATTGGACTAAACAGTCTGACAAAAACCAGTTTGGACTAAACCACCTGACAAAAAATTGAATACGAGAGGCATGTGATAGATATCAGGTGATAGAATAAGTTAACTCCGGACGTATTATCTAGTGAACGCATTGATTGATTTGGTCAAAGTAAAATGACTTTGGATGTATTTTAATTCCAATCCCAAAATGATTACTCAAATAATTATATTTAAACTATATATAGACTGCCAGTATTGATTTCCAGATTAGTGTTAAAGCCCAAATTGAATAATGTAGTTGAAGCATATGTGTGCCAAATATAAACAGAACTAGATGAATCAATGCCGAGTGAAAAGAGCAAATACTGAGTCAAGCAATGTGCTCACGACAAATGCTTAGCATGGTAGACAGTACTTTGAATGCTGTTGCCGCTATCAGCCGCTTATTGAGTGTGTCGACGAGCTCCAACTGTGAGGTGACGGTGATAACCAGCAATAGTAGTCAGACACTTCAGCTGAAATTACATATTTTGTACCAAACACAAGTATGAGCATTAGCATCAATCCCATACTCCTTCTCTTATGTGAATAGAATCATAAACTCCATAGAATGCTTCATGACCTCTGTCTTCATTGCATATCCCGTTCTGCTAATACAACTATTGTTATCCCTTGCAAGTATGTAGAATTGTACCTTGAACTTCTTCGTCGTAAATTGCACCTTCCATCATCTCAATATTCCGTGCATATCTAAACATAATTCAAGCTGTAGTTAGAAAATGTAGCAATTCCCATCCTGCATTGTGTGCAGATAGTTACTAATTTGATAAAATATATTGTATCTTATAAGACGTCATATAACCATGGTGATTTTATGGTATTATAAAAAAAATGAATTTGTGTTTTAAAAACAAACATTCTCCGATCCCCTTAACATTTTTGGTGGTAGCGATGGGGTTTTTAAAATCTAGAAATGCCTTGAATAATATTGTAACACTATAAATCAAAGTTCGTTAACGTGAAACAAATGGTCACTAGTGAGAAGAGCTGAAAGTGCACGTTCAATCAAAGAATTCAAACATTGGGCGCAGTTCAAATCGCTTTTAAAATTACACTTTGCTTAAAGAAAACATTACGCATTACACGTTTACTCTCCGATTTACAAGAACCAAGTATATGTTTATGCATTGCATTGTGCTTATGATATGAGTAGTTCGGCTTATGAAAATGAGTAGTCGAAGGTAAATATATCCATTCCCACAGAAAGAAAAGTAGAACTGAGAGGTTGTGTTACCGCCATGCAGTTCCTTGCTGGAATTAATCCAAAATTTTTCATGGGAGCATAGTTTAGAAATCCTTTAAAACCTTAAATGAAACCATAAATTCCACTTCTTATGAAAAGAAAATAGTTCAAACTACTTATAAGAGAAATTTATTGTTTTCATTTGATAATTATTCTAAACACGAACAAGAACAGTTACTATCAATCACAATCCTAAGAAAATAATTTTAGTCCATGAATTTTAGAACTTAAATGTTCACGTCACAACTTAAAATTAAAATTTTCCCAATTCCACAACTTTATCACAAATATCTAAGAGAGCCTCGATCAGCTAGCTAATAACAAATATTTCGGCATCTTTAACTTTGCACCAGTGTTCCCTCAGATTACCTCAGGTCCCCAAACGATTCTTCCAAGATGGACTTCTTTATTCCTAAAGTGCATTACAAATTTAACTGTATGCCTTTTGGGTACCTCAGCAACATTTCAGAAATTAATGGATTCAGCCCAGAAAGAAGACATTAAGTTGTATATAACAGAGCGACGGTATGAGAAGATTTCACAACTTTGTATTAGATGGATTTACAAATACATAAAAATATTTTTTTATTAAATTATGCAGAGTAATAAATATTTTTTAGTATTTTAGATTAAGAAACGTGAAAGAATAAAAACGGCACTATAATATTAGAGAAAGCAAACAAATTCTCTTGAATATTTTCGAATACCCCAAAAAATAAAATAAATACGAGAAAATCTAAACGGATGATAATATTAATATATTTTCCCCATCATTTTAGTTTCTGAAATGAGCGTTAAATGTTAGTGATTACCAATTTCAATTTATAATATCATTCAAGTTTTGGTTTTAAATTAATATTATAGGAAATAAATCACAATGACCTACAAAAAAAACTCTACGACCCATCCTGCTTTCAAAACAATGCAATATCAATGATAGTGATTCATCCTTTCCATCTAACTTTCCTCATTAAAAACCTCACAAATGATTCCCAAAGACTATGAAAGTTTAATTCGAAACTACAACAAGTGTGACTTCCTAAGAAAGATAATGTCATATTTAGGTCATTTAATATTGCTGAAGGAGTAAAATTTAATCCTCTAGAGATATAAAATCATTTCTAGGCCTAATGTCATATTATTGAAAATTTATTCCAGACTTATCGAAACTCACCAAAATCCATAAAACGAGATGTTCTATATCGCTTGCCAAAATGAGCAGCAAGTTTCATTTGAAACTTTTAAAAATAAAATAATATCCTCTCCACTCTTTGTCAGCTTATCCCAATTTCTCTAAGTCGTTTGTGCTTGCTTACATGTGTTGAATTACATAATCTCTGTCTTCTCTCTCAAAGCTTAAATGACTTTTTAACTGTAACTGTAAAGTATTTTGGGTTGAGGTGTGGGAGATGACGTTGAAATTAGAAGATTATGAATATGAAATACAAGAAAAGGAAAAATTAGCAGTAATACATATGTACCATTTATCATATGAACATGACCAAATAAAAAAACCCAACCTATTTAAATTTAACAACCACCGCAAGATCCTGTAAATAACCTGATATATCTTGGTCCAATGGACTTTAACCCTTACAATGATATAATCCCAGGTCTCGGCTACTTAAAAAACCCACCACCAAAATGTAGTTTACCTTAACCAAAAATATAAACCACAATAAAAATTTAAGAGAACATAATGAATGTTCGCTGAAAAGTACTTGTAAAGTGATATTTGTTCCAATTTGTATTGACTTAGACAAGTTCAATTCATAGATTTTGGAAATTTATAAGGTCCCAATGGCTTTATAAAGAGCAAAAGACAAAATGCTTGACAGTTCTGCAAAATATTCTACCTTCCATTACATTTTATGTTTACTTTTTGACGATTGCACTAATTATGGTATATTTAAAGCGTTACAATATGTGAAGAATAAACTATTGGTCCCAAAAAATACAAATGAAATAGTAATATCAGACTATATAAATCCTTACAAAATTATATAGAATGTGCTTACATATTTGTTCCACAATACTGATGTAATCGTTAACAATCATGATAGTAAAATATTTTTTTTCGTCTCTAGCTAAAATCCACAAGGTCGTTCACCTGGATTAAAGAATGGTATTAGGAAAAACATCAATGTCAGTCATGCCAATTCAATAAAGCTTTACAATAAATGGACCGAGCACTGATACAAATTTCAATGACTTCAACCCGTCCATTTGACCGCTTTACCCTGGATATATTTTTGGTACACTATCCAAATCTGGAATAAATAAGTTAAAATTTGTTTTAACATACTCGATTACAAACACTAAATCTGAAGGAATCTTTGTTTAATCTATTTTATTTCCCATTTTGGCATTCTGGAAATTGTACTAACCATCAACGCACAAGTTTCCCAGATCTATATTTCTCTTTCTTCCCAGATCTTTCATCCCAAACTCCATTTACGAACTACATTGCATTAATTATAAAATATATATATATATATATATATACAAAAATTTACCTCCATGTATGTCTTATTCTGCTATTATAATATACCCACGAAATATATGCAATCTCCGCCATAAATAACAAATGTGTATGAACTCAGTTCCAACTTCGGATATGAAACGAGTTCCTGATCAGTGTAATTATTAGGAATATTATTTGTAAATCAGAAACAGCATAGATAGTCATCAATTTTGCAGAAATAATACAAAGTGAAGCTTACCCAATACAGGAAAACTTATTGAAACTTGAATTATTGAAACTTTTTGGGATGTCAACCTTTTTGACATTTTTAAATTTCATATGAGCTAATAATTTTAGATTATCCATATGATCATTTTTCAATTTGGTATATTAACATCCAATTTTTTAAATTTCTCTTGATTACAATAATTATTTTCACTAAATTATACAGCATATAATTAATTAGAGATTAACTTAAAAACACATATGTACTTTGCATTAATAATTAATATTATAATAAAAGGAATTAAAAATATATCCGATACTGTCAGAAAAATCGAAATCATCTGCCTACAGAATGGTATATGTTCAAAGTAATTTTAAGTTATATTTTATATGAAATAGATCAGTAAATCTCATATTTTAGTCGAAATATAAATGGTATAAATACAAATATTTAGGAATGAGGCATAACCGTGTAAGACAGCTTTATAACATCACTGTAGAATATTTCATTTTTCTTTTACATGCATTTCCAACATGAAAAGTTTCATCAAAGTGACATCTCCAGAATTTCCACTAGTAAAAAATGCTCTTTGTGTGATAGTTTCAATGAAAAGACAATCAAAATGATCAAGCTTAGCAAAAACCCGGAGGGGTAATTTCGGTCGCAGTGGAATTTCGAGAAATTGAGGACCTCTGCATTGGTAGCGAGCATTTAGATAAATATATCCACACATTTAGTAGCTACCTATGCACCTATATTACAACTGTTTTGCTTTATAGCAACTTCTGTATCATTTGAACATGTTTTTGAAGGCACAGGTTTAATTTAAACGACTGATGAAATTTATTGAAACCAGTTAAAGCAGGTAAGCCTTAGATTAAAATAAAAGAGGGAAGGTATGTTACACTCTTATTTTATGTAAAAACAAAATGGGCATAGGTACAACTACACGCCAACAAACTCTCACAGCTGTAATCACAAATTGCCTACATGTAAAATTAACTGAAAAAGACAAAGCAATGCATTGTGACTATAGCGAGTGAATCAAGGTATTACAGCAATTGACAATTTGCACCGAATGCACCGTTAGTACCATAGCTTCTCACGGTGTGGCGCTGGCGCATGTTGCTGCTATTCAGACATGTCAGTAAAGAAAAAAAAAATTTTTTTTAAATTTATAACATTGTTATTAAAATCATGCACGAAAAGTAACCCCATGTGCCCTGTTTTTGTTTTGTGAATGGTTAATGTATGTGGTAAAAACACTAGAAGGCATTTATGGATTGATTTCACTGAAAATATTGGCAATTTTAATTTCAAGAACCCCATGTCTATGCAAACCGCTAGTCAACGTATGACTGAATTAAACAAAACACAATCAGGTCCATTGGACCTGGTTTACGTGGACCGCCCATCGTTGAAGTGTTAAAATAAAAAGTGTAATTTTAAATCAAAAAATCGAAGTTTATCGAAACTGCGAATTTCCCGGTTTTATGTTATAAATGGAAGAATATAGGTAGAAAACGAAGAATTTAGATAGAAACAAATGTAGCGCTCACACGTGTTTATTGTATTAAAAAAAAGAGATTTGAAAAAATTCCTTTGCAAAGTGCATATTTTCAAGGAAGTGTAAATTGTAAATTTCTCGATTTAACTGCAATTTAGTGAATTCGCGAATACAATCAGGAATTGATATAAAATGGAAAGACCTAAAAATTTAAAGTATTAAAATATGCAAAAAGGATAGCGTAGAGGTTATAAAATTTATGCTCGACATTGACTGTCGGGTCACACACTTATAACGCCCTTACTATGAATTGACTTGACTGTCACTTCACAGAGACAGTCAAGTCAATTCATAGTAAGGGCGTTTTTAAAATAATTTTTGACAGTGAAATAATCGCGTGCGGGCCCTAATCTTTTTAAACAACTCGTTTTTTATGGTATATTCTTTCATTTTAAAGGACAGTTATACCTGTCGTTTAAAATACACGATTACTTCATTATGAACAAATTGATTTCGCAAATGCTCTTTCTATGACAAAACGGTTGTCAATTGGCTGTCAAACATATATTTTATAATTTCACTTTATGCGATATGCTACGCATTTTTATATTTTTATTTCTGGGTTTGTTTTTTTTTTTATCAATTCCTCTTTTTATTTGCAAATTCTGTGTTTAATATTACTAAGAATGGAAAAGGAAATTCGTATTTTCGCTAAAGTGAAATTAAACTAAAAAATAAAAACAAAAATTACCCACGAAAAATGTCTTCAGTTTGTTATTAATTGTTTTTTCAATACTTTCACAATGTATTTACTATTAACTAAAAACAATTACATTTAACATACGTACACAAAAGTATAAATGAGAATTAATTCAATTAAATAAACAGACAAATTTAGAATGCATTAAAAATTAAAATGACAACAAACTATGGCACCTGTCAATGACGACTCAATTATATTTATTTTTTTTTAATTATATGGCTTTCATTCTCTCCACTCTCCACAGGAACCTTTGGCAATGTCAAGTGTGGAAAAAAGGCTATGCAACACTGATTAAATCATATTTCCGATATCAGTCATTGTTGTTTGTTAATTAAAGAATAAACTGTACAATAAAACAAACATTAACTAAGAAGTTGGCTACAATTAAAGAAAATAAAAAAATGAGATTATAATATACAGAGAGTACAAAATAAGTATATACAAATATAAAAACAGAAATAAACCAGAATATAAATATAAAAGATTCTAAATTTTGATGTCGTTCTTTCTTATGAACTGAATTATTAATCCTAGAATGGGTTTGTTGGTAATATATATAAGTGATCTTATGTTAATGGGCAATTGACTTATATTTTAATAATTTGTAAATAAACACAGGAAATATGTTACTCAATATATCATGCAAAAATGAAATTATTTAGATCACCTTCTCCAAGCTCACAGTCGTAAATTGGAGATTCTCTGACACGCAGTCTAGTTAAATGGGTAGAAATACAACAATGATCCAAACGCATATGAGATACCATAGAGGTTTCCTTTCGAGGAAAAATGAATTTTGAGAACCAAGGTTTTGTGGGTATAAAAGATTGGATCTAGAAATATCCCGCACCCGTAATCTGCGATGATCTTTCCCACGCACTCTGCCAGCCAGATGTAATCCAGACACGAGTCATGTGGAGGAGATCCTCAATGAAAATAATAGTAAAACATGGATCCCCATTCATGGCGGCGAACCGAGCTTTTGCGTCGACTATTTCACTACCTACTATGACACAGTGGCTAGGAATCTATACAAGAATGACATCGGGTCCCAATCTCTCCAAATCAAGCGTAAGTTGCTGGAGAACCAGGAAGCCACAGCTCGAAGAAAATTGATTAGCGAGATGGGATTGTAAACAACTTAAGAGTTAGAGAATATAAGGAGCCTGCGAATCTTTCTGAGTAGAGCATAATTTCAAGGGCTCCACAATAGCACGGAATTCCCCGGAGAATACCGAGGAAGGCGGAAGCATGCTGAATGAGCAGTGGATGGAGAGTAAAATGACGCACCGACATAGATATCTCTCAAGGTTTTTGATGCATCTGTATATATTCGCCTCCAATTCATCCAAAAGGAATTCAACTCCAAAACACAAATTTATATTTGGCCTGTGAAATACCGAGTCAAATGAAAGGAAAGAAGAATTTTGATAAACGGGGTTAGAGAGGGATTTGAATCTTTGGAAGCTAACGATAAGAAGAGATCGGGACTTAAAACGCCAAAAATGAGCATGCTCAATGAGCCTAGGAAAAATGGGGTGAGTAGAAAACCTAGCTGCCTTCAGACAATAACAGAGGTTTAAAGGAGGATCAACACATTCTACTTGTAGGACATTTATGGGACTGGATTTCATAGCACCCGCTATGAAATCCAGTCCCAGATTCAAGACCCAACTCAGTCTCAGACCAATTTCAGTTTCAGAGCTTGAGACTGAATGTGGGTCAATTTATTATTTATTTATTTATTATTAACTTTTATGTACAGTACATATGGCGGACTTATTGCTACATGAGCAATCTCTTCCAGTCAACCATAACAATTTGTACAGAAATTTAGTTGGTAGACTGTAACATATTTTACTATGAAAATTCTTCATAGCACATTAGACAAAAAAATATAAAAGTAAATTAAAAAAGAAAACAAAATATCGACCTGATTAGGGATGGTAAAGATAGGAAAGGGCAAGGACACAAAGGACAAGGTTTCAGGAGATGCAGGAATTAGTGCATTGGATTTGGAAATACGACCAGGTAGAAATTAATCATATTCTAGATGACTACGGACTAGAGTGTTATATATTAACTTTATTGTGGTAGTGTATGAGCCCCACCACACTCCAGAAAGTGCGCGGAGAATAATCATATTAGCCTGGCATTGGGGGATGACATATTCAATGTGAATGTTCCAGGATAATTTTGAGTCTAGGAATATACCTAAGAATTTGGTATTGGAAAGAACAGGGATCAAGGAGGAATTATAAGAAATAGATAACGGTGGAGTAATTCTCCTTCTTGAGAAGACCACCACAGCGCTTCTGGAAGTGGATAAATCCATACCATGAGAGTTAATCCATTTGTTTATGTTAACAAGGGCGGAGTTCAAAGCATTTTTGGCAACCAACCAAGAATTTTTTTTAAGTCTGGAAGGTTTACGTTATCGCAGGCTGAAGAAAGATCTAAAAAAGCAGCAATGAGGAACTTTTGTCGAGAGAAGGCAAGTCTGCTATCAGTGGTTAGGACGCTGAGATTGTCTATCGTACTTTTAGCTCTTCTGAAGCCAAATTGGTTGCTTGGAAAAATGGAGTGGTGTTCTGTAAACCATTGGTAACGATTCTTAGGTGTTCCGTAATCTACGCTAAAACAGCAGAAAGGGCTATGGGTCTGTAGGATGAACCTACATTGGGATATTTATGAGGTTTGAGAATAGGAATGTGAGTTTTCCATGACTTCGGAATGTAACCTGATTTGAACATACAGTTAATGAATGATACAGTTAATGAAAGGTACCAACGAGAAGATGGTAAAGTATTTTTTACCATCGAATATACATTCTGTGAAATCCAATTCATGAATGGTTAAATCTTCTTCTAAAAAATTATTGGCGCTAGTAAAGTTATATTTGAAAAGTAAATTTGGGACGGATGGGGGAGCAGGCTTATTTAAAAATTGATCTACCTAATTCCCGTGTACGGATTTGGAAAGATCAGACTGAAAAATATACCGAAAGCATTTTATATTAGACCAGACGACACGAGAAGGAGTAGAATGACAGAATTTCTTCTAGCCTTCCTTCTTTTTTTAAGGAGAATTCGTTTAGTCTGTGTTTGGGTATTTCGAAACAAGAGGAAGTTTGCTTCAGATATATTAGATTTTACATCGCTTTAGCCTATGCGGGCTTTAACTGCTGCGGAACCGTTTCCATCCCACCAGGGGGGAGAGGATCTGTAGTGGTGGTTAAATCTCTTAAGTGGGATAAAGTTCCGAGCGGATACATCTATAGTCCTTACAAATTGGAAATAGCAAGAGTCAATGCTATCTATGTCCATTGGAGGGTGAGAATCCACTTCGACATTGAGGAAAGTGCGGAATCCCACCCAATCTGTCCTACGTAGGTGTCCTGCATATTTAACTTTAAATGAGGGAAAGAAATTAGAATGTGTTTATGGTCGCTTCCAAAAGACTCAGATATATTCTAGAATATTCCAGAAAGCTAAGAATGCCAAGGATGAGGTTCAAAGAGAGATGTCTACTGAGCTCGGGTTCTGAAATGGGATAAGAACTCGTGTCGAGAACCATCATTCAGTAAACACAGGCCAAAATCGTATTGGAGTTCTACCAAGGAGACCCCTAGAAGGTTGCTTCGGGTGGAACCCCAAGACGGGTGATGAGCATTAAAATCTCCCAGAATGATATATGGGTCAGGAATTGAAGTTAAAATATCCCGTAGGTCTAATGCTATGGGACAATTTGAAAGGGGCACATATATAGAGAGGATGTTGATTGGTGGAGGATGATGATATCTTAGGTGACAGGCATAGCCGCGGATCTTAACATGGCATCCTGGCTTCAGTCAAGTCTCCGAGATAGAAGCCACGGATGGAGAACACTTGACAAGGAGGTAACGAAGATCTACTTTAGTGTTGTAAATAACATTGCGACTATTCCATTGCAAGACCCTCACTACTGTTGGTGGAGCCATTAGAAATAAGGGATTGAAGAGGTAAGAATAGTGGAGGCAAAGTTCGACGGTATTTGATTGGGGGAACTCTGGATTTTGATCAAAGTGGTCAATAGAAATTGAATAATAGTCGTAGAAGAAGGAGTATTAACTGAAGATTGCTGACTAAGACCGCAGCCATTTTCAGGCTGAAGAATTCGGAAGTCTACCCAGGCTTGCTCTAAAGCCGAACGGTCATAGCCCCTGGTTGGGATTTGCTGAAGAGTAGGGTCGGGGTTTCAGATGCATATTTTTTTGGTAAGAAGGGTTGGTAGGACGAGATGGATAGAACAAATTTTGGAAAGAAATTGGACGAGAAATAATTTGGGAGGGTTGAGTTGCAACTGAAACGTGTGATTTTCAGAAGGGACCATTTTGGAGCCTATGAATCTTTTTAAGACCGGCATTCTTCAAGGCCTCTATAATATTTTATATATCGTGGAGCAGAATTTTCTTATTGGAAATTAATACCTGTCACTTTTATAATGTGTTAATGTGTAATTGTTTTTATAATATGAATTCATTAGTTACTGCGTAACATAAATTAAAGGTTTGTTCTGTGTTGTATATAACCTGAAAGGATATATATTGAAAATGATATATTTAATTAAAATAATTTCGGATTTCATTTTAAAAACTGAATATTTTCAAAGGAACTATTTATTATAATCATTTCAATTACGAGAGAGAAAATTTCAACTGTATTTGATTTCCAATTACGAATAGCTAGTATTTACTTTAAAATTAAAATAGACATATTTTAGTATACAACAAAATTATATGTATCGTTAGATGCATTGACTGAACTTTTAAATAGTCACTATTTTATTATTTTGCTAATAACTTTCATAAAGTATATTAAACAGAGTAATTATATAATTTGAACAAGAGAGTAATATAATTTGAACACAAAATAAAACAAAAGCTATATAACTTTAAGATAATTCAGGATAATATGGCCAGTCCGGTAAGAAGGGCCATGAAATATTTCAACTAGAGGTGAGGCGTATTTATTGTCACCAGTAAAAATTTTCGATATCTCAAATCAAAATACGTACTTGGTATGCAAAATACAAAATACTTGTTATCGTAAATCACAATAAGACAAGTATTTTAAAATATTGATTTTAAGTACGATGTTCTTTTCGTCCAATAATTTTCCCTTAAAATATTATTAATAAATAGTGTATTTAAAAACTGTTATTTAGGTGAAATTATAATTTCGTCATTATGTCCACAAGAAAAGTATAAGAGTATTTTATAGACTTAGGTGATTATATTTCTTCTTGCAATATTTACAAAACTAAATTGTCATTCAAAACAGCTACATCTAATTTAAAGAAAAATTTGAATAGAAAACATCCAACTGTAACAATAATCAATACGGAACAATTTGTTTTTTTTCCGAATATCTCACTACATTAATTTAAAAAAATATATTATTTTTAATAATGTGATCCATTTTTTAAAATTAATGGTAACTGTTGTAAACAATGTGATTCATTTCTTAAACATGCTATCCAAATGACTATGTTAAATTAATTATTTAGTTCCAGTTCTAAACTTGGAGCCATAAATATTTATGTTAGTATGAAGGAAAAATAAACACTGCATTTATTAAAAATGTCTCATTTACAAATTATAGGATTTAATTTAGCTGTAAGAAATAAAGGATACGAGCATTGAATCCTCCATAAAAGGTAACAATTAAGATTTATTTCCCGCGACCGTAAGTCTATAGCCATTTTTAATATGGTTCTCTCACAACGGAGTTACGTCGCCCATACTCGTCGAATACGGATGGCGTAATTCCGTTGTGAGAGGACTTAAAAATGAAAAAAAAGAAATTCGTTTTTGACATTTGGTAACGGAACCCAAAAAAATTAAATTGTAAAAATTATCGAATATTGGTCAACATATTACATCCATAGTGGAATATTGGATATATGACTTGTGGCACAAGGACGTACATGCTAGAACCGGACAAATAAAGTATGTTTCGTGATAAAGTTTAAAATATTAATGTCCGCTAAATATTAATTTAGTCACTTTCCTTTATACTCACAGCCTTTAGTGTTTGTATATGCATACACAGGATACTCCTCAAAAACTGTCAACTTCTTGGTTTTGCTGTCATCTTCTTGGTTGAGGTCGAGGTCGCGATTGCTGACGTTAATTGAGATTACGATGCTAACTCTCTCCCGTACCTTCAGTAGATAATCGGTTGCTCTTTTTTATGACTTCCACGTGGATCCCTCATCCAGTACATAGCTCATTTTGGATTCTCTTGTATGCGCGTGGTTAAAAACACCACCTGTCGGCAACTCGATGGCAATACTAACGCATTACCAATATTGAATGGTAAACTTCCTTTACACCCATCCAAGGACATAATCCTCCCTTTCACCCTCTTATTTTTAATTACAGCCTTCATATTCTTGTACAAATGATTACATTTAATGAAAATAAGCAACTCCCAAGGTTAGCGCAGCTACTTTTCCTCAGACCCGTCCAGTCTGATGGTAGACATCCAGACTGTTGGCAGACTTCGTTGTAAGTAATATGAAGACGGTGTTTCGAATACTTTGAATCACTATAATTTTAAAGTATGCGTAAAATCCTTTATGGACGTTATATGCACGAAATCAAATATAAAGTAATTGTAAAATTGTGTGGAGATAAAGGAATGAAAGTGTGGTAATATTGAAAAATTAAAATCCAATTACACAAGCAGCTTTTAGAATTTATAACGACGACAAACATAAAGGAAGAAGCTATACTTCTGACTTACTTTAATAAATTGAAGAAGCTATGTGCGATCTCCGCCCAGCGTACAGCTCGGTTATGTTTCGAGAAATGATGTGGTATAAGAATGGGGTTTCACCTTCTTTGCATGCGGTGTGTTTGCGTAAAATATTCACGATTAATAAAGAATATATTTAATAATAATTGAAGAATATATTTTTCTTTGTCTGTTCGTCTTGTGTTTCTACCTATTCTCATAACTGTTGGACTCTATTTTAGTGTAACAAAACAATTCAAAATATCTAAGTAATAAAAAATATAAATGAAACGAAAATTGGGATTGTAACGTGAACACATTTTGGTGAATTTTGATTTTTCAATCGACTAATAATTTCAATTAATTAATGTAATATAAGTTACTTCTTTAATGTCTCTCGTCTTATACCAAATAAGTATACATTTCACGTTAAAAGCGTAGGTTCCCGCATAATTTTTCTGGTATTTCCTTAATGCACCCACAAGATACAACCGTAAACTAAATGTATGACGTAACAACAAGGGGAGAACAATATTCAGTGTTGTTAAAGATTCTCATTGTTTGTGACACCACGAAACATTTTGTTTGCTGAAAAATACAATACCATTAGTTTTATGGAGGCATATTTTTTACTAATCCTGATAACTAATTTGGTTGATTAGTGTATGTCGCTTCAAACACAGTCTCTGTAACTCGTGATACAATTCATGTAATAGTTTTGCTTTGCTAGCTTTTTCACCTCTTTTGACTCCTTCGTCAGATAATTGCAAATATTATCTTCGTCATGTCTGGCATCAGCATCTGAGTCTACCATTTGATGCATAAAAAAATCCGATGTTAAAGCATACCAACTGAAAAAGAAAAACGATCAAATTCTCTCAAGGATATTAACTAACAGCAGTTCTTCATATTATGTGATTTTTTTAAACTAAAATTTCCGAAGCATAGTCTTGCTTTACTATTGCTTCTGCTGTTGATATTGCCAATTCTGTAATTGTAGAACAGAAAAAGAAAAGTATGTCAATATTAAGGAATAATCAATTTTTCGCAATTGTAACCAGACAGAAGATGTCGGTACAGGACTAAAAAAAATTAACTTTTATCCCTAGGTCTCCCATCATTAGAAAGAAGGGTAATAGAAACAAGCAGGCTCTATTTCCTTTCATGGGATTAATGGAGTTAGCCGTAATCTCTCTGTTGACATTAAAAAGTGATAATATACTTTCAAACATTTTTCATAAAAACATACTTTTGATATGCAGAAAAGATTAAAGAATTACTTATCCTCTTGAGATATAGCAAACTTTATGAAAACTTATAGCTTGGTTTATCTCAATAAAATTTTTAGGCAAAAAACTGTCTCGATTAAACTGTTAAAGAAAGATTAAAGTAATAAGAGAAATTGCTATGAATGTGAAAATCTATAATAAATCTCTTTTTAATATTATGTTTTTATGATAGGTAGTTCTTAACAGCTACGTATTTGCAACAAAGCTACGTTATAAGGTTAAAATTAATTGCATTTTATTACCGGCTGTACAGTAGTACAATCAGTTTATAATCACATTTTTTGCCCGCATATAATTTTTTTTTCTTTTTTAATACGTATAAAAATATATGTTTAAGAACAAAGATATTACTTCTTATTTGTACTCACTTTTACCCTATGTTTTCCTTGAAATGATATACTGTGAGACTCTTAAAACAAAAAGTCCCTATGCATGTTTAGTTCAGAAACTGAAAATATTCACTAAGTAGAACTCAACACTTAAAGTTCCTTTTACTTCTCTAAGCCTTTCCGCAAGTTTTTAAATATTTAGAAAAAACATGTTATGCTTATGTGTTTCTCTTAATGTCTTCTTTTAAATTTTAATTTGAAAACATGACATTTCGGTTTAATGTGATAAAATTAACCCTACAATTACAATACAATATTTAAAAAATGGCAAGTTTTAAATAGAGTTGCTATTAATAAATAAATGTTGTCAATGGGTTGGTATTAAGACATCGATTATAATACTTTACTCACATTTTACTCTGATCCAATAACTGTTACAAAACAGGAAATCAAGTTGAATTATCTCTAAGTGTTATTATACATGCAAATATTGCAATGTAAATTTTATGTCAAAATTTACAGGAAACTTTCAATGATGTAAGCAAGTCGAACACAAAATTAAGCTACCCAATAAGTCATTATAAACGAGTCCAAATTCATCAGGCTATAGCACACCAAATTATATTGATTGAAATCGATCCATTCTTAACAGAGTGAACAGCAACAAGACCTCTACACTTCTCCTGATCTGCACCAGAGGATTACCCTTTACATCGCTTCCACCCAAATTAAAGAAACCATATATGGATCATGGTAGTCTTTTGCTCCTAAAACATTTACAAAACAAAAATGTCCTGCTGTCGATTTTATACCTAACAATAATATGACGATAGGTTCATGTAAGCCATCAACCGAAAAGGAACACTATGTCACAGCAGATTAGTATGTTTTATGTCTATAGAAAGATAACACTAGAAAAAAACATGCTATACAATTTTCATTCTTTCTATTTTTCTGGACCCCATGATTTCTGTATAAATATCTAGGGGATGAAGAAAACACAAATACTTTCACATGGTTCGTTTTTATTAGTTTTTTTTTGTAGAGATATTTTAAATAAATTTGAAGCTGCCATACATTTATCCAGGATACAATTTGGCATATAAATGGGGTTTAGGATAAATTTATAAATTCTGTGACAGCAATATTTTGTATTATTTTGATCACTGTATATGTGCCGTGTCGCTCTACATAGCAATCGAAATCTATAAAATTCTCCGCATGGACTTAGAGGTTCCTTTCTTTTTTCTCTGTTGTGTCTGATTGATAGTTGCTTTAATTATATCACTATTATCTACTTATTTATTAGTAAAACAAACATGATTTTTATAAACTCATGATCATAAATACAAAACATATCACCGATTATTTAAATTATTTCCAAAATAAACATTATAGCCATAATAATAATATATTATTTAACTACAAGCAATCATTATTTTTGATATTTTTATTAATTATCCTAATTGTATTAGTTATTTAAATATTTTTATATATAGATATTTTAAGCAATTCATCTAAAAGAAGTAAGAGATTATTGTTTAATAAAAACCATATATTCATAATCTGGATATTGAAGAAAATTTTAAAAAGCTCTTGCTCTAGTCTATGGCATTTTCGTCTTTACTTTTATATAATATTAATCCAAAATAAGCCTGCGATTGAAAGAAATAAGGAAATCGTTTGCTTAGGATGTAGTTCCTCCAACTGCACTTCATATCTTGGTAGCTGATCACGAACACTGAGCACGGATGCACTATTTCGCGGTCGACATTTTCGGTAGTGCATCAGTGAACCATGTAGTGTTGGTGATAATTTGGTTTTCAGATAGTTCTTAAGTGATTGGTCATTAGTCCAAAGAATTGCCTACCAACTGATATAATTTGTGCAGTGTGTGCGAAGAACTGATTACAGCACGGATGATGGATGTATCCTGACATCTACCATGCTATTAAACCCATTGTTAGGTAAACGTAAATTTATTAATTATAAATTATTAGTTTGTGCTGATAGAAATTTTCACAATTACGTTGCTATTCTCACTTTCAATGTAATCTGCAATAAAGAATATAAGTAAAAGCAATTTTCATTAAATCTGAAAAAGAAAGAGGTAAGTCTAGCTTTCATGCAGATTGTGATCTGCTGGGACTAGGGAATGTGCACATTACTTATATTTAAACTAATTCAGAACTACTCGTTATGCAGTTGATTACACATTATATCACCATCGAGATGAATACGAGCTAATAAAATATGATCATAACTTCCATCGATGAGAATTTTAAAATTTTTTTTGGAATTACTATACTTGTTAAACTAACGTGGTGTTGTTTTTAGGATTGTAGGTGCTACATTTTGGGAGTGATATGGAGATGACAAGGGATACTTAAATACACACACTTATTTCTTGTTATTATATTCTATGCTAGCTTTTCGTCCGCGGCCTCGCTTGCGTAGACGATTCGTTTTCTAAACTTCAGTAAAATTTTTAATTAACTTGAAAAAGGAGGTGATAAATTCTACCAAAATGTATTTAATATTATTAAATATGTGAAAATTTATGAATATTTCTCTATATGTTTTTCCACGTATTTCTTAGAAACTACTAATCAGATTACAATTACTCTATTTTTGTCGGCTTAAGCATCTTTCAATTTAGAGAGTAGTATATTTATAAATAAAGAAAAAACATTTATTTAGAAATAATGTATTTATATTTTTTTTTCGTAACCCTTTTTGCTTATTGAACTTTGGGTGTTTTGGTTTTTTTTTAATTACCAATTCGTGTTTGTATTTATATATTTTTATGTAATCCTTCTTGCTTACTAAATTTTGGATGTTCTGAGTTTGTTTTTTTTATTATCCATTCGTGTTTTTATTTATAAACTTTCTTGACTTTCTTTATGAAGGGTCGTTCATTTTAATAAATGTTTGTGTATATTGGTTTGATTTTTTTGTACATCATTTTGTGTTTTTGTTCATATTTCTTTATGTAATCCTTTATACTTACTAACTTTTGGATGTTTTGAGTTTCTTTTTTTTTAATTATCCATTAGTGTTTGTATTTATAAATTTTACACAGAGTTAGTTAGTGGACTGGAAAAAGACATAGGCTACATTTCCTACGGAGAAATCTCAGCTTAAGTAACATTATAATCCTAACTAATAACACGAATACAAAAGTGTGTTTGTTAGTCCTTATTTTATGTCGCAATGGAGCAACAGATCAACATGGTTTTCTGTATTGAAATAGTTGGTCAGCCAGCAAATAACATAGGCCACTTTTCAACCTGCTAAAGGTCATCTTAATTAATATAACAATACCAACATATATTACAAATCCCAAAACTAACACACGTATGTCCTTCTTTCACGTCATAATGGAGAAACGTATCTCCGTGATTTTCTGCACATAGATAGTTGGTAAGCCAGGAAATGACATAGCCTACGAACGAACCCGGAAAATCTCATCGTAACTAATATAACAATACATTATTACTATTCAAAATTGGAAAGTGTGCTTGTTTATCCTTAATTCACGCCACAATGGAACAGTTTTTTAGTGATAACTTTACTATTTAAAATTATTATACTGTAAACCTACATACGATACACAGCAAACAGAATGATTAATGAAATTGAACATCACTGCGCCGTCCGGCCCGGTCGACTGACATACCTCCATCTCGTTTACCCACCGAACGACGACAATAGAGTGCGTATTACTTCGTTCGTTTAATAAAAAGATAAGCCTCAATTAGATGGATCGTGCGATTAGTGCCAAGTCTACTCACTAAGCCTGCCGTGCACCGACGAGACAGCCGTGTTTGTATGGTTTTCATCAGCATTAGACGTAGGCCACTTTCAACTTGCGATACACGGAGATTTGTTATTTTTTAGCACTATATATCTCTGTGGTGATCATAGTGATGCAAGCATGTATCATTAGATAGAATATATAATCCAATTTTTAGTAAAATACTTAGTTTAAGTGTTCTGTATCATAAAAATTATGTTTGTAAAAACATCACAAAGTTGTTACAAGCTAAATTTTATACTATTTTGTATGCTATTTTTTTTATAAAAGGAACAAACTGGCATTTGGAACAAAATGAACACCGTCTATCCGACATTGTTGGTACTATGTTCTATTAAAAAAAAGAAAAAAATTTAATAAAATTAACTACTTACTATTTAATAAATTTTATAAAAAGAAAACAGAGCGAGATATAATTGCGTCTTTTCCTTCCATTCTTTTAAATGACTTCTATGTCACATATTATTATATATTTACAAAAATTGTTATTAAAAACCTAATATTCAAAAAACCTGTCCTATTTTGTAAAGTTAATAAATCATTTATATCTTTAATATGCCTTATTTCAATAATACATTTTGTGGAATCTATTTTGGACATCGCCTATAGATAATGAAGCACCTTTGTATTGTTTAACGTAATTTTTATCATAATCTTAATTACGTGAGTACAATATATTTCAAGTAGCGCGATAAAATAAATATTAAAATGAAAACAGGAAAATTTTCACAGACGCGCTGTTTAAAGGTAGCTTACATTTAAGTGTAGCAAAAGTAATTTATTAAACAAAATATTAAACAAAAGTATTTTTTCCTATGTCGCACACATGAAAATAATATTTGTTCAAGCTTCAAGCAAAATAGAGCCGCTCATAGGGATTACATATCTTGCAGCTGTTTTTCAATCTAAATGAAATATTTACTGAGTATAGTAAGTTGCTATATTTTATAGCATATTTTATGTTTGCTTTGTTTTATCAGTATGTAGAACATCCGTATGCAGAAGATGTGTCAGTTGTCCACAATAATTTTTTCAATGATCACCTGTGAATACATGCGTCTGGTATGTCACAGTTCTGATTGTGATAGCACGTGGTTAAATATTTTACTACCATTATTTTAGTTTCATGTCGACATATATTTCTTGTAAGAAAAATGAGGTAAGGGCATATTTGGGGCAACGGAACTAGGAGAGAATGAGGAAAGACGGAGAGGGGGCGGTAAGAGAGAAACAGATAGAGGGATATGATACTAATGACAAAAAGTTTTTTATAATATTTTTAATTCACAATGGAACACAAAGATATTGCTATAATGAAGGAGAACGCGGGAAGGGAATATTTGTGACGATGGAAGTTGGAGGAGGAGGAGGTGGAGAGGGAGCAGTGAGAGAGAGATAGATAGATGGATATGCTGCTAATGAGAAAAAAGAACAAAAAACTTTACTGATTTATTTAAATAATGTTTTTCGTTCACAATGGAAAACAAATATATTCCTTTTTTATTAGGTTTATTTGTGGCTGTTACGATATCTACTTGTTACATAGAAGTCATAAGTATGGTATGTATATTCAAATTTGTGCTCTCGTAATTTATTATTTTGTAATTAAGTCTAGAAATATTTTACAATGCTTTAAATAAAAGACACAATTTTCTGAACATAGTACAAGCGTGACAAGAACAATCAAATATTACTTTCTCTTTATTGTTATTTCATTTTGCCTTCTAGATAATTCGAAATAAACCAAAAAGTAATATGGTAATGAAATTAAATATTATTTGCACGTACTTACAAAAAAAATATTATCCTGGGATATCTGGCTGTAGTTATGTAATTAAAACTTTTTGTCCTAACTCAGGAATGTATTTTAATAGATGTTTTTGTAAAGTAAGGCATGGCAACGGACATCCACATACATCAGGATTAATATTAATTACAACTAAGTAAATTTAGATAGATAAACCTATTTTTGAGGACCACTTTTATAGTGCTGATAACATATCCATATAATATGATCTTATTGCTGATGTATGGAAAATAATTAAATATCCTCAAATTTATTCCTTTTGGTTATGCTAATACTAGATATGTGTGCACAAGAATAAGCTTGCACCAATATTAGACGGGTGGACGATGTTGAATAATAATTTATTATGATTATAGAAAACAACAGAGCGCTCGACTATCGACAAACAACTTTTTCTATATTGGAAGAACGTATGGAGTATACATAAGCGTCTAGTGGATCTGAGAAGTTACAAAAAAGTGTAAATATAATAGGGGTAATGGTGTAGCTGGTCGTGAGACTAAGGGAAAAGGGTTGTGAATGAATTAGGGGCAAGCTATCGAGGATATTACGATTAAGAACTTCTTCACCTCATTACTTCTAAGAACATTTTCCGTTATATGACATTAGTGGGCACTTAAAAGAAGGTAAAACGTATATTCCTGATGAAATGAAAGCACAGAATAGTCGAAAAGAACTTTCAACTATTTTTGGATTTCGGGAGCAAGTACCAATATGTTCATACGTACCAAAACAATAAAGCAGTACTACTATTATTCAGTCAACAATACATTCAGACATAACAATGTTTGAGGAAAGAAAAATAAAGCAAAAATATTTAAGATGTGATGAGCATATTAAAAAATTTACAAAATGTAAATTTTGTAAATCGTTGTGATGAAACAAAATAATAATAAATAAACAACTAAATAAATATCTATTTTCTTATAGTAATTCCTATATCGAATTTATATGAGCATAGTAAATTTTAAAATCCATTTTAATAAAACATATTTGCAAAAATTAAAATGTATTAAAATCAATCTACTAAATTACTTTTGTACAATGAGAATCTTTTGAGAATTTTATATTTTTTTGGAAAATACAGATATTATATTTTCCAAAAAATATATATCGCCGCCAGTTTGATGTATATTTTACCAAAGACACCTAATATAAACGTTAAAAGAATTTTTTTAAATCACCTGCATAGAGAAAAATGACTACATGAATTGTGAAAACTTCAACGACGTTTTAAAAAACAATTAAAATAAGTCCTTAATAGTCTGATATGATAAGTATACTAGCAATCCGCCCTGATTTCGCACAGGCACGATAAGGTTGTTAATGAAAATTATATAATAATAATAATGTTTTTTGTAGGTCTGAAAATAAGTGGTGTAATGTGAATGTTTATATAATAATAGTATCTAAGTGAACTGTTTGTTAAATTTTTCATAAAATTTACCGTAATCCAAAGCAAAAGCAAAGCTATTTGTCTAGATGTTTTTTTTTAATATTTAGCCTAGTTATGTACAATGTAAATTAACGGTAGCGTCATTGGTCTTGCTGAAAAGTATCATGTGAATCGTCATTAGTTTTGCTGTAAATTGTTTTTTTTTTTAAATTTTATATGAACCGCTATCCAGAGCTTCGATCAAGCGCTTCCGTCCAATAAAAACGTTTTAATGTTATAGAGACGCAAGTTGACATAGTAACATTCTTTTGAAACACTTAAGCATACACAAGTAACATTCTTTTGAAACACTTAAGCATCAACAAAGCTGCGACAGAATAAAACTAAAAGCTCATTTTCTTAAAAAAATAATCATAACCTATCATTGGTATTTAAATGGCTTTTTCAAATATTAATACAAAATACATCCTGTTGCGTGGATGCAAGGGTTTGTTGAACTTAGTAAATATTAAAGTTAAGTGCCTTTTCAGAATCAAGTGTAAGTCACTGTTGATTTTGCAATCATAATAAAGTAATTAATCTGTTTGCTGGCTTTCTTCGTGATAACTTGTAATTAAATTGAAAGTTAATATTTTTTTATAAATAAATTCATATTTACAAAGACACGAATGCCATTTTATTCGCGAACGTCCTCATGGGTGTGTTATTATATTATTTACACATTATTTCGCGCCGCGATTGTGTCCTTGCAACCTTCAAAATAGTTATCGAAATAACGTGGTTTAATAAAATATCTTTTAAAAAACTGACTTTAGTAAAAAATAAAAAATTATTAATTAAAAATGGTGATATTCGCAATCGTTAACTTATTTATTTTTGAAATCGGCGCCAGCATTATCGATCGATTTAAACTAATTTATAATTTAATTTAATTTGTATTGCAAATTTAACTTTTATTGTACTATCAATACGAAATATATTTAAAAAGGGCGTATTTATAATAAAAAAAATTTAAATTTGTTTAAGTTGATCGGCGGAGCTGGCACCGATTTCAAAAATAAGGAACTTAGTTATTTATAGCAAATAAGTACCTACTTATTTGCTATAAATAACTAAGTTCCTTATTTTTGAAATCGGTGCCTACCAATTTTGGGTTAATAATTTTTTACTTTTTAGTAACAAATTTTTTGAAATCGGTTTTTTAAAAGATATTTTATTTTATAATTTTTAGTGACCAATAATATTAATCATCACACTATAACTAACATTCATTTATTTCCTTTCTTAGAGTATTGTAAATTTTCTTGTATATACAAAAACTTGTATTAGATAATTTCCTCTTTGTATAAATTTGGTTATAAACAATACACAGTAATGAAGCGATATTAGTAGTCACCAGTGATTAGCTGTTAGCCGTTGAGGAGTTTCGTTGTCCATATCCGAAATCCAATATCAAGTTTTGCATATTAACAATTACCACTTAAGAAGTTCCGTTCTCCATATCCGAAATCCGATATCAGATTTTGCAAAGTAATAACTAAAGTACCAACTAACAATTAGCAAATTTATTGAATGACGATTGATTTACTACCATCCATTAAGGCGTTGCAGTATTCATCTTCCGTATTCATTAGACCCTGACCTGGTTGAAGGTGTAGTTACTTTGCAAAGTAAAAACTACCTGTAGCAAATATCATGAATTACGGTTGATATACTATCATCCGATAAGGACCATTTTTCATCTCCAGAATGCATCATCAGATTTTTATACGATCAATGGTGTAGTTATTTTGCAAAGTAACAATTGTCAGTAGCAAATACTTTGAATCACGTGTAATTTACTACCATTCGTTAAAGAGTTCCATTGTTTAACCCATCAGAGAACTCATCATCAGAACCTGATCTGGTCAACGGTGTAGTTATTTTGCAATGTAACAACTACTAGTGGCAAGTAGCTTTAATCACAGTTGATTTATTAACATCCGTTAGATTTTCCATCGTTCATCTCCATTACTTACTGTCAGACTTGACCAGTTAAATGGTGTGGTTATTTTGCATAGTGACAACTACCTGTAGCAAATATCTTAAATCGTAGTTGATTTACTGCCATTCGTTAAGGAGTTCCATTGTTTATTTCCGGACGTCATCATCAGATCATCATCATATACCTCTAAAGTATCCTCTTTCAAAGAAAAAAATAATGACCCACTCGTTAAAGAATTATTGTTGAACATAAATAAAAAAAGATTCAGACGAATTAAGTACCTCCTTTTTTGAAGTCGGTTAAAAATAAAACCAAAAAAAAAGTACCTACATTTAATTAAGAAAGTGACTAAAATACTTAATTTGATAAGATATAATATCAAATTTCCCTAATTTTTTATAAATATCTAAATGAGGAACGCGGTTATTGTGGGTTTAATTTAAAAATGTCACCATTTCTTATCTATTTGTCATTATATACATACATATAATATTTAATTTTGATCTAATCAATAACGAAATCAAATAAATTTTTGTTTTGGTCATTTTTGTGATTAGTCAAGCGAGTGAGAACTTTTCTTCCATACTATGTAGTTATTAGAAAAAAATTTAGCGCTTGTTTGTGTAAGTAATTAAAATTACTTAATTTTTATTAATAAGAACAATAACGTTGGCCAAATTCGTAACGGATCACGCATAAAGTAGGGCTCCATAGTTATCTGTTCCTTATGTAATTTTAGTGCTAATTAGCCGAAATAATTCCAATTCGTTTTTGAAAATCACGTTTGAAAAATTACAGGAGAAAGGTGGGGTTATTTAAGAAAAGGAAAAGGTGGGGGTTTATTAATCAATATAATGTTTTAGTTTATTTATGGCACGTTAGTTACTTATGAAACTTTAAATTGGCATAATCTTTGGAAAGACAAGACTCTTTCAAAACTAGAGGTTAAGTCACGGCACACGTCTCGGACAGGAGAACCAATTTCAGAGGAACGTTGTAATTGAAGTTCAGAGAACTGTTAATATCTTGGCTGAGATATCGAAGAGTTAAACTTGTTAGGTTGAGGTTCAAAAGCATTGGAGTTCCTCGGTTGAGGTTCAGTAGCACTAGACTTACTTGGTTGAGGTTTAGAGACGTTGGACATTCCTGGTTGAGATTTAGAAACGCTAGACTTCCCTGTTTATTTATTTCTAAGAAATAATTAGCTTGATTTTCAGAATTTGATAGTTTAATAGACGCAAACTGAGCCTTGGTGACAATAATCGCTAATAGAGTTTCATTAATGGAGTTAGATGTTTCCCTTTTAGGTACTTCAGATCCGGAATGAGGCTCTGTTTGTATTCCTATTGACTAAAGGTTAACAAAATTAGATGTGCATGGATGGTCTTGAGCAAGTGGAATGTTTGTGGTTTCAGCAGCTATAAAATAAAAATCATTGAAATTATCTTGGTTGTACGACCATACACGACACTTCCTGAAGCCGTCAATCGCTGTGGACATCGTGACTCCTTGCAGTTAACTTGTCCAAATATTTCAATTATTTGAAACATGGTGATCACAAGCCCTTGATGCGATCTCAACCAATCTAAAGTAGCGCGGTAATAATAGGTTCTAATTTATACGAGCAGTGAGGAGAAAGCAAATTAACTCCATTTTGTCGTGCAAAAAAAAGTCACACTCAAAATCTAAACGTCATTGACGTCTAGATTTTGAGTGTGACTTTTATGGCAGTCCAGAAGCAGCAACCTTACTTGCTAGATGAAGTTCTTGAAAATTAGAGGATCTATTTGAACATAGATAGTGAATATTTCAGTTGTCATTCATCCTTTTGGATTACATACCGATGTTGTTCTTGGACGAACATGGTCTGCCAATTCGGCTTTCATATGCTGTCTCGGAAAAATTATGAGTGTAGACATATATGTTCCGGCTGCATTGTTCTGCAGAAGATAATGAAGCCACTTGTTTTCTTCACTTTAAAGCTATGATTTTGTTCTTGCTTTTCGAAAGAATAGAATAGCTAGTTTCATCACAGTAGCAGATTTTATAGAAATTAGATTTTATTGATGTACGTCATTTGTTGCTCAATAAAGCTGGTGTAACTTTCTAACTGCCACTCTGTCCAATCCCATTACGCAAGTTGCTGAAGATTGATCTTATTCACGAATGGATAAATAGGGACTACGACTTAAAGCCAACTTATATACCAGCCGCCTAAGATCGAGGGTTGTTGACCGAAAAAAACGTTCTTCCATATCCTTTACGTATTTGGAATGTTCTTGCTATTATCTTTGTGTAAAAAAATACATTTTATAGAGTCCGATAATAAAATAAGGTTAATCTTTGCACTTCTTTTTAAATTACGGAATCGTAAAAAGCGTTCAGACGTGACATTACAAAAAATAAGTATAATTGACAAAATCAGATCGGTCAAGTGTAAGTTATATTTGCACAATTACTATTATGTGTCATCTCCCCCCACCCCCACTTATATATTAACAACAATGCACCCCGATTTTGTGCTTAAAAGGCACATCTGCCGCGATATCGTCGCGGATCACACCGATGTCGTACACATTTCTCACTCTGTCTGTACTAAGTTTCATAAGGATGGACGGACGGACATCGAAACTTGTCCAAACAAAATTAAACTTTGTGAAACAAAATTAAACTTTTTATACTACATATCTATAATGACGCCGCTATACGCTTTCTCTCTGCTAAATTTCATAAGGATGGACGAACGGATATCGAAGCTAGTCCCCCAAAATCAAAATTAATATTTTTATACTTCACATCTATAATGGCGCCATTATACGCTCTCTTCTACTAAAATTTATAAGGACGGACGGATGGACATCGAAACTAATCCCTCACAATCAAAATTAAACTTTTTATACTTCACGTCTATAATGGTGCTACTTTAAGCTCTCTCTGCTAAAGTTCATAAGGACGGACGGATGGACATCGAAGTTAACCCATTAGTGTTCTGTTATGGTAATTTTGCCACAGAAAACTGAAATTTACAAAAACCGAGAAAAAATCAGTTATAGATTACTTACACTCTTTATATTCTAGAATATTTACAGAGTTTTTTTATTTATTACCTCTTTTGAGTTTATGAATTATTTGTTATAATTTTGCATTTACAATGAAAAAAGTAAATTTTCAATATAAACTTATAAAAGTTTTTACTTACTTTAAATACTACTAAGAAAGTATTTAAATCCATCTCAGTATTCAATTTTAAAATTTCAGTATTTATTGTTCGATAGGCGGATTCTGGCAGCAGATAGATAGAATAGGAACACAATCAAAATAATGATGTCCGTAAATTTTCACTTCACATCAAGGGTTAGAAAATGTAAATATTTAATATGCTGGAAATATTGAATACGAAAAAAACGAAGCAGGTAAAATACCTTCATCATGTTATATTGCTTTTAAACTATGAGATAAAAATATAGGTTAATAACTATATGAAATGTCGAAACAATATTCTTGAGACGGATTTGATGTAAACAGACAAAAGAGATAAAACAAGTCAAACTACGGCTTATAAACATACTACAACGAGACGTTATTTGTAATTGCAGTTTAATCGCCTTGCCGTTAACTTAAATTTGGTTGCTGGCTACGTTTTAAATTTTAACTGGAAATATGGCTTTTGTACAACACTATATACGATCAGGTGCCCCAGTTTCAAAAGTAGTAACACCCAGTATTCTATACGAATTTCGATCGTTTTACAAATGGGATGACACTCGTGATGGTAAAGAGAGAACTGCCGTTGACATAGGGTGCGGAGACGGCTCCGTGACCACAGAAGTTATTAAAGCTTTCCTTCCAGAATCTACGCGACTGGACGGAGCAGATATATCTGAAGATATGATTAATTTTGCGAAGAGTCGCCACGAAAAGCAAGGCCACAAATTCTTTCTGTGGGATGTAGAAACGGAGATACTGGACGAGAAAATGTTGAATAGCTACGATCACGCATTTTCAATGTTCTGCTTTCATTTTGTTGGAAAGACAAAGTGAGTATTAATTCTTCTGTAAGGGTGAAAGTACTGGTTTATTTAAAAAAAAATATTGCCAAGTTATACGCAACACATTATAATATTTTTAACAGAAAAAAATCAATAATTTCATAACCTAAAAAAGGTCTCTCTTTCTGCATATTTTAACAAATAGTTTACTCTTGGTCAAAAATACATACATTTGTAGTTGTGGAAAAAATATCGCCGTTGTATGTTGTATTTATACATTTGTAGTTGTGGACAGTTGCATGTTGCATTTATACATTTATAGTTGTATTGCAGTTGTTATTGTATTTATACATTTGTAGTTGTGGAAAGTTGTATGTTGTTTTTATACATTTATAGTTGTATTGTAGTTGTTGTATTTATACATTTGTAGTTGTGGAAGAAATATCGCCGTTGTATGTTGTATTTATATATTTGTAGTTGTGGAAAGTTGTATGATGTATTTATACATTTCTAGTTGTATTACAGTTGTTGTTGTATTTATACATTTGTGTTGTGGTAAGTTGTATCTTATATTTATACATTTGTAGTTGTGGAAGAAATATCGTCGTTGTATGTATATTTTTAAATACTGCCGGTGAATAATAATGAAGGGTGTTTAAAAGGTCCAGTGTAGACGTAGATTCGCAACAATCGTGGTATTGTTTTGATGTACTCCAAATTTTATTATTTCGTTTTTTGTTGTCTGTTCTGTTCTATCAGGCTCTTGACACTGGGGTAAGGTATTGAATATTATATTGCCATATCGATATACCCGTTTGCCTCTTGCTATTTACCCTTCACGTTTTTATCTTTGTAAATGTTTGATTTGATCATCCGATGTATTACGAGACGTTGCATTTTATCTATATTATTTTTCATTATATAATTGACCCTACGTCAGTTTGTCTACAAAACTTAGTTGCTTCCACTTTTATGAAAATGAAAATTTTTTTTCTTTTTCCTCATTGTTATGTTAAAATATATACCAAGACCAGGAATTTTGTGTGAGGAAGGAACTTTTGTATAGAACAAGTAGACATGATTATTGACTAGCATAGCACGGTATTTGTTAAGAAAAAGTGATTAGGTTAAATTAGGTTGACATTTTACTACATCAGAAAACTTATTTTTAAAGAAAAGGATTGGAGGCATCCAATTGATAAAAACATTTGAACTTTTAACGAAAAATGAAAAACTTTTAAAAACGACAAAGAACGTCAAAGAGCGCACTGTACTTGACGTATTTGTGAAAGTCAAATATATTGAAAATAAGAAAATAATAAAATTTATTGCTATGGAAGTAGAGGAAACGTTGCTACTACTGACGTGTTTGTCTTTTCGTCTGTCACATCCGTTTTTCTCAGAAACGGTTTGACGTAGAAAGTTGTAATTTAACACGTCTAGTTAATATTAGCTTAATTAAACATGTCTAGTTAATATTAAACAATATTTAAATGGAAATTTTAGGGGTGGGGTGGGAGGCAAGTTATGTACTTACTGGGTACATTATTTTTGATTCCTTGCATAATGTGGGGTGTAGTTTTAAAGAGTTAGAAGCCTTCAAGGATCTCGTGAGTATTTCATCATGATTTTAGGGAGTATATCTTCAGAAATATACTGAAAAACATACAAAAATAATGAGACCCTTATTTTCGAAACTAATAAATCTAAAATTATGATAAATATAGGGCCAGACTATTATCATTAGAAGTCTATATAAAAGTTATAGGAAAACTCTAATAATAATTATAGATGTTATAATTTTTTAGACATTTACGATAACGTGTTATTAAATATCCATTGGGCAAACAAGTCCACGTTAGAGTTGATTTATGATATATAAAGTAATTTAATTTCAAATGAGGTACGGAACCCTCGATGTGCGAGCCAGACTCGCAGTTGACCGGTTTTATTAAATGATAGTTTTAAAGTGATGAACATAAGACCAATCAAAGATTAATAAAATATCTTTAAAAAAGACGACTATGAAAACGTCGGTACGAAAAAGTAAAAATTAATTTACTCAAAATCTTCTTATTCGCAATAAGTAACTAAGTTACTTATGTTCGAAGTTGGTGCTAGCACTGTCGACCAACTTAAACTAATTTAATATATAATGTAAATTTAAAACATTAACTTTGTGTATAGATACTCACAATTTGAAATAGATTCACAAAGGGCGTACTTATAAAGTAAAATTCTACATTTCTTTAAGTTGATCGGCGGTACTGGCACCGACTCCAAAAATAAGTAACTTAGTTATTAAGTGTGAATAAATGGGTACCTATTTTGAGTCAATTATTTTTTATTTTTTAGTACCTAGTTTTTTGAAGTCGTTTTTTGAAAATATATTTTATTTTAGAATTTTTAGTGCTTAATAACATTAATAATTACGCTATAAATAACATTCAATTATTTTCTTTCTTAGAATATTGTATAAATATTAAAAGCCACAGGCAAAAGCTAATATGTAGATCATTTGCTCTTTGTCTTAAATTTGTCATCAACAACAACACAGAAATTAAACGATAATAGTAGCCGCCAGTGGTTAGCTGTTAACTGTTGAGGCGTTCCGTTGTCTATACCGAAGTTTAATATTAGGTTTCGTAAATTAACCACTACCACTTGAGTAGTTCTGTTCTCCATATCCGAAATCCAATATCAGATTTTGCAAAGGAAAAACTACCAGTAACGAATATCTTGAATTACGGTCGATTTACTACCGTCCGATAAGGAGTTTCATTGTTCATTTCCAGAACGCATCTTCAGACTTTGATATGGTCGATGGTGTAGTCATTTTGCAAATTAACAATTACCATTAGCAAATACCTTGAATCAGTTTAATTTACTACCATCAGTTAAGGAGTTTCATTGTTCTTCTCTAGAACTCATAATTAGACCAAGACTTGGTCGATATACATATATATATATATATATATATATATATATATATATATATATATATATATATATATCTATATTCTAATTATATTTTTAATAAAAAACAAGTTTTGACATCTATTCAAAAATGGTTTTTATATAATATTTAATAGCAAAAATTATGACCACGACGCAAACATTATTTTAGTTTTAGCGAAAGGGGCTGGGATTTATCCTATTTTGTTTTAGTAATCGAATGTCACAAAAAACTTTTTGAACCGATTTGTATAAATATAAAAAAAGACACAAACATTTTCAGTTCTCCTTAGTAATACGTATAAATGAAATTGAAGTTTAGGTCAATATAAAAATATTTACACTGACATACGTGTCACCGCCACTGAATTAAGACGCGTCCCCTAAATATATTTAGGGGCGTGTTTTGGTAAACTCCGCCTTTGTGTTACGGGTTTAATGTATTATGTGTCATCTGCTTCTTAATATTACAAATCTGTGGTATTTCCATTAAACTATTTATATACGTTTATTTATTTTTCACTATATCCATATATCGCTTAGTACATCACTCACAGGTGTAAAAATAAGTTTTCCTATTTATTTTAAGTAATTGTTTTAAAATTTTCCTGTAAATTAAAAGTAAATTTGCATAAATATTGTTAATTTATAACTTTAGGTTCAGTATTTTTGGAAATATAAGGTGTAATGTGTATTTTTCGTTTGTTTTTAATATATCTCCGGAAATATATTACCTAAAATAAAATATAAACATAATATTTTTGATATTCTTATAAAAGAACTTTATAAAAAAATAAAATCCCACTTCATTCGAGAAATCGATCAAGCGTTTAATTTGGAGCCAATTTCCACATAAATATTATTGTGTGCTTACTATTTTTTGTGTGCTTACTATTTTTTGTGTGCTTATTATTTTTTGTGTGTTTACTATTTTTGTGTGCTTATTATTTTTTGTGTATTTATATAAATCATGTCGATTCATTTTCTCTTTCTGACAAAAAGGAAACAAACAATTAAACTGGGGACATTGTTAAAATGTAGAAATTAAAACCTGTTTTATCAAGATTGCGTAAACGCTCTTTGTAATATTCTATCAAGAGTGTCGTTAGCTAACTTGTTTATTTTATTTAAAAAGGTATTCTTTATCTCTCGGAATTCTTTCATAACTATAGAGAGGGATTATCTCTAAGTGGGCAACACATAGTATGCAAATATAGCGTTATCTTCACGCTTAACTTTCCATAAAACTTACAAACGGATTTACGAAATGATTTTCAAGGATTTTTAGATTCTGTTTATTTTAACTGTTGTAAAAAGTATTGCTGACAAACTGTGATAAACACAGACAGTTTCAGAGGTCGATTTAAATGAAGTCGCCCAGCTACATTTTAATAAAATTGCCGCATCATAAAGAAGTTGACTAACCCTGAAAGTAAGCTGTGTAAGTGCAATTAAGCTGAAGATAACGGCCATTAATATTGGGGTCGTAATCTAATATTCAATTTTCGTGACAAGTATTTGCTTGCTGGTACACGCTAAGAATTTGGTCTAGAACGTACAAACGGATTTAAGAAATGATTTTGAGGCATTTTTAGATTCTGTTTATTTTAACTATTACAAAAAGTATTGTTGATAAACTGTTATAAATATAGAGGATTTGGAAGATCGATGGAAAAGTTGTCGCCTAACTACATTTTAATAAGATTGGCGCGTCATAAACGAGTGGACTAACTCTGGAAGGAAGTTATGCAAACGTAATAAAGATGAAGATAATGTCTATTTATAGAGAAAAAATAAAAATACAGATCGCATAGATGATGTTTGTGAAGAAATATTCAAATATGGTAATCCAGTAAATAATATTTAATTTTCGCAATAAAGTTTACTTGCTGACTTACCATTTCAGTGTAAAGACTAAGGTTTCAGTAGAATTCTAAGGGTTATAGAACATTTAATCTAATTGAAGTAGAAAACTAGAAGTAAAGAATAACAATAATTGATGAAGTCATTTAGGATACATTTGCTGGCAATTAGTGAATAATCGCCAAAACAATCCGCTGAATTTATTGAATAATTTAGTGTTAATAAGGATTTGAAGCAATGTTATCACTTAAATATTAAATTTATATATAAAGTGATAGCACTGTGACTGATTTTAACTAAAAACAATTCGATAGTTCACTAGTTCTGAGTATTTTTTTTAGTAAATGTCATGGAAATAGGGGTTAACTAAAAATCAGTAGTAAAAATTCTTTAGGAAATGAATGTTCCTAGTTACTCAGTTCCAAATTTAAAAGTAAATATAGGTAAGGATATCATTCCGTTTCAGTCGCTCCTGCGGAATATAACAGGCATTACTTATAATAAGTATAACGTTAAAATTTAACATTGCCATCCTTGTCTAAATTTTCAGTTTAAAACTTTGTATATTTTAAATTTTGTATCCGTTTTAAGATTGGTTAAAATATTTTTGACCCGTATTTAGCTTATGCGTTAAAAGTATTATTTATGAAATGAAAAAAGTCAACTACACACAAATATCGTCTTTAAAGTACATTGATGATTGTATTTATAAAAGCAATTCAGTAAAAAACTTCGATCATTATCAAATTCGCCAAAGTCGAGAGTTGAGATGTGAATCTCGAAGATAATTTGCTTGCGAAATTAGTTAAGGTAATTCTCGTGTTGTCCACGAAATTCACTAATTTTTTTATGTGTTATTCAAACTATAAATATCTAATTTATTTTAAAATTCAAAGTTTCTTTTAAAAACTAAACTAATTTACTAACATTATTTAAAAAAACTCGTCGAACGATTTGTCTATAAAATTAAGTCCAAGTAAAATGACATTATATTAAAATTTTGAAAAAAAAATTATTTATCATTTAGTTTTGGTAAAAATATCGCTCTCCAAAATTGTAAAATGAACATAACAATTATATTCAAGAGTAATAATTTCTTCTTAATTTTTATTTTATTTAAAAAAACACGTCGACGAAAAACTAAGTCAGTGTAAAATATGTTATTTTAAAATTTAAAAAAAATTATTTACCGTTTAATTTTGGTGAAAATCGAACTAAAAGTTGCACAATTAACATTATAGGAAAAACAGTAATTTCATCACACTTAATTTTTTAAAAACGCATGGAGCAATTTGTCTAAAAAACTACGTCAATGTAAAGTGACGTTATATTAAAATTTAGAAATAAAAAAGAAAAATATTTAAAGTTAGTTTTGGTAAAAATCGCTCTTAAAAATTGTAAAATTAACGTTACCTTTACGTTACATTAATTGACTATACTTTTAATTTTATTTAAAAAAAAAATGAAATAAAAAAGTGTCCCACAACGACTACCTTAAGTGTGAATTGTAATTGTGAAAGGAAAAGAACCCAGAACCCAATGCGATTACGTCATATTAAGTACTACGTATGAGTAAGTAATATAGTTTATTAACAACTGTACCAATTTGTGTACTTGAAGTTGATATTCTGAAACGTGTATTAAAGAAAGTCATGAGAAATGGACTAATATGGATTTCGCCTTTAGTGTCCATAATTTTTTTGACGTGTTATGTAAATTTAAATAAATATCGCAAAAACTATTTTCTTTCAGACAAGCCCTGAAGAATATCTACGATATATTGAAACCAAACGGAAACTTCATTTTCTTATTCGTACCGAAAATGCCTTTCTTCAACGTTTTAAAACGACTTTCGCTAAACCCTAAGTGGTCACCGTACATGCAAGATGTTGACACGATGCGCCCTCTACCGCTTGCAGACGAAAAGTTCCCGCATAAGGTCTTGGCTGAGCTGATGTCTGAATGCGGGTTCAAGAATGTCATCACGAAAGCCGACGTGAAATATATACTGCTTGACTCAATGGATGTCATTCAAGGTACGTATTTTAAGGCATTTTATGCAGAGATTATTGGTATTATAGGAGATTCTCAAGTCCTTTACTAGGCAAAACTCACTAGACATTTACGTAGAAAAATTTCAATTATACAAAATTGTATATTATTGTAATTATTGCTTTCATACCAATTCACATCTTTTAAGAAAAACATTTGAACTATTTCGTATGCTACAGAATTAAAAACAATAAATATTACAATTCATACTGATATGTGCAATATTGGTTCATAATTTTTTATATATCGCGTAAAGATTTGTATTAATTGCTAACAGGTTTAGAAGCTGGTTAACAGGAATTGAATAGACTGAGAATTTCCTCTCTTCTACGCTTGTTCTGTCAAATTTATTGTCAATGTTAAAACGCTGACCGCTCTATGAATACGGACTCAAAAATTAGAATTTTAGTGGACTACCAACAATGTTGGAAATTTTAATACAGTAGTAGATAAATTTAAATACATAAATATATACATAAAACCATACGTACATACATACATACATATATACATAAATACATAAATACGTGCATGTTTACACGTAACATGCATAACCGCATACACGCATACTCCCTACATATTATGCATACATTCATACACATATACCACCATGCATGCGTACACACATACATACGTACATATTACATACATACATAGATACATATATAATTTTAGTGATCTATTGAAATGATTTTGGAGCTGAGAATATATTTTAAAATCTCTTTAAAATTTTAACCTATGACTCCTTTCTTTGTCATATTTCTAATGCTGCTGCCTACGTCCCACAAAATATTGTTAATAGCCACCGAATAAATAGTAATTCCTATTATAGTAAATTTGTGTAAATACCTTGTATCCAACATATGTCTTTCTCACGTATTATGTATAGGATGTTTATACAAATTTATTTGAGTATAAGGTTTTTGTATAAATTTAAATTAAAAATAAATCTTAATAGCTTATTCACATTATTATTAATGTTTGCTTCTTCATCTGAAAGAGATAAATCAATTTTGAACTGATGAGATTCAGCTACAAACTGAACTGAATGAACAGGCTGATGTTACTTTTGGCCAGTTTCAGTGTATCCGTTTCTGTAGTACAGCTCTGTATCTATTACATCTTGAACTTGGTTGAAACCTCAAGATTTAGCTGATATAAAATCAATGAAATTTTCAATTGTACTCCAAAAGGTTTTAAAAACAACATTTCTCATTCGAAAATTTACTGCATTCCCTAGAAAGGAATAAACTTTTTAAAGGATGGGAATTGATATTCAATATTTCTATTCAGTCATCAAACTCTCTTTGGTCTAGTATTGAACACTTTCTACTTTGTTGCTAAAATGCTTATTGGACAATATTTACACAACTGTCGTCAGTAACATGATATTGTTACCGGACTATAATCACGTAAGTGCCTCTAACCTTTCTTATATATTTCAACATTGCTCAATTATTTATGCGCGTCTATCACACGTAAAGAAAATTAACAAAGAAATTAAATATTTTTATTTCAAAAATTACTTTCACAATTAAATGAAACTACGTGATGTAGTATTATTTCTACTTTCCTTAAGGTCGTGGGACCTAGGTTTCGTTGTATTACAACATCTTCAGGTGGGCTATTAGCAAAGATCTTTGCTAATAGCCCACCTGAAGATGTTGTAATACAACGAAACCTAGCTCGTGGTAAAGAACTTAAAGAAAGTAGAAATAATACTACATCACGTAGTTTCATTTAACTGTGAATAATGAATTTCTACAAAATTAATGCCAAATATATTGAAAAAATTACTTTGTTATAAAGTTGGAAAAATTGCTCGCAAAAACTGTGGGGTAACTATTTTGCGAAACAATAAAGTCTAAATGTGACAGAATTGATAAAGCAATTTAATTAAATAAGACAAACATAATATTTAAAAGATAAAATTATTTATTTTGTAAAATATTTCTGTTAGTTTTTTACAGTCCCATTGCCAAATAAGAAACCGTTATAATTTCCTCATATCCGTTCGTTTCAGTACACCTTTCTATACGTCCGTTCGTTTGTCTGTTCGTCCATCTGTACAGCATAGCCTCACAGTTTCTAAAGTTTTAGAACAATAAGTGATTTTAATTAAAATGTAGCATTATATTAAAAAAATATGTTTTCAGTAAACTTCTCCATACGTGCAATTAGGAGCGATTTTTCAGCCATCCTTTGAAATCCATTGAAAATATATTTTAAAATAAATTTGGCGTTCCATTTACGTTTTTTTCATCCCTGTTTCCTTTGTGAAACATTAAACTTCGAAGTAACGTTCAACCACGAGTTTCAAAAAGCCTGAAACACTAGCATCTGATTTGAACTTTCAAATGAAATTGAATTTGCGTTAATAACTTCGGAAGATGTAGACTGCAACAGCGGGATTTTGTGTATTCACACATCCAGTCTATCATTTTTTGAAATATATTCTATATGACAAGTTTACACACTAAAGCGCGGACCTTTTCGTCATGTAACTTCCGCCCCATATTTCTGTAAGGTTATCTGAATTAATTTTTATCTTGCTAACCATAAAAAAATATTTATGTGGGCGTAGGAGTTATCAAAATATTCAACAGATAGAGTAGAATGTGATAGGGTTCTTACATTTTTTTTTCAAAAATTGCAATAATTGAAAGTTTGAGACCAGTCCATAGAAAAATGTGATATAAAAGTTTAGTTGCCTTATTAGAGATTTCTCCCTACTTACTAAAGATTAAATGTTTCAATGTAATTTTATTAAAATACTTTGAAAAGCTCGGACAAGATTACATTCGTAGATACGGACATAATGGTTGTATATAAAAACGTTATTTTCACGGACTAATTCTGATTATCACCACGATGGTTGACAGGGATACCTGAAAGCAAAGGAAATGAAGACAGGCGTAAAGTACATAATATTTTCACAAAAACATAGCAGAAACGTATCCAGCTAATGAACGGCACGTAACTCAGTCGAGCGTGGTCATTTGATTTTCTCTTTAAGTAAGTCTTCTGGCTTTATTTCAGTCAGCGTTAATGAAGCATTTTTTGGTTCGACTTAAGTTGCTTAGTCTAGTTATGTTGGAAAATTGATTTTTATTTGTAGTTTTGGTCATTTGATATTTGACATTTGACATTCTAAAATTATAAGAATTTTTTCCAACAAATATCCACAAAATAATATTTTTATTATTGTTCTTTTTAACTTTCCTTAAGCTAAAAAATGTATCTGTTGTACTGTCTATTGGTGTTATTGTTTATCACGTAAATATGAAAACACAATCGTTCGCAGCGATAATTCGACATCACTTAGACACATGAAATATTTTTGGACGAAATCAAAACTGCATTGATCAGCTTTGCTTGGCTCATGGCCTGCAACTGACCATCGTCGATACATTTTATGCCAAATTTCAATAAGTGACTGGCTATAACGAAGCTCAAGATGAGGAAGAAAATGATCATGCACTTGTAATTAATGATGAAATCGATGATGCTGGTGGATTGCAAATAGAGCAAGCGCTTTCAAATGTTGAAACAAAATTTTCAGTTGGGGCCTGTTATAGAGAAGGTTAGAAATGTTGTGCGGTTGTTTAGAAAGTCACTTACAAAATCTGATATTCTTCAGAAATGAGTTAAAATGGAACTTAGCAAGAAAAACGCGTTATTGTTAGACTGCGAGATACGATGAAGCACAATACGTGATATGGTAGGTAGATTCCTTAAAGTGAAAGCAGCAATTTTAAAAGCTCTCATTGACATCCAAGGCGCAATTTACGATTTACTACACCGGAGTGGTCAGTTCTTGAAGATATACATGAGAATCTTGATATTATTAAGGTTATAGTTGAGGCCGTTTGTCGAGAAGATGCGACTCTAGTCAGTGCGGACGTTGCCACGAATTTTGCACTAAAGAAACTCGACATTTGCAATACGCAACTTAGTCGGGACCTTCATATGAATCTCACAAATAGATTAAAACAATGACAGTTTCCAGTTGCTAGTCTTATGCAGTACTTGCATTATCCTAGCGGCCATTTTAATGGTGATGAATATGATGCAGAAATTTATCCTCGCTTGAACAACGACCATTTTTAGACGATGATGTTAAAACTTTAATTAAGTGCGATCCTGTTATAGTTACTACTTTGAAAGTGACTAAAAATAATGACCATGATCAAACTTCTTCAAGTAACCAAGTGACTGATAGCAATTTATCAATATAGAGTTGATTAACCAACAATTAAACAAAATTAATTATGACGCAAGAGGATTAGGCATTTCAACTTCAAGCGAGGACACCAACACACTTCTTATAACTGAAATGTTGCTTTTTAAAACGGTAGCGGTTGCGGTCAACTACTATCGAAAAATTATCGACGGTTTCGCTCAATAAAGCCTACAAGTGTCGAAAGCGAACTACCTTTTCTGCAGCTGAAACACTGTGCAATAAGCTGCGAACAAGCCTGAATGATATAACTATAAAATGCTTGTCATTTAAGAGTACATACTTTCAGCAGTAAAAAAATAAAAATTACAATTACGGAATCCTTAAAAACCTTTCTAAAATATGATTTAATTAAAATAAAGGTACTGAACCTTTTTATATATTACGTTACGACTTACGAGCTAGTTAGTACCAAATAGCTCAATAATTAAATAAGCAAGAAGTTCCTAAGTTTTTTCTTTAAAAGATCTCATAAAAATTTTATTCAGGGAGGATATTATTTATTTTAAAGCTAATAGAGAAGTATAATAGTGTATTATAGTGGTTAATTTAGTCATACATGTATGTTTAAGAAAAAAAATAATTATAATAATTTCAAATTTGATTATATTGTAAAATTTTATTTCCTTGAGAAATACATTTGTTGATTTAAAAAATACTTTATTTTTTAAATATATCTTTTCCAGTATATACGTGGTTTATTTTAGTCAATTGTTTCCATTTACCTATTTAAAAACATGGTTTAGTAAAATATTATCAAAACCGATATTTATCAATTATCGAATTGCATGAACTACTTGTTGTTATATAAGATATACAAGTATGTATTAACATTGGTGTTATCATTAATAGGTAAAGAGTAATGTCATTAAACAGTCCCCATGTTTACGTAAAGCTCGATTTTTACGACTAGACCCCGACTTAAGCTTATAGATATATTAACCTCAAATAGTATGTCAATAATCAGAACTTTTTAAATTATAAGGCAGTAAAATAATTTATTTAATTAGTTGCCTAATTTTTATAATTTATTAATCTCAAAATCTACGCCAAAATATTTCAGAAACAACCCATTATGCTTTAATATGAACAATATGAGAAAAAAAATCTCAAACATATATGTATATATATATATATATATATACATATATATATATATATATATATATATATATATATATCATCATATCATCATCATCATCATATATATTAATACGCTAAGGTTTTAAGATGTTACTCTCCCTTTTTAGAAAAAACCTCACAACTAATCCACATAAATTATATATCATTTTATAGATAATTGCTTGCTCTACCGGCATCCACAACTAAAAAATTTATTATTGCTATTGTTTTTGCAAATTAATTAATTATTAAAATTACATACACAAAACAGCAATGCTGCCATCTAACGGCTCAACGTCAATATGATTGACGGTCGGTAAAATTTTTGTTTAATTTCAAATCCACTCACGTATAAATAAAGTGGCGCTTTAGCTCAATGCTTTTGATACTTGCGCCTCTATATGTCAATTTTAGTAAAATATTTGTTTGATCTGTCATTTGAGCTTCATATCATCATCATCATCATCATATATATTGATACGCTAAGGTTTTAAGATGTTACTCTCCCTTTTTAGAAAAAACCTCACAACTAATCCACATAAATTATATATCATTTTATAGATAATTGCTTGCTCTACCGGCATCCACAACTAAACAATTTATTATTGGTATTGTTTTTGCAAATTAATTAATTATTAAAATTATATACACAAAACAGCAATGCTGCCATCTAACGGCTCAACGTCAATATGATTGACGGTCGGTAAAATTTTTGTTTAATTTCAAATCCACTCACGTATAAATAAAGTGGCGCTTTAGCTCAATGCTTTTGATACTTGCGCCTCTATATGTCAATTTTAGTAAAATATTTATTTGATCTGTCATCTGAGCTTCATATCATCATCATCATCATCATATATATTAATACGCTAAGGTTTTAAGATGTTACTCTCCCTTTTTAGAAAAAACCTCACAACTAATCCACATAAATTATATATCATTTTATAGATAATTGCTTGCTCCACCGGCATCAACAACTAAAAAATTTATTATTGCTATAGTTTTTGCAAATTAATTACTTATTAAAATTATATACACAAAACAGCAATGCTGCCATCTAACGGCTCAACGTCAGTATGATTGACGGTCGGTAAAATTTTTGTTTAATTTCAAATCCACTCACGTATAAATAAAGTGGCGCTTTAGCTCAATGCTTTTGATACTTGCGCCTCTATATGTCAATTTTAGTAAAATATTTGTTTGATCTGTTATCTGAGCTTCATAATGGATAAATAATAATGCGAAGACTTCGCACGGGTCACGCTAGTATATATATATATATATATATATATATATATATATATATATATATATATATATGTATATATATATATATATATATACATATATATATATATATACATGTAAAACAACATATAATTACTTATGTTGTTTTACATGTACATATATATTTAAGATCGTTTTATTTTAATATAATATAATTATTATATATTATTTTTTATATAGTATAATTTATTAAAAACAATCTGATCAATGAAAACGGAATTCGTAGAAGAATAAAAATGTTCGATGTTGTTTCTTTGTTTTTTTTTTCAATAAATAGACAAGTTTTTAATTTTTTACATTTTTATTGCAGGTCAGGCGCTTTATGCTGATCCTTTTCGCAAGAGGATACCTCCAGAGCTGTACAAGGAATATATAACAGATTACTTAGACGTATTGAAGCAAACCGAAGGTTTCTTGGTGGAGAAGTATAACGATAAAGGGGAAAGCGATGGCGTGATTGAAATTTTTAATGTTGTGGTCGGATATGGTGAAAAGGGTTCCCAATAATCTTTCAGGAATCATAATGATAAATAGCTACCGGCATGGTAGAAAATATAATGTCGCTTGTGTACCATACCAAATCCCAGAAATATTTTATATGAGAATTAAGCAATTTTCCAATTTTAAAGTATAAAAACTCATTTTGAAGTAAATATATAGTGTATATTATTCTTTAAAATGTGAACATACAATTTCAGTAATATTACTGGCTTCAATGTATAGTAAGACCAATCTATTTTTTGTTTTGTTTTTTTTTGTTAACCATATCACACTGCAATATTTTCTTTTTTTTTTCATGGATAACAAAGGAATCTAGTTCACTTCAAGTCTTAAAGATTTACCAATTGAAATGTACAGTAATAATTTTAGTAGAATAATGAAGAACCACTGGACGTAAATATGGAGTTCTATAAAATTGTATTGGAAAAGTGCAACAGAAAATGAAGAATACTGTGGAGAACCATAAAATTAAGAAAATATATTTCTGTTTTTTAATTTTTTTTACTATTACTGCAAGTCAATGTTGTTTACATTCCTCAATGTCTTTAACATTACTTTTAATTTTCACTAATTTTCCTGTTATATTAAAAGTCGCCAATATATGTGTTTTAGTTTCATCTTTATTTATAATTAAATAAATACATCTACAAAAAATTTTTTTTGTTGAAGAAATAATACATATATTATAATTTTTTTATTTGGTGTTACCTTAATTATATATACTAATATATAAATATATACTAATTTACATAGACTGCAAATATACATGCTACGTATGTTTGTCAAAGATGAGTAAATCATATAACTTTATTGATGATACCTTCCTAACTATGTGTGCAGTAGATATGAAGTACACGTGGGTTATTTTTAATCCACCGTTTAAGGTGGATGGCGAAACAAACGTTCAAACAAACTTTCCTTAGTATCGGCCATCCATAGGACTATAGCCGCGAGTTAAGGCACTAACAACACTGGATGACCTTGAAGAATCGGATTTTTAAGCTCCGCTTCCAAGCTCCGCTCATTACTTTTTTCGATAAACTAAGGCCAACCTAAAACTCCGGTATATTCGCGAACTAAATTAACCGCGTCAATAACTCGTTAGCCGCATCGATGCGGCTATAATTGGAATATTTCATTTCATATCTATTACCTAAAGTTTTGTAAGTAAGGAATTAAAAACACGCACATACACACACACACACACACATATATATATATATACATATATGTATATGTACACATATATGTATATATCTATATAATATTTATATGTATATATATAAGTACAGACACGTATGTGATACTGAGTTAACAATTAAGTCCACCAATCTATAATGGCCTTAATTATTTATTTGAAATGGCCCGTCAAATTGAATATTCCATAAATGATTTAAATGCGGTAGGTAACAAAATGTTAGATTTTCTTTCTAACTTTTTATGTAATTTATGTAAATTTTATTATTTTAAAGTTTTCCTGCCATAATCGTTGTATTGATAATCAAATTAATCATCTCGCGGTGTTGTTATTATTACTAGTTTCGATTTAATTCTATTCATTCGACTATTTAATACATCTGACTTATTCATTATAGTAAATAATTTTAGTAAGTAAACTCTGAAGAAATATTTGAATTATTTCGTCTAATACCCCAAGACGAGTTCTGTATTTTTTATAAAATTATACAAACGCTCTAGAAGAAGAATCCGTTTATTTGTAATTACTAGCTTTTACCCTGGGCTTCACCGACGTCATTATAGAATGATTAAATGAAATTAAATGCTGTGTTAATATAACATATGTAGTGATAATATAATACAAATGACAATGAAAACAAACACTTTTCCTCTAAATTAGGGATTAAATGGAGATATTATATTGTTAACTTTCATTGCGTTAAAAAAATGCACGTCTATCCGTAATTCCGTTATGATGTTTCTTCACTATTCCCATGTTTACTTTTTGGTTTCAATAAAAATTTCCTCACAAGAAGGAGATTTCTTGAAATACGAAATAACCTATGCCATTTTTCGGTCTGCCAGCTATATCTGTGCATAATATCACTGCAATCTGTTATTTTGTTCTGACGTGAAAGAACAATAAACATTCTCACATTTATAATATTAAATAGGGTTATATTAGTTAGAATGATACTTACTCGATTAAAAAGAAGCCTATATCATTTACCGGTCTGTCAATCATCTTTGTGCAAAAGATAATTCCGATTCATGAATTCGTTGCCACGTAAAAGAAGCACAAATAAATCGAATTTGAATTTTTAATTGTTGGGGTTTTTTATATAAATTAGGTTAAAATTTCTTTTATTGAAAAGTAGCCTATGTTATTTTATGACCCGCCAACTATTATTGTGCAGAAAATTACTTTGACACAAAAAAAGAACAAATAAACACACTCTGTCACTCATAAAATTAGAATTAAAATATTATTAGATTTCCCGACACAAAAAGTAGCCTGATATTAAGACGCTGACATTAATAGATTGAGTTTCATTTCAAACATTTTTAGCAATAACTACAAAATTTACAGCCACGAAAAAAAAAGTTTTTCTTGTAGTACTCATTCTGCCTAAAACGCAACTAAAATGTTTTTTCTGTCGGAAAAAAATCCAAAAATATCCGATGATTTATACTTAAAACAAAATTACTTCTATTATTTATAAGACTTTATTAATAAAATTCATAATACTAACTGTTCACAAATTATTTATAACGTTCGTTATCTTTTATTTTCAATCAAGTAAACAGGGTTTTAGTAAAAGAAATAAAATACATTGTTTCTCTCAAATACACAGAAGTACTGGCGCTTTTCCTTGCTACTCTTCTACTTGCATGTAAACCGACAGTGTCCGCTAAAGCGAGCTACTATATGGACCTTATGTGACTTGTTTGCTTACCCACTCAGAGTTTTAAAAGTTAAAAAACGGTTTAAATAATGTATATGTAATCATAGGTTTTTGTTTGTGTTTTAATATTGTAAATAAACTAAGACTATGAATACTTTTCTACTAAATTTTGCTACAACTTTATAGTGTAATTTTAATATTTAACTTTTGTAACTAGAGGTCAATTATAGGGGAACGATGGGAAATAAAAATAGAAATTGAAGAAAAGCGAAGATGCATTTCTACAAGAATAAAATAAACTACGTGATGGAAGTCGTAAAGTAAGTTTCACCTACATATTTTTTGCTTAAGTAAGTTATTTATTTCCACATATTTTTTGTTGTTTAAAAAATCAAGATATCGAATAATTGAATTTCTACTTACTACATGTACGTATTGCATACAAACTTGAACATTAGGATCAGAAACGTTTTTATCGCAAAAAATCAAATATTTTTCGCTAGTAGTTTTTGTTTCGTTTACTTATAATTTTATTTAATTACATTATTATTCCTGGTATAGGTTACAAAATAGCCACAAAGTGACAAAATTCTAGAACCTCTTACTGAAAATAGTACCTAGTAAGTAGCCACGATAGTGGAAATATGAAAATAATAGATTTTGGTCTCCCATAGTAAATCGGAAACAATATGCAGGACGTGCAATTGTTTCTTCATATTTCGGAATTTTGGGATTTGGTTTAGTTTTTTGACCTAAGTCAATTTATATTGTGATTAAAAATAAATTAATATTAATTAAAAGTTAAAAGTATCGTCACAGTAACAAAAATAAGTAACTAAGATTTTAGATACAATACTTTAATAACAAAGCCTACCTAAAGAACCACTTCAATCTACGGATGACTTACGGAATCTTAAGGTAAATAGTAAGCTTTTTGAGACTAATATTTTTGTTTATAAATTCAGCTATATTAAAATTAAAAAAATCTATTTAAATTAGTTGCGTACTGATTGCCACAAATTAAAACTATAATCAAAGTTTATTTATTATTTTGTTTTTCAGATCGAGCAGAGTCATCTAAATGTTCAAGAAACCCTCATCGGAAGGCAGGAAAAAAGGAAGGAAACATGTCACACTTTTATAAAAAGTTAAAAGAAATTTTAAATCATGGACCTCTAGGTTGTAGTTTGAATAATATTGACTTAGTAGCTGAAAAACAAAACGGTATCAGTTCGAAGTTTTTTTGTGCACATTGTGTGGCGTAATTTTTTTTCTTGATAGTAACTCAAACAACGAGTATTACTTACCTGTCAATAGCTGTACAGCAGCAGGGATTATATCCATCGGTGATGGCCACTTGCACTTACAAGAATTATCTTCAGTATTAAATCTTAGATTGATGTCAAATAAAAAGTATCAAAGCTTGCAGGACGTTCTTTCCAAAAACTGGGAAGAAGTTGCCCATAAAACTATGGGACAAGCGACAAAAAAAGAAGAGAGATTTTGCGATAGCTGAAGGTAAAGTAAATAAAGATGGAGTTCCAATCATAGACGATTGTGTGGATGGTTGTCATTCGAAAAGATCGTATAAAAATAATTATTCATCTCTGTCAGGTGCTGGTGCCATTATTGGAAAAAGGACGGCCAAAATTATATATCTCGGTATACGTAACAAATATTGTTACAATTATGATCATGCGGAAAACAAGAATATTCCTGCTAAAGAGCACTACTGTTTTAAAAACTTTTTAGTTGCGCCAACTGGTGTAGAAAACGATGTTATCATCGAAGGATTTAGCAATCCGTGGAGACACATAATTTAGTTTATGGATGCTTAATATTCGACGGTGACTCCAGCACCTACGATAAAACCCTTCAGTTACATCCATACCAAGTGGAAGGCATAACTATTGACAAAATTGAGTGTCGCAATCATTTGTTACGAAAATTATGCAATAAGTTGCAAGAATTGCAAACTGATACGCGGTACCCAGTAAGTTGTAGAACACCAATAACGAAAAATGCTGTCATGAATTTGAGAACAACGATTAAAAAAGCAAGTGCCAAAAACAGGAATGATGTCGTTCCAGATGTTCAACAGTTATTTGATGATATTTTGTTTTGATATTCCATCACCATTCCTCTGGGAAAGAAGGGGAATCAAACAGAATTCCCAACTTTTTTTCCACTTCCATGTAGCAGAGAATTTCTCTTTTAACTCAAGCAGGACATGCCCGGAATCTCATTTAGAAAAAGAATAAATTTTCTTTAAAAAAATCGTATGGTAAAAAATTTTGGCCGCGTTATTATTATTAAAAGCAAAAATTGATGCGCTAATTTTATAAAAGATACAAATTAAACCTCGATCATGTTTCTTCTATTAAACATGGTGTACAAAATGAAAAGGTTGCTATCATATAGTTAGCGTCACAAGAAAATATTGCAATCGAAACTTGCGGTTTATTTATCGACAGGGATTTGCTCTTCTTCGTAGCAACTCCTGATGGCCTCGTTGGTAAAGACACCATCGTGGAAATGAAGTGCCCTATAATAGCATATAAATTAGGTTTAGATAGAGCAATACATTCCAAAAAATAATTTTTTGGAAGAAAAACAAAGAAACGTGTTTAGAGATAAATAGCAATCATTACTTGTATTCTCCAATTCAGGCACAGTTGCATATAACAAAGCGGAAACAATGCCTTTTTGCACTATGATCAGGTGAAAACGAAACCCTCAAAACCGAAGAAATAAAAAGAAATACAAAGAGATACATTTTGGGAGACCAAAATGAAAAGGAAATTAGAACTTTTTAAATAAATTCTTTGTTGCCAGAAGTAATCTACCTGAGATTTAGTAGAAATCTTCAAATAAGAGAACCTGATGTTCATGATAAAAATATATCTAAATAGGACATTGATAATACGGTATCATTAAAAGATAGTGATCTCCCAATACAAAAATCAAACAATATAAAAAAAATAAAAATGCTTCTTCATTAACTCATATTAGTCAGTCAAATCTCAGGACCAAACTATATGTTCACGTATGCTAAGTCTTAATGAGTTTTAATAATATGAGTTCGTGTAAACTATATACTACCCCCCGTACTATCATGTACAACAAGGCAAACCCAAGTATCATCATAGATCATCCCTTACATGACCATATAATAAAAGAGCCTAACAGACATCACCATATATTAAAAAACGCTATCATACACCATCAATAGTTACCATACTTCATAATACGTACTCTTCTGCTCCGAAGCAAAACAATTATTGATTTTTAAATTGTAAAGTCGTACGGACTAATGTATCTTATGTGATGATTTTATGAATCTGTAAAATTTGTTAATTGAAAAAATACTTAAAAAAACTATTCAATTACTTATGCGAATAATATTGAAATACATTAAAGTATTACTTGTTTATTTTCTTATATTTCTTCTCTTCTATTTTCTTTCTTAATTCGACTAGTAAATAACGAACGAAACTTGAACCAAGCAATTATGGTGATATTAGGTAATGTTCAAAAACCATAATAAGATTTTAAAATCATAGGATAAAAATGATCGTCAGTGCGGTGAGTGAAAGTTCTTGAGTTGAAGATTTAATACGCGTTTCGTGAGGCACTAAGTTGCGAGAAAAAGAATAACTTCTATGCGTTGCTCCGTTGTGACGTAAAAGAAAGGCAAGCAAATAGACTTTCGAATTTCTAATATTATTTGGGATTGTGATATTAGTTAAGATGACATTTTGCTGGATTGGCATTTTGCCTTTGTCATTTTCTAGTTCACCAACTATCTCTATGCAGTAAGTTACACCAATCCGTTGCTCTGCTGCGACCTGAAAGAAGGACAAACGAATACTTTCGAATTTTTAATATTAATTGCGATTTCTGTTTTTGTTAGGAAAAGATTCCCTAGATTGGAAAGTAGTGTATGTTATTTCCTGGGTGGCTAACCATCTCTGTGCAGAAAGTTAAGTTGATCTGTTGCTTTATCGAGACGTGAAAGAAGGACAAACAATCCAACTTTCGAATTTTTAACGTAGGTTGGGATTGTAATATTAGTTAGAAAGATATTTCTTGGGTTGGCAATTAGTCTATGTCATTCCCTGGTCCGCCAACTATTTCCGTGCAGAAAGTAACGTCGATATTTTGCTCTATTCGATCGTGAAAGGAGGATAAACAGACTTTCGAATTTTTAAAATAAGTTGTTATTGTTGCTTTAGTAAAAATGAAATTTCTCGGGTTGGAAAATAGGCTATGTAATTTCCTGATTCGCCCATTATCTCTATGCAGAAAGCCAAATCGACCTTTTGCTCCATTGCGATGTGAAAGAAAGATAAACCAACACACTTTACAATTTTTAATATTGGCCCGATTTGTCGTTTTAGTTAGGATGAGATTTCCCGTATTGGAAAGAAGCCTAAGTTATTTCCTGGTCCGCCAATTATCTTGTGCTGAAAATCACGTCGATCTCTAGCTCCATTACGATGTGAAAAAAGGACAAACAAAAACACATTTGAATTTTTAACATTAGTTGGAATTGTCATATTAGTTAGGATGATATTTCCCTCGTTTACAAGTAGCCTACGTTATTTCCTGGCTCACAAAATCACGAATTGAAAGAAGTACAAATAAACACACACTTGCATTCATGATTTTAGTTAGGATTACAATATTAATTAGAATAACATTTCTCTGTATCCTAGTAATGTAGTCTATGTCTTCCCGGTGCGGCAACTATCGGTGTATAAAATTTGTAAACACAAACACGAATTGATATTAAAAAAAACAAATGAAAATATAAAAAAATCGAATAAGCAGAAAGAGGCCGCATAAAAGAGTTTATAGGTACAAACCCAAATGTTTAATTTAAAAAAAGACAAACTCAAAACAGCCAAAATTGAGTAAGCAAAACGTATTATGTAAACAAATATAAATGCAAACACAAATTGATATACAAAGAAAAACAAATCAAAATATCCAAAAATTGAATAAGCGAAAAGGGTCAACATCCTTTTCGCTTATTAAAGGAAGTTAATAAATAAAAACATGAGTTAATGAGCAACCAAAAAAAGGATTACGTAAAAAAATATAAATACAAACACGAATTGATAATTTAAAAAAAAAACAAACCCAAAACATCCAAAATTTAGTAAGCAAAAAGGATCGTATAAAAAGTCAATAAATAAAAACACAAATGGTTAATTAAAAAAAGTGAACCCAAAACATTCAAAACTGAGTAAGTAAAAAGGATTATTATAAAAAAATATAAATACTAACACGTATTGATATAAAAAAAACTAACTCAAAACGTCCAAATATTTAATAAGTAAAGTATTACGTGAAAAAAAATTATAAATACAAACACGAAGTAATACGAAAAAAGACAAATCCAAAATATTCAAATGTGAGTAAGGAAAAAATGTTGAAAAAAGGTGTAATACATGAAAGAAGAAGAATTAAAACATATTCATTCCCGTGCAAATAAATGCATGAAAATGTTTAAATCGATTTTTTTAAAATAAATCGATTTAAACATTTTCATAATAATCGCGAGCTACAATATATATTCTGAAATACACGACGTATTTCAAAATATATATTGCATACAATATGTAATGCATATTCTTCCACACGCTATAAATAAATGTCAAAATATCATTGGTGCTAAATTAAACTTATTCCTTCTGTATTAAAATAAAGATCCAAACCTAAGATTAAAATTAATTCAATTATATTGCTTTTTGAGCGGATGGGAAAAGCAAGCGCCATAAGTCCGCCCAGCACCGACCAGGACACATTGTAAAAGAGAAGCAACAGACATCGCTAAAAGAAATAGAATAATATAGAGAGAAATAATGAGTCATTTGTTTTAATTGAATTTTATTACTTGAAAATTGAAAATAAAAATCAAGTTAATTCAGTTAGTCGTTTCAATTTTTTTCATAAAGTGTTATACTCGTAAATAACGGAGTTAGTTTGATTTAAAATTTATATTAGGAGATGTTTATCTGATTTTTTTTTCTGATGTAAAAGATATTTCAGTCGTGTTTTGGAAAAGCTAGGTATTTAGACACATATATAAAATAACATATATTTATCTCATGGCCATAAATTTAGTAGATTTTGATAAAAAAATCTAAATTAGCTCAATCTGGTGTTGTCAGCGACCTAAGTATTCATGTTATTCGGCTACAAGAAATATGTACAAGGTCAAGTGTGATAACACAATATATTGCTTATTACAGCTTTATGTGTGATAAGCGCAGTGAAATGATCCCCGAGATATATTTTTAAAACATTATTTGTTGTCATGAGGATGTGTTATAAGAACGCAATACGGCAGTTTTTGGACTTTGATCTTGAATTGTAATTGCGATAATTTGAGAAATGTGAAATTTTTTTAAACCCTTTTACAATGCATGGAAAATAAGCCAAATATTCTTCATAACGCACGCACGCGAAAGTACGCACGCGCCCGCTCCCTCGCACGCACGTACGCACGTATGCACGCACGCTCGCACGCCCGAAAGCATGTACGCACGCTCGCTCTTTTGCACGCACGCATGCACTCACGCTCGCACGCACGCACGCACTCACGTGCATTTCCAAGTAGACTTTCCAAAAATTTAACTATTAATTCCCCAATTAACTTTCCAAAAATTTAACTATTATAACCCCAATTACCAGCATACTATGTTTCGAAATATTATACATTCGAAAAAAGGAAATAAGAAGGACAGTTATAAAGAAATATGGACAGACGGGTATAAAGAAAATCGTCGGGGCAAGGTATCTATGTAACACCCAAATAATACGGAGTGCTATTACCTTTAGTGCTAGAAGAGTCCAATCGCAGTTGGTGATACGAAAGGCTATTTGGAATATCCGTTTGTGGTATTTAGAGCGTGGGAATGCGATTTAAATTGGTTATCTATTTTTCTTTTAAATTTTAAATTGTAGGTTGGAATCGAACGATAATTTAATATAGGGAAAAAACGAAAAATTAATATGCCTTGGAGGGTCTCTCACACCATATGCTTATACTGCGTGAAGATCTGATATTTGCTCGGAAATTTGAAGCATCCAAAACTCTGTAATTCCATCGGCTGTAAGTCAAAACTCTACATAACAACGTAGCCCGGCTCACCATTTTAACTGGATCTTTTCAGAGAAAAACAATGTTAGTGCCGTGTATTTCTTTTATTCCATTGATTTCCCTTTTGAATTCAAGATTTCCCATTAAAGTGTATTATTTGGCAATATTTCCCCTTAAAGTGTATTATACTACAACAAATAAGTCACAAGGGTACTCTCAAAAATTCACAGAAGTTGACATGAGTTAGGGTTGTTTTTCTCGTAGTCAGATTTACGTGATTAGCTCGTGTATTCACAACGCTTATTTTGTTGTATGAAAATTTATATATGTTCACTCCGCTTATTTTGTTGTAAGAAAATAGTAAAAAACACTGTTTAAAAATAAGTACTGTAAAAAGTTAAATTGCCATGTTAACCAAAAGCCATAATTTTTATGTGTTACCACATTTCCACCATATTCACTTCCAATGTATGGGACTTAACTTATAGTTTAAGGGATCTTTAGGAATCTGACGGAGTTGCCCATAACCATCATGCAAAAAAATATGATCCGATTATTAGATGGAAAGGGATGTAGTGGTAATGCAATTTAGGTCATGTCAAAATTTCCTAACATCTGTAGAGTGGCTTAGGCAAAAATCTAGGATTTCCATAAAAGTTATTCGTATTTCGAAGAGGTATATATATATATATAGAAATATATATATATTTTTTTTAACTTTTTTTTTCCGATTATTTTTTCCTGATTCAGATGTCTAGATGACCTTTATAAAATTCATAGTTCACAATTTACCTGTTCTATGGACTCTAGAGATATTATTGTAAAAGCCCATCCTGTTACTTTAATACAAGCTTTTTTTTTTAATTTGAGCGCAAGTAGCTGTTAACTTTATTTTTATAAAAGAGTAAGCAATGAAGGTAAGACATTCTGTTGCTGGCTTTCGTCATCTTAACCTCACATGAAATCAAAAGTTAATATTTATTTTTATTAATAAATACATCCTTTTAAAGACCTCAAATTCAGTTCATAATTTTGTTTCTTCGCTATTCCCTGCTTATATATATTAAAGATAGTACCCGCTGCCCGATCTATGTCGCCGCCAATCGTAATACACTTGCAACTTGTAAAGTACTCGTCCAAATGATATGGTGCAAAACTCAGTTTTTATCTACATTTAATTCTTAAGATGACTATCATTTTTAATTTGATAAGAGTTAATATTAAAATACTGAAAATGATCTCGAAATTTCTATTTTGTAAATATTTTTAAACAGAAACGTCATTATTTTTTGCTATCCTTGAAAGATAAACATGTTATTTTGTTAAACGTGTTATTTATTTATGTATTTGTGATATATAATTTCGTCGTATATTGTATTGACGTATATTAAACAATTTAATCAACGTAAATTAAGAGAGCATCCAGGTGTTTGATTTGTGTCTTGTTTACTTTAAAAATATCATCATTTCCCATTTATTTGGCATTATACATATATAAAATTTTTTCTCTAAAATAATCTAATCAATAAGACATTTTTTTGCCAATTTTTATGACTGGCCAAAACAAACAGACAGAGGCGCACTGGAAACATTATCTTATACTATGTAGTGATTAGGAGTTTAGATCAGAAGAACAATAAAATCAGCCAAGTGCGTACCGGAACACGCGTAGGGTAGGGTTCTATAGTTGTCTATTCTTCATGAAATATTTATTGTATATTATTAACTTGACCCCCTTGATGTTGGATCAATATGACCCGTGGCCGTTTTGTGGACTAGTATTTTTTTACTGGTCGCACTTTAAGTCTGTGCGTTCATGTAGCTGCCACTGCAACCATAGGTCAGTTTCGATCAGTGCAACGTCGGCCGCATAAGAAGCTATATGTGTCTCCACTGAAAACGGGTCATAATGACCCATCGATATAGTAAGCGCAGTCAATTTGTGCCATGTTGGTTTTACTATTTTTATGCTTTTTTAAGTATATTTTGGTCTTCTTTTCAGATTTGTGAACATGTTGTTAAAAAATACGAACAAAATATTGTCTGTATCGAAGGAGTAAGATTCTGACTATAACGAACTAACAACTGACTCTGGCAACAAAAAACAAGATCACCTAAGTAACGAGTCAAATTAGTGATACTGAACAAGATCAACCAAATCCAGTGGAGTCCGACTCAACAGATGACGTGAACCATCAAACTCTGCATAGTCGTCCACTAAGGTAATTTTAGAGAGGCAGAGATGCAACTTCGTGACAGAAAGTATCACCCCGATTTAACATACGTACACGATCGGAAAATATTATTATGGAACCACCTGGTGTAAGCTCAGACTCAAGCTGCGAAGTCAGTACTAGAGTGCTGTTTTTTTAACACTTATGAGATATTATCTGAACTTTTAATTTATACCAATTCACATTTAAGGCAAAGAAAAGTAACCTGTGGTGATTTAGCGAAACATAGACATAGAGTGAAAGAAGTCAGTAAATTGAAGGCATTTATTGGATTGTCGTATACAGCTGGATTCCACCGCATGAACAGATACAATTTGAGTAATTTGTGGCAAACGAATAAAAATATTTAGAGTTACCATACTCTTAAACCGCTTCTATTTTAGTAATAGCTGTCTTCCGTTTAACGACACATCAATACGTACTGAAAGGCAGCAACTAAACAATTTGGCACCAATAGGCTACGTTTCTTAAAAATATTGTCAGAAAGTGTAAAAAAATTACTCACCTGGAGAAAACTGCTCTATAGACGAGATGTTAGGGTGATTTAGAGGAAAGTGCAAGTTCCGAGTGTGCATACCGTCTAAACCAGCGAAATATGGGATTAAAATCTTTGCTTTCGTGGACTCCAAAACTTTCTACTTAAAAATGTGGAGGGATATGCTGGTAAGCAGTCTGTTGGCTCTTATTCTATTAGTAATAAATCATTCGATGTAGTGGATCGCCTAGTAGCACCAATTAAAAGGTGACCGAAATTGTATATTTAATAATCGGTTCACTAATTACGGGTTGGTATCTCACCTTTTGAATATAAATTGACTTCTGTGGGTACTTTATGCCAGAATAAGAGGTGAACACCCCCAGAATTTATATGAACCTCGTGAAAGAGATATAAATTCTTCTACTTTTGGCTTCCGAAAAGATATCACCTCGGTGACCGATGTTCCGAAGAAAAACAAAGTCGTGCAGTTGTTATCGAGCCTACATCATGAGGATACCATCGGTAAGTATACAGGAGATCAGCTGATACCAGAGATAATAACATCCTACAATTCGACTGGGAGCGGAGTGGATGTGGCAGATGAGCTTTTTGCAACTTATGATGTGTGCAGAAATTCTAAGAGATGACTATTAACTAATTACTTTGCCATGCTAAACATTGAGAAATAATAATAATTCAAAAGTAAAATGATGAAGTTTCTTGAAAACTGGGTATTAGATTGTGCATGATCATCTCGAAAATCGTAGGCAATTTATCTCGGCCATTACGCAAAAGAATGCTGATTTCGTGGCCGAATCCTCGGCTTCACCTCCTCGGAAAGTAACAGGATGTCGAAAGAGGTGACAGTGTGCCCTGAAAAAAAGATAAGAAAACAAGCCAGTGTCATGAACGTAAGATTTACATGGATATACGTAAGATTTACCGGGATAAAGTTGAGGAAGACACGTGATTTTGAACTTTAATATTTTATAAACGGGACTTAAAAATGAAAAAAGGTAAACAAAACATCGAATTAACTTCAAAAACTCTACTCTGTCCTTTTATATGTTGGATTATTTTAAATTTTTTCATAACTTTGTTTTTAATTTCATTTAAGAGTTATTGAGTATCAAATATAATACTGTTGAATTATGCTTACTCTATATATATATATATATATATATACATATATATATATACATATATATATATTTATATATATATATATATATATATATATATATATATATATATATATAAATATATATTAGGGTGTCCCTTATATCACAGATTTTTCTTTTCTTTTAAACAAGGCATCATTGTTTTTCTAAACAACGGTTTTAGAAGACTTAGTTGCATGTAAGCTATATTATGATGTATTTATTTATAAAATTGAAAAAGATATATAATTCAGGATTCAGGATACTTTTTTTAAAAGTATCTTTCTTGCAATCTGGGTACAACTTTCTGTGTTCGTGTACACAACGTAACAAGAACTGTTTTTGTTCTTCTGCAGCAGTTATTAATCCATAAAAATCTTGCATGAGCTTCACGCCTCTCTCTGCTGTTTCATTGACTGCCTTCAAGTGCATAACTTTTTTGTTAGCTTCCTGAAACGAAGGGATTTGTTCCCATGAAGAGACGTCTTCTTGGAGAAAAGCGTTATAAATTTTTAACCGCGATAATAAATTTGTGCTCTTGATGGTCACGAAATCACTCATACGTTTTCCTGAAACAATAAAAGAAATATATTAACAAAATTATCAAATTTTCTAATGATAAAATGAAAAAAAAACACTTATTCAACTCACCGTACAAAGAAGCAGATATTTTTTCCTTCGATGGAATATATCTCTTCCCAAAATCATACAAACTTTCCCTTTGTAAATTCGATACGATATCAGCTTAGGTTTGTGTATCAACTTCATCATCAAATAATGAAAATAAAACTATTTCTTCTGATAAATAGCACAAGTGTTGGCTGAACTTGGTCAGAGCTGCTTTAGAAATCACTTGGTCGACTGTTTCGTAGTTTTTCAATGTTTTTAAGAAACATAAATCTTGAATCGGGGCTTTTACCGCGAAATTGCACTCAAGCCAGGGCTTTACATAAGCCATTGCAATAAATAAGCAAACATCTTGCAGTGCTCGTTTGTTCTTAGCACTCATTTTAAACTGTGATTGCAGCAAGCATATCTTTAAAGAGTAAATAGCTCTTGCCATCCATCTTGCCTGATGCATGGCGCCAGGTGGTCTGATTTCAAATTTCTTTTCATTATCTCCCCCCAAAAACACTATACACAGTTCAATCAACTCCCGATAATCGTCACGTATAGTAGATTTCAGTAATTTTTTTTTATAATAATTAATAATTTCGTTAATCATCGTTTAACAAAAATATTTCTTTACGAAATCAGTACATGTTTCGGTAGCAGTTGCATTAACGTTGTTCCAATTGTCTCTAAATTTTTTAAATAACGGGATATCGGGACTGCTAGTAACTTGATGGATCTTTGATTCAAAGACACATTTCAGTACTAGTTCATACATATGATGGCGGCAAGCAAAAAGTAACAATTCCCTTTCTAATTTTTGCTTCAAGAGCACACAAGCCCCATTTAAGCGGCCTGTATTAGAAGCCGTTGTATGGCAGCACATAATCTGTACCTTGTCATTGAGATCCCAATCAGAAAGGGCATTTAAAACAGCTTCAGCTTGATCTTTGCCAGTAGAACTATCGAGTTTTGGCACTGCTAGAAGTTGGTCTTTTTGTCCGAATGAAATGAGAATTGGCAGGCGTTCTTCTTTTGAACGTAAATTGTCTTCCAAACTTTCGTCAGAACTGGTAGACTGTTCGTGAAGGTCTTGAGGTGGGATAGAGGTGTCTGAATTCATTAAATTCATATCAGTCAAATGCTTTAGTCTTTTTTCCTCTTCTCCTAGTTTTCTCTGCCTTACTCTTTCTTCTTTCTCAACTAACTTTTTGTCAACAGCCGCTAAGCAACCCGAACGCCCTGGCTCTCTTTGTTTTTGTAAAAATATTTTGTCTTCCTCTATTTTGATTCTTTGTAGAGCATCGGCATGCGCGATATCAAATAAATTATCTAAATCTTTTTGGAACTTCTCCTCGCGGTGCTTATAAACGTCTTGTGTTTTTTTACAGTTTTTTTGTAGCTCTCTCCAAACATGGTAAAGATCCATAAGTTTTTTCACACAATTAGGTACAGCTCTGGTAGATATTCTAGCTTTTTCCCAAAATACGATGCACTCACGAATCACAAGATTTGCACTTTCATTAACAGTCAATTTTACCTCGCGAATATTAAAAAAATAACTGAGAGAACTTGCCGATTGGACGGCAACTTTGCACCCGTTATTTGGTGATTTATCTCACCAACCAAGAAAATATTTTTCTTATTACTTCTAAGTTCCACTGACATCTTGAAAATAAACTATTATGCACGTTAATTAAGCGATACGCCGGTGAAAACTCGGAAACAAATGACTACAAGAGCGAGTACGCGCTTGTCATCCGCGTTACTTGTATGAACATATTTCGCGCTCAACTCGGCACGGGTTGCGGTGCTTCAAATAAGTTAAATATTTATTTTCGAGTGTTTTATGGCCAAATGAAAAAAAATTAGAAGGTATGCGTTACAAAATAAAAATTTTGAAAAATAAGGGACACCCTAATATATATATATATATATATATATATATATATATATATATATATATATATATATATATATATATATATATTTGACTTGAATTTTTTTAAATTCCGTGTATAATGTGAGTTGTCGTTTGAAAGGATAAATGTACAAGGATGTTTTTTTTATAATTTGAAATATCGTATATTCAGTAACATTCTTAAAAATATAAAAATGTACTGAAAATAATGCACATTAATTCCGAGACTGCAGAACTCAAAATTATGAAAAAATTGGAATTTTTAAACGCCCATGCTATAGGAAAACTAAAGCGATAATTCTAGATGCCATAGTTTTTTAAATATACACTGTGTTTTTACGCCTTTGATGGTATAGTATACAATATAATTATGTTTTTCTATATTCTCAAAAGATTTTCTTAGAAAACGTTGCACGTAGAAGCATGAAATTGGCATAGCAATGCGTCTTTTTAACCTATACATTTTTTACTAACTTTTTATTTTTTAAATATAAAATTTAAAGACGGGTTAAATAAAGATCTTAATTTTTTTAATGTTTTATTTATTATAGGTACCATGCTACACAAATATTATAAATTGTATTTTGAAAAAGAATTCCAAAAAATGCAAAAATGTAGCATTCCTCCTTATTTACGAAAACTTAATATTTGCAAACAGTTTAATAGAAATACTATGTATCGTTTAATGTTTATGACTGGCTAAGTGTGTGCGGAACCTTCATAGTGCGAGTTCTACTCGGTTTGACGGATTTTTGTGTATTTTATGTAAATGTGTGTAGATGTTATAATTTCTTTGCTGTAGTCATTCTAGCATTATATTCAGAATCAAATTAATCATCACTCAGCCTTATTATTGTTAGTTTCGATTTCATTCCATTTCTTCGACTATTTAATGCATTTAACTTATTCGTTCTCATAAATTATTTTAGTAAATAAACTCTCAAGAATTATGTGAATTATCTCTCAAGAACTTTGTGAATATTGTATTTCTTCCGTTCTCTAAACTCTCAAGAAGTATGGGAATATTATATTTCTTCCATTCGTTTGTTAGTTTTGGTTTGAATTTCGAATATATGCAAACAAATGAAGCGCCAAGTACTGTTTTTTTATAAAAATTTCGAACTTACATTCTAAAATAACACAAATTTATTGAAAGTTTATAAACAAAACATCCAAAAGAAAAACTCGTTTTATCTATAAATACTACCTTGTACCCGTGGCTTCGCTACGTGGTTATAGTTAAAAACTTATAGGCTGAAATTAAAACATGCAGCGCCATCTAGAATTATTAAAGGAAATAAAATGCCATACAAATGACATTGAATATAAAAATATTTCTTTATAAATTAGGGACTAAAGGGAGTGACTCTGTTACAACCTTACATTGCTTATTGTAGCGTTTCAAAATTAACATATTTTGGCTTCTAGTATTAATTTTCCCGAACGAATGAGATTTCTCGAAAAAAAAGTAGCCTATGTCATATCTCGGCTCGCCAACCATCTTCATGCAAAAAATTACGTCGATCCTTAGCTTAGTTGCGACATGAAAGAATGACAGACATACTGGCTCTAAAATTATTGGACCCTCAATTGTCATATGCATCATCGGTAGTCAATTTATTTATTTAAATTAAATAGACCCTAAGTTGTTTACTTCATAACTACACGCTTTTTTGAAAGGACGGAAGAAGCAAGCGCGTCAGCAGTTTTAGAAAGTATTAGAGAAGCCATTATTTCGTAATTAAATTATTCTCATTAACTTACAAATATGACATTTAGTGGTTATATTTTAAAGCCATGTTTCTATTTACAGGCAAAAACCAATTAGATTAACCAAAGCGCATTTCAAATGGAAAAAGAATAGTGGACACTAATTACTAATCACGAGTTATTGCTACCTCGATAAAGCCACATGTGGAAAATAAAATCATCGTACATAGCCATTATAGTTTGCTGGCCTGGTCATTGGATGAAATATTAAATAATTCTGTGATAATTACAATTTATGTTATTGCTGTTTCGAAATAATACCAATAATTTTAATAATACAAAATAAGTAAAGCTGCTTACTAAACAAACATTCAACACATATTTTCATTTTAATTGTAATGTCGGCGATCAAGGTAATGCTAACTATACATTTATTGCACACCACAAGCAGCATCAATACGCATGTATCCGGTATTTTTGAGTAATAATTATCCATTCTCTAGTGGCGGGATCTTGCAAATACGTTTTTAATGTTAAAAATATAAAAAGCATACAATTTTGAATTATTATATTTTTGCGAGATAGATTCAAAAAAGTCATTTTCAATATAACTATACATTTTTGTTCATTTTTCGTTCTTCGAAATAATAAAACCTATCAATTTTATAATTCAGGACTATTGTGTGAAAATTGGGATCTGGTAACAAATATTTTCGACAGAAACACAATTGAAATAGGGATTATATGTTCGTATACGTCCGCTCCACGTTAAGAGGTGAAAACCTAAATGTATAAATTGTTTAATATGTTGGAAATACTAAACACGAAAAAAATTAAAGTAGGTGAAATTTCTTCATTATGTCATATCGCTTTTTAACAAACAATGATATTAAAACACAGGCTAATAATTAGATTAAATGTAGTAAAAGTGTCACCTTAAATACAGATTTGGCGCAAGTATCAAAGAGAGATAAAACAAGGTCAAGCTAGGACTTATAAACTCACTTCAAGCAGACGTTGCTTTCAATTGCAGTTTAATCAACCGGTAGTTAACTTAATTTTAGTTGCCGGCTACGTTTTTAATTTTAATTGGAGGTATGGATTTAGCACAAAACTATATACGATCAGCTTCTCTGTTTTCAAAAGTAACAACACCCAGCATTCTATATGAATTTAAATCGTTTTACAAATGGGAGGACACTCGCGATGGTGAAGAGAGAACAGCCCTTGATATAGGATGCGGAGACGGTTCCGTGACCACGGAAATTATTAAAGCTTTCCTTCCAGAATCTACGCGACTGGACGGAGCAGATATATCTGAAGATATGATTAATTTTGCGAAGAATCGCTACGAAAAGCAAGGTTACAAATTCTTTTTATGGGACCTAGAAACAGAGGCGCTGGACGAGAATCTTTTGAACAGCTATGATCACGTATTTTCAATGCTCTGCTTTCATTTCGTTGGCAATACAGAGTGAGTATTAATTCTTTTGTTAAGAGTGAAAGTAGCTGTTTATTTTAAAATAAAAATTATTACCAACAAATTATAACAGAAAATGTTAATAGAAATGGTCAATTATTTCATAACTTCAAAAAAGATCTCTGAAATCTTTTTTTGTATTTTAGTAGGTATTTTACTTCTGGTCAAAATATATATGTTAGGAACTTGTGAAAGATATGTTGTCATTATATATATATTATTTTTAAATATTTCCGGTGAACAATAGTGAAGGGTTTTTCAAAGTTCAGTGAAGATGTAAATTCGTAACGATTATGGGTTTTTTTTGGTGTAGTTCAAATTTTATTATTTCGATTTCTGTCGACTGTTCTGTTCTATCGGGCTCTTATCACTAGGGTAAGGTATGGAATTGTATCGATATTTCCATATCGATATACTCGTGTGAATCTTACTAGTTACCCTTAACATTTATATTTTAGTAAATGATTGACCTAATCAGCCGATGTATTACGAAATCTTTTACGTTACCTATACCCTTTTTTATTTTTAACCATCGAAATTAATCATTCTTCATTTTGTTTCTTAAACTTTATTTCATCACACATTTACGAAATTGCAAAAATTATTTTTCGTCCGTTTTATTTTTAAATATAAATCTAAGATCAGGACTTTGGAGTGAAGAAAGGAATTTTGTATAGAAGAATTAATTAGATATGATTATTGACTAACACAGTGTTAGTTAAAAAGAAGCAAAAATTTAGGTTGAGACACTTATTAAGTTATATTAGGCTGACAAGTTATTTTATCGACAAAACGTATTGTAAATTACATGTGCTTATGAAATAATAATTTTTAAAAATGACATTGTACATTTTTGTTTACGATTGTGGGGGAAACGCTTTTGTAAAAGTTAAAATAATGACACAGAAACATAATAAATGAAAACAAAAATAAAATAAAATTGATTGCTGTGAAAATAGGGGAAATATTACTAGAGAAAATATTTCGTCATTTTTACGGTTTCGTACTTGAAAAGGTAAAATTATTGACGTGTTCGTGTTTCCGTTTGTTATAGCCGTTTTTGTCAGAAACGACTCGACGTAAACACTTGAAATTGTAGTATACTCATTAAGTATACTTTTATTTAAGTATACTTAGAATTAGCATAGTTTAAAGCATATGTATCTAATACTCAAAAAGTTTACATGGAAATGTTTTTGAGAGGGGGAGGGGTGTGCATTATTTATGAATTTCATATATAATATGGGGTTTCGTTTCTAAGGGATATACTGAAAAACATGGAAAAATATATGTGCCCCTTACTTTCAAAACAACTGAATCTAAAATTGTGATAAATACAGAGTCATTAGAAACTAACGTAAAGGTTATAGGAAAGCTCTAACAATTATTATAGTTGTTAAGGTTTCGAGATATTTACGATAATGTATTACTAAATATCTATTGGGGAAAGAATCCATGCTAGTGATGATTTATGATAAATAAAGTAATGTAACTTTAAATGAGGTACGGAACCCTCTAGGCGCAAACCAGATTCGCACTTGACCGGTTTTATTAAATGATAGTAGTTCCGGTGTGATAAATATAAAATACCCTTGAAAGATGGACAAAAGGGTACATGTGAGAGAAGTAAATGGAAAAAAGTTAAAGACTGAAACGAAAAAGGTTTAATTATAGTGAAGCATTGCTAATTGGCGTGTTTAAGTAGATAATGGCGTAGCGACATATACGTTGTTATAACTGTTTAAACAACTTAAATAATAGGTTAAATTACTTAAATAACACATAATACAGTTAATTATATATGAGTAACTTAAACAATACCTGTGAGAATACTGTCAAGTTACTCAAGTAATACAATCAAGCTTTATCTAAATTAGATAACAATATTACATCCGGCTAATTTTGTTCATGTAATGCCTAATTACAACTTGTTCATATGGTCGTGAATTTTCAAAATTCTACGCTGTACTTATTATCGTATACCTACAGCATCAGATATATATAAATTTTAATAAGATCCATTGATATATTCAAACATATATATATATACTCAATTTAACTTCATTGCCATGGTTATAAGTGTGATAATATTTCAAAGATTTCACAGTGTTTGTCTCAATCTAAAAGGTAGTCAAACCTGTTAAGTACGAGTAGAACTGTGAGAATCCTACAAGAGTACCATACATCCCTGTGTGTATATAAAAGTTTACATATTTAAGAATGCTTATTATTTCCATTAAACTATTTTTAAATATTTATTTATTTTTCATTACATAAATATATTGCTTAGCACACTTGCCACAGGTGTAAGAATATAGCGACGTTCTCAAAAACAAAGATTTAGAATTATCGTTATAGTTTTTCTAGATATTTTAAGTAAATTTGCAGAAATATTACTATTTTGATACCTTCAGTTTGAGTAGTTTTGGAAATATAAGGAGTATTGTATATTTTTTATTTGTTTTCCTTTAACATGTCTCTGGAGATATATTACTTAAAATTACAAACAGAATATTTTTACACCTACATAAACTTATATTTAAACAAACATAAACTTTTCAAGATATAAACCTTCACAAATCAAGGAACTAAATAAAGTCAAGCATTTAAGTCCTTCCACAATTTCCACATAAATAGTTTTGTGTGCTCACTGTTCAAAAACGCTTTTACAGACAGATAAATTTTATAACGATTCGGTTCCTGAGATACATGATTCTAAAAATTAAATGAAATTGCATACAGAAGTTAGTTTAACTTACGAAAATGGTCGTGTTGATTCATTTTCTCTTTTCAAATAAAAGGAAATAAACAATGAAACTAGGAACGTCGTTAAAATGGGGAAACCAAACCCGTTTTATCAACAGTGTCGTCGTTTATTCTATTTAAAAAGGTACACTTTTTATTTCAGAATGTTTTTATAAATACAGAGTGGGATTATGCGTAAACGGGCAAAATATGATGCGCAAAATACAGTGTTATTTTCACGCTTAACTTTTAATAAAACGTACAAACGGATTTACGAAATTATTTTGAAGCATTTTTAGATTCGGTTTATTTTAATTGTTGTAAAAAGTATTGCTGATAAGCTGTGATAAGTACAGAGGATTTGAAAGATCGATGGAAAGATTGTCACCTACATTTTAATAAAATTGGCGCGTCATAAACAAGTTGATTGACTCTGAAAGGAAGTTATACAAACGTAATAAAGATAAAGATAATATCTATTTATAGAGTAAAAAATAAAAATACAGATCGCATAGATAATGTTTGTGAAGAAATACCCAAATATGTTGAGGTTGTAATCCAGTAAATAATATTTAATTTTCGCAATAAGTGTTTTCTTACTGACTTACCATTTCAGTATAAAGATTGAGGTTCTAGAAACATTCTAAGAATTGTAGAACATTTAGTCTAACGAAGACAGAAAACTAGACATAAATAATAATAATAATTGATGAAGTCATTGCCCAAATCAATAACATGTCTTAGGATACATAAGCTGCCAATTAGTCAGTAAAGATAATGAAGATCAAGTCTTCATTTTCAGATGTCTTATCACCAAAACAATCCTCTGAACTTATTGAATACGAGTAATACAGAAATTAATAAGAATGTGAAGCAATTTTATCACCTATGTATTAACTTTATTTATCAATTAATGCCAGCAAGACGGAATTTAACTAAAAAAAAAAACAATTGGATAGTCGACTAATTCTGAGTTAGTCGTTTTTAGTAAATATCATGACAATATTGGTTAATAAATAATGAGTAGTAAAAATTCTTTAAGAGATGAACGTTACTAGTAATTTACGCGTAATTTATTATAAATATAACTTTACAATTTCATATTTTCATCCTTGTCTAAATGTTCAGTTTAAAACTTAGTATCTTTTAAACCTTTCTAATTTTTAAACCTTTGTAACTATTAAACTTAGTAGCCCTTTTGTTAATATAAATTGTGCGTTGATACATGGGTTTGTGAAATTAAAAAAAAAATAGTAAAATGTATGCAAACATCATCTTTAAAATATGCCGATGTAACAAGCAACGATTATTATGAAATTGAACTCAGTCAAGAGTTTAGACGTGCATCTGGAAGATATATTGTGAAAGAGAAAGAACCCGGAACGCATTACGATTACGTCATATTAAGTACTACTTATGAATAACTAATATAGCTAATTAACAACTGCACCCATTTGTGTACCTATAATTGATATACTGAAACATGTATTGACCTTTAGTATTCATAATTTATTTGACGTGTCATGTAAATTTAAATACATATCGCAAAAACTATTTTCTTTCAGACTAGCCCTGAGGAATATCTACGATATTTTGAAACCAAATGGAAACTTCGTTTTCGTATTCGTACCGAAAATGCCCCATTTTCACGTTTTAAGACGTCTTTCGCTGAACCCTAAGTGGTCACCATACATGCAAGATGTTGAAACGGTGCGCCCCCTACCGTTAGCAGACGAGAAATTCCCGCATAAAGTCATCGCTGAGCTGATGTCTGAGTGTGGGTTCAAGAATGTCATCACGAAATCTGACGTGAAATATATACTGTTTGACTCGATGGATGTAATTGAGGGTGCGTATTTTGATGTATTTTATGCAGTTATCATGGTTACTAACGCCCTCAATAGGCAAACCCAATCCAGAAACTTGTATGGAAAAATTTTAATTGTACAAAATAGCATCTCATTGTAATGTATAGCTTTTATGCCAATGACATTATTTCAAACAAACAATTAAATTCTTTTATATTTTACAGAATTTAAAACAATAAATAATAGAATATTTTTTTCTATATATCGCGTAAAGCTTTATAGTAAATACTAATAGGCTTAGAAACAAATGTCCATTAGTAGGATAGCAGTAATCGAACAAAACTGGCCATTTTCTCTTTCATATGCTCTTATTTGTGGTGTCAAATTGAATGATAATATGAAGAAACTAGAAACACGTTATCGGACGCGACTTATAGTCGCGACTGGTGGAAGCGACTGACGCTTCATTTCGCTAGTACTTACTAAAGCTAAACGTGCAAACAACAATAAGTCGCGGACGTAAACTTGGATACTCAGACGTTCGACGAAAATCTGGTTCGCCAGATGTTTCTTTCAGCTGCGGACGCATCGGTCATGTGGGCATGGGGTTCGGACGCGTCCGCGCGGAAATCAGTCGCTAACTGTGTTGCAGTGTAGACTTTTTTTTGCAGCTGTTCGTATATAACGATTGGTGACAAAAAAATAATTGACACAGTTTGCGAATATGAAAGTTTATATAACAATAAATCAAAATATTAGAAAAATGTTCCAACTCTGTATAACGTTCACGTGACACGGCTGAACACGGTATCAGAACGCGGTTGTGCAGACCGTGTATGTCCCGACTGTTAGTCACGATTTATGTCGCATCCAATAATTATATATAAACGTAAAACATACGTAATTACACATATATACACACAATTAAATGAAACTATGTGATGTAGTACTATTTTTCTTTGATTTCTTTACCACGACCTAGGTTTCGTTGTATTACAACATCTTCAGGTGGGATATTAGCAAAGATCTTTGCTAATATCAATCTTTGCTAATATCCCACCTGAAGATGTTGTAATACAACGAAACCTAGGTCGTGGTAAAGAAATCAAAGAAATTAGAAATAATACTACATCACGTAGTTTCATTTAATTGTGAATAATGAATTTCTACAAAATTAACGCCAAATATATTCAATATTCAAAATATATACACGTAAGACATAAGTGCATACGTACACTCTTACACGCGTAAGTACATGCGTACTATTATGACGACTTAAAATATTAAAGAAAAACAATTTATTCTTGAATTATTTATTATTTTTAAAAATAATTACAAATAAATTATTATTTTTATTATTAAATATTTAGTTAGACTTGTCTTTGGATTACGACTGACTCGGAATAAGGACTGAACTGAACTGAGAAGGTCTGAACCCCGCGGGGCTTCAGTCTAAGGTTTATAAAGGAGTTTGCTGAACAGTTTAGTAACAGAGCTTCGTCATGGAAAGGTGATGATCTCGGAGCTGGACTGCTCTTACCGTGTTAATATGCGAATGATGAGAGCGGTGCCGTGTAAGCAATACTGCTAGCTAGTACATGATATAACAGATCCTCCGTTGAAAAATAGACTCACATTCTTGTGGGAGTTTATATCACGGCAGTTCTAATTCTAGGTATTGGCATCGGGAGATTGACTGTGTCTGTAAGGATGTTCAGAATTTACGTAATTTGGATCAGGAACAGGTCCAACTAGATATTTTTGACATTTACATTTATAAATTGTGTGGCTAATATAGAGCACAATGCGTAAGAATATACAAATAGTGGTATTTGAATAATACCGCTCTTATTCTAAGATGTGAGGTTTAGCCATCAAATCTAGATAATTCGTGAATTTCCTTGAATATTTAGTAATTTTGTTTAAAATTATCTAAATTATGACCTTTAATTTTACAACTGATGTATCATATTTAAAGTCCTCTGGTTTTAATGAATTGTAACACGTATTTTCATTATATTAAAATTTAAGCTAATTGGGTTGGCTTGAATTTAGATATTAGATTTGGCAAGTAACTGTCTTTCTTTAAAATACACAATACAATCAGGCGGTATATCAAGTATACTTGTTTCCATTATATGATTTTCATAAACATTTTCTCTAAGGCAATCTACTAAAATTTTTGCTTTATGAGAAATTATAAAAATTAATTTCCTGTTTATCTGATTGTTGCCAAATTTCCAAACTTCCATAAAGGAATTTAGTTTCACTTGCTTTGAAATAGAAGTAGTAACTTTGGAAATCATTTCACTTTCACAAGTTGGGATAGCAAAAGTGAAGTTAGTCATGTCACATAAGTAGAAATGGTTATTACAATTTTTACAATTTCTTAAAATAACCAAGTTACAAAAATAGTTCTTATCTCTAGTTACACCAATATATTTATTTGAAGGGATGATGGTTACATAGGTTTTAAGATTTGTTACATTATATGCTACGGGCAATGGTAGATTATGATATGGATTAAAATCCTAAACAATAACTAATGGTATCTTTAATATAAATACAATTTTATTGTGGGAATAATAGTTTATCATTTCAGATATGTTAATTAAGATGTGAATATAATCTAAATCTAATGATACAGGTAATAACTTAAATCCAGGTATATATCTATAATTTTCGACTAAATCTTGGTAGAGTTATTTTGGCGAAATAATGAATGGATACAGAACATTATTTCGCTAAATATTACATCATTTATTATATCCTCAATTCTAAATTATAATGTGAGCAAACATTTTTTAATAATTTTTACAATTCCATGAATTTAGATTACAATTACAATTTATTCAACACAATAATCAAGTTTTTTAAACTCAATGCTAAATTTTTAACATTATTTTTCAAATTCTTCATTAGTGTTCATTTTGTTTATTTTCTCCTAAAAAACAGAGAGTTTTTTACATAATTAAAATATTTTGCCAATTTTCTTTGATTTCACGGAATTCCGTTTCCACGTTTTGAATAGCGTTGTTATACTTAATGGCATCATTGTCATCTACTGTGCCATAAATATATTTGAAGATCGTTCCAAGGCCGTCGAGCCAAGCTGAGCATTTAGATCGTGTTGAAATTAAATGTTAAAGATTTCATGCTGTTTACAAAGAACTTCACCGTTCCAAAGACAGCGTTCATGTTATCTAGGTGTATAAAGGATACGTTTATAAAGGATATATCAATAGGAATAACCACGCTAAAGTTGTGATTGATAATTTTTAATGAGCCAACAGGATCAAAGTGTATACTAGAATCACTATTTATCAGTTATATAAAATCGCGATGTGCCTGGACAATGGCACTGTAACACATGAAAAATATAAATGTTAGGGAAATTATTTGTAAAAGTTCTATACGCGATGTTGATAAAAATTATATATAGTAAAAAAAGTAAATAATAAGTTACATTAGTAGAGGATAGAATATTACAAGTAAAGTTGTAAATAGAATGAACTAAAAGGTAACAATTGATTGCATTTAATTTAAGATGCGGTGTCATTCTTGTCAGTTTCACTTCGTCACGATGATGAACAACGTGGCGATCGTTTATTAATAAAGATATAGAGTTTCGTCTATTTATTTTAATAAATTTATAGGGTCTTTTCTAAATAGGGGAAAGGGTTTTTCGCAGCCTGAAATAATTTCTAAGATAGGCGTGGTATCCAACTTGATAGTTTACACGACGAGAGTGGGAATGATAATAAGTTTTTGAGGTTTGCTTTGATGTTCAAATGTTTTCGAGAGCTTTTTTCCCTTGATCACTTAAGACGGTGTTGTAGAATTTTTATGTAGTCGGGGTAAGTGACGTCAAATATAGTGTCATAAATAGAATTAAGAATAAATTGCTTATGGTCGAATAATAGCTCTAAGGAGAGTAGTGGGATGTTGAAAGTATGACAGTGTTATACGCTGGTATGGTGGCACAAATATATCTGGATCAATTGTCTTGGTTATTTTTATTACATGATTTTAAATATTCTTTGAGGGTGAAATGTCCATGTTCTAAAGCTCCTTGAGTCTGAGGGTGATACCTGAAATTGTTTTATTTAAAAAAAATGACAGGTTCTTTTAACAAGTTTGTTCCCTGATTCGTGAAAATTATTTTGGGTCTATCCAGTAATGATATGACATGTATTAGGCACTCACTTACTTCTTCAGGGTTAGTACTTTGAATAGGATAGGCTGCAGAAAATTGTGTAAGATTGTCTTGTAGTGTTAGGATGTATTAAAAATGTTGTACCTCCGGATTCAGATAATGGTCCCACATTATCAAGTACAAATCATTGAAGTGAAGCGGTAAATGAGTTGAGATTTGAATGGGTACGCGATTTATTTTTCTTAATGCCTTGTTTATTTGGTGCGAGGATTATTTCTTCACATAAGTTTTGATATCAGTTCGTACTTACATACATATGTACATACTACATGCACACACGCACGTACACACGTGATTTCAGTGAGCTGTTTCCTGTGTTCCCTTATTTTTTTAAATTCCAGCTGGTCATTAGATAACAGTAATCATAAAAATACTAGCCGAAATAGCGTCAACCAGACCCTTGTGGGTCGCAAAGGTCAAATGTTTCTTATAAAAAACCAACACACCAGCCAGATCGCTTCAGGTAGATAGTGGACACCGATTAAAATGTATGGGATAACGCTAAGTAGAAGTACGTATCATTTCTATCAGGTTGTTGCCACAGTATTTATCGGAACATAAACACATGACTGTCGCTAACTATTCTGATGTATTTCAAAATTACTTAAAGTTTATACTAGTATACTAGCTGCGGTCCTCGGTTTCATTCGCTTGAGATTCGGATTAGAAAAAATTTTTTTTTTCATATATTGTTCTGTATTATTCTATACGCCAAATCAATTACTATTTTTAAAATATTTTTCACGTACAGAATTCACTCTGTTACAGTTTTATTAAATGTAAAAAAATTTACTTTGAAATTAATATCAAGCTATTATATTATGACAAAAAACTGGAAGAATGCACTTAGTGTTGGAAAAGTTTTATTGGCATAAAATTACATTGTATTTATTTCTTATCACACTGCGTGCCAGTATATAATGAGTTAAATTGAAATAAAACAGAATTAACAAATGAATACTAATTTGAAATGAAAAAAATGCTTTTTCACAAATACAATATTTTAAAGTTAAAATAATTTATTTTTTAAATTATTTCTATGACATTTTTAGGGTTCCGTTGTAAAACCAGGAATATTCATAATTTCATCATATCGCATTCGTGTCGTTTCATTTCGTCTACCGTTCGTCCACCTGTCCGTCCGTTACTGTGTCATAATTTCTACACTTTTAAACCTATGAGTAAAATCATTTGTAAGTATATGTTTCCTATTGAGATCTTAATTCAAATACAGCAAAATATTTAAATAAATGTTTTAATGTACATGGAAACCAGGGTGATTTTGTTCATACATCTCTTTTAATTCCGGTGGGTATGTCTTTTAAAATAAAATTGTGGTTTCATTTACACTTTTCTTTTCATTTTTAAGTTCCATTTGCAAAATTCCAGTTTCCGAAGTGACTAGTGTTGTATATTCTCCTTCTCCTCTAACTCTTCAACCGTGGGTCTCAAAAAGTCCTAGATACTAGAATTTCATTTGAACTTTTAGTAGAAATAATTTAAGTGAATTTTAGAAGATTTAGTTAACAACGGCGTTACTTGTAAGTTCGGGCATGCATTTCATCATTTTTCTTAAATTATACACTAATAAAGCGACTTTCGTGCGCGACGCATAACGCGACTTCCGTGCTATATATTTGTGAATCTGCTCAAAACAAGTTTTATCCAATTGACATAAACATTTTAAATATCAAAATGTTCAACTAATAGAATGAATTGCAGCAATTGAAAGCTCGAGAAAAGCACTTGGAAAATGTGATGCCAATGTTTACTTACTTTATTAAAGCTTTCCTCCTACTTATCAGAGATTAAATATTTCAATGCGATTTTATCAAAATAGTTTGAAAAACTCGGACAAGACTTCATTAGTAGACACGATCAAAATGGTTGTACATATAACGTTTTCGTTATTTTCACTGACTAATTCTGGTTTTCGCTGCAGGATACGTGAGAGCAAAGGAAATGAAGACAGACGCAAAGTATACGTAGACAGATTTATTTTACAAAGATGTATCAGCGACACATACAGCTAGTGAACGGCATGTCACACAGTCGGGTGTGGTCATTTAATTTCCTTCCGCCGTGCATTCTTGGATAAGTTTTCTGGCTTTTTACCTTGGTCATGAGTTAATTAATTTTTTTTTGGGTTCAACTTAAGTTTCTTTATCTATTGATGTTAGTACATTGATTTTTATTTCTACTTTTTGGTCATAAGATTTCCAACATTTAACATTGTAAAATAATAACAATTTTTCTATTTAAATATCCACAAAATTATATTTCACATTTATTGTTCTAGTTAACCTTACTTTTTATTGGCGCCATTGTTTTCCACGTAAATATGAAAACACAAACGTTTACAGTGATGACCTGAAATCACTTGGCAAACGAAATCTTTTCGCGACGGACATTCTAAGGGAGTAACGAGGATATAGATGGAGATTGTTTATACAGTCAGATGGGTTATTATATAAGATATACCAGCATACATTAACATTGGTGTTATCATTAATAGGCACTGAGTAATGAGTCTTCAAACAGTCCCCATGTTTACGTAACGCTCAATTGTCACGACGAAGCCCCCGATTTAAGTTCATAGATATATTAACGTTAAATAGTATGTCATTAAACAGAAATTTTGGATTTTTTTTGTATTTGGTTATAAGGTAAGACGGTGTAAAATAATTTTGTATTTAGTGATCTGCCCAAATTTTATAGTTTAATAATTTCAAAATATACGCCAAAATATTTAAGGAACAATCCATTATACTTTATTATTTATGAGATAAGAAAAAAATCTCAAACGTACATATATGTAGATGCAAAAAAGACATATAATTATTTATTTGTAGAATCCAACAAGCTCAACAAAATACGGTACTTGACTCATTCTAGATTTTGATATTTTTCATACAATATTGTGAAATATAAATGAATTAAAAACCAGTCTTGCAAAAAATTCAAAAATTGATTGAAAGATAAGCCAGTTATACGCTTCTAAATTTGAAGATACGGATAGAGTTGGGTATATCCCTGTCTCTTTTCCTCTTCTAGAATACAATGTGCAATATTGAAAATGACCTCACAACACAGTATTGCCGTCGTTACCTAAAGGTTAAATTTAAATTTTTATAACTCTGTAAATTTTTAAGATTATTAAAAAAATGTTTCACTCTTCATCAGCTTGTACCTTGAAATTATGATTAATGAAATAAAAAAAAAATAGTCAAATACCCAATTGGTCCACCGTATATGATTGCAGTGGACCAGTTTTTTTAATAAAGTGATGGGTTTTTTTATTGGTTAATCTAGTATAATTTATTAAATAAAATTCTAATCAATGAAAATGGAATTTGTGGAGTTTCTGTGTTTCTCTTTTAAATAAAAAGAACAGATTTTATTTTCTTACATCTTCATTGCAGGTCAGGCGCTATATGCCGATCCTTTTCGCAAGAGGATACCTCCAGAGCTATACAAAGAATATATAGCAGATTACGTGGACGCATTGAAGCAAACCGAAGGTTTCTTGGTGGAGAAGTATAACGATAAAGGGGAAAGCGAGGGTGTGATCGAAATTTTTAATGTTATGATCGGATATGGTGAAAAGGGATCCCAATAATCTTATACAAATCATAATTTTTATTAGCCTCCAGCACAGTAAAAATATGACATCGGTTCTGCACCATACCAAATCCCATAAATATTTTGTGTGAAAATTACGCCTATTTCTGAATTCTAAAATGTAAAAGTCATATTGGTGCAAATTTATATGTACGTGTATTTTATTTTTTTAAATATAAACATATAACTTCAGTTGTATTATTGGCTTCATAGTATTGTCTCTATTTTTGGTTTCTTTTTTTTTGTTAACCACATCACACTGTAATATTTTTTTTCATGGATATCAAGGGAAACTAGTTCACTTCAAGTCTTAAATATTTACAAATAAAATATTCAGTAACTATTTTCGTATTATGATGAAGAACCACTGGACGAAAATACAGAGTTTTATAAAATTGTGTTGATGAAATTGCATCAGAAAATAAAGAATACTACTACTTTTTTTGTTATTACTGCAAATCAATGTAGACAAATGGAAAATTTTATATACATTAAAGTAGTGTTAAACATTTATTATTGTTTATATTCAAAATACATTTGAATGATTTCAAATTTTCACTATTTTTTGTTCTTTTAAAAATCGCCACTATATATATAAAAACTTTTATGTTTTTTATAATTAAATAAATATATCTACAAAAAAAAAACAGAAAAAATCAAAGTCAAAGCAGACGATCTCGACGGCTTTTATTATTTGTGGTATTTATAACATATTAACAAGTTACATTAAGAGCAGACATCAACTCATAATAATTTATGACTTTTTTTTTAAATTTTGCAAATACGCGGTTTAGGAAATAGTTTTTATAACTTATATATGTTTTAAATATACATACTCCGTATCGCTGTCAAAGTTCAAATGACTGAATTGATGCCTGTTTCCTAACTATGTGTGTGGTAGACATAAAGTACACGTTGCGCCACCTATTGATATGTCGCAGTACTATTTTCTTATGACCCAATTAAAATAATTTCATTCTACAATAAAAAGTGACATTTTTATTAAATTATGTACTATATATGTATAAAATGTTATGACAATTTGTTCAGTCGTTTAGGCTTAATGGCGAAACAAGTACTTAATTAAATGAAATTTCCTTAGCATTACTGAGCCATGCGAGCGAAACTGCGCGTAAGTACGTATTTTACTCGACCGCACGAAACTAACGCATGTCAAAAGGTAAGCAAAGTGAAAATTGCCAGCCAGAAACATTTAAAAAAAAATTGTTTTTAGTTATGAAGGTGTTTTTTTCAGTACAATATGACAGTTTTTGGATTTTAATCTTAAATTGTTTTTTTAAGAAATGTTTTAATAATCAAGTTGTTTTGTAAACCTATGTCAAAAATAAACCAAAAATGTATTATCAGGGAATGTTTGAAATTATATTTTATATCTTTTTGAGTGGTTCTGTTAAAAATAAATATGAAAAATAATAATGTTTTTTATGTACATTGTTATAGGGTTACTACTAACTGACAACAATAAAACATATAGAGTTGCTTTTCATGATTTTTTATATCGCCATGAAAATTTCTATCACTTCCTCAGCGATTACAAGTACATACTTAGTTATTTAGTGGAGATAATAAAATTACCACAAATCACAAACAAACGTCAAAAGTTTACGATGTTCGTAATTGCAAAAGTTATGTGGTAGTGCCCAATTTATTTGCCACACCCAACTAGGATTTGTATGTAACAAGGCACCAACAATAGCATAGTTATATTATGCTAATAATAGTAACAATATACCGATAAGTAGGTAAAAAGAAACGACACTAAATGGATTTTCATGTAACCTAACTGCGAAAAGCAATACGATGCCAAAATTTCTTTATATTCAACGGTGATGATGACTAATTTTTTGTAACGCTAAACGCGTTAATAATAATTGGAAAGATAAAAACTAACAATATTGGCCGGCATCCTTAATCTAATCTATTATCGAATCTAATTTTTTTCAACAGCAGTCAACGGTTAGTGTAATGTCATTACTAGCCGGGAAAAATCCGAGTCTTACCAGGATTTATCTACATCAAGTCCAAGTCTGCCTATGATCTTAACTCAATTGTGCAAAATATTCGCTTGATAATGGTAGTATAAAAGCTTTTCTTCCTTTTTGGAGTTTAGTACGTTAAACCATTAGAAGACCACTCATTTGTTTGTCTGAATGTTTATTGATTAGACCTAATATTCTCAGAGACCGTTTGACACAGAAATTTGACATTTGGTATAGCAAGAGATCCTGTTAATTCGCTTATTTTGAAGTAGTTGTAACTTTAAAATGTATGTGTAACATTGAAAAGGCCGAACTAATCACTCGAAATAATTTTTTTAGCTTTTTATATCATGTGAAGTATGCAAAACTTTTTCCGGAATTGTAAGTTACTTACCCTCAAAAATATGTATTGAAATATGCAAAAAAAGTATAAATTTTAGAGGCAATTGAATAAAAAATCATGAAAAAACAAGGTCGGTAGAATCTGAACAGAAGACCGCAGGAAAGTGATAGAAATGATCCCAGGTTTTACTATTTTTGAGGTATTCACGACATTTCTACGGATACAAAAATGAGGCAGATATAATAGGCAATACATTAACACGGGAAAAATATTGTCAACATTTAAAAAATGTTGAGTAGAAATGCGTTGTACTATCATATGATCGTAAGTATGTACGGTACCCTCGTAGTGGCAAGTACGTAAACATGTACGGAATTGTATTTCTACTTCCCAGTTCTTTTTTCGTTAACGGTTAGTTTTAAAACTGACTACGTTTTTCCATAACGTATGTATGTTATCGTAGATAAATCAAGTTATTATCATAGTCACAATTTTCAAATTTGTTTAATTTCTTTTTTCATGTACATGAATATACCCATTAATTTTTTCTGAAATTGATTGAAATCATTGTAAGATAATTATATAAAACTTACCTCTAGTTTGCAAATCAAGGCAAAATAATGAAAATACGTAATCGTAGCTTTCCAGCATTTTCTCACCCAACATCTCTTTTTCGACATTCAAATGGAAAAATTTGTTGTTCTGTTCTCCGTACCAATATTTGTAAATTTAATCATAAAGTTAATTATTTTTTTAGATTGTTATCTCCATCTAATCGAGTAGATGCTAGGAGAAAAGATTTGTTGAGAGGGTAGCAATCGAAACATCTCCGAATACTATAATTATCGAAACATCTCCGAATACTATAACTTTTAAAGTTTACATGGCGAAAAGTTTAAATAAATGGTTCTATTAACTAGAAACTTTCTGAAAGTATTCTAAAAGACAAATAAATAAACAATAACTTACACTTTTTTGGAAATCAACATCTAAGAGGTGAAATGGGGTTTCAAAATTTATACGGAGAAAAGTTTATATGGATGGTTCTATCAACTAGAAACTTTCTGAAAGTACTCTAACAAATTAATAAATGAACAAGGTTTTACAGTTTTTTTTGGAAACGAATACTTGAGAGGATGACATAGAGTTTCAATAGAGAAAAGTTCTGAAAGTACTCTAAAAAATAAATAAATGAACAAGGTTTTACAGTTTTTTTTGGAAATGAATACTTGAGAGGATGAAATAGAGTTTCAAAGTTTACATAGAGAAAAGTTTATATGGATGGTTCTATCAACTAGAAACTTTCTGAAAGTACTCTAAAAAATAAATAAATGAACAAGGTTTTACATTTTTTTTGGAAATGAATACTTGAGAAGATGAAATATAGTTTCAAAGTTTACATAGAGAAAAGTTTGTATGGATGGTTCTATTAACTCGAAACTTTATGAAATAATTTAAAAAATAAATAAATGAACAAGGTTTTACAGTTTTTTTTGGAAATGAATACTTGAGAGGATGAAATAGAGTTTCAAAGTTTACATAGAGAAAAGTTTATATGGATGGTTCTATTAACTCGAAACTTTCTGAAATTACTTTAAAAAATAAATTAATTAATAATACAAATTCGTATTCTTGGATTGTCGATTCATGAGCACTTCCTATAGCGTTTCACTTCTCGTTTCTTCTAGAAAATAGTCAAAGATGGTATGCTAATTACGAAAACTTTGCTAGTAAAGTGATAAGTTAACCAACATCTGTTTTTTATCGAACTGTGCCAAGTAGACATTGCAAAAACCCAACTATATTCCGAATTATCAGCATATTGCATTTGAAAAAATAATTTAATGGAAAAGAAGAAAAGGGGCGGATTTCTATGGACAGACAGGCGTAAATAAAATGGTCTGATCAAAGTATTTACGGAACACCCATATAATGTGGAGTGCTATCATCTTCGATGCTAGAAAAGTGCAATCGTCGTTTATGATGCAGGAGGGTATTTGAAATATTCATATATGTTATTTAACCCGGGGAACGCGATTTAATGTGGTTACCTATTTTTTATCTAACTTTAGTTTGAAGGAGGATAATCGAATGAAAATTAATATACGAAAAAACGAAATATTAATTTGCATTAATGGATCTCTCACACCATATCTTTATAATTATACTGCGCAAAGGTAAAATTTGAAGCCTCCAAAACTCTATAACTTCATCGGCTGTAAGTCAAAACTCTACATAACAACTAAGTTGAGGTTACCATTCTGACTGAATCTTATCATTGAGAAACAATGTTGATGCCAAGTATTTTTTATTCCACTGATTCCCTTTTGATTTCATACGATAGCTGTCTCCACTCAAAACGTATATAATATTGCAAATAAGTCATATGGGTAAACTCTCAAATTCGTAGAAGTTGATATGAGACAAGATAATTTTCCTCGTAGTGAGTTTTACGTGGCTTGCTTGTGTATAAATTCACCTCGCTTATTTTGGTGTCACTATCTAAAATGGTTAAAAAACATTGTTGAAAAACATTTGCTGCGTAAAGTCTAATTTACAGATTAAACTAAAGCTATAATTTCCTATGCATACTTCTTATTTTCCATCACACTCACTACCACCACACGCGACTTAACCCAATTTGTAGTTACACTTATCTGTTACTTTTTACCACTTTGTCGCTTGATGGAGTGTAACGGATTTGCCCGTAAGCAATATGCAAACAATTATCTTGTAATTATTAGATTGATAAGGATGCAGTGGTAATGCAATCCGGGTCACGCTAATATTTCATAACATACATCGAGTGGCTAAGTTAGGATTCCAGGGTTTCCACACAAGGTTTTCGTTTTGGTAAACAGTTCTAGGACTTCCGTTATTCGTACTTTTAGAAGGTATGTTTAATATTTTATTTCACATCAATCCTTTCTAACTTATACCAAATAATTTAAGAAAATTAGCTTCCAAATAAGTTAGAGTAAGTTTAATTTAAAAATTAGTTAAAATTTCCTCTTTTTAGATGTTAACGTAACGTAACGTACTTTAAAGATGTTAACGTAAAATCACATCCTGTTTCATGAATACAAGCTTTTGTTGAACTTCTGAAATATAAAGGTTAAGTTCATTTTGATGGTTGAGTGGAAGTTGCTGTTAACTTTATATTTAAAAAAAAGTAAGCAATGTAGGTGAGACACCCCGTTGCTGACTTTCTTCAAGTTATCGTATACATCCTTTCAAAGATCTCATATTCATAGTTTTATTAGTTAAATATTATATTATTCCATACTCGTATGTATTACATATAGTACCCGCGCCTCGATTTATTTTGCGCGCAATCGAAATACACTTGTAGCTTCTAAAATATTCGTCCAAATGATGAGGTGCATTATGCAATTTTTATCTACAATAAATTCTAAAGGTGACTAAATTTTTTGACGTGAATACGTCTTTAAATTTGCTACCATACGGGGGCAATCCAAAAAACCTATTGATAACAAAATCGGCGGATACAGTTTGGCGTTGCAGTTTCGAATTTATCCTCTACATCAAAAATTAAATTATACCACTGGATGGCTAAAGGATCAAAGAATTCAATACGGTAAGCGCGAACGAAACGGAAACGCCGCCATTTTGAGGTTATTTTGCTGCGTATCGAGATTTGCAATTAGTATAACTTTTGATTCGGAAAAGCTACGATGTTCGTTTAAGTTTTAATCGTCAGCTGTCGTCGAAATCTGTCGATTGTATATAAAATATTAGTTTAAAGTAGTGACAGTGAATATAAAAAGGAATAGAATAAAAAATATTATCAAAACTATATAATGTCGGCCTATACGCGTCGAAAAGCCAAGACCAAATACAGAGATCGTATACGGCTGGAAAAGGCTTCTCAAGAACAATTGAATGGTAATAATAAAACACCATATGACCGAGTCAAGCAGTGCCGGAAACGTTAAAGAATGAATGCGGCCGAGCGGATCAACGACTGTGCCAGTACATCTGCAGCTGGGGCGGTTGAAATTATGCGTTACATAGACGTATTCACGTACAACACACGGCCGTGTCCATGACACAGCCACGCCCAATTTTTTATTTGATAATGGGTAGTGTTAAATTGTCAAAAATGGTCTCGAAATATGCATCTGTTTTCTAAAAATTTGTAAAGATAAACGCGATAACTTTGAAATATCCTTGAACAATAAACGTATTGATGTGATAAACATGTTATTTATTTACGTTTTTGTGATATATAATCTCCTCGTATGTTGTATTGACATCTCTTAAACGGTTTGGACGTAAACTAAGAGACTTACTGGCCAAAACATTGGAAATTGTGTGTTTAAATTGTGTGTTTTAAATTGAATGTTCTAATGGAATTGAATAGAATTTCTTTTGACTTTTCAAACTTTTCGTTGAAAATTATTATTGTGAGGGAGATATATCACACGTCGTGTTCGTTACACATCATTTTGTATATGGGACTTAAAAGTGAAAAGTGTAAATGAAACCTTGAATCAATTTTAAAACACTCTCATCTATGGCTTTCCCATGCAATGGAAAGCGCAGCGACAGTTGAACGGTGAAGCTGTAACAGACAAACTGACATGACGAACTTATCCACGTATCATTACAGAACCATAAAAATCAATCGTACGCGAGTTGCACGGATGAGCCGTGGCTCACAAATTTCGCCAATTATTAACAATCGTTGAAAATTTTCATTACGTTAAAAAAAAAAAGCATTCTAGACAAAAAAGAGGCAATTAAAAGAATAAAAAGTTGATTATAGAGTTATTATTTTTATGTTCCTTTTATATGTTGGAGTATTTTTAAATTGTTTCATATGCCTTTATTTCCAGCTTCATTTCATGTCAAAAACTAAAAAATATACTATTTTCATTTTACTATTTTGATTGAAAAAATATACTGTTCTGATTATTATAATTTTGTGTTTAGGCTCATAAAAGTTATCTTACACTATGAATATACTTTTTTATTTTCTCTAATGAAATCTTCGAAATTATAAAACCCATCTCCGTGTTTAATTTTATAATTCAGGGCCATGGTTTGAAAGTGGAGACTAAGTAAAAAGTACATTTGACAGAAACATAATTAAAATAGGGGTTCTATGTCTATATACAATCCATATACGTAAAAAAATTAAATGTTTTAATTGTTTAATAGGTTGGAGATAACTAAACACGAAAAATATATAAAATTCCTTCATTATGTTATTTCACTACTTAAAAGACGAATTGTTTAAAACAATACACGTTAATAGAAGTATTGAATGTTGAAAAGGTGTCACCTTAAATACGGATTTAGTGTAAATATACAACAGAGATAAAACATAGACAAGCTAGGGCTTATAAACTCACTTCAGGCAGATGTTGCTTGTAATTGCAGTTTAATCACCCCGCAGTTAACTTAATTTTACTTGCCAGCCACATTTCAAGTTAATTTATTTTAACTTCAACATTAAGTATGGATTCAGTACAAAATTATATACGATCAGCTGCTCCATTTTCAAAAATAGCAACACCCAGTATTCTATACGAATTTCGATCTTTTTACAAATGGGAGGGTATCCGTATTGGTGAAGAGAGAACTGCCATTGACATAGGGTGCGGAGACGGCTCCGTTACCACGGAAATTATTAAAGCTTTCCTTCCAGAATCTACACGACTAGACGGAGCAGATATATCTGAAGATATGATTAATTTTGCGAAGAATCGCTACGAAAAGCAAGGTTACAAATTCTTTTTATGGGACCTAGAAACAGAGGCGCTGGACGAGAATCTTTTGAACAGCTATGATCACATATTTTCAATGCTCTGCTTTCATTTCGTTGGCAATACAGAGTGAGTATTAATTCTTTTGTTAAGAGTGAAAGTAGCTGTTTATTTTAAAATAAAAATTATTACCAACAAATTATAACAGAAAATGTTAATAGAAATGGTCAATTATTTCATAACTTCAAAAAAGATCTCTGAAATCTTTTTTTGTATTTTAGTAGGTATTTTACTTCTGGTCAAAATATATATGTTAGGAACTTGTGAAAGATATGTTGTCATTATATATATATATATTATTTTTAAATATTTCCGGTGAACAATAGTGAAGGGTTTTTCAAAGTTCAGTGAAGATGTAAATTCGTAACGATTATGGTTTTTTTTGGTGTAGTTCAAATTTTATTATTTCGATTTCTGTCGACTGTTCTGTTCTATCGGGCTCTTATCACTAGGGTAAGGTATGGAATTGTATCGATATTTCCATATCGATATACTCGTGTGAATCTTACTAGTTACCCTTAACATTTATATTTTAGTAAATGATTGACCTAATCAGCCGATGTATTACGAAACCTTTTACGTTACCTATACCCTTTTTTATTTTTAACCATCGAAATTAATCATTCTTCATTTTGTTTCTTAAACTTTATTTCATCACACATTTACGAAATTGCAAAAATTACTTTTCGTCCTTTTTATTTTTAAATATAAATTTAAGATCAGGACTTTGGAGTGAAGAAAGGAATTTTGTATAGAAGAATTAATTAGATATGATTACTGACTAACACAGTGTTAGTTAAAAAGGAGCAAAAATTTAGGTTGAGACACTTATTAAGTTATATTGTTAGACACTTATTAAGGCTGACAAGTTATTTTATCGAGAAAACGTATTGTAAATTACATGTGCTTATGAAATAATTATTTTTAAAAATGACAGTGTAAATTTTCGTTTACGATTGTGCGGGAAACGCTTTTGTAAAAGTTAAAATAATGACACAGAAACATAACAAATGAAAACAAAAATAAAATAAAATTGACTGCTGTAGAAATAGGGGAATTATTAACAGAGAAAATATTTCGTTATTTTTACGGTTTCGTACTTGAAAAGGTAAACGTGTTCGTGTTTCCGTTTGTTATAGCCGTTTTTGTCAGAAACGACTCGACGTAAACACGTGAAATTGTAGTATACTCATTAAGTATACTTTTATTTAAGTATACTCAGAATTAGCATAGTTTAAAGCATATATATCTAATACTCAAAAAGTTTACATGGAAATGTTTTTGAGAGGGGGAGGGGTGTGCATTATTTATGAATTTCATATATAATATGGGGTTTCGTTTCTAAGGGATATACTGAAAAACATGGAAAAATATATATGCCCCTTACTTTCAAAACAACTGAATCTAAAATTATGATAAATACAGAGTTATTAGAAATTAACGTAAAGGTTATAGGAAAGCTCTAACAATTATTATAGTTGTTAAGGTTTCGAGATATTTACGATAATGTATTATTAAATATATATTGGGGAAAGAATCCATGCTAGTGATGATTTATGATAAATAAAGTAATTTAACTTCAAATGAGGTAGGGAACCCTCGAGGCGCAAACCAGATTCGCACTTGACCGGTTTTATTAAATGATAGTAGTTCCGGTGTGATAAATATAAAATACCCTTGAAAGATGGACAAAAGGGTACATGTGAGAGAAGTAAATGGAAAAAAGTTAAAGACTGAAACGAAAAAGGTTTAATTATAGTGAAGCATTGATAATGTTGTTCATGTAATGCCTAATTACAACTTGTTCATATGGTCGTGAATTTTCAAAATTCTACGCTGTTCTTATTATCGCATACCTACAGCATCAGATATATATACATTTTAAAAAGATCCATTGATATATTCAAACATATATATAATCAATTTAACTTCATTGCCATAGTTATAAGTGTGACAATATTTCAAAGATTTCACAGTGTTTGTCTCAATCTAAAAGGTAGTTAAACCTATTAAGTACGAGTAGAACTGTGAGAATTCTACAAGAGTACCATACATCCCTGTGTGTATATAAAAGTTTACATATTTAAGAATGCTTATTATTTCCATTAAACTATTTTCAAATATTTATTTATTTTTCATTACATACATATAGTGCTTAGCACACTTGCCACAGGTGTAAGAATATAGCGACGTTCTCAAAAACAAAGATTTAGAATTATTGTTATAGTTTTTCTAGATATTCTAAGTAAATTTGCAGAAATATTACTATTTTGATACCTTCAGTTTGAGTAGTTTTGGAAACATAAGGAGTATTGTATATTTTTTATTTGTTTTCCTTTAACATGTCTCTGGAGATATATTACTTAAAATTACAAACAGAATATTTTTACACCTACATAAACTTATATTTAAACATACATAAATTTTTCAAGATATAAACCTTCACAAATCAAGGAATTAAATAAAGTCAAGCATTTAAGTCCTTCCACAATTTCCACATAAATAGTTTTGTATGCTCACTGTTCAAAAACGCTTTTACAGACAGATAAATTTTATAACGATTCGGTTCCTGAGATACATGATTCTAAAAATTAAATGAAATTGAATACAGAAGTTAGTTTAACTTGCGAAACTGGTCGTGTTGATTCATTTTCTCTTTTCAAAAAAAAGGAAATAAACAATGAAACTAGGAACGTTGTTAAAATGGGGAAAACAAACCCGTTTTATCAACAGTGTCGTCGTTTATTCTATTTAAAAAGGTACACTTTTTATTTCAGAATGTTTTTATAAATACAGAGTGGGATTATGTCTAAACGGGCGAAATATGATGCGCTAAATACAGTGTTATTTACACGCTTAACTTTTCATAAAACGTACAAACGCATTTACAAAATTATTTTGAAGCATTTTTAGATTCGGTTTATTTTAATTGTTGTAAAAAGTATTGCTGATAAGCTGTGATAAGTACAGAGGATTTGAAAGATCGATGGAAAGATTGTCACCTACATTTTAATAAAATTGGCGCGTCATAAACAAGTCGACTGACTCTGAAAGGAAATTATTCAAATCTAATAAAGATAAAGATAATATCTAGTTATGGAGAAAAAAATAAAAATACAGATCGCATAGATGATGTTTGTGAAGAAATACTCAAATATGTTGAGGTTGTAATCCAGTAAATAATATTTAATTTTCGCAATAAGTGTTTTCTTACTGACTTACCATTTCAGTATAAAGATTGAGGTTCTAGAAACATTCTAAGAATTGTAGAACATTTAGTCTAACGAAGACAGAAAACTAGACATAAATAATAATAATAATTGATGAAGTCATTGCCCAAATCAATAACATGTCTTAGGATACATAAGCTGCCAATTAGTCAGTAAAGATAATTAAGATCAGGTCTCCATTTTCAGATGTCTTATCATCAAAACAATCCTCTGAACTTATTGAATACGAGTAATACAGAAATTAATAAGAATGTGAAGCAATTTTATCACCTATGTATTAACTTTATTTATCAATTAATGCCAGCACGACTGAATTTAACTAAAAAAAAAACAATTGGATAGTTCACTAATTCTGAGTTAGTCGTTTTTAGTAAATGTCATGACAATATTGGTTAATAAATAATGAGTAGTAAAAATTATTTAAGAGATCAACGTTACTAGTTATTAGGTTCCAAATTTTAAAAATAAATATAAATAAGGATATCACCCCGTTTCATTCACTCCTGCAGAATATAACAGGCGTAATTTATTATAAATATAACTTTACAATTTCATATTTTCATCCTTGTCTAAATGTTCAGTTTAAAACTTAGTATCTTTTAAACCTTTCTAATTTTTAAACCTTTGTAACTATTAAACTTAGTAGCCCTTTTGTTAATATAAATTGTGCGTTGGTTTGTGAAATTAAAAAAAAATAGTAAAATGTATGCAAACATCATCTTTAAAATATGCCGATGTAACAAACTACGATTATTATGAAATTGAACTCAGTCAAGAGTTTAGACGTGCATCTGGAAGATTTTTGCCTGCGAAAATAATGAAGTCTCAAATAAAATTGTGAAAGAGAAAGAACCCGGAACGCATTACGATTACGTCATATTAAGTACCACTTATGAATAACTAATATAGCTAATTAACAACTGCACCGATTTGTGTACCTGTAATTGATATACTGAAACATGTATTGACCTTTAGTGTTCATAATTTATTTGACGTAAATTTAAATACATATCGCAAAAACTATTTTCTTTCAGACAAGCCCTGAGGAATATCTACGATATTTTGAAACCAAATGGAAACTTCGTTTTCGTATTCGTACCGAAAATGCCCCATTTTCACGTTTTAAGACGTCTTTCGCTGAACCCTAAGTGGTCACCATACATGCAAGATGTTGAAACGGTGCGCCCCCTACCGTTAGCAGACGAGAAATTCCCGCATAAAGTCATCGCTGAGCTGATGTCTGAGTGCGGGTTCAAGAATGTCATCACGAAATCTGACGTGAAATATATACTGTTTGACTCGATGGATGTAATTGAGGGTACGTATTTTGATGTATTTTATGCAGTTATCATGGTTATTAAAATATATTTTAAAGCCCTCAATAGGCAAACCCACTCCAGAAACTTGTATGGAAAAATTTTAATTGTACAAAATAGCATCTCATTGTAATGTATAGCTGTTATGCCAATGATATTATTTCAAACAAATAATTATATTATTTCATATTTTACCGAATTAAAAACAATAAATATTAGAATTTTCACTGATATTTGTTGTATTGGTTCATAGAATAATTTTTTCTATATATCGCGTAAACCTTTATAGTAAATACTAATAGGCTTAATAACAAACGTCCATTCGTAGACTAGCAGCAATCGAACAAGACTAGACGTTTTCTCTTTCATATGCTCTTATTTGTGGTGTCAAATTGAATGATAATATGAAGACCAAAGCTAGAATTACGTTATCGGTCGCGACTTACAGTCGCGACCGGTGAAAGCGACTGACGCTTCATTTAGCTAGTACTTATTACAGCTAAACGTGCAAACAAAAATAAGTCGCGGTCGTAAACTTGGGCGCTCAGACGTACGACGAAAATTTGGTTCGCCGGATGTTTCTATCAGCTGCGGCCGCATCGGTCATGTGGGCATGGGGTTCGGACGCGTCCATGCGGAAATCAGTCGCTAACTGTGTTGCAATGTAGACTTTTTTTGCAGCTGTTCGTATATAACGATTGATGACAAAAAATTAATTGACACAGTTTGCGAATATGAAAGTTTATATAACAATAAATCAAAATATTAGAAAAATGTTCCATCTCTGTATAACGTTCACGTGACACGGCTGAATACGGTATCAGAACGCGGTTGTGCAGACCGTGTAGGTCCCGACTGTTAGTCACGATTTATGTCGCATCCAATAATTATAAATAAACGTAAAACATACGTAATTACACATATATACACACAATTAAATGAAACTACGTGATGTAGTATTATTTCTACTTTCTTTGATTTCTTTACCACGACCTAGGTTTCGTTGTATTACAACATCTTCAGGTGGGATATTAGCAAAGATCTTTGCTAATATCAATCTTTGCTAATATCCCACCTGAAGATGTTATAATACAACGAAACCTAGGTCGTGGTAAAGAAATCAAAGAAATTAGAAATAATACTACATCACGTAGTTTCATTTAATTGTGAATAATGAATTTCTACAAAATTAACGCTAAATATATTCAATATTCAACATATATACACGTAAGACATAAGTGCATACGTACACACTTACACGCGTAAGTACATGCGTACTATTATGACGACTTAAAATATTAAAAAAAACAATTTATTCTTGAATTATTTATTATTTTTAAAAATAATTACAAATAAATTATTATTTTTATTATTAAATATTTAGTTTGACTTGTCTTTGGATTAAGACTGACTCGGACTAAGGACTGAACTGAACTGAGAAGGTCTGAACCCCGCGGGGCTTCAGTCTAAGGTTTATAAAGGAGTTTGCTGAGCAGTTTAGTAACAGAGCTTCGTCATGGAAAGGTGATGATCTCGGAGCTGGACTGCTCTGTTTTAATGAATTGTAACACGTATTTTCATTATATTAAAATTTAAGCTAATTGGGTTGGCTTGAATTTAGATATTAGATTTGGCAAGTAACTGTCTTTCTTTAAAATACACAATACAATCAGGCGGTATATCAAGTATACTTGTTTCCATTATATGATTTTCATAAACATTTTCTTTAAGGCAATCTATTAAAATTTTTGCTTTATGAGAAATTATAAAAATTCATTTCCTGTTTATCTGATTGTTGCCAAATTTCCAAACTTCCATAAAGGAATTTAGTTTCACTTGCTTTGAAATGGAAGTAGTAACTTTGGAAATCATTTCACTTTCACAAGTTGGGATAGCAGAAGTGAAGTTAGTCATGTCACATAAGTAGAAATGGTTATTACAATTTTTACAATTTCTTAAAATAACCAAGTTACAAAAATAGTTCTTATCTCTAGTTACACCAATATATTTATTTGAAGGGATGATGGTTACATAGGTTTTAAGATTTGTTACATTATATGCTACGGGCAATGGTAGATTATGATATGGATTAAAATCCTAAACAATAACTAATGGTATCTTTAATATAAATACAATTTTATTGTGGGAATAATAGTTTATCATTTCAGATATGTTAATTAAGATGTGAATATAATCTAAATCTAATGATACAGGTAATAACTTAAATCCAGGTATATATCTATAATTTTCGACTAAATCTTGGTAGAGTTATTTTGGCGAAATAATGAATGGATACAGAACATTATTTCGCTAAATATTACATCATTTATTATATCCTCAATTCTAAATTATAATGTGAGCAAACATTTTTTAATAATTTTTACAATTCCATGAATTTAGATTACAATTACAATTTATTCAACACAATAATCAAGTTTTTTAAACTCAATGGTAAATTTTTAACATTATTTTTCAAATTCTTCATTAGTGTTCATTTTGTTTATTTTCTCCTAAAAAACAGAGAGTTTTTTACATAATTAAAATATTTTGCCAATTTTCTTTGATTTCACGGAATTCTGTTTCCACGTTTTGAATAGCGTTGTTATACTTAATGGCATCATTGTCATCTACTGTGCCATAAATATATTTGAAGATCGTTCCAAGGCCGTCGAGCCAAGCTGAGCATTTAGATCGTGTTGAAATTAAATGTTAAAGATTTCATGCTGTTTACAAAGAACTTCACCGTTCCAAAGACAGCGTTCATGTTATCTAGGTGTATAAAGGATACGTTTATAAAGGATATATCAATAGGAATAACCACGCTAAAGTTGTGATTGATAATTTTTAATGAGCCAACAGGATCAAAGTGTATACTAGAATCACTATTTATCAGTTATATAAAATCGCGATGTGCCTGGACAATGGCACTGTAACACATGAAAAATATAAATGTTAGGGAAATTATTTGTAAAAGTTCTATACGCGATGTTGATAAAAATTATATATAGTAAAAAAAGTAAATAATAAGTTACATTAGTAGAGGATAGAATATTACAAGTAAAGTTGTAAATAGAATGAACTAAAAGGTAACAATTGATTGCATTTAATTTAAGATGCGGTGTCATTCTTGTCAGTTTCACTTCGTCACGATGATGAACAACGTGGCGATCGTTTATTAATAAAGATATAGAGTTTCGTCTATTTATTTTAATAAATTTATAGGGTCTTTTCTAAATAGGGGAAAGGGTTTTTCGCAGCCTGAAATAATTTCTAAGATAGGCGTGGTATCCAACTTGATAGTTTACACGACGAGAGTGGGAATGATAATAAGTTTTTGAGGTTTGCTTTGATGTTCAAATGTTTTCGAGAGCTTTTTTCCCTTGATCACTTAAGACGGTGTTGTAGAATTTTTATGTAGTCGGGGTAAGTGACGTCAAATATAGTGTCATAAATAGAATTAAGAATAAATTGCTTATGGTCGAATAATAGCTCTAAGGAGAGTAGTGGGATGTTGAAAGTATGACAGTGTTATACGCTGGTATGGTGGCACAAATATATCTGGATCAATTGTCTTGGTTATTTTTATTACATGATTTTAAATATTCTTTGAGGGTGAAATGTCCATGTTCTAAAGCTCCTTGAGTCTGAGGGTGATACCTGAAATTGTTTTATTTAAAAAAAATGACAGGTTCTTTTAACAAGTTTGTTCCCTGATTCGTGAAAATTATTTTGGGTCTATCCAGTAATGATATGACATGTATTAGGCACTCACTTACTTCTTCAGGGTTAGTACTTTGAATAGGATAGGCTGCAGAAAATTGTGTAAGATTGTCTTGTAGTGTTAGGATGTATTAAAAATGTTGTACCTCCGGATTCAGATAATGGTCCCACATTATCAAGTACAAATCATTGAAGTGAAGCGGTAAATGAGTTGAGATTTGAATGGGTACGCGATTTATTTTTCTTAATGCCTTGTTTATTTGGTGCGAGGATTATTTCTTCACATAAGTTTTGATATCAGTTCGTACTTACATACATATGTACATACTACATGCACACACGCACGTACACACGTGATTTCAGTGAGCTGTTTCCTGTGTTCCCTTATTTTTTTAAATTCCAGCTGGTCATTAGATAACAGTAATCATAAAAATACTAGCCGAAATAGCGTCAACCAGACCCTTGTGGGTCGCAAAGGTCAAATGTTTCTTATAAAAAACCAACACACCACCCAGATCGCTTCAGGTAGATAGTGGACACCGATTAAAATGTATGGGATAACGCTAAGTAGAAGTACGTATCATTTCTATCAGGTTGTTGCCACAGTATTTATCGGAACATAAACACATGACTGTCGCTAACTATTCTGATGTATTTCAAAATTACTTAAAGTTTATACTAGTATACTAGCTGCGGTCCTCGGTTTCATTCGCTTGAGATTCGGATTAGAAAAAATTTTTTTTTTCATATATTGTTCTGTATTATTCTATACGCCAAATCAATTACTATTTTTAAAATATTTTTCACGTACAGAATTCACTCTGTTACAGTTTTATTAAATGTAAAAAAATTTACTTTGAAATTAATATCAAGCTATTATATTATGACAAAAAACTGGAAGAATGCACTTAGTGTTGGAAAAGTTTTATTGGCATAAAATTACATTGTATTTATTTCTTATCACACTGCGTGCCAGTATATAATGAGTTAAATTGAAATAAAACAGAATTAACAAATGAATACTAATTTGAAATGAAAAAAATGCTTTTTCACAAATACAATATTTTAAAGTTAAAATAATTTATTTTTTAAATTATTTCTATGACATTTTTAGGGTTCCGTTGTAAAACCAGGAATATTCATAATTTCATCATATCGCATTCGTGTCGTTTCATTTCGTCTACCGTTCGTCCACCTGTCCGTCCGTTACTGTGTCATAATTTCTACACTTTTAAACCTATGAGTAAAATCATTTGTAAGTATATGTTTCCTATTGAGATCTTAATTCAAATACAGCAAAATATTTAAATAAATGTTTTAATGTACATGGAAACCAGGGTGATTTTGTTCATACATCTCTTTTAATTCCGGTGGGTATGTCTTTTAAAATAAAATTGTGGTTTCATTTACACTTTTCTTTTCATTTTTAAGTTCCATTTGCAAAATTCCAGTTTCCGAAGTGACTAGTGTTGTATATTCTCCTTCTCCTCTAACTCTTCAACCGTGGGTCTCAAAAAGTCCTAGATACTAGCATTTCATTTGAACTTTTAGTAGAAATAATTTAAGTGAATTTTAGAAGATTTAGTTAACAACGGCGTTACTTGTAAGTTCGGGCATGCATTTCATCATTTTTCTTAAATTATACACTAATAAAGCGACTTTCGTGCGCGACGCATAACGCGACTTCCGTGCTATATATTTGTGAATCTGCTCAAAACAAGTTTTATCCAATTGACATAAACATTTTAAATATCAAAATGTTCAACTAATAGAATGAATTGCAGCAATTGAAAGCTCGAGAAAAGCACTTGGAAAATGTGATGCCAATGTTTACTTACTTTATTAAAGCTTTCCTCCTACTTATCAGAGATTAAATATTTCAATGCGATTTTATCAAAATAGTTTGAAAAACTCGGACAAGACTTCATTAGTAGACACGATCAAAATGGTTGTACATATAACGTTTTCGTTATTTTCACTGACTAATTCTGGTTTTCGCTGCAGGATACGTGAGAGCAAAGGAAATGAAGACAGACGCAAAGTATACGTAGACAGATTTATTTTACAAAGATGTATCAGCGACACATACAGCTAGTGAACGGCATGTCACACAGTCGGGTGTGGTCATTTAATTTCCTTCCGCCGTGCATTCTTGGATAAGTTTTCTGGCTTTTTACCTTGGTCATGAGTTAATTAATTTTTTTTTGGGTTCAACTTAAGTTTCTTTATCTATTGATGTTAGTACATTGATTTTTATTTCTACTTTTTGGTCATAAGATTTCCAACATTTAACATTGTAAAATAATAACAATTTTTCTATTTAAATATCCACAAAATTATATTTCACATTTATTGTTCTAGTTAACCTTACTTTTTATTGGCGCCATTGTTTTCCACGTAAATATGAAAACACAAACGTTTACAGTGATGACCTGAAATCACTTGGCAAACGAAATCTTTTCGCGACGGACATTCTAAGGGAGTAACGAGGATATAGATGGAGATTGTTATATAAGATATACCAGCATACATTAACATTGGTGTTATCATTAATAGGCACTGAGTAATGAGTCTTCAAACAGTCCCCATGTTTACGTAACGCTCAATTGTCACGACGAAGCCCCCGATTTAAGTTCATAGATATATTAACGTTAAATAGTATGTCATTAAACAGAAATTTTGGATTTTTTTTGTATTTGGTTATAAGGTAAGACGGTGTAAAATAATTTTGTATTTAGTGATCTGCCCAAATTTTATAGTTTAATAATTTCAAAATATACGCCAAAATATTTAAGGAACAATCCATTATACTTTATTATTTATGAGATAAGAAAAAAATCTCAAACGTACATATATGTAGATGCAAAAAAGACATATAATTATTTATTTGTAGAATCCAACAAGCTCAACAAAATACGGTACTTGACTCATTCTAGATTTTGATATTTTTCATACAATATTGTGAAATATAAATGAATTAAAAACCAGTCTTGCAAAAAATTCAAAAATTGATTGAAAGATAAGCCAGTTATACGCTTCTAAATTTGAAGATACGGATAGAGTTGGGTATATCCCTGTCTCTTTTCCTCTTCTAGAATACAATGTGCAATATTGAAAATGACCTCACAACACAGTATTGCCGTCGTTACCTAAAGGTTAAATTTAAATTTTTATAACTCTGTAAATTTTTAAGATTATTAAAAAAATGTTTCACTCTTCATCAGCTTGTACCTTGAAATTATGATTAATGAAATAAAAAAAAAATAGTCAAATACCCAATTGGTCCACCGTATATGATTGCAGTGGACCAGTTTTTTTAATAAAGTGATGGGTTTTTTTATTGGTTAATCTAGTATAATTTATTAAATAAAATTCTAATCAATGAAAATGGAATTTGTGGAGTTTCTGTGTTTCTCTTTTAAATAAAAAGAACAGATTTTATTTTCTTACATCTTCATTGCAGGTCAGGCGCTATATGCCGATCCTTTTCGCAAGAGGATACCTCCAGAGCTATACAAGGAATATATAGCAGATTACGTGGACGCATTGAAGCAAACCGAAGGTTTCTTGGTGGAGAAGTATAACGATAAAGGGGAAAGCGAGGGTGTGATCGAAATTTTTAATGTTATGATCGGATATGGTGAAAAGGGATCCCAATAATCTTATACAAATCATAATTTTTATTAGCCTCCAGCACAGTAAAAATATGACATCGGTTCTGCACCATACCAAATCCCATAAATATTTTGTGTGAAAATTACGCCTATTTCTGAATTCTAAAATGTAAAAGTCATATTGGTGCAAATTTATATGTACGTGTATTTTATTTTTTTAAATATAAACATATAACTTCAGTTGTATTATTGGCTTCATAGTATTGTCTCTATTTTTGGTTTCTTTTTTTTTGTTAACCACATCACACTGTAATATTTTTTTTCATGGATATCAAGGGAAACTAGTTCACTTCAAGTCTTAAATATTTACAAATAAAATATTCAGTAACTATTTTCGTATTATGATGAAGAACCACTGGACGAAAATACAGAGTTTTATAAAATTGTGTTGATGAAATTGCATCAGAAAATAAAGAATACTACTACTTTTTTTGTTATTACTGCAAATCAATGTAGACAAATGGAAAATTTTATATACATTAAAGTAGTGTTAAACATTTATTATTGTTTATATTCAAAATACATTTGAATGATTTCAAATTTTCACTATTTTTTGTTCTTTTAAAAATCGCCACTATATATATAAAAACTTTTATGTTTTTTATAATTAAATAAATATATCTACAAAAAAAAAACAGAAAAAATCAAAGTCAAAGCAGACGATCTCGACGGCTTTTATTATTTGTGGTATTTATAACATATTAACAAGTTACATTAAGAGCAGACATCAACTCATAATAATTTATGACTTTTTTTTTAAATTTTGCAAATACGCGGTTTAGGAAATAGTTTTTATAACTTATATATGTTTTAAATATACATACTCCGTATCGCTGTCAAAGTTCAAATGACTGAATTGATGCCTGTTTCCTAACTATGTGTGTGGTAGACATAAAGTACACGTTGCGCCACCTATTGATATGTCGCAGTACTATTTTCTTATGACCCAATTAAAATAATTTCATTCTACAATAAAAAGTGACATTTTTATTAAATTATGTACTATATATGTATAAAATGTTATGACAATTTGTTCAGTCGTTTAGGCTTAATGGCGAAACAAGTACTTAATTAAATGAAATTTCCTTAGCATTACTGAGCCATGCGAGCGAAACTGCGCGTAAGTACGTATTTTACTCGACCGCACGAAACTAACGCATGTCAAAAGGTAAGCAAAGTGAAAATTGCCAGCCAGAAACATTTAAAAAAAAATTGTTTTTAGTTATGAAGGTGTTTTTTTCAGTACAATATGACAGTTTTTGGATTTTAATCTTAAATTGTTTTTTTAAGAAATGTTTTAATAATCAAGTTGTTTTGTAAACCTATGTCAAAAATAAACCAAAAATGTATTATCAGGGAATGTTTGAAATTATATTTTATATCTTTTTGAGTGGTTCTGTTAAAAATAAATATGAAAAATAATAATGTTTTTTATGTACATTGTTATAGGGTTACTACTAACTGACAACAATAAAACATATAGAGTTGCTTTTCATGAATTCTTATATCGCCATGAAAATTTCTATCACTTTCTCAGTGATTACAAGTACATACTTAGTTATTTAGTGGAGATAATAAAATTACCACAAATCACAAACAAACGTCAAAAGTTTACGATGTTCGTAATTGCAAAAGTTATGTGGTAGTGCCCAATTTATTTGCCACACCGAGCTAGGATTTGTGTGTAACAAGGCACCAACAATAGCATAGTTATAATATGCTAATAATAGTAACAATATACGGATAAGTAGGTAAAAAGAAACGACACTAAATGGATTTTCATGTAACCTAACTGCGAAACGCAATAAGATGCCAAAAGTTCTTTATATTCAACGGTGATGATGACTAATTTTTTGTAACGCTAAACGCGTTAATGATAATTGAAAAGATAAAAACTAAACAATATTATCCGGCATCCTTAATCTAATCTATTATCGAATCTAATTTTTTTCAACAGCAGTCAACGGTTAGTGTAATGTCATTACTAGCCGGGAAAAATCCGAGTCTTACCAGAATTTATCTACATCAAGTCCAAGTCTGCCTATGATCTTAACTCAATTGTACGAAATATTCGCTTGATAATGGTAGTATAAAAGCTTTTCTTCCTTTTTGGAGTTTAGTATGTTAAACCATTAGAAGACCACTCACGTGTTTGTCTGAATGTTTATTGATTAGGCCTAATATTCTCAGCGACCGTTTGACACAGAAATTTGACATTTGGCATAGCAAGAGATCCTGTTAATTCGCTTATTTTGAAATAGTTGTAACTTTAAAATGTATGTATGGTAACATTGAAAAGGCCGAACTAATCACTCGAAATAATTTTTTTAGCTTTTTATATTATGTGAAGTATGCAAAACTTTTTCTGGAATTGTAAGTTACTTACCCTCAAAAATATGTATTGAAATATGCAAAAAAAGTATAAATTTTGGAGGCAATTGAATAAAAAATCATGAAAAAACAAAGTCGGTAGAATCTGAACAGAAGACCGCAGGAAACTGATAGAAATGATCCCAGGTTTTACTACTTTTGAGGTATTCACGACATTTCTACGCATACAAAAATGAGGCAGATGTAATAGGCAATACAATAACACGGAAAAAATAATGTCAACATTTAGAAAGTGTTGAGTAGAAATGCGTTGTACTATCATATGAACGTAAGTATGTACGGTACCCTCGTAGTGGTAAGTACGTAAACATGTACGGAATTGTATTTGTACGTCCCAGTTCTTTTTTCGTTAACGGTTAGTTTTAAAACTGACTACGTTTTTTCATAACGTATGTATGTTATCGTAGATAAATCAAGTTATTATCATAGTCACAATTTTTAAATTTGTTTAATTTCTTTTTTAATGTACATGAATATGCCCATTAATTTTTTCTGAAATTGATCGAAATCATTGTAAGATAATTATATAAAACTTACCTCTAGTTTGCAAATCAAGGCAAAATAATGAAAATACGTAATCGTAGCTTTCCAGCATTTTCTCACCCAACATCTCTTTTTCGACATTCAAATGGAAAAATTTGTTGTTCTGTTCTCCGTAGCAATATTTGTAAATTGAATCATAAAGTTAATTATTTTTTCAGATTGTTTTCTCCATCTAATCGAGTAGATGCTAGGAGAAAAGGTTTGTTGAGAGCGTAGCAATCGAAACATCTCCGAATACTATAATTATGCTTTCTGCCCTTCATAATCACAAGCGTTCTCCCATCTATAGAAAGATCAAAACTCTTCAAAAACGCTAGACGTTGCTGATTTTGTGAAAGGCGTAATTGACCATCGACAGTTTTGTGCGTTTGATGTTGAAATATAACAAGGTCTTTGTAGTTGAATGTCTCCATATATAATCCAATCATGGTAGGATTTCAAGTTATATGTCGCGATATATAAAATAAACAAGTACATATGTAAAAATGAGTCTGTATTTTATTTAAATTGAAAACTTTACTAAGTGTTAAAAATTATAATAAACATCGACCTAGAAGATTTTTTGTTTTAAAACACACCAATTGATAACGATTAATTAACATATCGCTTCACAAAATTTCCATTACGTTAACCAACGAAATGTTCAAGTGTAACAAAAAACATCTTCTCAAGTTCAAATGAGATGATAATAATTTGCTTTTTGTCTCTATACTTTGTAATTTGGCTCATTAACCACTTTCGTTTACCATATGAAATCAACGTTTCTTAGCAGCTTATTTTTTATTACTTGTTTTACCACTTAATTACAAAAAAATATTAGTTACGGTTTTCTTAAAAATTTCTACTTGGTTTTTATATTTTGAAGCAATTCCTAATATTTACACCATTTTATAAATATTTCTAAATGAAGCACTATAAAATATAAACAAGTTATTTTCACTGCAAAATACAATGCACAGTGCTTCTTATTTTTACCAGCGTATTTTTTTCTCATCATATTTTTCGGTTTTTATTATGTATCTGTTTTCAAGATTTTGTTAAATGGTAACAGGTCAGGCAAATTTTATGGAAGTGAAAACTCATAGTATTTTTATATCTGTCTATTTAACGTTCAGTTCACCACATCAGAGTAATTTTTAAACTTTGTCCCTCAAGGAAAATACTGCTCCCTAATAAATAAGGCATTAAATACATAAAGATCATATTTAAAATTTATACATTAAAAATAACAAACTGATTGGTAATACATCTATTCATTAACACAAAGTTTTTCGAAATTCAACTCTGATGTTGGGGAAATTGGGGTTCAACGTTTTTATGAAAAAATTAAGTAGATTTTCCTTGTTACCCAAAACTATGTAGAAGTATTCTAAAATATTAATAAACGAATCTTACAGTTTTTTGGTAATCTTTAGGGAAACACTTAAAGGGATTAAAGATTTTTTCAAAGTTTATATGGAGAAAACATATCGGATATAATAAGATCTTAGTTTTTTAAAATTGATACCTACGGGGGGTGAAATGAAGGTTCAAAATGTATGTAGAGGAAACATAGACGGTTCTATTAATTCGAAACTGTCTGAAATAACTCTAAAAATAAATAAATGAATAAGATCTTACAATTCTTTTGGAAATCAACACTTTAGTGGATGAAATAGGCTTTTAAAGTTTACATGGCGAAAAGTTTAAATAAATGGTTCTATTAACTAGAAACTTTCTGAAAGTATTCTAAAAGACAAATAAATATACAATAACTTACACTTTTTTGGAAATCAACATCTAAGAGGATGAAATAGAGTTTCAAAGTTTACATAGAGAAAAGTTTATATGGATGGTTCTATCAACTAGAAACTTTCTGAAATTACTTTAAAAAATAAATAAATTAATAATACAAATTCGTATTCTCGGATTTTCGATTCATGAGCACTTCCTATAGCGTTTCACTTCTCGTTTCTTCTAGAAAATAGTCAAAGATGGTATGCTAATTACGAAAACTTTGCTAGTAAAGTGATAAGTTAACCAAATGCTTGACATCTGTTTTTTATCGAACTGTGCCAAGTAGACATTGCAAAAACCCAACTATATTCCGAATTATCAGCATATTACATTTGAAAAAATAATTTAATGGAAAAGAAGAAAAGGGGCGGATTTCTATGAACAGACAGGCGTAAATAAAATGGTCTGATCAAAGTATTTACGGAACACCCATATAATGTGGAGTGCTATCATCTTCGATGCTAGAAAAGTGCAATCGTCTTTTATGATGCTGGAGGGTATTTGAAATATTCATATATGTTATTTAACCCGGGGAATGCGATTTAATGTGGTTACCTATTTTTTATCTAACTTTAGTTTGAAGGAGGATAATCGAATGAAAATTAATATACGAAAAAACGAAATATTAATTTGCATTGATGGATCTCTCACACCATATCTTTATAATTATACTGCGCAAAGGTAAAATTTGAAGCCTCCAAAACTCTATAACTTCATCGGCTGTAAGTCAAAACTCTACATAACAACTAAGTTGAGGTTACCATTTTGACTGAATCTTTTCATAGAGAAACAATGTTGATGCCAAGTATTGTTTTATTCCACTGATTCCCTTTTGATTTCATAAGATAGCTGTCTCCACTCAAAACGTATATAATATTGCAAATAAGTCATAGGCAAACTCTCAAATTCGTAGAAGTTGATATGAGACAAGATAATTTTCCTCGTAGTGAGTTTTACGTGGCTCGCTTGTGTATAAATTCACCTCGCTTATTTTGGTGCCACTATCTAAAATGGTTAAAAAACATTGTTGAAAAACATATGCTATGTAAAGTCTAATTTACAGATTAAACTAAAGCTATAATTTCCTATGCATACTCCTTATTTTCCATCACACTCACTACCACCACACGCGACTTAACCCAATTTGTAGTTACACTTATCAGTTACTTTTTACCACTTTGTCGCTTGATGGAGTGTAACGGATTTGCCCGTAAGCAATATGCAAACAATTATCTTGTAATTATTAGATTGATAAGGATGCAGTGGTAATGCAATCCGGGTCACGCTAATATTTCTTAACATACATCGAGTGGCTAAGTTAGGATTCCAGGGTTTCCACACAAGGTTTTCGTTTTGGTAAACAGTTCTAGGACTTCCGTTATTCGTACTTTTAGAAGGTATGTTTAATATTTTATTTCACATCAATCCTTTCTAACTTATACCAAATAATTTAAGAAAATTAGCTTCCAAATAAGTTAGAGTAAGTTTAGTTTAAAAATTAGTTAAAATTTCCTCTTTTTAGATGTTAACGTAACGTAACGTACTTTAAAGATGTTAACGTAAAATCACATCCTGTTTCATGAATACAAGCTTTTGTTGAACTTCTGAAATATAAAGGTTAAGTTCATTTTGATGGTTGAGTGGAAGTTGCTGTTAACTTTATATTTAAAAAAAAGTAAGCAATGTAGGTGAGACACCCCGTTGCTGACTTTCTTCAAGTTATCGTATACATCCTTTCAAAGATCTCATATTCATAGTTTTATTAGTTAAATATTATATTATTCCATACTCGTATGTATTACATATAGTACCCGCGCCTCGATTTATTTTGCGCGCAATCGAAATACACTTGTAGCTTCTAAAATATTCGTCCAAATGATGAGGTGCATTATGCAATTTTTATCTACACTAAATTCTAAAGGTGACTAAATTTTTTGACGTGAATACGTCTTTAAATTTGCTACCATACGGGGGCAATCCAAAAAACCTATTGATAACAAAATCGGCGGATACAGTTTGGCGTTGCAGTTTCGAATTTATCCTCTACATCAAAAATTAAATTATACCACTAGATAGCTAAAGGATCAAAGAATTCAATACGGTAAGCGCGAACGAAACGGAAACGCCGCCATTTTGAGGTTATTTTGCTGCGTATCGAGATTTGCAATTAGTATAACTTTTGATTCGGAAAAGCTACGATGTTCGTTTAAGTTTTAATCGTCAGCTGTCGTCGAAATCTGTCGATTGTATATAAAATATTAGTTTAAAGTAGTGACAGTGAATATAAAAAGGAATAGAATAAAAAATATTATCAAAACTATATAATGTCGGCCTATACGCGTCGAAAAGCCAAGACCAAATACAGAGATCGTATACGGCTGGAAAGGGCTTCTCAAGAACAATCGAATGGTAATAATAAAACACCATATGACCGAGTCAAGCAGTGCCGGGAACGTTAAAGAATGAATGCGGCCGAGCGGATCAACGACTGTGCCAGTACATCTGCAGCTGGGGCGGTTGAAATTATGCGTTACATAGACGTATTCACGTACAACACACGGCCGTGTCCATGACACAGCCACGCCCAATTTTTTATTTGATAATGGGTAGTGTTAAATTGTCAAAAATGGTCTCGAAATATGCATCTGTTTTCTAAAAATTTGTAAAGATAAACGCGATAATTTTGAAATATCCTTGAACAATAAACGTATTGATGTGATAAACATGTTATTTATTTACGTTTTTGTGATATATAATCTCCTCGTATGTTGTATTGACATCTCTTAAACGGTTTGGACGTAAACTAAGAGACTTACTGGCCAAAACATTGGAAATTGTGTGTTTAAATTGTGTGTGCAAATTGTGTGTTTTAAATTGAATGTTCTAATGGAATTGAATAGAATTTCTTTTGACTTTTCAAACTTTTCGTTGAAAATTATTATTGTGAGGGAGATATATCACACGTCGTGTTCGTTACACATCATTTTGTATATGGGACTTAAAAGTGAAAAGTGTAAATGAAACCTTGAATCAATTTTAAAACACTCTCATCTATGGCTTTCCCATGCAATGGAAAGCGCAGCGACAGTTGAACGGTGAAGCTGTAACAGACAAACTGACATGACGAACTTATCCACGTATCATTACAGAACCATAAAAATCAATCGTACGCGAGTTGCACGGATGAGCCGTGGCTCACAAATTTCGCCAATTATTAACAATCGTTGAAAATTTTCATTACGTTAAAAAAAAAAAGCATTCTAGACAAAAAAGAGGCAATTAAAAGAATAAAAAGTTGATTATAGAGTTATTATTTTTATGTTCCTTTTATATGTTGGAGTATTTTTAAATTGTTTCATATGCATTTATTTCCAGCTTCATTTCATGTCAAAAACTAAAAAATATACTATTTTCATTTTACTATTTTGATTGAAAAAATATACTGTTCTGATTATTATAATTTTGTGTTTAGGCTCATAAAAGTTATCTTACACTATGAATATACTTTTTTATTTTCTCTAATGAAATCTTCGAAATTATAAAACCCATCTCCGTGTTTAATTTTATAATTCAGGGCCATGGTTTGAAAGTGGAGACTAAGTAAAAAGTACATTTGACAGAAACATAATTAAAATAGGGGTTCTATGTCTATATACAATCCATATACGTAAAAAAATTAAATGTTTTAATTGTTTAATAGGTTGGAGATAACTAAACACGAAAAAAGTATATAAAATTCCTTCATTATGTTATTTCACTATTTAAAAGATGAATTGTTTAAAACAATACACGTTAATAGAAGTATTGAATGTTGAAAAGGTGTCACCTTAAACACGGATTTAGTGTAAATATACAATAGAGATAAAACATAGTCAAGCTAGGGCTTATAAACTCACTTCAGGCAGATGTTGCTTGTAATTGCAGTTTAATCACCCCGCAGTTAACTTAATTTTAGTTGCCGGCCACATTTCAAGTTGATTTGTTTTAACTACAACATTAAGTATGGATTCAGTACAAAATTATATACGATCAGCTGCTCCGTTTTCAAAAATAGCAACACCCAGTATTCTATACGAATTTCGATCTTTTTACAAATGGGAGGGTACCCGTTACGGTGAAGAGAGAACTGCCATTGATATAGGATGCGGAGACGGCTCCGTCACCACGGACATTATTAAAGCTTTCCTTCCAGAATCTACGCGACTGGACGGAGCAGATATAGCTGAAGATATGATTAATTTTGCGAAGAATCGCTACGAAAAGCAAGGCCTCAACTTTTTTCTGTGGGATGTAGAAACAGAGGCGCTGGACGAGAAACTTTTGAATAGCTACGATCACGCATTTTCAATGCTCTGCTTTCATTTTGTTGGAAAGACGAAGTGAGTATTAATGCTTTTGTCAAGAGTTACTTGTTCATCTAAAAATAAAAATAATTGCCAATTTGTACCATTCTGTGTGTTTAGAATTTAGTTTACTCCTGGTCAAAACCACGTCTCTAAGTCCTTCTGACCGAAGAAAATTGCGATTTCCATGAAGTATTTTTAAGAAGTTTACGGAATATTTTTAACATGTTCAGTGAAGCTGTAGAATCGTAATAATTGTGAAATTATTTTGGTACATTCTGAATTTCATATAAACTCCCTTAATATTACTTCTTACATTTTCCTCTTAGTAAATACTCGACATGATCAAACCATATTTTACACAATTTTTCATGTACGTATATTCTTTTTATTATTAACTTTTCTATTAGTAAAAAAACATTTCCCTTTAGATTAGGTAGAAAATTTGTTTAATTCAGAAAATTTACTCTTAACTACATCTGTAAACAATGTGTGAAATGGAATGTTTATAGAAAAATAAAAATAATTATTTTAAAGACGAAAAAGAACGACAATATTTGTTTACAACTGAGCGCTGAGTAGTATATATTGAGCACAAAAATGCAATAAAATTTATTGTTGTGGAAACAGGGTGAACGCTGTCAGAGAAAATATCGCCGTGTTTATACATATAATAATAGCTGAAAGTTTTAGGGTTTAGACAATTATGTATTAATTACTCGAAAAAAAAAATTAATTTCCATTTGGAGTATCCCTTGAAAAGGCTATTTTTCTTAATTTTAATCTTCAGAGACATATTAAAAAACATGCAAAACAATATTAGATCCCTACTCCACCTTCTCTTCCTGTTTTACAAAACTTCTAATCCCAAAGAATTTAAAAAAATATGGTTTTGGGTTTTTAGAAGGGTGCGTTATCATTTTTTATATATTTACGATGATATATATGTAGCGACTAATTAATAATATTGGGTATTGTTAAATACATTTTGGTCCAATAATTTTATATTAGTGATGAAAACTATAAACGAGATATGGAATCCTAATTACGCGAGTCAGACTCGTACTTAGCCTGTTTGATTGTACCACGGCAGTTTCGATGCGATGAAAATAATAAAAAGAACTGGGAAGGTTCTGCACATACCTATGCGTAAATTACAGTTTCAACACTTAACAGTACTTAGTATTTATATTAATCTATTTAGAAATATTTATTTATTTTTCACTGTATAAATAAAATGCTTAATATATATTTCACGGGCGCTAAAATAGCAAAACTCTAAAAAAAAACTTTTAGATCTAAAATCATCCCCGTAGTATTTTAAATATTCATTTGGAAACTCTGTTATTCCTATAATTTTAATACAAGTTATTTTGAGAAAAATGAGATGGGAAGGTGTAATACATATTTTTTCGCCATTTTCGTAGCATATCTCTGAAGATATTTTACCAAAAATTTAAAAAGAAAACATTTTTTAAATCTTCTACAATTACTATATAAACATTTTTAGTGCTTATTATCGAGAAACGGTTAAGACAGACAAAATTACGTACAGAAACGTAAGTGATTTTATAAAAATTCTGTTTTTAGGGTTCAGTACTCCAAAAGGAAAAGCGCCAACTTGTGATCTCTTGCGCGTATGTCTGTTTGTCGGTCACTGCCGTTTTCCTCAGAAACCGCTTGATGTAGACCTTAAAATTTGATACTGTGAAGCAAATTGACCCGTATATATTTCAATAGATCACACTTCAAAATAGTTAAATGGAAATTTGAGAGGGAAAAATTAAGTACTTGAAAAACAATTTTACAAATCCATATACAGTGTGGTATATCGTTTGAAAGGGCTGGTAATAAATAAGGGTCTCAATGAAATATCATTATGTATCCCGGCATTTTTTTAATCTTCACGTTTGCTCCGTCAGTGCGTTTATTTTCTATTACATCTTTGTAAGAGACCAATATCTACAAACAATAGCCTCTTCTCTGTTTCCGTGTAGTTGCTTTTTCTTGTATTAATTTTATTACTTTTGTTAAACGCAATACTTTCAGCCAAAATAAACGACGCTTACGATTGCCAGTAAATAATTCGATATGTCAAAGATGTGCTTGAAATTAGCTAACGATTGATGCGCAGTACGTACTGCGCAGGAGATGTTAAAGAAAGATATTGATATCTTACTCTAAAGGTGCGCAGAAATGTTGTGCAGAGAGGCCACCTAACGGCTATTTTTTCTTAACGCTCTGAACTTCGTATATTCTTAACTTATGACCTTACTCCTTATAAAACTTCATATCGGGTGCTATATATGAAAATCTATTCCAGAGGAGTAAAATCCAATAATTTTTTATAACTTTAGGTATTATTTCTTCAGAGATATTCTAAAATAAAATAGAAAAAATATATCCTCCGCCCCTTCTTTCGACATTACTGAAGTCAAAATTACAAAAAGGTAGAGTTTTTTACGAGGACGAAATTAGAGAGGGAAAAATGAAGTACTTGAAATTTTTTTTCAAATTTGATATATAGTGGTATCGTTTGAAAGGGCTAGTTATAAAGGTATCAAAAATATTCTCAAATAATAATTTTTTTATACTTTGGTTATTATACCTTCAGAGATATACTAAGAAAAATTGGAAAAAATTATCCTCCTCCCCATTTCCAAGATTACTGAAGCCAAAATTACGAAAAGACAGTTTTGTTTTAAGAAGAAATTCGAAGGGAAAAATGAAGTACCTCAAAAAAATTCAAATTCTTCATAAAGTGCAGGGTACCGTTTGAAAAGGCTAAAAATAGGATGCCAAAAATATTCTAAAATGTTTTTTATAACATTAGGTATTATATCTTCGGATATATACAGTGGAAAAACATATGAAAAGCTAATTTGGGAAAAGGTAGAGTTTTTAGCTCCTACGCAAAGGTTGAAGGACATGTCAATGGTTTTCGATGTCATAAATTCTTAAATACTCGCTATATTTTTACTCCTGTAAAATACACAGTGGGTAATAGATTTACATAGTGACGAATTAATATTTATAAATAGTTATATTAGAAATACTGTGTATCCCTAAATGTTATTAGGTGTTTAAATGTGTATGGATCTTTGTAGTGCCAGTTCTACTCGTACTAGACAGGTTGATACATAGAATACTAAAATTAAATTATGTCGGAGATAAAACTTTCCGCATCTTATATGGTCATATATATTAATTCTTTCCTTTTTGTAAACAGGAAACAAACAATAAAACTTTAAAACGAAGAATATAGTGCCAGTTTTATCAAGATTGAGCGAGCGCACTTTGTTAGGTTCGTTTAATAGTAAAGTTAATCAACTTTGTTCTATTTAAATAGGTATCTTATCCTGAATACAGCTTTATCTTTATGAATGCATCCATGAGTGCACAGTGGAATTGTTTATCTGTAAGCGCACTGTGCAAACATAAAATCACTTCACGTGTAACTTTGTATCCAAAGCAAATTGCATTTACGAAGCGATATTAAAATATTTTTAACTTCTGTGGTGGTAATGCATTTATTTTGACTTTTTTAAAATACATTGCTGAATAACTATGATAAATACAGATGATTTCAAAGGTCGATAAAAAAAAGTGTAGAAATGCTAAAAAAAGACGTTATGCAGCTGTAGATACGAGTATAACAGAACTGTAGAATAGCGTGTCTGTACATTGAAGATATTTAAGAAAAATGGTTTAGGGAGACGTACAAGAACAAAAGATATTGTTTTCGAAATTGTTGTCTGTTTGTGTGTATGTTTATATTTTCGTGCATCACACAAGAATCACTGAAGAGTTCTTTGTGGAATTTCAACTGCTGAATTCTGTATGATCAGAAGTAATATATAGGCCTAGTTTCTTTATAATCAACTAGAAATAAGGTAGGGTAATTTTAAAATTCGATACTAAGCTACTTAGTTGAAAAAACAACTTTGTTTTTTACCGACTGTAAATAGCTATAAATGTATTTTAACATCAAATCTACAATCAGTAATGGACAATTAACTGATTCAATAAATGTATACGATTGTTGTGTCGATAATAAATACCTGACCTGAAACAATTTTATTATGTATACAAATTAAATATGTTCAATTTATATGTAAGTTAATTGCGAAATGGCTGCATTTAGCTGAAAAAAAAACATGGAGTAGTTGACTTAAAATGTCTTGAAAATATAAGTTAATTAAAAACTATGAATGAGTTATGCCAAATAAGTGTGTATCGATTTCTAAATTTAATGGTAGGAATATATTCTAAATTTAAAGATAAAAATTATCACAGCAACCAAGTAAAACTGCGATCATTAAACAGTTCAACTAAGCCAGACGTGAATGTAAAAGAAAATTTTCTTCTGAAAATTGTTAAACATAAATGAAAATTGTGAAATAGAAATAACCCTAGACGAAATACAATAGGGTAGTTGACTAATCCTAAATTTTGATATTTTTCTTACAATATTGAGAGATATAAGTTAGTTAAAATCCAATGTTGAAAAAAAAGATTAAAAAATAAGCTAATTGTAGGCTTCTGAATTTGAAGATACGGATAGAGTTGGGTATATCTCTGTCTCTTTCCTTCTTGTAGAATACAATGTGCAATTTTAAAAATGACCTCACAACGCAGTATTGCCGTCCTTGTCTAAAGTTTAAATTGAAACTTTTATAACTCGGTAAATTTTTAAGATTAATAAAAAAATGTTTCACTCTTCGTTAGCTTGTACCTTGAAATTATGGCTAACAAAATAAAAAAAAATTAGTCAAATACCCAATTACGTCATATTACCACTACATATGAATAAGTAATATAGCTAATTAACCATTTTGTGTAATTGTGGACGATACTCTGAAATGTGCTATGTTATGCTATTTTGTGTAATTGCAGACAATACTCCGAATTGTGCTACGTTATGATATTTTGTGTAATTGCAGACGATACTCTGAAATGTGCTATGTTATGCTATTACGTGTAATTGCAGAGGATACTCCGAAATGTGCTATATTATGCCAATTTGTGTAATTGCCGACGATAATCTGAAATGTGCTGTAAAGAAAGTCGTTAAAAATGGACGATTATCGGGGTCACCTATAGTGTCCATAATCAATTTGAAGTGTTATGCATATTTAGATAAATTTCGTAAACACTATTTTCTTTCAGAGAGGCCTTGAAGAATATCTACGATATTTTGAAACCAAACGGAAACTTCATTTTCGTATTCATACCAAAACTACCCCACTTTAACGTTTTAAGACGTCTTTCTCTGAACCCTAAGTGGTCACCGTACATGCAAGATGTTGACACGGTGCGCCCCCTACCGTTTGCAGACGAGAAATTCCCGCATAAAGTCATCGCTGAGCTGATGTCTGAGTGCGGGTTCAAGAATGTCATCACGAAATCTGACGTAAAATATATACTGTTTGATTCAATGAATGTAATCGAGGGTGCGTATTTTCAGACATTTTATTTAGTCACTATGGATATTGTAACGGATTTTGAAGTCCCCCACTCTGTAAGCTTTCTGTGTCTGTAAGTTAAAATTAGTTGCAAAAAAGAATTGGGTGGATGAAAGACAAATATAGAACGCATTAAGACCATTTTTTGAATTTTTGTATGTTTGTGTATTTATTTATGCACAAATCATCTAAAAAATACTAACCCAATCCGTATGAAAGTTTTTAGAAGAACATAGATGTTAACTAGAAGTAACATTTAGTTTTTACTTTATCACAATCCATTTATTAAAAAAATATCTTCTATGTGAATTCAGTATTTCATTTACATTGCATTATAACAAAAACAACAACGACAACGGGCAATTATATACATCAACATACAAATGTAAAATGTATTGATGTACATATGTACCCTACAAAAATTGTAGTACACTCATATACATCAATAGTTTGTGCTACGTGTATTTTAAATCGTGCAATAAAGTTTTCCATCCGGACATTCAATAGCAAAATTGGCATGGCCAGAAGCGAAATATAGTGGAGCGGGAGGTGCTTGAGTAAGCAACCCAATTGCCATATACATTATATAAATTATATAAAATCTAAAAGCATGCGGTTCACGCGAAGATTTGCATTAACGAAAGGTTTAACGATAATTGTACAAATCGAGATAATAATTTGTACGATCATAAAATCCCGTAGTGTTTTGGTTTGATCGCAAGGCCTTTGACGGCACGTTTCATCACGGGGGCCTGGGTTCGGTTTCCGGCCACTCGTCGAGCGAGGCTGGAGTAGTATTCTGGCCGGCTGTAAGAGATTGTTCTGGTTCTTATGAGTCCGTCATATGTATCAATTGTATGCATTAAAGTATATAAATAAATAAAAAAATTGATCATGTGCAACTCAGTACCCGTGACAGAAGTGAAACTTCTTTAGCGATCTAAACCTTGACAAAAGTAACAGCACTGACAGTGAGAAAGAACAAAGTGTAAATCCATAGATTGTACTAAATTCGCATAAGAAGATTTTAATACTATATACATTTAGAAAAATTAATAAAATGTCATTATAAATCGATGTAAACATCTAATCTTCATATTAATGTACACAGTCTATTGTCAATTAAAAAATAGCTGCAATGTAAGTACCAGAACACTTTTAAATGCCGCTCCCGTTGTAAATTACATTTACGACTATATTTGCGGGTTCATTTCAGATTTGTAAATAAATTAAATACAGTGTATACCTAATATGTTGTTATTCTTGTAATGGATGAAGTATATGCAGAATTAGTAATAAATCAAACATAAATATATAGAGAAATCGACAAAATTTTGATAGTTTTCTTTTGGCAGATGTAACGTAAGTAACACAACATATGCATGGTACCTCAGCTGTTCATATGTAGCGTCTAAGGAACACATCTACAACGCGCGCATGCACGACACTATCTTATTATATCGCTTTGTATCGTTGTGTATATGTCACTCTCTTTTGCTCCACTTTCATGGCGTCGGAATATATAGCTAGCTCTCTTTCTCTCTACGTCATATTTTTCTTCTCTCGCATATAACGAAATATGCCTAAACGTTAAAATTCTCGTCCACTTATCGATTATCAAATCGCCGCCTAAGAAGTTTCACTTCGAAAATTCTCTACAATCCATAGAGGTACGACTATCTCGCCCACGCAAGGTAGGCTTAAGGGAGACGCCATAAATAGTAATGCATATGGGTACCACAAGAGCGGCTTCAAAGGGAGGTAAAGCTAGCAGGGAGCGAAAAAGATGATCATCTGTTTAGCTTTTTTGCTTCCATTTATACATTTTAACTTGATATCTCAAGCCTATTATGAGAAAAAGAGCTTTGGCAGACGGACGGACAAATAGACGAAGAAATTTTATAAGGGTTCCGCTTTTTTATTTTGAAGAATGGGACGCTGAGAACAATAATTTTTAGTAGAAAAATGTTTAAACAGATATGTACATTTAAAATAATATACGATTATTGATCTGTGGAATCTTACAAGTTCACCATCATTTATGGTCGGTTTTTTAATAAACTGGTCACTTTGTGGTCACGATAATTGTTTAAAAAAATCGTGGGGTAGACTTTTCTTATTCTAGTACACTATTAAATCAATGTGAAAGGAATTTTAAAAATAATATAGGTACGCCACTCGCCGATTTATCAATAAAATTATTCAAGTGTTTATATTTTTAATTTTTTCGACAAACAAACATGCTTTTATTACATTTCCATTGCAGGTCAGGTGTTGTATGCTGATCCTTTTCGCCAAAGAATACCTCCAGAGCTGTACAAGGAATATGTAGCAGATTATATAAACGCAGTAAAGCAAACCGAGGGTTTCGTAATAGAGAAGTATAACGATAAAGGGGAAAGCGAGGGTGTGATCGAAGTGGTTAATGTTGTGATCGGATATGGTGAAAAAGGTTCACGATAAGCTTGCACAACTCCCGAAGTTTATTATACTATCAATATATACTACAAGTAAAGATTATAATATCGTCTGCATGTACAATACCAAATTCCAGAAATATTTCCTGTGAAACTAAATAATTTTTCAACTCAAAAATATAAAAATTCGTATTGGTGCCAATATAAACATGAATTTTGTTCTTTAAAATGTAATGTGAAAAATAACTAATTATATTTTTCATATATATTTCAGACGGTTACTTTAAAGTGATAATAACTGAAAACCTTATAATATTGCTTTTCCTTATTATTTAGATCACCATTAGGCATGCTGGAATAGGATAATTGGTTAAACAGAAGAAAAGGAAATCTATAATCATTACAGGTAAAATTTTCGATTGCATTTCCGCAGTCAATGTAACCCAATTCAGGAATCATTCCCATAAACAGTTCTGTTTTAATCACATTGAATGAAACATCGAATATCGTAGTTCAGCGAATACGGAAACTTCTCTTGCGGAGACGTCTTCTCGTCAAACGGTCTGGGGCATGCACAATTAATATTTAGAATACATGATACAGTTTTAAAAACATCGTGCAAAGACACTTTAGGTATGAAATTCAAATTAAGTTTCCATCCATTCTTAAATGTCGCAAATATTTCAGAGAGCTGAAATATAATTAATTTATTTAATACATAATTAAACTGTTTTACCACGTTGTCTATAAATTCGGAAATAAAATATTTAATCGACAACTAATAAACCGGTGAACTACAGTGTACATCTCGTTGAAGGAGCCTTAGCCAAAGATAATAATTCCACTTTTTCCCAAAGCATGAAGTTCTGTTTACTTTGCAGTATAAGAGCATGGACATTCTTGCTATAAAACGCGAACTTATCCTGGGATATGTTTCAATATGGCTTCTTAAGAAGAACGCTTTTTCAAAAGTCGCTAGAAAAATGGCGGGTTTATTAGTGGCCGGCCTGTATTGTAGACGTACTAAAAAGGAATCCTTTACTTCGGGTCAGTCCACATGTTTACACGAAAAGAATACCGTGCCGTAAATCTAGACTGAATCTGCATCATAAAAGACTATACTAAGAGACTTGTCTATTTTTTCCTATTATTATTTTCCTATTATATTTAATCATCTGTCGAAAAAATGACTTAAAAAAATATAGATGTCCCAAAGACAAAAATATCTGACGCATTCATTCAACTCTTGGCTTAAAAAAATAGGATGTAAAAAGAATGGGCAATATATTGTGATTAATTCAAAGCGAACGTTTTCGCATTTGCTTTATAAGATAAGATCCACTGAACGCAAGAAAGAGCAGTAAAAAAATGATTAAATTTAATAAATTAAATTTAATAATTAAATTTAATATCACACAGTGATTAAATTCCTTTCTAAAGAAGAGAAATCTCCTATAGATATCAAGCAACATCTAGATGCTTTTTATGAGAACCTCCTTATCCGTCCTAAAAATAGGTAAAATACTCTCATTTAAACTGAAAATCAAATAAAGGCGAACCCCGTTCAAGACGGTCATAGAACAATATCTTGGGGTTTACTAAACCTACCAAATGAAACTTTTATCACGATAGGAAAATAAAATTCACACAAAGACATTATTATTAAAACGTAAGTAAAATACAATGAAAGAGTAGAATAAAGAATTCGCCCGCGAGTTAACAAAATGGAAAAGAAACGAGATTATGAAGAAGTTTTTTAGATTTTAAAGTAATTTTATTCGTTAAAGTTTTTTTTAATAATAAGATTCCAAAAAATAATAACAATTAACACATTTTAATAATATTGAAATATTATTATTATTCATGATTTATTATAATTGGATTGAAACAGTTTATCGGAATAGAATTAATATTTAAAAAAGTTTGAGGTGGTTTAGTAAACCCCAAAATATTTTAATCTCAGAAAGGAATACTCTCAAAAATCTTCAAAAAAATTTAAAGATTATTAATGCAATATAACACCTATGTTTGGAGGAATGAATTGATTATTAAACGCCCCAAACTTCACCTACTCTTCTCAAACTATTTTAATCTCGGAAAGAAATAGTCTTGTACATTATCAATAAATTTTAATCATTAATAATAAAATGCAACAACTTTGCTTGAAGGAATAAATTAAAAAAATATCCACATTAAATTTAGTTTACACTATTATAACATTTATTAGTTGGGTCGCAATAATTAGAGACCAAAAATAAGAAATTTTTTTAAATTTTTTACTTATATCCAAAGTAATTGTGGCATATGAGGTCCGCCTAATTATATAGCAAATTTTTTATATAATTATGATTTTGAATTTATAAAAGCAATTTTCAACATAAACTTTGTTTTATAAAAAAACTAAAAAACATAACAATCAAAATTTTCATAAATAACTTAGACATTATAATGTTTAAAAAAAACTCGAAACTTATTAAACTACTTAGTCTAATAAGACGCATCGGTTCAAATAAATGTTAAAAAAAAAACAATATAACACTAATATCTTTCGTAAAAACTTAATCATTATCAATATTTAAAACAATTTATTTTATATTCAATCATCTGGGGATCGAAAAGATATAATTCAATAAACTTTATTTTGTCGCTTAAATAAGATAATTGTGTTGCAAAATAAGTTTTTCTTTAAATCTTACTTTTATTTTTTTATTTTACAAATTTGTCGGTTTAGGAAATATGAATATAATAAAAATTAAATATTTCGAAAACCTCAGACCACTTACAAAGCCTTATTAGCCCTAGGGTGCTATTACAGACAATGTTAATTTTGTAAAATAAATGTTTAACCGAAATGTTCAATATATCTTGGTTATTAAAAAAAGGCTCAAATAATATTAAAAAAATTATTAAAAAAGGCATTAAATAAAATTTGCAAATGTTTGTCAAAATACAATTATAAAACACTGCGTGTTGCTGTGCCCCACGGTTTCACTCGCCTAAAATTAAGAATAAGAATATTTTTTCTCTCTCTCATATGTTGTTCTTAATGATAAACTATTACCATAGCAAATATCATCAAAAACCGTCCAGTAGATTTAGCGTGATTGACCCACAATGTAACATAAACACAGACAAAAATTCTAAAAAAAAGGTTTTTCAACCAATTACTCTTTTTAAAATATTTTCCATGTGTAGAATTTACTCTGCTACAATTTTATTACAATAGATAGCTGCTGTCAAAAGCACCAAAGATGAAATAACAGACAATACGGTAGCGCGAGCGACAGTCCATTAAAATATTGCGCTATTCTTTATGAGTGTATTAAAGAAATGAAATTATTTTAAATATTATTTCTGCCCCTTTGTTAAAACTAAAATAAAAAGTACTGTACACAAACCAGTGGATGTTTTTTGAGTACTTAATTTTTTCTTCATCAAGCTACGATTTCCGAGCTTAATTTGGAAAGTTAATATAATTGTCTCTTAAATTTGGATCTTATTTTTATGTTTATATTTTACTTAATTTAAATGAGTGGAAAATATAATACTGTATGTGCGAATATATATATATATATATATATATATATATATATACACACACATTCAGAGACGAGTATGTATACTCGTGGCGGACGAGTACTGAAACGGGCCATAATTTTATGGCTAAATTACTGTCTAATTTGTCATATGAAAGAATATTATGAAATCATATTCTTTAATAATAAAATATCATAAAAATTAAGTAACTGGGAAAGTAATTTTGCGATCTCGCAATTGATATAACCCCCAATGATATTCACTTTTTAAATTGGAAAAAGTCCACACCAATAAATACATGATTCCAATATAATTACGAAAGTCGACGAAGACAAAATTATTAAAGTCGGTTTTGCCCTTAATTGTTTTTGTGCTTCTTTATTAATTATATGTAATGTTCGGTGATAACAAAAAATATCAATTAAGAGGAAATGTTTATAATACTTTTAATCCATACTTAATTATTTTATCAATATTATTATATAAGTTTTATTTAATATAATTAAGAGGAAATGTTTATAATACTTTTAATCCATACTTAATTATTTTATTAATATTATTATATAAGTTTTATTTAATATAATTAAGAGGAAATGTTTATAATACTTTTAATCCATACTTAATTATTTTATTAATATTATTATATAAGTTTTATTTAATATAGGCGGATGTTAAGGCGTCCACATTATTCAGAAAATAGAAAGAAAGATCAAGAAATAATGATAACACAACATTTATTTTTATACACTAAGATATAAATAATTTTTTTTTCAACAGTTTTAATTTTAAAAAGACAAATATTTTTTCTTTGCTGTGAGGCTTCCTTTAATGTAGAATAAAACGCGACATAATCTTATAAACTTTATAATTAGCAAGTATTAGAGAAACTGATTAAATTTATAATGAAACAATATTGGAGTATTTATGTAAATACATTACTTATTCTGCTTTTTAAGACTCCTATCGTCTGTAAAGAAGATGGATATGTATGTAAGTGGTTTAGTAGTTCTTATTTCTAAATGTTATACTATCTTATTTAGATTTAAGTGGGTTTTAAAATTAAGTAACTAGAAATATTTGAAAGTAGTAATATTTTTTATTAAAATTTGATATAATAAATACTATGTATCCTACAGATTTACATTTAGCGTATTGTCAGTTTTATTTAATATTAATTTCCTTCCTTAAAACATTTTTGAAGTTCTTTTCTTTTATTATATAATAATAATAATCTGCCGTTTAGGCAACAATCCATCTCGCCGCCTAATTTCATAAGTCCAGCCGTGCAAAATTATGGTTTGGGGATAAAATGTTTTGTAAGAATAGATCTTTAAAAGTTCCAAAGTGGTTGAGGTTTCTTAAAAACAACGGAAAACATGTGAGTACATCGAGAGCTCGCTTGAAATATCGATGAAATAATTAAACAAAATTTGTCAATTTCAAAATACTATATATTTATTTTACGAGCAGTTTCAGATTAAAAGTCGCCGAGTCAAAATTATGGCCAACAAAGCATAACAATTCCAAGTATTCGCGCGATAAGCAGGTGCCGTAACCGTGAATGCTCTCCTCCACTTCTTGCCTCCTCCCTTTACCCAGACAGCGCGACGCATCCAGAGCTTCATTACTCATTAGTATTGCTATCATTGTATTAGGCAGGCAATCTGGTTATTTTTAATTGTATATATAATAAAATAGTAGAATTTGCATGTCTGTACATTGAAGATAGTTAAGAAGAAATAATTTAGGGAAACGTTATGAAAGTAATAGAACACAAATATATTGTTTTTATCACTCATCTACTAGCATGTTTCCTGTCCATGCATCACGTAAGAACCACAAAAGCAATAAAGGTTTTAACCAATGGATTTTGTAGGATCTTAAGTAACATACAGGCTTTGCTACATTGCAATCAGCCCATTAGAAAATAAGATATGGTAATTAAAAATTTCAACACATAGCACACTAACTTGAAAAATACATATTTAATGATTATTATAGATGCTGTTACGTTTATTTTAACTTTCAAACTCACATTTAACTTAATAATTATTTACAAAGATTCATGTGAATGTATTTACAAGCACAGCTATTTGAAAAACAAATTTAGTATTTTACGAATTAACTCAATTGTTATGTGTACCGAAAGTGGTCAGTAATAAGTCAAAATCTGTGATGAAGTAGCTGCAGCCACCCCACTTTTGACTAAAGGGGGAAATTCAACCCGGAATTATTTAATTTGAAGTGAGAAACTTAAATCTCATACATCATATAAATATACATATTTCTGTTGATAAAGTTTGAAATTGGAGCAACATTTAAGGACTCTCAAATGCAAAGTCCTCAAAGAACGAAAGGAATGTACAATTTTAATATTCGCCTATTAAGGTCTTTTAGTTTTAAAATAAATATACGCGGAAATTTGTATGTTTGTTCCTTAACCAGATCTAAACGACTAAACAGATTTCCATTAAATTTAGTGTAGATAAAATAAACGATTTAATCGATGTTTTTATTCAGTAAATAAACATTTAACTAGATATATTGCATGTTTTTTAGGATGAAGTTCCATGTTTTTATTCAGTAAATAAACATTTAACTAGATATATTGCATGTTTTTTAGGATGAAGTTCCATGTTTTTATTCAGTAAATAAACATTTAACCGGAGATAGTTCATATTTTTGTTTGGATGAAGTTCAATGTTTTTATTCAGTAATTAAACTTTTAACTGGTGACATCGCATATTTTTTGAGGATGAAGTTCGATGCTTTTATTCAGTAATTAAACATTTAACTGGAGATATTGGATATTTTTTTAGGATGAAGTTCGATGTTTTTATTCAGTAATTAAACTTTTAACTGGAGATATTGCATATTTTTTGAGGATGAAGTTCAATGTTTTTATTCAGTAATTAAACTTTTAACTGGAGATATCGCATATTTTTTTTAGGATGAAGGTGGATGTTGTTAACAAGTAATTAAACTTTTAACTGGAGATATCGCATACTTTTTTAGGATGAAGTTCGATGTTTTTATTCAGTAATTACATTAAATGGCAAAAAATGCGTAGAGACGATGCTTAGACTTGTCAGGTGACTTGACACTACACGTTTCAGCGTAAAAATCATTAAAAATGATTGTTTCTTTGATAAGTTTCTTGAACGAATATTACCTAGCGATTATGGTATATGGAAGAGTTGAAGAAGGTCAATATCTTCGTTACTGAAGAAATAGTCTCTTTTAAATGTCAATAAAAGCTAGTGTAATTGAAATATGACACCAAATCGATGATTTATGTTTTACGCCTGAATGTCACTTAAGACTTACTGAACCGTTATTGATATACACTGGACCATCCGTGTTGCCAACGTGAACCTGAAGTAGTTCTGGTACATTCCTCTTTAAAGCATAATTGTGTTTCGTTCTAATCTTGTATATGATATAAATTATGCACCACTGACAGATAGTTTTAAATTAGTTCTGGAATATAATTAATTATTCAAAACGTTTCAAGTCATTCCACTCGATGTGTGAAAAGCTGATAAAAATAAAACATTTGGTGTTATTTTGCATTAGGCCTAAACACGTCAACGAATATAAGCTCAAATATTTTTTTATTTACTGGCTTCTACCCGTACATATATAATATATATCTACAGATTATACAACTAGGATTATGTTTAGTTACTTGAAAAACTATGTTGGTGACAAGTTAAAAAAAAGTATGTTGATTGCAATATTCGATTTCAAGAAACAAAATGCTTAAAAATTCAAACAATTTCACTAACCTAGCTGGGTTTAGAAGGGTTTTAAGCTAAAAGTCAAGAAAAAAAAAATGTCAGTTAAAATCTAAATTTTGAAACGCTGTGAACGAAATAGGCACGCGTATATATATATATATATATATATATATATATATATATATATTTATATATATATATATATATATATATATATATAAATTTAGATAACTAAGTAAAGTAAATATAAAATTTATTTATGCAACAACCGTCATTGAAAAGAGTGTCAGTCGATATACTGAGATTTACTTCAAATAATCACCATAACTTAGTAAATATAGTCAGATAATTTCTAACTGTAGAAGTCGATTATATTGTCTATAAATATTTCTTCGTCTTAGTAAAAGAATAGCTGGGGGTGGTTTCCGTATTTCATGACGTACGCCGTGGAGGAAAGGAGAGGGGGGAGACAACATAATGACTCCCTTTTAAAGTACCATTCCCTTTCAATTTCTGCCCAATTAATTTTTATGACGGATAAATATTTACTCTATACAAGTAAACAAATAGGAACATTTTAAAATAAACAACACCTTCAAAATCAAGTCTATAAATAATAGTAATTTATAATGGACAAAAATATTGAAATACAATAAACCCAAGAGGATGACACATATTAATAATAAAAAATAAATAGTTATTAACTTAAAAACATAGGTAGTATGAATATCAAATAACATTTCGATCGTACAATCATTTAATTGAAATCCACAAGCGAAAATAAAATTATTTTTCTCTTTGTTGCCTTTTTCCTCTCTCTTATTTTATTCAATAAACAAGAAAATGGGCATTCAGACGTAGAATCCATCTCCTCATACTCAAGTTTTACTAAAGGGCCTTTCCATATTCGAAGCAAGGACTGTTGTGACATTTTTTAATACCGTTGTCAAGATTTTGTCATTGATTTCACATGCGTTTAAATGTACTATATTATTAGATATTTAATTCTTGGAAGAAATTAGATGCTACTTCTCTTATTGAATTACCATCTTCTAAACATTGGAGGTTGTTTAATGGAATTAATGACCTAGTTGAAAATAATGACACGCTACACTTGCATTTTAATTGTCAGTAATTTTTTAGCTATTTTTCATATGCTGGTAGCGAATGTTCTTTTGGTATTTATAGGATGGGAACCTGCAATGTTTGTATTGACACTGACTTTCGGACAGCATAAATTCTATGTCTGTGCCAAAAGGCAGAACCTTATAAGGGAATCTTTCCCACTCTTCTGTCTAAAAAAATATTATACCTGCATACCCTTGAACTGAAGAAATAGTCATTGTTGTGATTTTACAACGACTACAGACAGTATAACAACGCTACAGACAGTATAACTACGACATAATAAAAATCTCTCAAGTACAAGTAAAACTTATTTCGTATTACAAGGAATTCGTATTAAAACTTATTTCGTATTTCGCGTGCCTATTTCGTATTACAAGGGAACTCAGAAACATTTAAGGGTACATACAATGGTGGCATAGTAAGAAAACATAAATATGTTGCTTGCTATATGTTCCACAGGCATAAAAATACAGTGCGTATTTTACCAATTATAAGATCTGGGATAAACACTACAGTTTTCCTGCAATATTTTGCGTAGGGTTTTAAATACCTAGTTTTTCTATAAGTTTAGGTTGAATAGTCTAGGGAATAAGGTCGGGAGCTACGTACTTTTTTCCTCAGTATATCCAATGATATCTACCTAAAATTATGATATATAAGGATATCTACCTAAAATTATGACTAAAATAATTTTTGAATCCTTTATAACTAGCCCTTTCTAACAATATAATGTTGTAAAAATATATTCCTAACTAGCGCAATAGGTAAAAAATCAAATATATTTTGTCAAGTTTAAAGTATGATAACATAATTTTTAATATTTAATGAAATATTCATAAGTAATATAAAATTAAATATTTATAGAGAATTCTTATTTTGTAATTTAATTTAAATGTATTATATTTAAAATAAATAAGTTTGATCTTAATGAACTTTATCTTTATATTGGAATTATTATAAAAGTTATATCACAATTTTGGATAAATAATGTTAAAAAATTCATTATACACAATAATATATATATGTATATATATATATATATATATATATATATATATATATATATATATATATAATTAACATCTTTGATATTACATATGATTGCTTATAGTAAAATAAAATTATATGATAATACTGTTGCAAATGTATTTTGGTAAACAATATAAAACACCATTGTAATAAATTTAATGTATAGAAGAATGACGAGAACGCATATTTGAATATACATGGAATTTGAAAAAAAATCCGAAACTTAATTTGCAAAAAAATTTCATGTCAATTTTTGCAATGTTAGCTCTTGATCTATTTGCAGGTTAACATGTGTTCTTACTATGTCAAATTTCAAGTTTCCACGTCAAGCTGTTTCTAAAAAAATGGTTATAATAAATACAGACGGACACACGAGTGATCTGACAACGGATCCGTTTTTCTATTTCGAGGTACGAAGTGTCAAAATATAATTAAACAATGTAGTTTAAAAAAACAATGATATTAACTTTAATTTGATGTATTTACTGTGATTGAATACGTTTATATCTAGAGTTCCGGAGAACGAACAGGTTTCCTATGAAATTTATTAATTACAAAGTTAGTTGGAACGAATCGACTATAATCGACGTTATCATTAAAATTAATCAACAATTAGACAGTTTCATTGATAATTATGCGTTCCATATAACTGAACTGGTTTTATTAGAAGTCAGTTTCCATATACCTATAAGTTTTATTTTAGTATTAGCAGAAAATTAAAAAAATTATATTTTTAGCACAAGATTGATTTTTGAAGAATTTCTACTGATATTTTGACTAGTATTTTATTATTATTAAAAAAATAAATAATGGAAAAAATGTTTTTAACAAAACTATTTGAACAATTTACTTGGTTGTATATATATTTTATACGCACATTAGACAGACTAGTAAAAGAACTGTATATCTGGTTTTAAATAAGTTTAAGCTTTTAATTAAACAAATAATACAAACATGTTTCGATTGTAAAATAGTGACTTCTATCATTAAAACTCAATGCGTAGCCAAAAACAGAGTGTTCCACATCCGCTAATGTTACTGGCGGTATTTAAACTTGGACGCATTTTAGAAGATACTAAGATGGACAAAACTTCACAATAAAGACATTTATCAGTCATAATGTCCATATCATTCCATATATTTTTCCGTAAATTTTTCCGGTTTGCTATTAAATGAATCGAATAAATTCATTTAAAACAAACCTTAGCTTCCAATTGTTTAATGTGCCTGATATGTTTGAAAAGCATGTACTATATAGACCACAGCAACATTTATTTTTAAATAAGGATTTTCAAACGTTTCGTTACATTAAGAAATTGAATTTATTTTTAATAACACATATTCAAACGTTTCGTTACATATCGTTTACTACATCTAGCCTATTAATCGTTTACTACATCTAGCCTATTCCCAGCGAGTTACTGTCGGTTGTGGAAACCAAGATAAAACCGAAAGTTTTAAGAAATTTTATGTATGTGTATTAGTGAGATCGAAAAATAGAGAACCCCTAATGGGGTTGGAGTCCAATAAGGAATACTAACGCCTGGAAAATGTTTTTGCCTTACAGTATCCTAAAACTATTTATAAAATAGACTAATATACTGACGGTTTGAATACTTTGTATTGATCACGATTCATAATAATTTTTCATAATATAATAATTAAAACGAAATTAAATTAAACTTAGATATCGCAAGTGTAAATTAAAAGTTAGTATTGTATACAACGTCACTATCTCATTTTTGACTTTATTAATATAATACTAAAATGGTAACTATGTTCCGAGGTAATTAGAAAAGACATTTGTGACGTAAGTAAACAATTTAAATAAATATTTATTAACGTAAGAAGAAATCATAATTAAGTTTTTTAATAATTTTATTCGGATTAATGTTGTTAATTGATGTGTGCTAATATTATTTTAATAATAGTAACCAATGAATGACGTATATAATTAAGAATATTTTATTGTTTTTTCGTAAACTTACCGGCGAACGGACGTACGTATGTTAATGAGAATTTAATGATAGACGATAAGAGTATAGAAGTGAAATATAATAAAAAGGCAAACATTATTTAAAGTTCATCAAACACGGTAATCTGGTCTTAGCTGTGACTGAATCCTGTATCGGTCAACTTAACATAAGTTTGAAGACGGACCAAATTTAAAAAAAAACCAAACTTTAATATCTAACATGGATTACGCACAAAATTTTAGACAATCAGTTGCTCCGATTACCAAAGTTATAGTGTCCAGTGTTCTTGAAGAATTTCGATCCCTCTACAGATGGGACAAGGTTAATGATAATGAAGACAGAAGAGCTCTCGATATAGGATTCGGTGATGGTTTAGTCACCACGGAAATTCTTAAACCTTTTCTGCCGGCAACTACTCGGTTGGACGGTGCTGATAATTCTGAAGAGATGATTCAATTTGCGAGGCATTGCTTTAAAGATAAGGGCAGCAAATTATTACATTGGAATATCGAAGAAGAGATTCCGGACAAGAGTATTATAAAGAGTTATGATCATATATTTTCGTTTTTCTGTCTTCAGTATATTGCAAAGCAGAGGTGAGTACTACAATTTATGTTCAAGTTGTGTTACGGTTTTAGTAAAAATATAAGATTCTCCTTAAATGAATACTTAGTAACTTCTAGCAATTTATCTATTTAAGCAAAAAATCAATTACGTGCTTAAACATTTATAAATTCACAAACTCTATGTTAGTGGTTCAATTACATTTTGTATAAATAAATATATTCTGTTTCAGGCAAGCCCTGCGCAACATATATGACATTTTGAAACCGAAGGGTAACTTTACTTTTATTATAGTACCAAATTTACCCTTTTACAAGGCTATTAAAACTTTAGCTTTCGAACCTAAATGGTCATCATATATGGAAGACTTTGAGACCATGTGCCCTCGACCGTTTGTAAAGGAGAAGTCCCCGTGTAAGATCATTACCGAACTTTTGTCTGAATGTGGCTTTAAAAACGTCAATACGAGAATCGATGTGAAGCACGTGCTAGTTGACTCATGGGACAAACTTGAAGGTATGCTGTCGTAAAATATATTTTTGTTGGAGTCTGTGGTTGCAATATTTGCTCTGAATATATAGTACCAGTACTAAATGATCTAAATCTTCAAAAAATGTATATATAAAAAAATACTCAAGTGCTAGTCGAATTTGCTTTATAAGTGTTTAGTACCGTACATTTAAATTGCAACCGATGTTTTTTTTTCCTTCGATGGTCTTTCATTTACTTCGCTGTCATTTTTCCTAATTTTATCAATGTTTTGTACTGACTTTTTACTTAATGCTTTTATTTAATTAAGTTTATTTCTAGCATCTTTCTCTATCTTTTTTCATAAGCAGTAAGTCACTTACTTACATTGTCTTTTATGTGTTACAGGATTAGCAAGGTATGTCGATCCATTTCGTGAACGAATGCCTCTAGAGTTGCAGGAAGAATATTTTCAAGCATACTTCGAAGCCGTAAAACGAATTGAGGGATTTTGGACAGAGAAGTATAATGAAAACGGAGAATTCGTGGGAATTATAGAATCGCTTGAAGTTTTGATAGGATATGTTGAGAAAGACTCCCAGTAAACGTTGAATTTTTATCATGCTGATAAATTAATACGGTGTTTAAAAAGTAATTGTTACTGTTTAAGAGTTGTATTTAAAACGATTCTTAAGTGTGTTTTGCAATTATTTATTGACATCATTATTTTTAATAGGAAATTATGTACTTTTAGGGAATAACGGATGATTCCATCCAACTTTTCCTGGGCGTGAGAATAAAGTAAACAAACCAATGACCTTAATGAAATTAAATAAAATGATTATAAATAAAATGATATATTTATTTAAATAAAATGTTAGCAAATTTCTTAATACGTGTTCATATTTATTACCCGTGCGATAGTTATCCAAAGTTCTTTTTCTGTGTCGCTCTTATGTAAAGTATAATTATGAAAAACATTTCATTAAGAACTTATATTGTAATTCTTATTGTAGGGCTCTTAGTAGATTTATCACATTACCCTGTTTTATAATAAATAAAATGGTACTAAATAAAATTTAATGGGATAAAATAATTAATGTAGATAAGTCTCTGACGAACGCTTTTTCTGAACTTTAAATTATACATTTTAGATTTCCCACAGACGACAGACTTTCTACAGATTGGTAATTTACTCGGGTTCTTAATCAGCGTGAAGATGTATGCAAGTGTGCACATTGTAACTATTTGGTATCGGCCGATAAACGATTACGATTGCCTTCAAACTAAATTGTCAGCAATCTCTCAACCGACGGCTTAGGCAGTATGGCGCGTGCACTTGCTGATTATTTAGTTAGCCTAGTCAATCGATAGTCTCAGTTCGCTCTGAACTTTGGCGCGGGACGGTCGTACGTATATTTCACGATGGTGGCGCTGCTTACCAAAACGTTTATCGTAAATTTGATAGAAGTTGATAAAAGACCCGCGCTTTATAAAAAAGAATAACATAACAATTTGTACACCAACAAGAGAACTAATGTAAAAAAAACAAACGGATTTGGATTGAGCATCATAAAAGCATTGAACGAATTTCTGATGAAGATACGAATTTTGCTTTATCTTATCTTACCCCTTCACTCCAAAATCTTACTGCAAATGAAAAATTTTGATGCTAAGATCGGTATTCTTAACATTTTTAAACAGTTAAGATGCGTTAATTCTACTTCTCAATCAACATAGAGCTACAATATATTACAGAAACCTTTTTCCTGTTTTGCATTATATCATAGAGAGACCCACATCTTGCCACCATCACAATCATACTACCTTTTAATTATACACCAAGTTCTTCTCCATGGCTCATTATGCCTGTAGTTCCGAACATTCGGAACAATACATTAGCAGAAAATTCCTATGAAGCAACCCGGTCTTATTTTTGTTAACTTTTCGGATGATTCGCAAATATATTACGATTTGTAAACGATTTCATTCCTTGACAGACGCCTGACTTTGTGAATTTAATACTATTAATGAAATCATAAATAGCATTATTTTGTGGTTTATTTACCATATCGTAATGCTCAATCTCTCCTTTGTGCGTATAGAAAATATTAAATTTGTGTCCTCCTTTGCTATTGCTGATTTGGTTATGCTCATTCTATAAAAAGCGAAGTTTTTTTTGGTAATTTCAGAAATTTAGAATGGACCGTGTAATAATTTAGAATGGATGTGCTTCCTTGCAATAACTTATCACTTCAGATGGGATGCAACCACTCTTGGTTTTTATTCTTAATCCTAATTCTTAATTGTATAAGAGCAATAATAACAATTCTGAACAATATTTAATTGACTTTCATTTCGCGATTGGTCTCTTCAAGAATGGCTTATCGAGAGCAATAGGTCGACTCTTAGCTGGCCTGGGCACTCTCTTTCAACTAGGCTGTTTAGTTGGCTTGGTGAGCATGATACCAGTTCAACCAGACTAAACTATCGACCGACAGTTTAGTTTGTCAAGTACGAAGGCTCTTAACTTTCCTCGTGAATTAATCTATACGTTCTTAGAAAATCACGTATGTACAGATAGAGACACGGGGTGCGGCATTTTTTTATACTATACGTTGTCTTTCGTCTTTGGGCCTAGAAATTACATGTTGTATGTAAATTTCAAGTCTACCTTTAATGAATAACCCACCAAATATTCTAATATTAACTTTCAAAAAGCGTTTTTATTAGGCGTTTTTAATTCGTTTTTATTAGGTCGACCTGTAACTAACTATGTAATTGAATCTACAAAAACAATTTCATGCAGTTCTAATTATGGTATCATCATGAATATTAAAAAATAAATTATTTTGCTTCTCAAATTAATATTATGTAAATGAAAATGCTCAACATTTAAGTTAGATTTTGAGAAAAAGCTCCATGATTTTACATTCAGTAACAAACATGGCTTACACTAAAGTCATACAGAGTAGACGGAGAAAACAGGTTCGATAATTATTTTTTTGTTTCTTAGGGTAGTTTTATTAAAGTGTGTTTCTTTTTAGTTTTTAAACTATTCTAATTTATTTCTATTCGATTTTAGAACTATTTACAATCCGTAAACTAATATTATATATTGACCGCAAGTTTACGTAGAAAAACATTAAAATTAAATGAAGCTACGTGATGTAGTTTTAGTTTTATTTTCTTTAAGTCTTTACCACGACCTAGGTTTCGTTGTATTACAACATCTTCAGGTGGGTTATTAGCAACGATAATAATAATAAAGATCTTTACTAATATCCCACCTGAAGATGTTGTAATACAATGAAACCTAGGTCGTGATAATAAATTTAAAGAAAATAGAAATAATACTACATCACGTAGCTTCATTTAATTGTGAATAATGAATTTTTACAAAATTAACACCAAATATATTCATTATTTGAAAACATCTCTTTATTCCACTGATATTTTTTTATTATTTGCCGTAAATGTCAATTATTATCAATGCTTTGAACATGCTTTGAACATTTCAAGTCAAAACAATTATTTTGAAATAAAAAAATAAGTTAAAAGAATTTTTGACATTTTTAAAAATAAAAAAACATATCAACAAAATAAGATTGTGATGAAAATTAAAAAAAATTGGTGTTAGAATTGCACTTTCAAAAATAAAAAAGATCAAAATATCTTACGTGCTTTTATTTTAAATGTTGAAGTTAATTACTTCATGACATAGTCAAACTTTGATCGTTATTCACTTGTAACAAATTACTTTGTGTAATATCTGTAGTGTAAAATTTGTGACATTACGAGGGTAGCACTGACAGTTGGGAAAATTGCCCCGTTAGTCATTCAGTCCTCACAGTGGGCGTTTCCTTCTGAAGAGCTGAAGAAAAGACGAAATGCTAGCAAAAATATGTTCGCTTCTTTCTTTGGACTGACGGGTCATTATGCAATGATTGTTGTATAAAATAATAGAAAATTTACCGCAGGTATAACGGAAATTTTTGCTTGCTCTTTTGAAAAAGTTCGAGACCAACTTCCTCTATGTAGAATCCTCGTTTATCATGACAACGCCTCTGCATACCCAGTTAGATGAATAACCGAATATTTGACTACATCCGGTGTAGAAATAATGGTTCATTTGCTATATAGCTCCAATCCATTCGAATTCTATTTATTCTCAAGGATAAAATTTAAACTTCTGGGAAAAACGATTTCTGGATGCCGAAGAAACGGTGACTGAATTTTTGTAAAATATAACTAAAGTCAGATGACAAGTCTAAAAATGGGAAGAAGAAGCAATATATTTTTTAAAATATTAGACTTTGCAGTAAGTGGCCTGTGACAAATTTTCTATTTTGTGCATTTTTTCTGGCGCTCATTTATTTACCTATATAACTATTAACATTACATAAATTATATGACTATTAACTATTATATATATAAATATTAACTTATATCTATACATATATAAATATTAACCTATATAACTATTAACATATATAAATATTAACTTAAAAGTCTTGAACGATATTATTCGAGCTAATTAAAAGTTGGCCCTCTTATTTTTCCAACAATTAAGTCAACCAAAATTGCAAACAAAAACGTCATTTACCCGAACGCAGGCTAACCGTTCTGCCATGAGATAGAGATAAGATGTGATCATTCATCTCGCTCGCATGCGCGTATTTTTACCTGGCTTGCAGCCGACCTAGTACATATCTCTCTGTCTGATATATAGACACGTAATGTTGGTCTTGTATGAATTCGTAAGCCTTGATTGTATGTGAAGTTGTACACAGAACACGCACGAAGTTGACACGCGGCCGCTAATGTAGCCAGGATAGAGAATGTTTCGTTACCGAGGTCGCAAAACAATTTTTGAGTGATACTTAAAATATAAGACTCGAGACGATAGTTTATATTTCCGTTTCATAAAATTTGTAATGGATCGATACTTATATTATTGTGACGATTTTTTTCCGCATTTTTTAATTTATTGTTAATTAGAACAAAAATTAACTTTTGAACAAAAGGATTCGAGACGATAGTTTATTTTTCCTTTTCATGAAATTTGCAGTCGATTGATACCTATATTTTTGAAGCGATTTTTCTGAATTAATTGATTTAAAATTTATAATTCACGCCTGTCGAAGTCTATATTGCTCCTGGGTCGAGATCATGGAGGCTCTTCACATAATTTCCGATCATGCAAATGAAAAGCCATCTGTCTACGCGCATTGAGGTTTCGGGTCTTCTGAATTTATTAGATTCGATGGAAACTTGCTTTTCGGCACTTCTCTAGAATTACATCTTGGAAAGGTTCAACAAAGTGAGCAAGTCTCTCTAATCTGTAATATCGACCTAAGTACGGTCGCTGAACTGTATTAGTCTTTGGTAACATGCCTAGAAGACTTAAGGAAACCCAGTACATTTCATCATTATGAGTTGAAAGTTATTGAAAAATCCGGTGAAAATAGGGACAGAGGAAACGTAAGCGTAAAGTCCAGTTCGACGATGTCACCGAAACCATTTTTAATGTCATTATAGAGAGGCTGATTGCAGAACTACGGAGATGCGGATGTGCTTATGAGAACTTAAGTAAAAAGTTTCACTTTTTTTTAAACTACTTCGTTTGGAATCTAGACATGCATGAAAGAGCCAGAAACCTTACAGCTTTTTGTCCAGGGAATTTGGATAGGACTTTGGAAAGCGAGTATCTGTATCTGTGAGGTCATTTGTTGTCGAATGATGAAGTTATAAAGTTATCGTCACTGAAGCTATATAAATATTTACCGGAAAAAGGTTTTTTTGGACATTTATCCGAATGTAGGAATTACGCTCCAAATGCTGTTGTATACACCAGCGTCAAACTGCTCAGCAGAACGGTCGTTTTCAGCGATATAGAGAGTAAAGAATTACTTAAGATCTACCATAGAAGAGAGTAGGCTAAATTTAATACTTATTTGTAATGTAAATAGAGTCAGAAACAATGCAGTCCATTGACTATGATGACATCATTCGTTCTTTTGGACAGAAGAAAGTTCGCCTTATGATTCTATAAATTTTATAGGATAACGTAACTACAGTGACATAGACTGCATTATTCTGATATTTATTAAAAGTCGATTCAAAATTATATAGTCTGTGCTAATGCATTTAATTCCCTAAATTTCCAAAATAGCTTCGAGAGGATGGGCTCCAAATGCCAAGTGTCTAAAGGCCCTAGGTTTCTAAGGTCTGAGGTCTAATTACAACTAATTGTTCGCAATAATTGTATGGAATTACAATTACATTACAACTAATCGTTCAGCAATCATTGTATTATTCCGATTATTTCCAGCAATTTCATTTCGCTTTCACTCGCGTGGAGAACCGAAAGTAAAAGCATCATTATCGCAGGGTTAAGTGTGACAGAATTAGTGTGGAAAATGGCCGTTATTGTCAATAAATCAAATGAGTTTTATGTAAAAATTGAAATCAATAAATAATTTCGTCCCAAAAAAAGATATTTACATAATGTGTTTTAACATTTAATACTTTTCTAGCGTAATTTGCATAACAGATATGCAATAAAATCGCACACGCTTGCGCTGGCATTTTTGAATATCTACGCAAATCTTTATAATGTGTAGATGCATTGAGCGCTCGCTAACAATTAATGCAACTACGGTCAATGAACCGCAAGTCGGTTGCACGCGGGCCGAGTGCGTATGGCGTCTCTAAGCAAATAATACCTGAATGATATCATGCAATCTAAATCATCCAAGTCTTAAAAATTTCGACGTTTTGTTTAAACAAATAAAAAAATCAGCCAATTTAAAGAAAATCTGTTTAGCAATTTAATTGTAACGAGCGTTGTAAATATAAATAATTTTAATATCACATTAATTTATGAAAAAAGTTATAACTAAATTAAACCGTGAATACTTAATTGATAAGAAACAGGTAAAAAGATATTTTTAAATGCATAATATTTAAGTTCTGTGAATATTTCTCAAGGACATATTCTCACAGAACTCATTAATTTAGTCATTGTCAACGTATAATGTTGTTGTTGTTGTAATGTTAACAAATGTATTAACTCCATGAAAATAAAACTTTAAAAATAATCAGGGAACCCTTATTCAAAATTAAATATCATTATTATCCTTATGATTCTCAAAGTGTAAAGGAGATTTTTTTCATAATTTTCGTTACTGGTGTGAATCAATATTATTTTGCAATGGAAAAGAAAAAAAATAGTTATCGATGTAAAAACTTAAAATGTCTAAACTCATAAAGTCTGACCAATATTGTATTGGAATTACCAATATTTCACTTTTTACTAAATGATCATAAATTTATTGTCACCAATTATTTTCTTAATTAGCTATTTGCTCAGGTAGCCACACTACAGATAAATGAACCCAATATTCCTAATCGGCAAATATATCCACATAAATCGCACGCCTAACATTGTACGGACATTTTTAGAAAGACAAATGTGTCATAAAACATTGTGTCATAATTAAGTTCTAATATTTCTGTGATTTTAAATATGATAGTTTCTTTAATTATTATACTAAAACTTGTTACACATTATCTCTAAATTAAGTCTTGTTAAATTCAGAAAGCAATAATACACGGATTTTTATAAACTTCTTTAATCATGACTAATTTTAAGTGACCACTTCACAAAGACGACATTTACACAATAATAAAAATCTGTGTCAAAAGGCTCTGTCTGTCTTAAGAACTAAACCTGTGAGTTTAATTTTTTTTATGTAAAGCGAAAAAAAACACACGTATTTTTGAAATTTATATGCTAATGGCAAAAATGGCAAGAAAACAAGTAAATTAGACAAAGAAACATACAACAATTTAGAGTTTTTCAGTCACAATTTTCCGAGATAGAAATCCTTTTCTCCATACATGTGAATTATTATTAGCTAACTAAGTTGACAATTTTGTACGATTAAGTTGACAATTTTGTTCGTTAGTACGACGGGAACACAGTAGCTCCAAGCACACATTGTCTCTCCTCTGAAGTTGAAAGGGTGCTAGCTTAGGTGGTAGACAAAGGGGATATTTCTCCTTCTTTCTGACAGCATGAAGTTGTTTTTCCATAGCTGAATAAAAGCATGAAAATAGTTCTACCAAACAACGCGAACTTAATCTGGGATCTGCGTCAATAAGGCTTTTAATTTTTTCTAAACCAAGGGTCGAAGGTTGCTTTAAATGAGGTTTATTGGACAAGTCAAAATTCACTTCTTTGAATCTTTGTTCAGTGCATGGACGTGTCGTAACAGGGCATACCTTCACCTATCATTGTGTATATATTGCGTGATGCTTGCCTGGTTTTTCTCTCTTAGCGACATTTACGAAGGAAGAGTCCTTTAAGTTCACTTCGAAATACTTCTATTTTTGATTTATTCTTTTTTCACCGATTACACAATTGAAAACTGAACAGAAGTTCGAATGCTGCACTCTTTTTGTACCCTATAAGAAATATTCTATGAGCTTCTATAATATTCCAGAAATCGGTCAAAAGAAGTGGCGGATTTATAAGTTGCCAATTTATTATTGTAAATATATTGTAAATATATATAGCCGACACAGGAAGCAGAATAGTTGAAAGCGTTTTAATCAGAATTACGTTTCCGAAATTATTGACCGCACTATTTCAATAAAAATAGGGCCTGACAGGTATTTAAAATTGCAATTATATTTGATTATACTCAAGTCATATGTGCTTAAACACATCTACGAGACGAATTTTTAAAACTGCTGCTTTTACTGGTTCCAGCGGTTACTGGTTATAGCTTTACTGGTTCCAGCTTTACTGTAGTCAGCGATTACTGGTTACAACCCTGATAGATGCACTTTTACAATAATCATAGATGTTAGCGAGAATTATCTCTTCCAAGTTCTCGAATCGACGTCATTTTTTAATTGCACCTTGAATATTATTAATTTTAGATACATTTTTAGATAACATAAATACAACAGTGAATATGGTAATTATAGGTTACACTTCGGAATATTTAAGTAAGAGCGAAAAATAAATTGAATACGTTACTAAAGAGTGTGTCATGCTTATTTATAGGTGAAAACAAATTATAAAATCACAATGTATACTACAAAAATCCAAATTGTTAACAATATTTTATCGCTGCATTGAGTATATAAAGAAAAAAACAATCGTTAACTATTTGCTAATTTCAAAATTTCTATTGTTTGGTGTATAAATAATTTTACGAAACATTCGATATTATTATACAAAATTAAATGTTTCAACTCTACTTACTGTTGTTAAGTATGTTTTGTTAATACGAGTTATTAATTATTAAATTTGTTATATGAATTTAGAATACATAGATATAATCGATTATACATCAAATGCCTCAAGAATACATGAAATACTTAAGGAACGTCATTAATTGTTTGACAATACAAGTTTCTTAATTTTTATGATGTTTGATATTTAATGTCATGATATTGACAGAAATATGTCAATTTTAAGGTGGAACAGTTTGTCTCTGATATCATATTTCTTTTAGTAGGTACTTTTTCTAACGCGTATTTTGTACTGAAAATATAACTTTTCTTTCAACTTCTGCAATCATTTATGAAATAATTTATATAGATGTAGCATATTTGGCACATGATATTTAGGTTTTCCTCATACACTTATATAGAAATTAGTTAACAAAGGATCGTGCAATATTAGAGTTGCCATTACGTTTAAAATACATTTTACAAACACGTTATTGAATTTATTAGATATTGATGATAAATTTTAAAAATACGTTAATAAATGTATTAGACATGAATATTTAACTTAATTTTTTTCATTGTTTCTCAAAGACCTTCGAATTAAATGTTAGCCGGTTCTTTGATTCAATGATTCCACTCGAAATTACATGGCTAAAAAAGATTAAGGCATTGTAAATGTTCTTGCTCTTTATGGTTTTATGAATTAATTTTCTGCAAATAATAACACTTAATTAGCAAACCTCATCTGAATTAAAATAATACATTCAATTCTGTCAACTTTGATTGATATATTTCGCTATCATTACGATTTAATGTCTCTTAACTATTTTTGGATTGACTTAAATTCTGTCTTAATGGTTGATATTTAAAGCCGTGTGGAGAATTCATTGGATAATTTCAATTCCCTTAACTTTTACAATTGTGCAGTATTAACAAATTCCTCTAACTTCAAACTTCGTTCCGTTAGGGGTTAAATTTTGAAAAAAAATTTCTTCCCCAGTATCTGCCTGTATTATAAAAAAAATTTCCCTTCAAATTAATAAAATCATTTAACAATTTTACTCCATTATAAATTTTGTACCCCACTTCATCCCCTTAGGGCTTAACTTAAAAAAAACTACGAATAGCAAAAGAATGTTATTAATTTCATGTTTCTTTTCTGATATACAACTCCTTTAACCATTGGGAGTTATTATTTCTGCTTCAGCATGGACTAAGTCACATTATTATTTTTCAATTATAAATTTTAATTTATCAATTATATTTCCTCCTGTAACATTTTAATTGTTGTATATTACTGTTAATGTTGAAATGCTCTTGAAATATTGCAGTATAGATTTTAAGTTAATGCATAATCAACTATTTTTCGTTATTGTTAGGGCGTAATATTATAAGCGTACCGAATTTGCTTAAAATAAGTAATGATGTAAATGAATATAAGAATAATAGCCATTGACCGCGGTTTTGCTCATGCGGAAATAGTTTTTTTTCAAATATAAATATTTTATAATTATCTTCAAGCAACAGGTAATTTGGAAGCAAAATTTACTAAAATTTAATACTATCGATAAATTAAAACAAATCGGGTGAATAGTGAAACCATGAAAGTGGAATAAACAAAAAAACATTTTCGCCATTATTACATTAGCTAGAAAGTACTGATATAAAAATTATTTATATGTGCCTCCTAGCAGTACGAATAACTTTAAGGAAAATCCTTGAAGATGAATTTAGTCATTCCGCCCTTATTATGAAACACTGACGTGATCTGATTTTGCATTACTCCTACTATGTCTATCCATCTAATAATTAGAACATATTTTTTTATTTGTCGCTTACATGGGCACATTCATTAGACTCTGCCAGTGACAACGCGTCGGCGACAAAATAATAAATAGGTAAGTTAACTATAAGTTAGGTTAAGTCGCATGTGGTAATGAGAACGGTGTAAAAATGGTACCTTTAGTAAAGTATCGCTTTCGATTGATTTTATCAAAAAGGTCTACGTATAAGGGGATAAAACCAAAAGTGTTTTGCTGTCAAAAGTAAACTTGAGATTGTAATAAATATTCTTAAGAGTCACATATTTTTCGTCGTGTTTGACGTGATAGGTGATATTTTTGCCAAGATTATTCTCAGGTATACAAAACAAAACCGATAATACAACAATCCAAATAGTATACAGTTTGTTTATAAACTGCGTGTATTATTATGGTACGGTACAGTATATTATTATAGTACGATTAATTTAAAAAAAAATTAATTATTCGTAAGAAGAGAATTTATTAATAAATTTTATCAGTTAAGACTAAAGTTTTATTTATTTCAAAGTTAAAGAAATTTTCACATCATTTTCAATATGTTTTAAACAAAGTTCTCGCAAGTAATTTTTATGTTTACTTTGACCTTTTAAGAAGTCAAGTAATCCAAGTGACTAATGTTACTAGGATGGCTAGGCTAGGCTAACGTCACTCGAGTATTAATATTTGATAATTAATAATGAAATAAAATATATAGTTTATTAACCATATATATATATATATATATATATATATATATATATATATATATATATATATATATATATTTATAATAGATTTCATAGGTTTTGAAACAATTGGTTCATGAAGCAGAGTAAGCCAAGTTTCAGGAATACGTTGATATAAAGGCAGCTTTTAATTAGAAACATGATCATACTTCCAGAACTTGAAAGTACAGTAAGAACACAAACTTTCTAGTCATTTTGATTTACGTTAGTGAACTTCAATTAGATTCAAGCAGCTCATATTCCAGCAATGAAGCAAACATAAGATATGTAAACTAACGACCTTTAAACTTCAAAACGGGCATACTAACATATAAACTACACAGTGGCGTACCGTGAATTTGTGTATTTTTATACCCTTTTAAATTCATAAACATATATTTTATGCAAAAATCACTCATTTTATTTATAATTATTATTTACGTACATATTGTAATTATTATTCTCAATTATTATTTCTTTACATGGATATTATTTATTTACCAATACACAAAACCTTTCAAAACATTTTTCCTCTAATGTGCAAATAATTTACATAGATATTTTATTCTAAGACATTTTATTCAACCTAATGCGCGTTCGAATCTATTACGAAACCTTAGAATTATATTTTCAGTTAACTGCGCCGTTGTTCCAATGACTTGACATACCGACATAGTGATTAACATTTAGTACCAATCTGAATTCTGTGAATGGAATAAGTATATCTAAACTTGAAAGAACGGTACGCATACTTGTATAATGCGGCGCATTATACAAGTATGTCTGTGATTAAAATGTGTCATGAATCATCCATCTATGACGTTTGTCTGTTGAAGAAATACATTATGAGGTATCGGAAATGTCGTAAATAAAGCAAATATTGCAATAATTATCTGTCTCTCTATGTATATCAATCTCCATTCAGCTGAAACTCATTAAGAGCTGAACCAGTATACATTCTTGCATTCTTGTTTGCCGCCAAAACTACAGCAAGCATTCCGAAGTCACATTTGAGATATAGGACATCAAAAACTTTCGAATGTAACGAATTCAGAGTGATGAGTTTGTAATGTAACAGAATGTAGTAACTTCATAGGTATAAGGAACGTAAACATAGAATAAACTGGGGAAAGATTCTAGGATTATATGTATATGTATACATATATATATATATATATATATATATATATATATATATATATATATATATATGCATAAAGTCTTAAAAAAGAATACGATAGATTAAAGGATTCAAAATCGGTTGGACCGTTACCTCTATGGTCTCAGAAAATACTACTGTATTACTGATTACATTTACTGAAATCCTTGATCGACACCTACTATTTTCTACTAATAATGTCAGGAAATAAGAAAAAACGCAGGAAAATATTTTAAGATCTTAAGCTCCACAAACATTTTCAAAGGAAAACTGTATAAATTTTATCCTTCGTAATGCCTAATTCCAACCGCTCTTAGATTCGATCCTGCTCTTTTTCTTTAACAAATTCCTGTTAATATTTGATAAATAATAAAACTGCCCCAAAGTTTACCCATAATTAAAATCGGCTCATGCTATACTAGATGGCGCTAGCGGTACAAATACACGATGCAATTAACCCCTTCATAGGTAATAAATATACCGAAATGAGTATGGAAACATCTTGAACAAATTCGAATTATGACGTTTAATCCCCTGCAAACTTCCCGTAATCTATAAGTAGGGGTTGGGGAATATACAAATGGAATGGTGCGAGTATTTTACATGTACTAACGATGGGTAAAAAACATTCTAACATTTTGATTAATATTATCTATTAGTAAAAGAAAGCACTGTAAATGAAAACATTATAGCTTTGTCAATTCGTACCGTAGAGAAATTATTTAAAAATCTAGTAATAGTAAAGTGAAATAAATAATATTTTTTGGAGCTCCTAGTCAACTTACAATTCTGTTAATTTATTCTAAAATAATAACAAAGCTTAGTCTACAGACTAACTGAACATTCTTCCTCTTTATGAATCTGTTTGTTATTCACAGTGAACAGGTAAGAAAACGACAGCTTATTGTAATGTTATCAATCTGTTTATTTGTGAGTCTGTTGATTTAAATTCGCTTCCCATAAAAGTAACTAAAAAGGTTTTAATTAATTTCCTCACTCTCGCCTGCAATATCAACCATTAATATGTAATCACGAGAAGTTTAGCTACAGTACAAAATCACGAGCATTTCTCGAACGTCCTAACGAATTGTATTAGGACAACAATTTTCCGATAGACACATTTCATTTCTGTACAATAAATTTTCTGTGTTACTGCTTGATAAATAAGTGTCAAATATTTATTAAAAAGATTTTTAGTGGGAAATAAAATTATATTTCGTTACAAAATTATTCCATTGTTAAGAATGTATATAACGAGCATTCTAAAAACAATATTTGCTTCATGAAATTAACCGTTTTGGCGATATCTAGTTTCAGAACTAAGTAGAAACTAACACAGAATTTCATCAAACTTTCCCGCAACATTATTGTTCCCTATATTATTTAATGTTATTCGTACGTCATTAACTAAATTCGTGTCTAATGATTCGAAGCTCTTCTATTATGTACGATTAGACGTAAAAATATATTAACATAATTATTTATAATTAACATCATAATACCGTAAAAGTCATTTTCATCAGAACTTATTCATTTACTTCAAATGACTTTTTAAATTCAATATGAGATATGAATAATGATATAAGCAGACAGCTGTTTTAAGTCAGAAGTTTTAAGGAATTATTAAGTACGATAACACGGTTTTAAAAATAAATATATTAAAATAAAAAAGTCTTTAAACCTTTTTAATTTAAACAATGTGAATAGGTTACGTACATGTCACTCAACGACGCAACAATTTATAAACTAAGGATGTCTTGCATCAAGTAATCTAACAAAGACATATATGCAATTAAATGCACTTTGAGCTAATGAATTGTACAGTAGCGTACTGCTGATTTATAATCTTATCTAGTACATACTTGCATTGTAGCCCCACGTTTGCACTAAAGGAGTGTAACGGTAAAACGAACTGAGTACGCGTATCGCAAAATCTCGCTTCGTAACCTTATTTGTTTTGCAGTTATATTTAATTAAATATTGTATCTTAACTGCAATTGTGGATTTTTTTAACATCATGTGATTAACAAGTTAGTCAAATTATTTAAAGGAAATGGAAGTTTGATAAATAAGTCTGAATTGATTAATTATTTGACATTTTTAGATATTATGCAGAGTACTGTTTAGCCTGGTTTTAGTTTCGAACGTAGAGATAGGAAGTTATGATTTAAAAAATAACGGTTATAGATTATGTTGTTTAATAGAGGTATTTCAATATCAAAAACGAGAATAAATATCGTGTTTTGATACGCAATATTGGGACTAACATTTCCATGCTCATCTTATTGCTTATTAAACTTCAGGGTTACTATCGGATGCCACAAATTACGTTATGATTTGATTTTGACAGATGGTTAAATCGTACGACATTGGCTAAATTGTGACAGTAAAGTATTGGATGTTATTGTTTAAGAAAGATAAAAGAAAATTAAACTTAAATAGATTACTAGCAATTTTTCTAATATACAAATTTTAAACCACCAACAAGTGATTTTATGGTACTTTAAACGAAAACAAGATAATTGACCTTTCACGTGTACGACTCTTCTAGGTGGTGACTCGACGACCGATTCCATTCGACTTTCACGGGACACGGTCGGTAGCCGATTTTTAACCGACTTATCGCTTATATCAAGACGTGCGCACCGCCGACTAAATATCCCCTGTCTCCATTAACACGTGTTAAGTCGTATGTGTCTATCCTTCTCCGCGTTAGCGCTTTTTGACTCACAACATTTGGATCTGCGAAAGTCAGCCAGACTTTTGTAGGATTTATGGGTTAAAGTGGTAAGTATAATTTGTTATACTTTCTCCTATTATTGTCGGAGCGATTATTGTCTGCCGTCTATGTTGGGCATTGAACGTTTAATGAAATTGGTTACATTAATATAACAACAAAGGTATACGCAGACAATCACTCGGCAAGATGATGCTTGCCTTGATTCCACTTTCCCTTTACAAATTAAAATCCTCGATGAATTGTTATCAAATAACATTTAGTTTTGGATCTAAACGTCTTTAAATGCCGATCTGGATGTCGGCTGTGGAGGTGGTAAATAGAAAAGCTTTTATTTAGAGAAGTAATTAATAAGTTGATGGTATTTATTTGTATTTTTTTTCCATTTTATTTTTTTTTCTACGCCTTTATCTTTTCACATAAATTCTCAATATTATTAATCACATTAGTCATAAATTTTGATAATAAAAATTATTCCTTTCTTTTATTCACAATTTTTTTCTGAATTTTGTATATTATTGATTCTGTATCGTAACTTGTATTTTATTGTTATCTTCTAAAGTCACTGCAGTTTCGGTTGCTACTGTCTTTCTCCACCTACAACCAGTTGTATCTCTCTCTCTGTACGCTTTTTTTAGTCTTTTATTAGTTCCTTAATCTTGTAAAACCAAATATATGAGTGCACTGTAAATATAATTTTAAAGAAGTATATTTTTTCGACGCTGGATGAAATCATTGTAAATCACTGCTGATGAAAGTTATTGCATTGTATTTTAAGTTGTTCGTGTCCCATTCAGAGATTGAGTTAGTGTCGAAATCTTCGATAAGTGCTGAATATCATTTACCAAATTTGTGTAATTATTAAAAGATTCTAGAACTAGTCTATTTCTGGTTATAAATAATTTTTTAACTATTTTTATTTAATGAAAATATATAATACGTTATATTTGCATTCATTGAAAAATGTAGAAATATTTATGCAGTATTTTCACGTAGATATGAAAAATATGCATAAATAAAATGTGTGTCCGCTGCGTACATTAAAAAAAAGTCCTTTAGACTATATATATAACTTTGATTTGTTAGTCTAAAGCACTTTTTTTTAAATTTGCAATTGTTTAATTTGGTTTATTCGAGGTCAAAATTTGCAATTGTTTAATTTGGTTTCTTCGGGGTTAAAATTTGCAATTGTTTAATTTGGTTTGTTCGGGGTCAGAATTTGCAATTGTTTAATTTGGTTTGTTCGGGGTCAGAATTTGCAATTGTTTAATTTGGTTTCTTCGGGGTTAAAATTTGCAATTGTTTAATTTGGTTTCTTCGGGGTTAAAATTTGCAATTGTTTAATTTGGTTTGTTCGGGCTCAAAATTTGCAATTGTTTAATTTGGTTTGTTCGGGGTCAGAATTTGCAATTGTTTAATTTGGTTTCTTCGGGGTTAAAATTTGCAATTGTTTAATTTGGTTTGTTCGGGCTCAAAATTTGCAATTGTTTAATTTGGTTTGTTCGGGGTCAGAATTTGCAATTGTTTAATTTGGTTTGTTCGGGGTTAACATTTGCAATTGTTTAATTTGAATGTTTTGTATCGGCAATAGTGGTTTGCGCACAGCAACGCGACCAAATAATTTAGCTCCTTCAATCGCCTTACTACCATTGTAGATCCAGATTTTTTCACTGTGGTGCAAATTGTTGGTATTATAAAGTATTGAAATTTGTCTCACTCGAATTTGAATCTTTCGTACTTTCCGAGTGTTTCGATATTGCAGGGGACTTAAATTTTGGATAATTTAAGCTGAGAGGCGATAACATGTTGGAAATCACGTTTCGGTGCTAATTTCGCCTATTTTTCCTTTTTATTAGAAAGGATTAGCTGATAGGCGAATAGCTAAGTAAGTTAATTTTCTAAATCTAACTAAACAACGATTTTTCCAATATGTAAACGAAAATTAAATTGTTAGCTAAGGTAACAAAAGAAGTCAATAAAGGAGGCATAACAAAAACATTTAATTATTAGTGCAAAGTAGTGTATTACTTTGCGCGAATTTTTGTACAAACCTCGTTGATATTTTGGAACAATTGCTATAACTTGATTAATGCTGTGCACTGTTATGACGACTTTAAAATATAATTTAAAAACAAAACAATTTATTCTTCAATCATTTGTTCTTTCAATTATTCAAATCATTATTCAAATCATTTATTATTATTATTAAATATTTACTTAGATTTGGATTGCTACTTGTATCTGTATTACGTCTGGATTACCAATTGAACTAAGATGGTCTTAATCTCGTGGGTCTTCCGTCTAGAGCAGGAGTTCCCAACCAGTGGGGCGCGCCTCCCAAGGGGGGCATAGAGAGATGTCAAGGTGGGCGGAACGCGTTTGCATTTTAGAAAGAAAAACCAAAAGAAAATACAAACAACATTAACAAACAACATTACAATGTAATGTTGAATTTACATGCATAAAATTAATGAAATTAAATATCATATTCACTATTGTTACCACAAACTTGCGAAAAATTTGACGTTTTGGTGTACATTTTTTGTTGAGAAATCAGTTTGAGTGTGTAAAATTATTGTGTCTCACTGCTAAAAGGTAAGTTTGTGTATTTACAAACTTCAGTTACCATTTTTATTTAATTTACTAAATCAAAGGGGGGGGGGGCATGAAAAATTAAAGGGGGTGGCATGAAAATATAATTTATAGTCCGGGGAGCCTCAACAAAAAAAAGGTTGGGAAACCCTGGTCTAGTATTTATAAAGGGTAAGAATTGCTGAGGTATTTGGAAGCGAAGTTTGCTGACGAGCGTGGAGTTAGGGCTTCGTCATGGATAGGCCATGCTCTGAGAGCCGGACTGCTCTTGTGTCTTGAGAGCCGAACTGCTCTTGCTCTAAGAGCCGGATTGCGGACCATATCAGAATCATGAAAGCGGTGCCGTGTAAGCGTTACTGCTAGCAAGTACAGAGTATATTAGCGCGTCTTCTGCTGTTCATGAATGACTTTCATTATTTGTTAAACATTGTGACACTGACGCTATCTCTGAGAAACGAGCAATTCACAATACAATGCAAACAATTTAATTAGCGGTGAGGTACAATGAACTCGTCACGCGTCGAACTGATAAGATATTGTTTTGGCTTAATGATCTGTTTCTTTTTTTTTATTGTGCATATTTACAATCTATTTATCTATTTTTATCAATCTGTTTCTTTTCCGCTTTGCGAAGCTTTTCGTTCAAGCACGGACCGTGGCAAGAAAATGAAACAGTAAGCTTGGTTTAACGTTGCGCAACGCACGGGATGCGTAAGTGTATGGGATTCCTATGGAGTGTCATCAGTTGAACAGTTTTACACCTCATTAATACAATTTAAGTAATGTCGCATAGTAAAGTGTATTGGTTCCCGCTGAGTGTACTTAATACTGCGCGTCTGATTGGTGCAAAGCAAATTATCTTACGAAACGAAATTTCAGTTTATTTATTGTTGTACCTCGCCAGTGCAAAGCGAGTGTGGTCATAATGAGGCTGCGTAATAGAAAAGATAACCAATACGCGTCAGCAGCATTGTGAAGCTCATTAGCTATATACACATTTGTCTATTAGCGTACGTAATGTATGATATCAGACGTAATGTATTGTTTGGCATATTTTATGAATGAAAAATAATGTAATTAGTCCGTTTCTAATTTTTATGTTAAATGGTTTATTAATTTTCACGTCATTAAGTAACAAGTAAATAGTCTTTTTATATTTATGAAAAAGTTTTGACGATCATTTCATTTCAATATATTTATTTTATACTATATTATCACGTGCAATACTTTGTTGATTTAAGTACTGTCTGATTATCATTTATTCAAATATCTTGCCAATTTAAATATATCAAGAAATCGATTAACGATGGCCCATTTCTTCTAAAAATGAATTATCATTACTATTTAGATTAACACTTATTTTACCTTTTTATATCAATAATAGAAACAATAATAATACACTAACGATAAATCACAATTAAATGAAACTACGTGATGTAGTATTATTTCTAATTTCTGTAAGTTCTTTATCATGACCTAGGTTTCGTTGTATTACAACATCTTCAGGTGGGCTATTAGCAAAGATGTTGTAATACAACGAAACCTAGGTCATGGTAAAGAACTTAAAGAAAGTAGAAATAATACTATATCACGTAGTTTCATTTAATTGTGAATAATGAATTTCTACAAAATTAACGCCAAATATATTCAATATCAACTAACGATAAATATTAACTGGGAGGACTCGAAAAATGGGACACGATTTCAATTAAAGACATTCGATTGTCATCTAATAAAATATCAATTAATAATTCTGAGACCGTTCTTACATATTTGTAAAATTATACAAACCTTAATTATTCAGACTCAAACATTATTACGGTTGTGTCATAATTATAGAATAATTCGACACAATTATAAACCTATTTGTGGTTAAACAAAAGTAATTCATCACAATTTACTGTTACAAATTTGTAATTGACACAGATTGATACTCTATTAAAGATACGTGTCGATCGCGAATCAGTTCCAATAATTGTTTCGTCGAAACGATTTACTCGATCTTTGCAACGTAAACTGATCGAATCATCTTACCATTCACCCAGACGTTCATCATCCTTTACAATCGAATCGAAGCATCAACGCCACAGAATGGATAGTTGTTTCGTGCCGTAATGCGCTGTCACAAGATCAAATTTGTTCTTTGTTTATAATAATGGAAGGACCATATAATATATTGATGGCATGGAATACTATGCACAACGGAGGAACTAAGAATTTTATAGATGTTATTTATCTATATGGTGTTTTTTTCATATGTGATATATTTATCTCAAGTTTTAAGAGAACCACATTTCGGTTTATACAACCTAATAATGGTGAAATGCTTTCTCATTTCCCTACATTTCCAGCTTAAACTCGACACATTAAAATCTCAAATTAAATCACATATCTAATTAAATATTAACATTCAAACAATTAGGTGTTAAAATATTGCATTAAAATTAAATAAAAACAATGGAAGATTTTATCGGTTTTATTTATCTATATGGTGTTTTTGTCATATATTAAAATCTCAGCCTAATCACATACCTAATTAACTATTAACATTGAAACCATTAGGTAAAACAGTTGATTTAAGTGAAAAAAATGCTTATTCCTATTGCATGTAACACCGAACAAAACAATTATTATAATCCAGTCAGTAGTCCCACACCCGTAAAATACCATATCAAAGCTGAAAAATCGTTCTATAACAATCGGTACATAAATCAAGACAAACGATTTAAATATATCCTTGAAAGTATAGATTTGTTAGAAGTTAAAATGGCGCGAATTTATTTTATAAGCGTCAAGATTTATTAATAGAGTCGGAATCAATATTGGTACCTTTGTGAAGGTCCGTCTTTGAGAATCAGACGAAAAGGTGTTTGGAGATGTAGCCGAATGGAGTCAAATAAGTATAAAGTATATAAATTTAATATATTATTGTATGTTGTGCACAATTATAATTATCGAATATTAACCTTGACAATAATACTTAATATTAACAGACAATTGTAAGTGAGTAAAATATAAAACTACTTCGTCACTGCTGTCGTGAGCAGAACGTAACAGGAGTGAATGAGAGGATGGAATGATCTGTTTGATGAACTGTTGTTGTTTATATATTATGTCTTATCACATAGAAGAAGGGAATCGGATATTTGTTATTGACATATAAGTAAACAGTTCCGTTCTTAAGGATGTAAATAAGTTTAGAATAACAACAGTTTATCCAATTAATAGTTTTGTTTGTATGAAGTATTGAATATATTTGGCGTTAATTTTGTAGAAATTCATTATTCGCATTTAAATGAAACTAGGTGATGTAGTATGGGCTATTAGTAAAGAATCTTGGCTAATTGCCCACTTGAATATGTTGTCATACAACTAAACCTAGGTCATTGTAAATAATTAAAATAAAGTATAAATACTACTACATCACGTAGTTTCATTTAATTGCATATTTAATTATGTTTAATCTATTTAAGGAATTGCTTCTAAAAATGATATCATTGAATACCTTCCATATTTCACAATAGTATCAATATTTTCTACTAAACGAGTTTGCGTTGTGTATAATAATGTACACGCGTACTTTAAAACTGAATTATTTATATTATATTTATATGAGCACTTTACACACTGAATTATTTATATTATATTTATATGCGTACTTTACAAACTGAATTATTTATATTATATTTATATGCGTACTTTACAAACTGAATTATTTATATTATATTTATATGCGCACTTTACAAACTATATTATTTATATTATATTTATATGCGTACTTTAAAAACTGAATTATTTATATTATATTTATATGCGTACTTTACAAACTGAATTATTTATATTATATTTATATGCGTACTTTACAAATTGAATTATTTATATTATATTTATATGCGGACTTTACAAACTGAATTATTTATATTATATTTATATGCGTACTTTACAAACTGAATTATTTATATTATATTTATATACGTACTTTACAAATTGAATTATTTATATTATATTTATATGCGTACTTTACAAACTGAATTATTTATATTATATTTATATGCGTACTTTATAAACTGAATTATTTATATTATATTTATATGCGTACTTTACAAACTGAATTATTTATATTATATTTATATGTGTAATTTACAAAACTGAATTATTTATATTATATTTATATGCGTACTTTACAAACTGAATTATTTATATTATATTTATCTGCGCACTTTATAAACTGAATTATTTACATTTTATTTATATGCGTACTCTACAAACTGAATTATTTATATTATATTTATATGTGCACTTTATAAACTGAATTATTTATATTATATTTATATGCGTACTTTACAAACTGAATTATTTATATTATAAACCTTAGTTTTTTCTTAATCGATTGTTAAAAAGCTAAGGTTCTCTCACTTATATTTGTGGGTGTATGTATGAATTTATAAGTGTATATATTTAGTATATAAACGTTAAAACTTGATTATAGAGTTACATAAACTAGATAATTTTGAAATAAATTTTAAGAAAGTTGTAAAATAATTATCAATAATTGTCGGTCATATTAATGATACTAATTACATGAAAGATTTAACTTCATTTGTCATTAATTTTTCCTTCATTAGACTGAAAATGCAGCAGCATAGACTCGATTCGACTCGAGAAATGGTGGTGGTTGTGGTCAACCGAACCTGGCAAGCAACACTGCTCACTGCGCATCTATTGATAGCAGTTCGCATTCTTGACCAATACAGGAAGTACGTGATCGAGGCTATTTACTCGTATGTACATATTTTTACATGAAATATGCGTGATTTACGTTTTTAACCATGAAAATAATCCAAGTTATCTTAGAATCAGGCTCAACTACTCGCCTGGCTACGGAAAAGTACTACACTCTAGTTGAAATCAGTTCATCTGATATTATTGTCCTTTTCCCCACACAGACTCTGTCTTACAAAAAAAAATTATATTTCTAAGCTATAAAACATTGAAATCAAACGGTTCCTGGCACCAGAGACTCGTACTTTATATATATTTTCAAGGAACGTCTGAAAAAGTCCGATCCCTCATAATCCCTCTGTCCCATCTGTCCTTAATTCCATCTTGTTCAGCTTCTTTCAAGGAAACATAATATTTTTATCCATTCGTCTCATAGGCTAATACAGTAGGCATGTGTCATTCATTCACTTTTACTGATCGATCCAATCATCGATCCTGTAGAAAAAGGATTGAACACGGTTGTTCCATTCATTCATTCATTCCCTTTACTGTTCATTACCTCAATGGAATGAACCATTCGTTCCATCGGTCAGTATTATAAAGTTATATAGGTCTATTGTCAGTATTCATTTGAATTTTGTTATCGTATTAATGTTTACATTTAGCTTTATCAGTTTGGTGATCGCAGCGGAGATATTCAAGTTTCATGTTTTGGCATGCAATTTGATGGAATATATTTATTGTATCATCATGATGATTGTAGTTTGATATTTTGATCGTTTTTGGATTGGTTATGGAAACACAAAGTAAGTTGAAATATTTCACGTACAAACCATATTATATGTAGATAACTATTACATTTTTAACTTGTTATTTGCTTTTAGGAAAACTACCAATTGTAACCATAATTGAAAATTCGACCATATCATTCAGACTCGGCCACAAGCTGCCTAATTATCGAAATAAAGAAATAAACTAGTAACTTATTTATTTGAAACGCATAGTTTCACGAGATCAAAGTGAATCGTTTGGCGAAACGAAAATTTTCTTTTCTGGGTTCCGTGTAAGTCATTGGCTGTTATACGTATTGACTTGCGGTTATTACAAGCTTTTCCCTAAAATATAAATAATATTTTACAAGAAATCGATCAGCGTCGACTTCTTCTAAAATATTAATACCCTTTTCCATCAATATAGTATCCTTGGATGCTTACAGTAGTAACGCCTCGGAATCCTTGTCTTTAGATATATCTTATTTTGGCTTTTTAATAATGTCGTCTAGTGTAAACTCTACATAACGCAATTCCAAAAGCTTGTTATCATTGTTGTTGTTGATATCCAAATTGATGGTAAAATAAAATAGGTAAGATGTTTTGCAATGTTGACAGCACTGGTGGACTGGTGTCGGCAGATAATGAATATGATGTTACTTCAAAATATACGAGCTTACTTGTATGTCTGCAAGTCGTTGATGTATTAAATATAAGAAACATAGCATGGGACAGGAGTGTTTTAAAACAACTTTTTGATACGTAAATTAGGGATTCGTTTCAGGTGCTTGCATCATATTTATTCCAAAACAACAAGCATATCTAGTAAAGGAGAACTCATAGAAAGTGTACATTACAGAGAGGTAACTAAATGCTATCAGTAAACAAGACGTGAATTTGGAGTTAGGATAAGATGGACTACGAAGATTCTTCATATAATATTCAAAAGAAGATATAGAATATATAGATTGAGCTGGTCGAATGTTACTATACAAATATTTATTTGAGTTATAACTAAGGTGGAGATTTATTCTGGAGGAGTTCTGATTTGTTTTATCAATTTCCAATGAGGTGGAAATAGAAAATATTTCTACGCTGAAATAAGATTTCATTTTAAGGAATTCAAGTATCTCCGTAACTAATGGAGCACTTTTATTAATTATTAGTATTTTGCAGAGAATTATGGCGATGGGTCTTGTTATTGAAGATTTACGAAGACACAATTGAAAGAAGTAAGGCTGTAATTATGGAAACCGTAACTTAGAATTAAAATTATTTTTTAAATTAACGAATCCTCTAAAACATGTATGATGGTTGCCACCTAGTGAAATACCATATAAATTAAATTAATTATTCCATGCACCTTTAGGTCATGTTTAAGAATCGAAATATTTCGTTTATAAAAAAAAATTTAAACAGCATCAATAGGTATACATTTCAACATACAATAAAAAGATCGTATATAAGACACGTAAGTCATTTTTTCTCCTCCTGGACATGATTCTCAGTTTGGTCGTTAAAATGACACTTATAAAAATGTGTACACGTATAAAAAAATGTAAACGTTATACATGTATTAAAATGTATAAAAAGGTTCAATAAACTTAGTCGAATGATAAATTTCAGTAACGGTTCAATATTTAGATCAATTTGTAAATTGATCAGTTTTGTTCCTTAGGTAATAAACAAATTATGACAATGAAATTTGTGGATAACTATTATCAAACAGTGGCTAAATGAGCGGGTACGACTAATGGAACGGGAGCTGTGTAATATTCCCATGGCACAGTGGCCACGCCGAAAGCCGATTGATGCTTAACATTGGTTGCAGGACGGCAACGTCACCGTATAGGTGTTGAAGACGCGGCAATATATTATTGAGAACTTCGGATGTGTCTTTCTCAAACCTTTTTTTATGATGACGTTTGATCTTCTTTCTTCTAAGAATCAAAAGTCTTTATGGGACTGCAATCTAAAATCTTTATGTGTTAGAAACGTCAAAAACAGCAAAACACTTTTACTGCATATTTTAGTACCAAATAAAAACTGAAAAAAATATAAAATATTGGAAGAAGAAACAGGCACATGACAGTCATCACTCATACATTGACAACTTGACATTCATCATGCTAATTATTTCGAAATCATTTTTTTTTCAAATTTTGATTGAGTTTCTTTTGTTAGTGGTGCAGAATATTCAGTAAAATTATTGCTGTTAACACAATTTTAAATCAATATCTTTTCAAATCTGTTCAGGTGCTTTAGAGTGGTATGCATAAGGTGAAATATCCTTTGCGAATCGTGCCAACCAGAAAGATTATTATAAATATTTTAAAGAATCTTGGTATCTTTAAAAAAATGGCTTCTTTAAGAAACAACACTCGTGATTTTGAAGGAAATATGGAGATTGCAATTTTGATACTCTTGGAATTTTTCTGACATAACTTCAAGATAACTAGCCAAATAAGCAAGAATTTTACATACACAAGTATCGAAAACATGGAAGAAATACAGATACAAAATTAAACTGCTGAAAGAGTACAAAATTAATTAAACAAATACAAAATTAATTAAACTGCTGAAAGAGCATCAAGATATTGAGGAGGATATCAGTTGTATTAACAATAAAAACTTTGAATTAAAAAGTGAACTTGCCGAGTTAAGTACTTTATATGTAGATGTTATAGGTGAACGAGATAGGTTAGCAGAAGAGGTGTCAACTTTGAAACAGTGCCATGATACTTACGAGGAGGCTTTGAGTCACATTTCTGATTTAGAAGGTACCCTTTATGAGACCCGTAAATCTCTGTTATCTACGGAGCAAAGACTAGCTCTATCCGACAGAAGTGCCACGCATAGTCTATTTAATGAACTAGTAGGTAGTAATTTAGATTCCTCCACTTTCAGTAACAGATTTAATAGTCATAGGCAATTAAAGAAATATTTAAAACTTAAAAGGCTAATAAATAAGAAACAAATTAAAAGACAATATCTATCTATTAGCTGCAATAAATTAAGAAGGGAACGCCTACAATTATTTAGTGACATAAACAAATACGAAGAAGATTTAGCAGAGAGTAAAATCTTATATGATAAGACACTTATCAATTGCAGTGCAATTTGATAAGCCTGCAAGATGAATTAAAAAGGGTCACTACTTTGTTCAATAAATTTAAATGTTCACCCAACAATGAGACAATAGGAATACAAATTGAAGCCTCTAATATTTCAAGGATAAATAAGAAGTCATTTTGTAACTACTTGAATTTGAATCCTCAGATCCATTCTAACACCGTGCCATCTCAGTTCACACCGTTACAGAATGACATACCTGTACCTGAGAACATAAAGCTAACTGTTAACAATACAACTGTAATGTCTGACCAATTTGGACAAGATTTTGGGCCATTACTGAATAAGTGCCTCGGTCCTAATTATAAAATTTATAATAATTGTAAACCGGGACCCCCCTATTTACAATTAATTAAAAGTATAGATTCTGCTAATCTATGCCCCAACTCAACCATAACAATTCTGTATGGTGATAGCTTATCGGTAAAAAAGAAGGACATTTTGGACACTATAGATAGACTGCTACAATTACATAGGAATACAGGTACTAAGTTCATTGTATCTGCTTTTCCTTATATATGTAATGTACAGGAAGATCAAAATAGGCAGATTTTCAATCTTAATATGTGCCTATACAATTTAACACATAGTCATAGTGAATTTATATCTTTCTTTGATATAAATAAGTTTATATCTTTTTTAAAATTAACTAAAGATACCATGTATCTGCCACTTAGGTTTAAGAGACAAATTGCTAACTTATTAGCATATAATTTACATAGATTAGACAAGGTTATAAATATAACTAATTCTTATAGTTTTAATAATAATATAAACTGTCCTATTGACACATCTGTTAGTTTAAACTAATAGATGAGACAAAGGGTAAGCAGACATCTCCTGTTATAATAGTACATCAGAATTTACGGGGCTTATCCGGCAAGGAATTAGAAGTTGATTTATTTTTAAAATAACATAATGTTCAGGTATTTTGTGCAACTGAACATTTGTTACAAAGTCACGAATTACTGTTCAATAATGAATATTACTCCTTAGGTAGTGTATTTGTTAGAAGGAGTGCTAAACGTGGTGGTTCTCTGGTATTTGTTTGTAATAGTATGAATTATAGGGAACGTAATGATATTGTTAATCTTTCTGTTGAGCGCTCTGTGGAGCTATCCTGTGTTGAACTGGAGCAAGTAATTGTGGTTTCCATTTATAGGCCACCACAGAGTGAATATAATGTATTTGAAGTGACAATAGAAGAGGTGTTAAAACGTTTAAGCTGTAGTAATAAGCATGTAGTAGTTTGTGGTGATTTTAATATAGATATTCTTGACCAGTCACCAACTAGTCTTAGATTTACTAGTTTGTTTAAGTCTTTTAACTTACAATATTTATTTGAAGAACCGACCCGAATCACCTCGCATTCTGCTAAATGCATAGATAATATATTTAGTAATTGTATACCTCTAAGTAAGTCGATTTTGAGTGAGTTAACATCCGACCACTGTGGGCAGAAAGCCGTACTTCCTATAGGGTCCTCGGAGAAAATAAATAGAATAACCTGTAGGCCGGTGATCATTGCTCGTCTTAAACAATTTAAGGATAATGTTTCTACAAGAGTATTAAGTATAGACTTAAGCCAGGATGATCCGGACAATCCATATAAATCTGTATCTGGTGTCATCAATTCCGAATATAATAACATATTCAAAAGTAAAACCTTCACTAAGAATACAAAGGTTCGGTTTTGTGATTGGGCAACAACCGGAATCTACAAAAGTAGAGCTAAGTTGTATGAATTGTATTGTATGAAGCAATACAATTTTGATCCTTCGTTTATTTTATACGTTCGAAATTATTCAAAAACGTTTAAAAAGGCTTGTAATTCTGCTAAGTCCCTATATTTAAGTCGTAAGATAAAGGGGTCCGATAATAAAATTAAAGCCACCTGGAATATGATCAGTGCTGAAAGTGGGCGCACTAAACAACAAGACCATGATTTCGAATTAAATTCAAACGGTAAAATTTATACAAGCAATTTGGATGTGGCCCAAACCTTTAATAACTTTTTTGTTAACATACCCGTAAATACAACAAGTTCTTTAGATTCTTGCCCGGTCAAAGCTGAATCGTTAATTAGAAGTAATGTAAAGGCGTGTGGAGTTTTATTTAACTTTGAATATATAAGCCCCAGTGACATTATGAAATGTTACAAGTCGCTGAATTCCAAAAAAACAGCAGATTTTTGGGGTATATCTGTTAAATTATTAGAAAACATTATTACTGATATAGCACCACATTTGGCTGTAACGTTTAATAATAGTATTGATAAAGGTATATTTCCAGAGTTAATGAAATATAGTAAGGTTATACCGTTTTATAAATCTGGAACAAAAAGCGATCCCGGTAACTATAGACCTATTTCTATATTACCAGCGATAAGCAAAATTTTTGAAAAAATAATGTTACAACAATTAGAATCACATTTTTGTTTAAATAAGCTTCTACATAGTGAACAATTTGGTTTCACTAGGGGTCGCTCCACCATAGATGCAGGTGTTACTCTTTTAAAACATATCTATAGTGCCTGGGAAAAATCGCAAGATGCCATTGGTGTATTCTGTGATCTTTCAAAAGCTTTCGATTGCGTTCAACACAATACATTATTGCGGAAACTTAGCCACTATGGAATCAGAGGTACAGCACTTGATTTGGTCACGTCCTACCTTAGTAATAGAGTACAATACGTTGATATAAATGGTGTTAGGTCTTCCGGGTCATCCGTCTCCATGGGAGTGACACAGGGATCTATTCTCGGTCCCTTTCTTTTCTTGATATATATTAACGATTTACCATTCTATGTACGGAATTTTTGCGATATTGTGCTATTTGCCGACGACACGTCACTAATTTTTAAAGTGCACCGTAAAATAATAAACTTTGACGAAGTAAATGCCTCTCTCGCGAAGGTGTTGGATTGGTTTTCAACTAATAACTTACTTCTAAATTAAAAAAAAACTAAATGTATTAAGTTTAGCTTGCCTAATGTTAGAAGTTTGAGCACAAATCTAATGGTTAATAATGAAACCGTTAATTTTATAGAGTCAAGTGTATTTTTGGGAATAACTTTGGATAGCAGGTTGCAGTGGGGCGCCCAAATATCATCACTAGCAGGAAAGCTCAGCTCCGCAGCTTACGCAATATATAAAGTCAGACAGCTTACGGATGTAGACACTGCCAGGTTAGTCTACTTTAGTTACTTTCATAGTATAATGTCATACGGAATTCTATTATGGGGTAACGCTGCTGACATTCAAACTATTTTTGTGATCCAAAAGCGCGCAGTACGTGCTATTTATAAGTTTGGCACACGGGTTTCTCTTAGAGAACTATTTAAGGACATAAATATTTTAACAGTGGCATCGCAATACATATATGCTAATGTTTTGTTTGTTAAACAAAATCTACATCTTTATCATAAGAATAGCGATGTGCACTCAATAAACACAAGAAATAAGCACAAATTAGTAGGTACACACCACCGCCTACACAAAGTACACAACTCATTCGCAGGTCTCGGGGTTCAATTATTCAATAAAATACCCGCTACCGTTATGGACCTACCCCTTCACAAATTTAAGCTTACAGTTAAAAATTATTTAATAAAAAGAGGTTACTATTCGATAAATAATTTCTTAAATGATAAAGATAAATGGAATTAGTAGCTCACTCCTTGCAGGGGTTCATCTCAGGGTGGCTTCACTGAGCTTGTCATTATTACTTTCCTTAATTGTTATTTAATTGTTGTACAAGAGGTAATTCGTGATCACTGGTGGCAGGTTGACATATTCGTGTGTTGTTTGCATATTTGTTTAGGTCTACAATCTACTAACGTATTTTCAAAATTTACATTTGTATATAGACCACAAAGTGATCATTTTCTGCCTTTTCCTTTTGTTGGTAGATGCTCCCAATACATCATACCATAGTAGTTTCATCATAGGTTATTACCATTTTGATACTCGGTGTATTGGTTGCAGCTCCTTATTTTGTCTAATTTGTAAACCCTCACATTGTAATTTGGCGATTGGAAAAGAGTGGCGTGAGTTTTCTTGCCTGGCTCTTTTTCTCACAGCTCTACCTGTTGTGTTACGAACCAGGCATTAAATGTAAATGTAAACTGACCTTCATAAGTGTCACATTGTGACCCATATGATTTTTTTAATAAATAAATAAAAAAATAAAATAAATAAAAATGTTATCATCAGGGTCGAATAGTTCAAGCAATACATGTCGGAGATGATATCCGCTGACGTTCTTTTTGCAGATGACTTAGACGAAGAATAACCCGAGATTATACTTTTTGATGAACTATATTTTATGGTCTAATGAAACCAATTTTTCTAACAATGGCGTATACAATAGGCAAAATCATCATTATTGGCCAAGAGAAAATCGGCTCAGATTCACTGACAGCCATAATCAAATTCGTTTCTCTTTTAATTGCTGATACGGTCTTATGTCAAATCGAATAGTAATGGAAATTTTATGAAGATGGGATGAATTCCGACACTTATGACATAATTTTAGAAAGTTATTTGGACGAATTAGCGATTTTTGTTTTTCCAACAAGATGGTACTTCGTCACACAATAGCCGCCGAAAGCATTTAAATTTAAATTAGCGATTTTGAAAAAAATAATTGAAACAAATGATCCTATCAGCTATTTTGCTATCTTGTTCTAAAAAATCCATAATTTTTTTTTGAGCTATGGAAAAAATATATTTTATAAAGGAAAAAGCAGCAGCGTTCAAGAATTGGAATACGCACTTAAAATAATTTTGAATGGAATCAATTCGAGTATAATTTCAGCGGCTATTTGCTCATTGCGGAAAAGAGCGAATCGATGCGTCCGTTAAGGTGGCAACCAATTCGACCACTTACTGTTATACGTTTTTTTTTTTCTTTTTGAAGTTAAAACTTCTTTAGGCGTACCTGCGCACTTTTTCTGAGCAGTGGACGAAACTAAGCCGTTAGGTTCAGATCGGTGACGCTGAATCGGGTAAACTAGGCTCCCTTCGGCATCGGCCAAGCGAGTTCCAAATTTAGAAATGATGAAATGTGATCAATTGAATGTGCACTGCATTGTTCGGGTAAACTCGATCCCTTCGGCATCGACCGAACGAGTTCACTGTCTAACACGGAGGATATCCTTTTAATAATATAATTTAATATAATACTTCTATATTATTTCTGTTTTTTTTTTAATTTTTGTGTTGGGTATCTCCAACATACACAGTACGGTTATATTGGTTTCGAAAGTTTTTATTTCTACATTGTGGTCTTAATCACACCAATTTTTTTTTTCTTTTTGTTATTGTTCTTACTTTGAAAAATATAACAGGTTGTCAATTTGTTAGTTTCCTGTCCTGAAACTACCTAGAATGACTGATTGTTAAATGTCCCTACAAAATGTGACTTTACGAAATGAATTTTACGTTAATAAGGAGTTTTGAACCTCATAAGAAACGGAATCGATAGGCATGAAAAAAGTATTGTGAAAATTGACTTTTATCTTGCTGACGAAAACCTTCAAGTCATAAACATATGAGAGCATCGTTTGTATCTTTAACATGTATGCTAAAATTAAAAGTCTACACATGACGACTAAAGTTAAAAAGTTTAAAATTTGCTATAAGCTCAATGTGATTGTACACTTAACATTGCTGGGCAGATGATGTTGTGCTGTGATGTGAAGCTTTCATATCATTTTTTTTTAATTCTAAGGCTTTATTCTCTTTAGCCTGACGTAAAGACCATTTAGATGTAAGTAAATTTTTGTCCGTAACATTAGCATTAATTTAGACAGATAGTACATCACATGCAGCACAAGTGTTAGTTCTCTTTATTCTAAACTTTAAATTTTTGAATTCTTTTAAAAAAGTGTCGCGATAGAATTTGTAAGTGATTTTTGTGTTTGGATTAAGTTTATAAAATGCTTTAAATACACAATTTATATTTAAATCAGGGCTCAAGTAATGCTTATGGAACGAGCTCTTCCATAGTATAGATACCTCTCTAGGAAATAACAATACGTGAGTTTTAATAGCTTCACTGTCTTTAAATTCGTAATTTCTATTTTTTTTGTTTTGTTGCCTCTTTTTAGACGTATACAAAAAGTCTCCAGTTTTCATTCGATATAAAAGCACATATTTTTTAAATTGAATACTTTACAACAAACTTATTTAATTGTTCCATTGTCATCAGGTAGAGACTAATGGTATATTGATTAATGGTATATTGACACTTTCTATCCTTTGGACCTTCAAAATATTTATTTTTAAAATTTTAAGATTTTTTAAAATTGTAAGGAGTTCCATTAAATATGAACCTTGTTATTCATTTTAATTTATGTGATAATAATCAAGAAATAGCTTTGCCCTTTGAGCAAATGAAGTTTCATTGCATTTTATTTTACATTTGCATAACATTTTCGGAAACAAAACAACATACTGAAATCGGTATATTTTGAAAGAAGCAATACAATAAAATTATATACCGTAATTATACGAGTAATTTCTGAATGAATATAGGATTATCAATCATATACATAAATCGATCATTATCAATAATATCATAATCATATTTGTAAAATTTCTAATAATGACTAGGTACTCCAAAGTTCTAAAGCAAACTCAGTAAGTACAGACGTATTAGGTGGACTTCAACCATTTATAATGGAGCTTCAGGTTATCTTGAAAATGTAATTTATGGAGAAAATTATAGTTCCTCTGATGAAATGCCACGAGTGATAATGGTTCGGTTTCAAAATTATTCTCATTCAACCTATGAAAACAGTAGGTGTGTTCCAATACCGCCCATAATTAAATTTTGGAAAAGTGGATATAGCAATTGTTACATGAAACAATTCCATTACAATTAGCTTTCGCAATTCCAATTCATAAGTTGCAATGTTTAACATTAAATATAGCAGTTGTAGATATGGGAGAAAAAGAAACTTCTCTTTGTTTAACATAAGTCGCGTTTTCAGGAATAAAACATTAGAAGGATTTTCTTATAATGATATAGAAGATTTTCCTGTAATAGATTAAATAATATTAAAAACTAATATATGTTAAAATGTGGGAGGCGAGAAGAAGTTCTTATGAGGAATTCAAGGTTTTAATAAAATTAAAATTATTATATACTAATTTTAAATATTGAAATTCGAATAACCTGTCATTTAACAAATTCTTTTTACAAATACTGTTAGACAAAATTATGACACATTAGTTATGTTTCTTTAATATAACTAATGTGTCATAATTTTGTCTAACAGTACTTGTAAAAAGAATTTGTTAAATGACAGGTTATTCGAATTTCAATATTTAAAATTAGTATATAATAATACAATGATTTCAAAATTTGTATATATATATATATATATATATATATATATATATATATATATATATATAAATATATATAACCAACCACAATTGTATCCTGAAAGTATTATTGTAATGGACGCAAAAACTCACTCACAAAGTCATGCTTTTGCTAGTATTAATAATAATTTTAGTGTACTTGAAGACGAAGATCTATGTATAGAAAAAATTATCAATTTTAATCATGCGTTAATTGTTTTACCAACTTTTGTACTAAAATACCAACACTTATATGAACAATCATGATTATAAGGATGAACACAATATTGTCTTTTACTTTTATTTGGTATTAAGTGCCTAATCAAAACCTAACCTGCGTGGACTATTTTGTTTGCTCGATGAAGATAAAATTTGGCCAATGTATAGGCAAGACTAAATAGCACAAACCTAAGTATAATTCCAGTAAAAAAATCACCTAATGAATAATAAAAAAATAAGGCTGAAAATAAACAATTTTTGAACGAATAAACATTCTATATTTAAAAAGTATAAATTGTTCTGAGAAATATTTTAAGTACATAAATTATTTTCTAATACATACCTAATACTATTATTAAATTTTAGTCACTCAATACTTGAGTGTATTTATATAAGTACGTAATTGATAATGTACGTGATCGGCATAATGTTAAATATAAATGTTCTGTTATGTATCTGTAAATTTAAATGTACTCTTGGACTAAGTTATTTAAAAATAAAAGTTTTTAATATTATCCACATTACGGAGTAGGTATAACCATATTTTTTTTTAAATATAGATACTATTAACGTATTGTCATCAGACATAGTCATAGTGTTATGCGACACTGATAAACAAGGCATACTGAGACATGTGAATAGTACTTTATATATCAAATTGGTATAAAGTCACGTATATCTTGCATCCCTTTCTTAGAATGTTCATGATTTTTAAATTATTGTAAAAATTAATTTATTGTAAAACTGAAATTTTATGTCAGATTCGAAACTCACTTGTGAAATTTTATTTCAGATTTCGAACTCCAAACAATTTTACAATGCTTTACATCACAATGTATTGTTGAAGCTCTAAATTTAAATACAAATTAATTACATTTAATCGTGTAAATATTTGAGGGAAGTGAAATCTTTTTAACTTTTTTTTATTCTTCGTTTTCGTACTGATTTTTAAATATAACATCGCGAATACCGTTTTCCTTGGCGGAATATTGTCATTCGGCGACAGAAAGAAACGTGCTTAAAGGTGAATTAATCTGAAATCAAGAAGAAATACGCCATGAAATATCCAGTGCTTTTTAAGATTCTTGGTTACCTTAATTTTTATATTTAAATCCTTTGGGAATCTATAAAATAATAAAACCAGTAATGATTAACATTACTGGTTTTACAACACATATTTATCCAAGCGACAAACTTTTCTTTTCAAAACAGCATTTTATTTTCCAATTAGTTTTATGGCTTATTTTCAAATTGCAATGGCTAAAATTTTATAGTAAATATACAAACTTACTTATATATATTTTAGGAAAGCAATAAGGACATCGTTATAATCTGTTTCAAATTTTTCACATTTAATTTATAACTGCAATAATTTTTATCGATAAAACATCGGTACTTATTTTACACCTCACTAATATCGTAAGGAGTACATGTCAGTTTCTATTATAAGTAATTTATAAATAATGATTATTAGCATTGAAATAAAAGATGTAATTTAAATGTTATATACTCACAAATGAAATGTTATGCCATCTTTTTCTAAATGTGATGTCCCACTACGACTTCTGTATCAATTAATTGTACGATTTGGTATTTTGTGACACAATACGTTTGCGACTGTGACCTATATGCATCTTACATATTTGATTTTTCAAAAGTAACGCATATGTCTGATTTTACCAACGTACGGCTATCGGGGTTGTCCAAGTATGGCACGTCCAGTGGTTATAAGTTCTGCGGTAGTAGCCTAGCTGTTAACGAATGGACACGTATTAGCTTGGACGTGACAGGTCACAGATTACCTTGGTGAAAGGACACGGATTAACTTGGACGCATCACAGAAGAATTTATAACAGCATGGATTTTAAGATCATATTCAGGTGAAATACAAGATCTATAATTAGTTTCCTGTTTTTTAGAAATTATTTTCCACTTTGCTTATTAAAAGATAAAGTGTATCTTTCTTCATGGAAAACAGTAAAAAAAATTATCATCGTAATTCCGCAATTTTTGTATAAAATTTTTAATTTTCCTTCAACAGACCCCAACGTATCAATATTATGCATTTAACGTGTTCATTAATTTTGGTTAATTATGCAAAATTTGAGTTTAGTACTTTCTGCAAGAAACAATTTTCTGGACAACTTTTTGATGGTAACATTTTTGCTACAACATCAACAATGCCTAGACATCAAGATACTCAGCGACTCAACTGTGTATTGAAGCATGTCGACCGCTCAGGCTGACTACAATACCGCAGGTGGCTAACCTATGCGGTAATGTAACGGAATGGAATGAATATTCGTTTTTTTATTTACTATGTGTCGATGACTTAGGCCAATGCCCGGTGTGGCATTGGTCTTAGTCATCGACACATTGTGCCTTCGGTATTACGAATCTTTCTACCTTTGTATTCTTTTCCATGCCTTTGAAATGTTTGTCTTATACCTTCGTAATTTGCCATTATGTATTTTGCACATATGACCGACCTATTTCGATTTAAACGAGTGTTCTGAACGACCAATTACACTTGTCTTTTTCTCTTATAACTTTTTCTTTTATTTTGTCTTCCACTAGCCACTCTATGATGAGGATAATTTATTAAGAATTAGATAAAAGGGATGAGATTACGAATTGATAAATTAGTGTTAATATATCATACATCTATAATTTATAGTAATTGCCAACGCATCATCATAAGTTATCCTTAAATCATCATAAACACACTATCATATGACCAATGATTTTATGTTATTAATCTAAGAATATGCCCAGCTGCTGCTATAAAATAAAAAAATTATCAATTATACTTGTTTTTTCTCTTATGACTTTTTGTTTTATTTTATCTTCAAAACACTTTATGACGAGTATATTTTATTAGGAGTTAGATAAAAAGGGACAAGATTAATTTTTAAATCTATTTGCCTTTATATATTGTTCATATATTTATTAAACATATTTAAAATTCAAAAAAGAAAATTGTATGTTTAGTTATCCTTTGTTTTATGGGCTTATAAAACAATTTGCATTCTGAAATGGTTCTTAATTAATGTTAATTCACTTTCATCCAGCAGAATTATCTTCAGTAAATCTGTTAAGTACGAGTAGAACTCGTGCCATAGGGGTTCTCTAAACAATTATTTATTTATTTTTGTGGGTAGGTACACTATATTTTTACTAAACTATTTGTAAATATTGATATTATTTTTCAACACATATATTTGAAAATATGTATGTATTTGAATTCTTCAAAAACTGTGAGATTTAAAATAATTTCTATAATTTTTCGATAAAATTTAGATGAACTTCTTTTAACGCTATTTTTTAATAATTTTGACTTAAGCAATTTCGTAGATAAAGGAGGCGAAATATTTCTTATGAACATTTTCAAAAATATTTCTTAATCCATAAAACATACCTAAAATACGACATAGTTCAAAAGGCGATATAGATACAGAGGGTTTTGAAAACCTTATAGCTTGCTCTTACAGTTGATATGATTCCAACACGAACTTTAAAAAAGAAATTATAGTGTTATTTAACATCTCTAAAATTTTCATATATTTTTGAGTGATATTTTTAAAATATATACGGATTTATACGTTATGATTTCAATCAAGTTTTTACATCATACGACTTTGGGGAAAAAGTGCGCGAATTTTCTTAACAACAAATAATACTTGCCCTGAGTGCGGTGTTTACCCGCAGTGGCGATGTCTTCGCAGCTGTTTGAGGGTTATTACTCCAAGCGTATGTATACGAAAAAAATGACAAATAATTATGAATATTATTTATATTTTTCTGAAAAAAAGTCATCTTTTGAATTTTATTTTAACGCAATCAACTATTTTTCAGTCAAGGAATAAAATCTTTCTTCGACACTTATTCCCGGGACACGGTGTATATCTAAAATACTGAAAAAATAGCACACGGCAGAGGAAATTTAAAAAATAATTTGAATACTTGCCTCCTTTATTTTCATATAAATGTTTCCGAGTGTTATTTATTAAAATATATCAATACGCTTTATCATTACGTCAGTTTCAACTTTTTACGTGTTTCTATATAGAAACTGACAGATGAATAGACGGACAAAGCGGATAACTGGATATATAGACAGATGGACGGACACGTGAGTGATCTTATAAGGGTTTCAAATTTTTCCTTCTGAGGTGAGGAACCAGCTCTGTTAGGTAATTTATAATTTTAGTGATTTATATTAAAATAACTACAGAATCAGATTTGTACTTCTCAAGTACACAATTAAACTAGATCGTGGTAAAGAACTTAAAGAAAGTAGAAGTAATACTACATCACGTAGTTTCATTTAATTGTGAATAATGAATTTCTACAAAATTAACGCCAAATATATTCAACTTCTCAAGTACGTCAAACCACTTTGCTAATATTTTTTATGTTTACTACGTACAAGTATTTGTATCTGGGTATCGATTATGCCTTAAGTAACAACACTAATTTCACTTTGTAAGTTAAAACAAACTTAGCTTCGCGTTATATTTACATAAAAATGATGTACGTAAATTTCTATTTATATACTTACACATGTCTCACGTAACAATGGTGTCACCTACACGATGATTACGTAAGTGTGAGTAATAAATACTGAATGTTGTTTGCGAGCCCGGATAGCTCAGTCGGTAGAGCATTGGACTTTTAATCCAAGGGTCCAGGGTTCAAGTCCCTGTTCGGGCGGCGAAATTATTTTTATATCGTCGTTTTTTCAATTTGAAATGGATCATCCATTTTTAGAGTTCTGTATCTCAAAAGGGAAAACGGACCTTTATAAGATAGATCACATTCATATCTGTCCGTCCGTACGTCACATTCAGTTTTCTCAGAAATTTCCTTGAAAATCTTAGAGGGTATATATTAAATACTCAATTATATTATTTGTACGGTGTGGGATATTGTTTGGAAGCGCCTATTTATAACGGTCTGAAAGATATTTTTTCATAATTATTGAATATATTTGGCGTTAATTTTGTAGAAATTCATTGTTCACAATTCAATGAAACTACGTGATGTAGTATTATTTCTATTAACTAATAACCTACCTGAAGATGTAATACAACGAAACCTAGGTCGTAGTAAAGAATTTAAAGAAAGCAGAAATCATACTACGTCACTTAGTTTCATTTAGTTGTTCATAATTATGGGTTACATATCTTCAGAGATATATTGAAAAATATGCAAAAAAAGATATGTTGCACCCTTATTTTTGAAACTATTTTTTTAAAAAATTGTTAACACATGGGAAATTAATTCAATGGGCTAATTTTGAGAAATACCATAAAATATAACTTTAAATTATATATTTATAAAGATATTCTGAAAAACGCGAAAATACAGTATTCCCTCTCTCAGCATAAAAAACAGCGTTGGTATGATGTGACAAGATATTATAGGGAAACTATAGCCATTATCCTAGATTTTATAATTTTTTAAATATGCAGGATGCATGTTTTACGCCTGTAAAGTCATAGTAGGCAATATATTTAGGTCGTGAAAATTATTATTTGCGAATAGTTTAATAGAAATACTATGGGCTCTTAAATGTTAATAAGTGCCTAAATGTGTACGAAACTCCCGAAGTCGAGTTCTACTCGCGCTTGACAGGTTTTATTTTATTTTGTTATTTTTATTAAAGCAAATAGCTACGTCCTATTGTTTTTTATTTATATAAGATCATATATTCATTTCTTAAAGTATAAGGAATTCTGCGTTATACTGTAATATGTTGTATCAAATTGATAAAACAAAAAGTAGGTTAATTGTAATATGCAAAACGTTTAGAGACTATTTAGTAGTGTACAAAATATTAAAAACGAATTAGTAAATTAAAAACAAATTAGTAAAGTAGCCGATGTATATGCGTAAAAAAAACTAAAGATAAATGTTAAAAAACACTAAAGATAATTGTTAAAGAAAAATTATTAAATTTAAATAAATGTCTTCTATTGCATTGTAAAAAAATTACGGCTAAATGAAAACTATTTAAATAAGTTATAAAAATATTTTAAAAAATATTACCCCAGTTACAAAACTAACAAGCTAATCTTTTGAATTTTGTGGACATTAATTTAGCTGCAATTTACTGCTAAGGAGAAGACACGAAAAATCATTTTTTCCGAACATTTCTACTAAAGGGTGCAGATATAGAATTTAAGGTAAAGTTAAAAAAAACCCATTCAAGTAACATTATTTATTACTTATTGTTTACACTATACTGTAAAAACCAACATATTGTGGCTACTATCGGTTTAAGAAGAAAACAATTAGTTAAAACACCCAACAAAACATTAAAATCAATAAAAATAAATAAAAAGTTGTGTTCTATAATTAAAGTAAACCTTTATACAAAGTTTATTAACTTATTAAATATTGATAATTTAATATAAAAATAGTTGTTATGCTAATCACATTTATCCAAATTATTTAAAGCTAATACTAATATTTGTCATAAGGAATTTGTAAAAATTTACAATTCTTTCAATATTAATCTCATTTAATTGTAATTAGGAACTTCACTTTCGTATTTTGATTATGACAACTATATTTAGTTATTAGGTTCATGTTTACAATGATTAATTTACGATGGCAATAGCCATTATGATTATTCAATAGTGACTGTTAAATTCTGGAGCCATACTTCGTAATTTATGCAAATTTGAAATTATGCCTTGATTAGATCCATGATCATTTGATACCCGTTGTTCCATTGATCAAGCTAATAAAATAGTTATGCGGTCATGGCAATCACGAAAGATTCAGATCGAGCCAATTTTTAAGAATTATCGCAATTTTTTAAATTTCCGCAAAAAAACTTATTACGTTAGTAGACATGGGACACTATTACAAATTACGGGACAATCCCGGATATCTCGGACATCTGGCAACGCTATTCAAGAAACAGCTAATAAAACGAAAAACGTAATACTTTCCTTCTTCAAATAGAATCGAAGAAGAGAAATATAGTATTAGAAAATAGATCTTCGATAATGAAAAATAACAATAAAAACAAAGTAAACTAAATCGAAATATTTATTTTACATCTATTGTCTACCGTATTCAACGATTCACTTCGTTTATCTCATCATATGTATTTTAACAAGTTCAGTTTAGCGAAAATGTGAATTTCCTATTTCCATTTTTGATTTTAAATGAAAAATTATAGTTAAAAACAAAGTTTTTACTGAAAGTAGGACTCGGTCGTGAGTGTTTTATTAAAAAAGGTGATTTAAAAGTGCGAAAAATTGTGGAAAAAGCTCCCATACAAATTGTGTTTTTTCAAGAAAGTGTGAGTTGTACATTTTTCGACTTAATTGCCCTTCTTAGTATTACTAGACACTGAATTTACAAATACAAACAGGAATTGATTAAAAAAAAACAAACCCAAAAAAAAATATTGAAGTAAGCAAAAATGATTGCGTTAAAGTGGTTATAACATTTATGTTTGATAGCCAATTAACGGACGTTTCTTCATAGGAAAAACCTTTTGTCAAATCATTTTTTTTAAATAAACTAATCGAATCCGAGCCCTATTTTTTAAATACGTTATTTCAATTCATTCAATTCAATAAAAAAAAACAAAATTGCATTTTGACTAAACTGAACTCATACCATATTTCTTATGTAAGTATTTATTTTATTTTGATACTTTAAAGTACGCATAAAATTACGTATATATATGGTACATTTATATTGCTACATGCGCAATCTCATCCAGTCAACTATAATATTCGTTAAAAACGAGAAGTTTGTAATGTAATATTAATAATAATAACGACTGTGAAAAATATTCATAAAGAAAAATCCTTAACGAAAAAGTAGAAAAAACATTATGCAACAAAATTACTAATTACAAATCTTGATATGGCATGGTTTAGGAAAATAAAGGAAGATGGAATTTAAGAAGAAGAGAGGTCAGGATCAGTTGGTTCCAAAGCTTCATAGTTTGGGGGGAAAACGATTTTTCATAAAAGACTAATCGTATGTTTGGACAAAAAGAGACTGAGCTTTTTTCAGAGCGTTACCCTAGACTGTCAGCAGACACGTAATTAAAACTGTTTTTAAGATAAGTCGGATAATTTTGATTGTTCAAAGTATTTTAAACAAGCGTATTGTACAGATTGCGTCGATCAAAGATTTTCATTCATTCAAGTTACATGATATTAGAATGCGGTCTAAGAATATCAATGATGATATAATTGAATGACGATAGATTGAAATAATTTTTATATGTTCTTTATATAATTTTTACAAAATAATTGTTTACCCTCTTCTACCTTAAGATCTTTATATTTTTAAATTATTATAAACATCATATCACCTTTAGGTTTTAAATACATATGAAGAAAACCACTAAAACTCTTAGTACGATTTCTGAATTTTATAAATTAAAGATGTTTTTAGCATGTTTTTTCTGAGTAAGATGTAATTTTTTGAAAAAAAGTAATATTCTTAGACTTTCTATTTTTATTTCTTTTTCGTACGAAATTAGAAAAATAATCTCTTGCGAAGCGAGATAATTGTCTGACAGCTATTTTAATGGGCATTATAAGGGCCGTATGTTTGTTTGTATGTCACAACTGTCTGTTTTCAGAAACTCCACATTTTTTTCCACGTTTTTTTTTTAAATTTACAAAAATATACGCAAAACTCCTCCCCCTCATTACCAAAATCGGTGAGTCAAATGTTAAACAACTTACATAATAGATAGTAATAAATACTATATTGGAATAAATACGAGTAATTCTTGGTCAACACTTTACATTTACTTCGTTTAAAAGTTTATGATATTTATAAATCCCTAAATTTGATCCCTAAGTTTTCTAGTTTACTGCAAGCTTTTTCGTTTTCAAGCTATTTATAGATTAATTAATTCATTTCAACAAGAGTCAAATTTTATTTACTTCTCGTGAAATCATTAACTCAGTTTATAACAATAGAGTGGAGTCAAGATCATACTCATCTCCCAAAAAATATCCCAAAGCTTTTTACCGACAAAGATGAAGAGTTTGTATTGGATTAGTAAACAGAATTAACAAGGAAATATAACAAAAGTGTATTTAGTGTCTGTATTAGTATCTTATTAAAACATGGACGGATTTACATGCAGGTTGTGGGTTCTCAACACGCGTTTGTAATATATTACACAGTTAAAATGATCTAGCATCATTCTATTGGAATTATGGTGTTTCTAGGATTAGATATTAGTTTGTATCATGACCTAGTTCTATTAGTATAAAATATGCCTTTATTTCGTTATTTATTTAGCAATATTACACTTCAAAAAATATACATATTATTTAATTTTACTTTAGTGTATATTATAGTAAATTATATATATTTTGTGTTCCGATTCCTTTCGCGTGATTCTTCGTCAACACTTTATATATATATGTGTGTGTGTGTAAGTATATATTGAACCTTCTATCTAAGTGTTTACCTACTACTGACAGTAAGTGTAACAGTAGCAGTTTAGTTAGTAGAATTTAATTTAACTTTATCAAGCTGATGCTAAATTACTTTGAACTTTAAGATGAGATCACATTATCTCATCTAGAGGGCATCAGTTGAACAAACACATAGTGCACGCGCCATTTGGATATGCAATATGAAAAAATGATCTTAGGGAATAAATTCAAGGTAAAAACATTATTAATTTACAGGCAAAATTAGGAACTCAGGAACAGTATTAAAATTTTTAAAAATATTCTAGGTGGTTCTGGGAATCCAAAATTATGTTTGCATGTAAAAAAGTAAAATTTCACCCGAAATCTTGCTGAACGAAACATTTTCCTGTATTCAGTAACTTTTTAAATAGTTATTCAACAGCTATCAAAACAATTTCAGTTTGAAACATTTTAATTCCATGTTGTCCAAAAATGTTTATTCTAATTTAAAATACCCTTGAGCCCTTAGAACGGTTAAAAAATGGTTATTCAACTTTAAAATAACCCTGAGCGGATTTCTGTATTTGTAGAAGTTTCAAACCCTTCGTCATGGATTTGTCGTCTTTAGTTTGTATAAGCGTTTTTTGTCCCATTTTCGTATGATATAATTACAAATAATTTAAAACTTGTAAAAACTGTGATGCTGTGACAGACGGACAGACATGACGTACTTATAAGGGCGTCTCGTTTCATTATTGAGCTCTAAAAAGTCGATTTAGATTTCGAACTAAAATTTTTTATCACTTTTTACTAATTTTACTGAAGCTGTTTGTTAGTATTCCAACCCATATTGTAATAGTACAGTCAACACTAAAATATAAGACCGGGTGACAAACAAGCGAATATAAAAATGGACAAACGATTGATATAATAAGATTTTAATTTTAAAACCCCGAAATATAGGAAAGTAGTATGAGATAAGCTTTTAAAAAAATATGCTAGACGATTTTAATTATCTAAGTATTTTAAATCAAAATATACATTTTTTAAATGATTTTACTTAAGACATTTAAAAAAAATTATTAACATAATAAAGTTTTAAAATTCGTTATGTTACTTCGGCACTAAGAGACGAAACAGACGGAATGATTGAACAAAATTACAAACATTCTTTATGAAATAAAAAAAATTCAAAACAAGTTCATTCATATTTATATGTACCTCTATGTTTTTACTACACTGTTAATGACCTACTTCGTACTGTTTAAATTTCATTTCGTACTCAACTTTTTCTAGAAACTCAAAAAAAATGTGTGTTAATTCACAAATTATAGAAGTGTTGTGTTACTTTGTTGTCAGACAAATACGCTTCATTACCGATTGGGCATTCAACGATATGTGCGTGACTGTATAAATTATGAAATACATTGTTGGACCATGTAACGGTAATTACGAATCGGCAATTAAAAAAAAATACTTTTTTAATTTTAAGAACTAAATATAAAAAGGAAAACGCCACAGAAATTTAGCCAGTATAGTTACACTTGAGGGAACAATGAAATACTTAATATTGTCATTGGTGATATTCATTAAAGTGATCCAGTCAAAATGCGATCCTACTGTTAGCTTATACGATCAAGATGATCACCATTTACCATTCAAAATCCGAGACACGGGAGAATTGCTGTTTGATCCTAGAATTAACATCGACTTGATTCCTGGCGACAACGTCATATTTAACGCTATAACAGCTGCATTACCTTTCAGCCTATTGAATTTTACCCTTCCTGCAAACGTTCTCGACGTATTAGGGGCGAATCCTTTGGCCTTGTTGAGAGATGTTTATCCAATGCCTAAAGGTATGTTGCACTATAATTGAATTTTTATACACTATATATATCTATACCATTATAAAACTGTAATAGAGTTGTGTCTGTACACTGAAGATATTTTGTGACAATAAATTCAAAATGCTATTGAAAACCCAAAATGCATTTTGAAGTTATACTTCTTTAGACGCGTTATGAAAAAATGATGAGAGTGAAATTTTAAGATTCGTCACACAAAAGTTACAGTATGAAGTTGCAGCGGTTGCAGTCTCGAAACAAAAGCTATTGGCACCATCGTCGCCTCTGTTCACTGTTTTCATATTCATAGTATTTATCCACATGTTTTTAGTGTCTACATTCACACACGTGTTTTAGATTCATATAAGTGCGATTTATTTATGTGCTGATAAATTATATTCAGTAGTGATTTAAATTCAATATTTTGATTAATATATTTACTATTCGTAAATATTAGTGAAAAATTGTGTTTATAGACTTTTTCAAGTTCTCCAATATAATTGAGGTTATCTATCCGTATGTATTATTTAATGATGCCAAAGAAGTATAACTTCTCACGCGCGTACATAAGTACATGCACCCTTTTTTTTTAATTTTTGTTTGTGAGTCACGCAAAAGCTACTGAGCCAATTGAAATTAAATTTTCGCTGGGATATATCTTAAGATTAAAATTAAATTTGTTGTAACCACGTGTCCCTTTTAAATATTCTAGGAGGCGTTTTGTCTTTCCGTCTATATTTTATTTTCTGTCTACATTTTATTTTCTATATTTTATTTATTTGTGTCTTTATTCGAGTCTCACGTAAAAACTTACTAAACCAATTTGAACTGAATTTTCGGAGATAATGCTTAGGGTACAAATTGAAATTTAAAATATTGCTTTTATCAAATGTTTCTTAAGGAATTTAAAATTTAATTATTAGCACTCGGGCAGCCATTCTAAGCTAATGAAATGCGGGTGTGTTAATTTTTCCACATTTCTGAAAACAATTTAAATAGAGGGTTGAGGTCAAAATTCCCATCACTTTAAAACTTCGTCATAAAAAAAATAAAATTGTAACTTAAAAAAAAACTAAAAAAATATGCTTTTGTGGCAATATGAATTAAAAGATCAAAAATAATCTAAATATTTACTGACATTAGTTACCCTAAATTTGTTGTCGCCAGCTCTATGTAAAGGTAGAGTCATTATGAAAATGTAAAATGTAAGGTGTGCACGTCACGCTTTTCTTTAAATTAAAATTAATTCTTTTGTCATGAGAGACTCTTTCGCTCTTGACCAAATCTTTATATTTAAAGATTATTGGTCACTTTTTACTTCATATTACTATAATAGCGTGTTTTCTTGGTTTTTTTACACTATGATTATATATTTTAGTACAAGAATTCTTTAGTCTTATATTGTACCGGTTCTTGATACGTGTGTAAATAGTTCTGACGTCTGGAAGTGGGTGAAAATTTAATTAAAATATTCCGCTACATTGATACAAACATACATACATACTAATGAAATTAATAAAAACGTGTAAAAAATAATAAATATTTCACAAATAACGCTTAAAAATTAAAAAAAAATGCTAAAATATCAATTTGTTTTCAAGAACTATCCAGTCATATAAGACTCGACTCGGATGCGCAAAAAGATTGCTTGGCCTCAACTTTACATACATGGAGATGTTACATTAACAATTGTTTGCAATATTTTGTTACGTGTTAACTGCGATCTCTATATGAAGCACCTACAAAAAATATATATAAAATCGTAGAAACTATAAGGGATGATAGACTGGGACGGACAGACAGGCGGGCGGATATAACGAAGCTATAGCGGTTTCGTTTCGGTTATTTTTCAGCTCATAATTGTCCTATTCCTGCTGATAATTGACTGAAACTGGCTGGTTTCTATTCGAAATAATAATCATAAATCAACAGTTAATTACAGATGCGGAAGTATGCTTCAAAAATTAATCAGCTCTGTTTAACATTAATAAAAAACTAAACAATACGCACCAGTTTCAACCGCGACTTATTCCTTTTTTGGTGAAATCTTTTCTGTGCTATTAAGCCGGATTGTAAACTACGATAATGGATTCAATTTTTGCGTGTGATTGTTTGTGCACACATTTTATTTTTTTGTCTTTAATCTATAAATACATAAAGCGGACTTATTACCAGAGGCGTGTGTTAATTTCAATTATCTAAATCATAAAAAATTATGCAGTGGAAGACTGCAACAGATTGTTGTATATACAAATTGCAAAAAAAATTGTTAGAACAATAATATATAAAACTGCAAGCTAACAAAGAAATAAGATATGAATTAATTAGTAAACACATTTTGGCAAGAACGAAGGAGTGGAACAGTATGTAGGAGGGAAACGCAGAAAGAAAACTATGGGATGTTACGAACGAGAGGTGCGAAATTTTTTTTCAGAGTATGTTTGAATTTGTGAAATAACGGCGTATTCGGGATGTTAAGATCCGAACTATTCTACGGTTTGGCAGCATAAACAGTGAAGGAATATTATCTACCAGCTAATGATCATGGTTGACGTGAATACCTGTGTGGTTTCATTACGGAACAGGAAACATTTATGTAATTACGGAACACTGTATGTCTTTGTACAATTTCCGTCGTTTCCTGAAATTTGGAACAATTTACACGTATTTAATGTTTTCTGTCGTAAAAGGTTTGTTTCGTATGTTATCGTAAAAGTTTGTTAACGATACTCCATAATTATTCATCAACCACTCTCTCGTTTACTTACAGAAAGATCGTGCATTGTGTGATCTGGTCATGTTTAAAGAAGTTCATGCGATAGTTTTAAATGGTTAAGACTAAGCGAGTACACTTGTGGTTAAACATTTAGGTATACACTTGTTTATTCTTTATATATTAATTTATAACTTAACGGAAATACTATTAGAAAGTTTGCTAAGTTTGTATAAATTTCAACTTAGCATTTGTGTCTTGTAAAAAGGCTTTCTGATTTTTTAATGCATTAATAAAATAAATAAGATACTGATTATTGTAGTAGATGGTTATTACAAGTACATTAAACACGAAGCAACTTTACTTAATATACACAAAGACATAAAAAATCAAACATCTCAACATTAAAAGTTTCTTTACAATTAAGAATGGTAGTGTATTTCTAAAAAAATTACCTAATCTTTTTAGCCATTAATACCAATAGTCTTATTTGTTATCAGGAAATCGAAAAAAAAAGTTTCGCGAAAATTGGATGCATTATAGAAATTATCCTCATTTAAAAACAAATTTATGTATCGGGTTTCTTATTAAATTTTTAGTCTTAACTTATGAACTTGTCCAGAAAGTTCGTCGAAAGTTACAAAATATTCGTTTTCGTTTCCGTATTCGATTTATTGTAATATATTAAATCGACTAGCTAATTAATTGTGTAGTCAACAGGAACGAATTTAATTTCCCGAAAGTCATTTGAAGTTTAAATAATATTACTTGCCTCAATAAATGGATTAAGTACGCGAAACGCTTGTTGTAAATAATGTATTGTTATCGATGTTTTGTATAAATGTAAGTGAAAAAGCGGACCGTACTAAAAATATGAACGTAAATTAATGTTCATAAAATAATTCCACAGCGAAAGAATGATTCACGTAAAAACTAACAACGTTATAAAATAATCATTTTCCGAGTTTAAAAAGTAGGGGATCTAAAACTAAAAATACTTTGAAATTCCGGGTTTACGTTATTTGAAGAAATGTTGAAAACTATGATAATAAATTAACATAAAAAACACGCTTTCATAAATACTGCACAAAAAAGCAAAAAATAATTGTCCAACCTATTTTCTCCATCTACCCTGTAAGGACTTTAGAGTAAGCCATGTTTGTTATCGAGTATAATACTTAAGTATAAAAAACATGTGGCGCTTTGTTCTGAAATCTAACTGAATTATAAATTCAATCTGACTTAAATATTTTCATTCACATAATATTAATTTGAGAAGCAAAATATTTTATTTTTGAAGAAAATCGCACACTCAAATATTATACTCAATAACAAACATGACTTACACTAAAGTCCTTACAGAGTAATTATTGCTTGCTTTTAATAAAATATTAATGAAAGAATATTTGTTTTTTTTTTAATTTATGAAACTATTAATTTATTTTTACTTTTTTTTGTTTCATACAAAAGGGGAGAATATAGTTTTTTAAACTTGCTTTATACTATATTTAGAACAACTTTTACAAATAGTTTATTAAAAAAAACTTCTACAGAATTCAAATTAGGAGAGTAGCACAGTTGATTAGGCTGAGGTGTCTCTTCTTCATTGTGTGGCGGCTGAGCGCGGTCCTCTCCATCTCTTCCAATGCATCGGTATTACAAGGCCTTTTTCCGGTAAGCTTGGAACAATCCAATTTTTTGATCTCAAGTTCACAAACTGATTTTACTCTACTCAAAGCCACGTATGCTTGCCCAGATGCAAAGTTTTGCGATCCTAAATAGACCACTGCGTATACAAATATTAGAAACCCAAAACGGCCAGACTCCTTTGTTCCGTTATTGAGAACAGTGTCTAACTTCCGGTTCTGTTTCACTGAATCAATTTAATGGTACCACTTTATTGTGTTGTCATCAGAACTACATACAACTATCAAATTTCATGATGATACAACAATAAAAAGTGCACAAAAATTTATTTTCATATATTCCATTACGTAGATAATTAGCTACAGGTCGACTTAATAAAAAAGCGTGCTTGAATAAATATTGAATAAAATTGGGACAATCGTCTCTAAAGATGAGGTCTGCTGTAATGCAAGTTAAGGGAAAAGTTCCTCATTCCCCATAAAAGAACCATAGTGACAACGTGAACTTATGATTATTTTATGTTAGGAAATGGATAGAGGCAGCCCTAATGTTGGTCGCATTATAAGAGCACATACTCGAGGATTACAATAAAGGAAGTAACTTATCCTACATCCAGTTCATGTTAAGATGTGGATGGCGATGCAGCTCTGCAAATTATACTACACCTACATTAGATAATTTATTATTTTTATTATAGAAAATTATTATATCGATGTATACAACTTTGATTTTTTGACAAAACGGAGCTCACTTAATAACTAGTAATAATCTACACATCTCGAACATTTCTAATCACCTTGAATTAAAATTCACCTTTGCAACTGGTTTTTATTGGCGCTCTTTTTCCATGTGTTGTTTTTAATGAGATAACACCCTAATCTGATGATAATGACAGGAAAATACTAGGTCGAGGTAATAAAATTACAGCGTTGAATAATTAACTTTCGCCAAAACAATCGTGCAATTTTGTAAACGAACATACTTCCTTCCAATTATTCGAATTATACAAAGTAATTAACTGCGTAGAAACTTTTGTTACCGCAGTGAATACGATTTGAAGAAACTTTTAAAATTCTATTGGTTGTTGGATACGTATAGTCTATCTATCCTAATATTATTTTAACCGTCTTTTATTAATTATGAAGCCTAAATTATTATAAAGAGTTAACTAAACATAATAAACTGTAGAAGATGCTTTGCATTTCACTTCAAATTGCGTAACAATTTGAACTCTAGAAATCTTCGTTAATGAGAATATTGTTAAGTGATAAAATAACCTTCCTTTCTCGAAAACCTGCTAAGTACGAGTAAAACTTGCACTCGGAACCCTTGTAGGATTCCGTGCATACTTCGCCACATACAAACATTTAAAGGTATCATAGTATTTCTATTAAACTATTTACCAATATTGATATACATATATTGTATATGCATGGTGAAAAATAATATTAATAGTGCTATGTCTTTCGCAGACGTAAAAAAATTCTCAAAAACCGAAAAGAAGAATTTATCAAAAACTACGAGATTTAGATTCATTGCTACATTTTTCCAGTAACATTCTAATAACTCTGTTTTTATCATACTTTTGACTTTAGCAGTTTCGGAGATAAGGGAAAACATATATCTGTGGATATATTCAACAATATCTTGAGAGATATCTACACATATAAAAAAAGTTTAAACTTTGTTTACCTGTACTTTGGAAGTGTTTACAAAAAAATAGTTGGGGGTGAGGTGCAGGATAAGTGATAGAATTTATTAACAACATTTTTCATGTTAGAACAGATAAATAGTGTAAATTTGTATGTTTGCTCGTGTAAGCATCACGTAGAGAGTACTCGTATAATTCTGATGGAGCTTTGAAAAATCATAGAATTTAATTTAAAGTAACATTTTGTAGCATTCACTTCACTTAATTAAAAGATATATAAATTCAATATTTTCAAAAATTCATTTTCATTGCCTTAGTACAACACAACAACAAAGAAATGCCTAACTACTCGATACGTAGTAATTACATATATGTATAGAGAACCTACATAATATATATATATATATATATATATATATATATATATATATATATATATATATACAATAGATGGCGCTATGTCCATTTTAAATCGTGCGTTAAATATTTACACCCGGACCTGCGTTGGTAAAATGGACGTAAATAGAGATAAGCGTGGAGTGGTGCGGGAGGGGTAGTTGCTTGAGTAAGCAACACGAATGCGGGCAGATGCATGAGGTTAGACGTTATTGTCGGTTGCCTTCAGAACATACAATTTTTCGATGCCGTGTTCGGTGTAAGCTCATTTTGTTTCCTCAATTTGTTTAAAATTTTAATCTTCTTCTTTTAATCACTTTCGCAGGTTTAGTATTCAACTGGACAAATTTGAGCCGTACGTACCATGTAATAAAACTGTAGAATTCGCCTATTTCTACAAAAAAATTATTTGGATGACATATTAATATTAATAGAACATAAAAATATTATTTTAGAAATCTTTATATGTTCATTTATTCGCGCATCACGCAAGAGCAGCTTCAATGAGGTCTCTGATATATTCTGTTGGCCGTGGAGTAATTGGTTATACTTTAACGCGATCGACTGACAAAAAAAAATATAGTGATTTGAAATTTCAGTGTAAATTGCATTTACTTAAAAAAATGTTTTTATAATTATTATAATAGATGGGTGTTAATCATACAAGTGATGAAAATTTTCTAAATGTTTATATATTATTGTATTATTATGTAATTATTGCAGGTAGACACGAGCCATATGACGAATACGATTACGTGATCGTGGGCGCGGGATCGACCGGAAGCGTCCTGGCGGCGCGCCTCTCCGAGGACGGTAAGGACTCCGTGCTGCTGTTGGAGCAGGGAAAACCTGAAAGCGTACTGACCGATGTCCCGATGCTGAAGGCCTTCTTAACTTTCACGGATTATACGGAGGCCTACTTCCTCGAACCGAGCAACAGCTCTTGCTTAGGTGAGTTGAAATGAACATCGTATGGTTTATGTTTAAAAATTGTTAATTTTTTTGATGGAAGAAAAAAAGGTTAGCCTCATAATTTATATATTTTGATAATCTTTCTATACTGGTCATCAACTCGGAAAGTCGTTACACTAGCTCGATGACATTTTATACTATTATCTAATTTTTTGAATGAACGGAAAGAGAAAAAAGGTTAACGTCATAATTTATCCATTTAGTAATATTATATTTGTCTACTCTTTCTATACTGGTCATCAACTCAGAAAGTCTTTACACTATCTCGATGACATTTTATAGAATTATTATGGCTCCGACCCCGATATGTCCAAATGGAACCGAATTGTCAGCCTCACAGAGGCTTCTGACTACAAATCGATGCAAGAATAGGAATATAAATTTACATATGGTATGTAGTTCTTTGGCTCAAAATCATACGTAAAATTATTATTAAGTTATTTCATTATATTCGTACCCCTCTTTTCTCATAGATGCATAGGAAGGGTGAAAAAATATTGTTTTATGAGCAGAAATATGGGGTTTCGTTAAAAAGAACTCTTTGAATAAAGCCCAATCTGTTTTTTTTAGTTTTTTCTTTATAAAAGACTTGCGATTTGGTGAACTTCAAAGAAATTAATATTTCTCTTATAAACGCTCAAAGCCTTCTCTAGCATTATTTTGAATTTATTTCCATTTTAATAGCGTTAAAATGCATGCGTGTCTCATCAGCGAGACACGGCTTATACCTTCATTACTTTCCAATATTTTTGAACTACGTATTCAGCGTTCTCCAGGTTTTTTTTATCATGATCTTATTTATACCTCTCTTAGAAGAGTAGGCATTTTTGGCGTACTTCAAGGTGGTGTTCTTCCCCTACTTCTTTTTTTCTATTTTGGTTGATTCTGTGGTTGAACAACAGTTAAATGTAATTATCATTTATATGCTAATGAACTTCAAGGATATTCTTACTATAGTGTCGATGGAACAGTCAATGGACGAGTAAAGAGGGTCTTGTGATAAGTCCAGCTAAATCACAGGTTATCATTATGTGTAGTCAGTAACTTCTGTCAAAAATATGTTTAGCTGAAAATATGTAACGCTGTTAATTAAAAGCTATGTTATCCATATTTTGTGATGGTCAAAGCCCTTGATCTATTCATTGAATAACATTTCTCATTACATCCTCAAGTAAATGATGCTAGCCATAAGATTTTCTTCGAAATTTTCTTTCACTTCGAGCCAAAGTACATATATGTCAAACTCTACTTCTGCCTATCCTTAATTATGGAGACTTTTTTTATTCTAATCTAAACGTACATTTTTTAATAGATTGGAACGACTTCAAAACCTGTGTATTTGACACATGTTCCGCCTTAAAACCTTTGACCATATAACTGAGCACCGGCCAATATTTTGTTAAAAAGATTTCAATACCTTTCAACCCACGGCTTTGAATTACATTCTAAAAACAAGTACACTCTCCTATAACCCATCTTTATCCTTCCCTAATACTAACGTATAGATGTTTTGCATTAGTTTTTTTAAACATTTACACTATTGCTGTATTTTACACGTTTATATCTATGTAAATGTATTATTATATACTTTGTTTTGTAGTAGAGTTTACTATTAATAAGTCTAAATCATCACTTATAGCCCACTATAGTACTTGTTTTTCTAACTCAGTGAATTGTGGTTAACCGTATATGATTGTGCTTGTAACAATGAGTCTGCTACTGCATACTTAATTTTCTAAACTTACAGTATCGTAAATAAATAAGTAATTTGACTCCTTAAAACCACTCAAATATCGTTTTTCAACGTCAAATCGAATCCAACCACAATGACAGTACTGTCCTCCATTTTTTGTGTCGCCATCTTTAATTATTATAATATGATAGTATCAAATTGTATTGTCATGCGTAGTACACACACATGCTGGATTAAACATTTATCGATTATATAAAAATGGGTGAAAAATTAATTACAAAATTTGATCCAGATTGATAAACAAGAGATGAATAGGTAAAGTAAATAAAAGCGTTATGTATATTGCACGGTTACCAACTATTTATTGATCGTGACCACCTATACTCTGATAATGTTATGCTATTAATGAATATTGTTAATGACATTGCTTTTGTATTTAAATATTATTAATGATATTACAAAAAAATATCTGTACTGTTTGCAAATACACGAATAAATTCATTTTAGGAATGCTGGAGAGACGATGTGTCATACCACGAGGCCGGGCAGTTGGCGGCAACAGTGTGACCAATTTAATGATGTACTTGCGAGCTCTACCAGATGAACTTAACAAGATGGCTGCCGATGGAAATTACGGATGGTATGTTGTTTTCAATTAAAAATGAAAACATTATCGTTATTTACTTTTGCAGATATGATTATATTTAGTTGCATTTCTTCATTTTTACTTTCTTTGAAGAACTTTGGTGTCTTTTGAGTCAATTAACAACTAGTGGTGTATTTTATTAATGGAAGCTCCAATCGACGTAAATCTAAAGTTCTACAAAAACCGGAATTATATTATTAAATATTTGTAGATAGGATAATATTAAAGAAAATAATAGTAATAATAATAATAGAATTCGAAACCAAATATTCTGGATTTGCTTCTAAAGCTGAAAGCTTATACTTTAGTTCGGAAGCCATTTGATGAATTGTTGTGATTTTTTTCATTTTATAGTTTCTTTTGAGTAATAATATTAATAATTATTTTTAATCTACAGGTCCTACGACGAAATTCTTCCATACTTCATACGTTCAGAAAGCGCTTATCTTAAAGATGAAATAGGTTCTAAAATTCATGGTGTTGAGGGTGAGCTCAACGTTGAAGAAACACGATTCAGGTAAATCGGTGAATCTAATGAAATGTAGACATATATAATAATTTTTTTATCAAAAAAATGTCAAACACGACGACTTGCAAATAATCTGTATTGACATTATTATTGTTTGCAGAATTATGAGGCTGAACCAATACTAGGGACAGCATTAAAATAAGTTTTTGTTACCGAAATTAATTTATTGACTGTCGATGAAAACATTGAAAGAAACCTTCTACTGTATTTATTTATCAAAATGTTAGAGGCAAAAAAGGTTGCCATATAAAAAAGTGCATAAGGTTCCTTATATGACGTAGGTGACCACTAAATAACGCTTTAAATTCACCTACTAAGTGATTGACAGAAATTAAAATGTTTATTATGGACTTTGTCACTCTACTCTAGTCATAGAACTTAGAAACTGGAAACTTTGTGCAGAAGATGCTTATAAAATATAGGCAATAAATAAGGATTTTTTTTATAAATTCATCCCTAAAGAGTTGAGTAGAAATAAAGATGTTTATTACGTTTCATAAACCCTTATTTACGTTTTACTATCTATAGCCGACGACCTCGCTTCCGCACTATGATTATTTACATGACATTCGAGTGTTTAATTAAAAAAACCTTCTTAAAGCGGGCGTAGGTTAGAAGCTTTGCTCGCGGATAGTCTAGTCTTAATAAAGAATGGCACAGAAATATATGGAGCAGCACAAATATTGGGCACGACACCAGTCCGAAATTTCAGCCCTTGACAAGTCTCGAACTTCGAGCTGCCTACCGACTGTCGATAAACATTTTATTGTTGCCGAATTGTAAGTAGCTGATACCGAAAAAATGTTTTGCCCTTATCCTATCTTGCTCACAGTAGACATTGGCATGGGCCGAATAAAAGGTCTGGCTCGTACACGGTTTGCTAAGGTACGCTCGGTGGTTGCCTATGTCTTAAAAATAACCTTCTGTAACATTTTGAATTTCTAGTCACAGCTCCTTGCGTTGTGTGTTGTTTGTAAGCCAGTAAGTCATTCAAAATATCCTTTTGTGTATATCATAGATAAGGTAGCCCAAAGTCAGCATATTAGTTGAGAAATAATATCGTGAAGCCCTTTCCTTAGCGCTATTTATAGTTAACCTTTCATAAATTTGTATTTAACATTTAAACACAGTAAAATGGAACCCAAACAAATTCTAGATATGTGCTCAATAGTTATAATTTTAAATAATTTTAAATTAAAATTCCAAACGAACGAGACCTGCGGGTAAAGCTATGGGTGTGGGAAAGATAAAAACATTTCGTCATATATTTATAATATTTTCTGCGAAAAAATAATAATAATATATAAACCTATATTTAATTTATTTCTCATAGAACAATACTGGCAGCACCTATGTTGGCAGCACTCGCATTAAAAGGACATATACTCGAAGATTACAACAAAGGACGTGGCTTCTCTTACACCCAATCAACGCTACGAAATGGACGGCGATGCAGTTCTGCAAAGGCTTTCTTGCATCCCAACCGTTTTAGGCCTAATCTACATGTTCTCCCCGAAGCAAAAGCTCTTAAGATCGATATAAACTATGACAACGATGCAGAATCCGTTCACTACGTGTGGCAATCTAAGAAACGCACCGTAAAAGCGCGTAAAGAGATCATCATAACCGCGGGCCCTATTGCTTCTCCGCAATTGTTGATGTTGTCTGGTATAGGCCCAAAAGATCATTTAGAAACATTTGGCATAAAAGTTGTGAAAGATTTGCAAGTTGGTCAAACACTGTACGATAGAACCATTTATCCAATGCAATTCACTATTATTAATAAAAAAGGAGCAAGTTTTGTGTCCGAAAACACTTTTAACTTGCAAAACCTGGGGAGGTATCTTCTACACAACGAGGGTCCTCTCACCGCGGCATTAGCTACTGAAGTCGTCGGATATATCACAACATCCATAGGAGAGCAAGACGATACGCCTAATGACATAAAGTATGTGCTTTACGCTGGTACAGTGTTGAGTGATGGAGGATTGATGTACTCTAGAATGTATAATATAGATCCAAATTATTTTCTGACTTTAGCAGGAGATGAACTTTTTGCCGAGAGTTACACTCTCGCCACTCATCTCGTTCAGCCAAAGTCCAAAGGGTATATAAGACTTCGAAGTTCTGATCCAAATAGCCAACCCCTCGTATTTGGAAATTATTTGACCAACACAAGTGATGTCAAAGCTTTCATAGAAGGTATACGCTATTCAAATAAATTAGTTCTATCAGAACCATTAACATATTTTCATCCGAGACTTGTGAAAGTAAAATTTCCCAACTGTCCCGATCTTGTTTATGACAGTGATGAGTATTGGGAGTGCGCCATCAGATCGGTAGTTGGTAGTGATCGGCAACCTATAAGCACTTGCAAGATGGGCCCATCGGATGATCCAGATGCTGTTGTTGACCCCGAACTTAAAGTTTATGGAATCAAGAATCTGAGAGTAGCCGGTAACTGTGCCATTCCTCGGCCTGTGAGCGGAACTTCTCATGCTACATCTATTGCCATCGGAGAAAAGGCTGCTGATATGATCAAAGCAACTTGGCATCAGAGAGATTCAGAAAAATTGCAGTATTACGATTACGATGCTGCTAATTGACTAAAATATTAATGTATACAAATCAATAAAAACATTTTTTTTTCAAATCATTTAATGACTTATTTATTCTCTATTTTAGGATTAGGTAATGGAAATCTCATTTATAAAAGAATTTATCGGTTTATTTTCTACACAATATTACCGAATAGATTGAATGTCAATTAGAAACATACACATAGAAATAGTTTTCTACTTTTTGGAAAATTTCAAAATATTGAAAATTTATTATTTGTTATATTTTTATTCTCAAAAAAAGGACAGAGATTCATGTAAGGTCTTTTATATTTAATCTTATGATATCATAAACGAAACATTTAATAATGCTGAAGTATTACTATGCTATATATCTTTAAAGACGTCAGAAAGGTATTTAATATTTTACAATGATGTTGTAATCTTAAAATAATAGAATATTCCCACAATATTTCGAAAAACCAAAGTATTAAACGTGTCGTTTGTTTATACATCCTTCTATTAAGATAACAGTTCATATATTCAATAACACCAGTCATTTTCGTACGGAATGTTTATTCGCAAATATGATACAATCAGAACAGCTTTAGTTAGGAAAACACAGCTGAGGTGAAAATTTTGATTGCGTATCTTAAAATAAATTTTGGTGGTCCAAATATATAACCCAAAAATTATTTGTTCCAAAGCCGTATATCAAGTAAAATATCAATAGAACATGTACTTTTATTAAATTTCGCTGAAAAAATAAATACTTCTGTATCCAATAAACAATAAAAAAAATAGGACACAAATTCACAATGTCATCCATTTTATGTCAAATCCAGAGTTATGAAAATCTGGAACAAGACTGTGTACACGTGAGACGAAAATAGTTACGTGTATTTATATAACGCTTTGCAGTTTTATACTGTAGAAGCTATGTCAACATCTGGAATAGAAGCTATCATGATTATCACTTAACTCTACTACTAATTAATCAATTAACATATTATTATTTAATTAGTTGACAGAGACATCTGTTTCTTTTATAAGCAACCATGACAAAAGTGTAGTTTTTGTAAGTCTCCACTAGATGGTGGTATTTATTTTATTTTTAATAAATATTTTAATAATTATTTTATTTTCAATAATTTAATAACACCATATCCATGTTAGTGACTTTAATGTTGTCACTAACTGTGAAGTTCCTGACAAACTCCTGGATGCAATACTCCTGACAAACTCCTGGAATCAACTGGTATCATAAGAGAACATCAAACATATGACAATTTGAACATAAGTTGATGTCGTGTGATATCTCATCATCATCGCACGTACATATTATAGTGGTTTATCAACTTATCTTATAGAACTAAAAGAATTAAAAAAATAATAAAGTAGTTATTTTTAAATATTATTTATGATTCTTTGTTCATTTCTTTCTTTGCGTAGTTATACGCCGTGTGTCTAGACGGCAGTATTGAGATCCGTAATATATCATCTGAAAGGCTTAGAATGACGTAATATTAATGAAAGGTAGACTTTAATTTTACTTTATAAAAAGCTTAAAATTATACGGAATATATTTCGTTAAAGTGTCACTGGCGTCATTTACCTGGGTTTTTAAGATATACTTTGGTCGATTTTGACCTTAGCTTTTGAGAGTTGAGAGAAAAGAAATCTCAGCACCGTTTACTAATTATTACGGTGAGACCAATATGTAAATTTTAGAAAAATTTCTCCCATTGCCAAAAAATAAGTACAACTTGCTAGGGTTATTTAACAGAATACTTGCAATTAACAAAAATGTTAATATACGGTTTACATACCTGGAAATAAGTTTAAACTAAATTAAAATAGAGATAATTTAATCAAATAGAAACCAGGACATCCACAAAATGTGTATAATTAAATGCATTGTTAAGTTGAGATGTACAAATATTGTAATCTCGATGTTATTCATAACAAAGCGTGTCAGCAACATTAACTAATGCAGTCAAGATAATTATTCACTTTTTCCTTTGAGATAGGAAGGTTCTTGCTATAGTAGTATTAAATATATAGTTTGCATTACAATTTATATAACACACATCAATAGCGACGCTACCAGAAGACTTCAATTTAAAACTAAAACATGTTATCTTAACATCATTATCACAAGTATCTGATATTGAAAATTACTCATAATATAATAGAGAGGGAATCATATGATTCAAACTGATAATGTAAGGACTGTAGGCGGCGTGGTAAAAATTTATTTACGACTTTATTAAAATTTAAAACTGCGTTATTTACGAACTGCATTTCAGAAATCCTAAACTAATGAAGGGAACTGAAACCAGTAAATAATAAAGTCAGGTTTACGGTCCAATCATTAATAGCAAAAATGATTTTTAGAAAGACCTTTAAACTATGCAATTTATATAAATGTAGAATAAGATAATATTGGGAGATATCAGATTTACTAAATAAAATACAATAACAACAATTGTTTTTCAAGTTGGGATCGAAAAAGAACTCTAAAAGCGGACGCCTTTTTAAGGCAACCTCTTTTTATAAGACGCCCTTTTTAAGGCAACCTGTTTTTATGAGACGCTCTTTTTAAGGCAACCTCTTTTTATGAGACGCCCTTTTTAAGGCAATCTCTTTTTATGAGACGCTCTTTTTAAGGCAACCTGTTTTTATGAGACGTTACTAGAAAATTGCTATCCTTAGCGCGTGCGTGGCCTGTGAAGAACATAAGTATTATGGTCGACAAATTCCGATTAGTGGCGCCTATAGTCTATGTATAGGCAACATCCTTGCCTGCCAGGTTGACGAGACGTTACCAGAAAATTGATTATCATCATCGCGTGCGTAGTCTGTGTATGTATAGGTAACGGTAAAGGAGTGTGATTAGCAAATTCCCGTGAGTGGCGCCTATGGTATATGTATAGGCAACGTCCGTGCCTGCCTTTTACTTCAGCCTTGCCTATAACCCCGTCAACTGGTCAACAATTTCCTATAACTGGCGCCTACGATCAGCAACGTCCACGCTTGCCGGATCCTAAGCTGCCTAATCGACGGCTTGACAGATTGACCACTGGTGACACAAGATACAAAAGCATCTCTTCCTATATTTGAAAAGATACGTAAAATTTTTATTATTAATTTAGTAACTGAATGCGGAGAGATCATGAGAATGATGATGGATGATGAGAATTAGGATAGATAAGAGACTATTTCGCTCTGCGTATGACCTTTCTGGCGTCGAGTTTATTCCGTAGTTTTACAGTTTATACCGAAAATGATTTTTTGGTAGGCGGTACCGATGCATTTAGAGATTTTGAAAATATAACTCAAAGCTATAAATAGAGAATCATTTGCATTCGTCATTGTGTTAAATTTAATATGAGGATTTGGAGTTATCGAGAATTTTATTGAAAAATAGTCAAATAAAAATCAATAATTTTTTTCGCTTCATAATTTATTATTTACAAATTTCTGTTTTCAACGAGATATAAACGCGTTATAGTGTCTAATGTGTATAGGTGTAGGCACACTGTTTCACCTTCATGGTGATGTGATTTGTGTATAACAACAATACTTCTAAATTTCGATAATAATGTTCTTAGTTTTTTACATTATGAAGCTCACCGTCTACAATATGTACTGACATCAAACAAATTAATGATCTTAACTGATCGATTTACTAAATAAAATACAATAATGTAAAATTATTTTTCAAGTTGGAACCGAAACCGCAGAGTTTGCCCGTTTCGTTGTTTTTTTTTAAGAATTTTTATATATTTTTAAGGTTTCGCACCACGAAAGGAAAAAGGGAATCCTTACGAGATTACTTACATCTGTGTCTGTACACAGTTGTCACAGCTGTTTTTCTCAGAAACTGCTTGACGTAGAAACTTAAAATTTTATATAGGAGAAGACGTGGAAACTTAAATTTTATATATTTTATATATGAGCCGCACATATTTTATAGTAAACGTTTAAAAATGTTTGTATGGAAATATTAGAAGGGCGAGAGGCAAATTAAGTATCCGAATTTTATAAATAGTGTTGGGGTGTCGTTTGAAAGAGTCAGTTATAAGGGTATCAAAATATTTTTCTATTAGGTAATAAAAAATATACTATCTCTCTCAACTTTGTTTCCGAATCTACTAGACCTAAAATTACGAACAAGCAGGGTTTTAAATGTGTAACTTAAATTAAAATAACAATTGAATTAAAAAAATTGTCTTGCTGAATCAAATATTTAGATATTTAGGAGGCCTTCCTGATGCAGGTATTCCTAAAAGTGGTCATTCCGAAAAAGTGTGGTTTGGGAGATAGTTATCAGTCAATAGAGAGGTCAAAGTACCATTAATATTACCGGCTTAATTCCCACCCAATTTTTAAGGACGCTAAATACAAAAGGATTTAACGATTTCCATACATATACGTATAGAACCCAGGGATTTCCTATCCGCGCTACGAAGTTTCGAAAGTGAGAATACCTGGCCCTCTTAATATGTCTGTTTTAATTACAGTACTCGTCTAATAAGACCGCCCGGTGAACCTCTATTAGTTTTCATGGCGTTCTGTAGTTTCTAGTGTGCTGGTAATACGCCTCCTTCTGCCGAATGCGATCCGCAGAGTTTTCAAGGTGGAATTCCACCAGAAGTTCTTTTTTTGGGATAAGTCAGATTTTGTCCAAGCCACTTCGGTACTGATGACTAAAAGGTCAGAAGCCACACCATTTGTGAGAAATAAATGACTGATAATTTTACTGTAATCCTGGTGTACTTGCCGGAAAAATTCGAGCCTCATGTTCTAGTACGGGCACGCCGTGAATCGAAAGAGGATAATAATATTTTAGGGTCACTTAAAAAAATGTTCAGTTCGACTCTCCACTAGCAAAAATATCCCGCAAGCACGCTAGAGACGAGAGTTACATCAATATCACTCTATCTCAAGGGTCGTAAGAACGTTGTTAGCATTTGGAACAAATTACACAGCGAGAGGCGGTTCTGGTGGATGAAGCCTCCCAAGATCTCTCCATGCTGATTAAGGTGCCTCACGGACCATAGACGAGATTGCGTTCTGCATAGATTGCGATTGCGTCTTCTCTCAGAAATGCTGCTCCATTAACGGTTGTGGTAACTCCAAAATGCAATTGTTTTGCTGCCCTTCTAGTAGCCGGATCACAGATCAATAGATTGGAGAGGTTATTCCGGGTTTTTAAGGTCATTTTCTATGGTAACTCTTTTGTGACGTCATAAATTATAAGAAAAGACAGTTTTACACTTTTTTTCTTGGTTCTTAGCCCTTTGAGGGACGAAACCACTTTTTGTAGCTTCTTGGTATTCTCTGCATTCTTTGCTTTTTCAACGACGCCACTATTCCTCATAGATAAGGTCTTCAAAATCATATTCCATTTTGTTTGGCTTTAATATATTTTTTAAGGCTGTCGTTACTTCTTGACAGAATTGTGACGTTTTTTTTCCATCAAGAAAAATAAGACAAATTCTGAAACCGTGTGAGGATATCTTTTAATTTCTTTCATGTATTAACGTACGGGTGTAGTGATTTCCTTTCTCCAAGCGGGCAGCACTCCAGCTCACAGCGGATAAAGTGGGTCTTTTCCAAGGTCTGTCTTGACCGATTTCGCTCGGCTTAAGTCAATTCCAACTCTCCTCTTATTTTAGTAAGCTCTTACTCCAAAAGAACCACTTTGGCTATAACATTTTCCCTCCAGCGGAATATCCTATCACGGGTGTTGGCCGACGTCATTGAAATTTTAGTATATCCTATTCTTACTTACCGCACTCCTTCCTTGGGCCACGAGGATTTTTATTGATAGGAGAGATTTATATTCTGTCTCATCTTCCCTCTTCTTTTCCTTCACATGCTCGCTTAAATGCGATGATGTGTGTGGCATGAACGGATCCTGTAGTACTTAGAGGGTTTATAAGTGGTTTAATTATAACAGCCTCCTTCTCAGGGAGCAAGATCCTCGAGAACTCAGAACTGACTGAACGCACTCTCTTTCCTTCCCTTTCTGGGGATCATCTGTTTCACGCATTCTAATTGTTCAGAGTAATAAGCTAAAAGTAAATAATAACTGAAAACTAATTATTTGAGAAAAGCAGATACTATTAATTGATCATTATAAGGAAAATGAATGGCGATTGTAAAGAAAATAAGTAGTGACTAAATCTAATTATTTTTCCTAGAACTAGTAACAGAAAATCCTGCCAAATATGAGAAAAACTGGCACCAAGAGACTGATAAAAATTTGAGGGTTCCTGATGTTAATATATTGCCTACTATATTTTTCACATGCGTAAAAGCATGGTGCATATTTAAAAAATTGTAAAATTTAAGATAATCGGTATAGTTTTCCTAGTGATATAGGATAACCGCCATGGTTTTTTTAAAGCAGATTTTACCTAGCCTGTTTCTTTCACAATTTTTTTTCATTAGTTTCATAAATAGGGTGGGGAGATGAAGATTCTATATTCGCTTTTTTATAATGTCTTTCACAATGCCAGACACAGGCGCTGACGATAGGCAATTTTTGGCGACTTGATTTTACGTTTGTTACAAAATTAATGTCATATGCATTCATTTTATAATAAAATTTTCGAAACAGAAATTATAAAAGTTGTTCTTGCATGCCTGTTTTCGGAAAATAATAAGAGAAAAATCACAAGTTGGAAAAAGAAATCACGTAATCATAGTTAGATTTGATTCCAAAATATGACTTGAGGAAACATGCGTGGAGTAATGAATTATATAATTTTTACTTTGACAATTTTATTTCAAAATAAATATCATATTCTTGGAGAAAAATTAATAACAGTCTTGCGATTTTCCCAAAATTACTCGTAAAATCCGTGTTAGAGTTTTGTATGTTACGTTTGTTTACCTACAAGTACACATACGCACACAAACGTATAAGACAACACCCGCAAAGCGCACATAGATTTCACAAAACCAGTGTACACATAACATGAATCACTCACATGTTACGTGTAAATACGCCACTCATTACGTATACAAGCAAACGTAAATGCAATCACATTACATATGTGACTACTTTCCTGTTGTATGTGTGTGTGTTTGCAATTTCTCTTTCAAAAACTTGTCAAATTTAAATGAAATTTAGTACAAATGTTACTGACAATAGAAGTAAAGCCATTAAGTATTATTAATCAACTTCAAAAAAAGGAGGGGGTTCTCAATTCGGTTGTATTTTTTAGATTATAGGGTGCATCTTTGGAGTCGCCCCAAGGGTAATAACATTATATGTATTCATGAGGATTTAAGAGAGTTCCGTAAACTAAATACTGACAATATGGTGTAGAAATGGAATATTTACTTCTAAATGGCATACTATAAAACAAAACTAGTCTAAATTTTTATTAGTGGACATGCAGCAAAAACCTTCCAACAACAGCATTATTTTATTTACCAGATAGTAATTGATATTTGAAATCTAAAAATGTGTACAATTCATGAAAAAATACACAAGTTTTCCCACGCGAAGAGTGGACGGGATTGATAGTTTTCACGCTAATGTAATAAAGGAGATAGTTTTGTTTAATAATTTTTAGGGATTCACGCAAAACCTACTAGTCTGATTGACATACAATCTTACTCAGTATGATAGTTTATAGTTAACATATTATCGTAGCCTATATAGTATGTACATATGATATATAATTTTTGAGATATAGTTGATAACGTCAAAGCATTTGATGATGTTCGGTATGATGTATTCGCTTACGTTGAGTGAGAACGGAAAGGTGAAGCGTTTGGCACAGGTATATTGTAAACGCATCTTATTTTAAGTAAAATAAAGCACAGGACTGCGTTTACCAAAAAGAATCCATTGAACAAACCTTAATCAAAATAATTTAATTACAACCATATGAAGTCAGGGCCAAAACGGTAGTAGAGAGGTAGACTCATTCTAAATTTTGATATTTTTCGTACAATATTGTGAAATATAAGTTAATTAAATCCAGTCTTGAAAAAAATTCAAATTTGATTGAAAAATAAGCCAGTTGTAAGCTTCTAAATTTGAAGATACGGATAGAGTTGGGTGCATTCCCGTCTCTTTTCCTCTCATAGAATATAATGTGTAATATTAAAAATGACCTCACAACACAGTATTGCCGTCCCTCTCTTAAGGTTAAATTTAAACTTTTATAACTCGGTGAATTTTTAAGATTAAAAAAAATTTTCTCTCTTCATCAGCTTGTTCCTTCAAATTATGAGTAATGAAATAAAAAAAATTTAGTCAAATACCCAATTGTTAGTTTGTTATATATTCGGACATTTTTCTACAAGATAGAGCCAATATGTCAAATATAGAATGAAATATTTCGATTTGGTTCGATATTTTTGTATGATATGACTAATTGAACCGTCTTTTTTAGTTATCTTTTAAATAATTTAGTTTCTAGATACTGATTCAACAGATACAGATCTTATTATTTGGATAATTAAAGATTATACCGAAACTGGCTGTCCACTTGTCTGTGCATGTAATAAATTTGAATGATTTCCATATAATTGTTTATTTTGCTTTACTTTGTCGATAATCATCATATGTATCAATTACAGTTTGGGCCAGAAGCAAAATTTATTAAATTTTTAAACATCATGACCGGTTTTTATCAGTTATGTTATGCACTGTATTCATTTTTTAATTTATTTAAGTCTCCAGATAGTTTTTCCAGCAAAAGTTTTTCTCTATTTTTTTTTATGTGAAACATCTAATGGCGCGTTTGCATGAGATAAAAAGACGTATAGCTCTTTCTGAATTAATTTGGATCAGCATTGTATCTTATATTAAACTGTCTTAATATGTTAAAAGTGTATATAAATATATATATATATATATATATATATATATATACACACACACATATGTATGTATGTGTGTATATATATATATTTTTTTAAATCATATTTCGAAGCCATAAATCAAATCGTATTTTGAACGGAGAAATATAAAGATAATGTAGACTTTGTGGGCGTTATAAAATCAATGGAAGTTTTGATAGGAATGTGTTGAGAAAGATTCTCAGTGGGCATCCTCAAGCTACCATTGTACTCCAGAAATCAAATCTCGACTATTTTTTGACAGTATATAAGCGAAAAAACCAATGACATTAATATCATTATAATAAAGCATTATAAAATTACATAATATGTGTTCATTTTCATTACTAACGGTTAAAAATATTATAATAATCCAAAATTGTTTATTCAGTCTCATTCTAATGGAAAATGGATATTTATAAATAACGCTTTCAGATTTTGTGATGGTTGTTATCAAAACTTGCAATCGATTGTACCAATATTAGCAAATTTATCATATTGTCCTTTTGCATACTAATTAAAGTGGCACTAGGTACAATATTATGGAACAAAATAATTAATTTATATTATCAGAGAAACATTCAGAACAAAAGCAAATGTCAAATTTTCAACAGATTTACGATGAATATGAAGAATGTATTTCTTATATAGGTATAATAGTTGCTATCATTTTATAAATGCATTAATAAAGCCATGTTATTTGCCATAAATCACATAATTGTGTGAAGCAATTAATTTTAGGTGCTGAATGAAATATAGCTCAAAGAATCTACAATCTACATTAATTTTTAAATTGTTGATATTGCACATATATCTGCTATATTTCAAATTGTTGATGTCGCACATATTTCTGCTATATTTCAAATTGTTGATGTTGCACATATTTCTGGTATACTTCAAATTGTTGATGTTGCACATATTTCTGCTATATTTCAAATTGTTGATGTTGCACATATTTCTGCTATATTTCAAATTGTTGATGTTGCACATATTTCTGCTATACTTCAAATTGTTGATGTTGCACATATTTCTGTTATATTTTAAATTGTTGATGTTGCACATATTTCTGCTGTACTTCAAATTGTTGATATTGCACATATTTCTGCTATATTTCAAATTGTTGATGTTGCACATATTTCTGCTATACTTCAAATTGTTGATGTTGCACATATTTCTGCTATATTTCAAATTGTTGATGTTGCACATATTTCTGCTATACTTCAAATTGTTGATGTTGCACATATTTCTGCTATATTTCAAATTGTTGATATTGCACATGTTTCTGCTATATTTCAAATTGTTGATGTTGCACATATTTCTGCTATACTTCAAATTGTTGATGTTGTACATATTTCTGGTATACTTCAAATTGTTGATGTTGCACATATTTCTGCTATATTTCAAATTGTTGATGTCGCACATATTTCTGCTACATTTCAAATTGTTGATGTTGCACATATTTCTGGTATACTTCAAATTGTTGATGTTGCACATATTTCTGCTATATTTCAAATTGTTGATGTTGCACATATTTCTGCTATATTTCAAATTGTTGATGTTGCACATATTTCTGGTATACTTCAAATTGTTGATGTTGCACATATTTCTGCTATATTTCAAATTGTTGATGTCGCACATATTTCTGCTATATTTCAAATTGTTGATGTTGCACATATTTCTGGTATACTTCAAATTGTTGATGTTGCACATATTTCTGCTATATTTCAAATTGTTGATATCGCACATATATCCCCTATATATCAAATTGTTGATATTCCACATATTTCTGGTATATTTCAAATTGTTGATATTCCACATATTTCTGCTATATTTCAAATTGTTGATGTCACACATATATCCCCTATATATCAAATTGTTGATATTGTACATATTTCTGCTATATTTCAAATTGTTGATGTCGCACATATATCTGCCATATTTCAAATTGTTGATATTCCACATATTTCTGCTATATTTCAAATTGTTGATGTTGCACATATATCTGCCATATTTCAAATTGTTGATATTGAACATATTTCTGCTATACTTCAAATTGTTGATGTTGCACATATTTCTGCTATATTTCAAATTGTTGATATTGCACATATTTCTGCTATATTTAAAATTGTTGATATTGCACATATTTCTGCTATATTTCAAAGTGTTGATGTTGCACATATTTCTGCTATACTTCAAATTGTTGATATTGCACATATTTCTGCTATATTTCAAATTGTTATATTGCATATATATTTGCTATATTTCAAATTGTTGATATTGCACATATATCTGCTATATTTCAAATTGTTGATATTGCACATATTTCTGCTATATTTCAAATTGTTGATATTGCACATATTTCTGCTATATTTCAAATTGTTGATGTTGCACATATTTCTAGTATACTTCAAATTGTTGATGTTGCACATATTTCTGCTATATTTCAAATTGTTGATGTTGCACATATTTCTGCTATACTTCAAATTGTTGATGTTGCACATATTTCTGCTATATTTCAAATTGTTGATATTGCACATATTTCTGCTATACTTCAAATTGTTGATGTTGCACATATTTCTGCTATATTTCAAATTGTTGATGTTGCACATATTTCTGCTATACTTCAAATTTTTGATGTTGCACATATTTCTGCTATATTTCAAATTGTTGATATTGCACATATTTCTGCTATACTTCAAATTGTTGATGTTGCACATATTTCTGCTATATTTCAAATTGTTGATGTTGCACATATTTCTGCTATACTTCAAATTGTTGATGTTGCACATATTTCTGCTATATTTTAAATTGTTGATGTTGCACATATTTCTGCTATACTTCAAATTGTTGATATTGCACATATTTCTGCTATATTTCAAATTGTTGGTGTTGCACATATTTCTGCTATACTTCAAATTGTTGATGTTGCACATATTTCTGCTATATTTCGAATTGTTGATATTGCGCATATTTCTGCTATACTTCAAATTGTTGATGTTGCACAAATTTCTGCTATATTTCAAATTGTTGATGTTGCACATATTTCTGCTATACTTCAAATTGTTGATGTTGCACATATTTCTGCTATATTTCAAATTGTTGATATTGCACATGTTTCTGCTATATTTCAAATTGTTGATGTTGCACATATTTCTGCTATACTTCAAATTGTTGATGTTGTACATATTTCTGGTATACTTCAAATTGTTGATGTTGCACATATTTCTGCTATATTTCAAATTGTTGATGTCGCACATATTTCTGCTATATTTCAAATTGTTGATGTTGCACATATTTCTGGTATACTTCAAATTGTTGATGTTGCACATATTTCTGCTATATTTCAAATTGTTGATGTTGCACATATTTCTGCTATATTTCAAATTGTTGATGTTGCACATATTTCTGGTATACTTCAAATTGTTGATGTTGCACATATTTCTGCTATATTTCAAATTGTTGATGTCGCACATATTTCTGCTATATTTCAAATTGTTGATGTTGCACATATTTCTGGTATACTTCGAATTGTTGATGTTGCACATATTTCTGCTATATTTCAAATTGTTGATATCGCACATATATCCCCTATATATCAAATTGTTGATATTCCACATATTTCTGGTATATTTCAAATTGTTGATATTCCACATATTTCTGCTATATTTCAAATTGTTGATGTCACACATATATCCCCTATATATCAAATTGTTGATATTGTACATATTTCTGCTATATTTCAAATTGTTGATGTCGCACATATATCTGCCATATTTCAAATTGTTGATATTCCACATATTTCTGCTATATTTCAAATTGTTGATGTTGCACATATATCTGCCATATTTCAAATTGTTGATATTGCACATATTTCTGCTATATTTCAAATTGTTGATGTTGCACATATATCCCCTATATATCAAATTGTTGGTATTCCACATATTTCTGCTATATTTCAAATTGTTGATATTGCACATATATCTGCCATATTTCAAATTATTGATATTGCACATATATCTGCTATCTTTCAAATTGTTGATATTGCACATATATCTGCTATATTTCAAATTGTTGATATTCCACATATTTCTGGTATACTTCAAATTGTTGATGTCGCACATATATCCCCTATATATCAAATTGTTGATATTGCACATATTTCTGCTATATTTCAAATTGTTGATGTCGCACATATATCTGCCATATTTCAAATTGTTGATATTCCACATATTTCTGCTATATTTCAAATTGTTGATGTTGCACATATATCTGCCATATTTCACATTGTTGATATTGCACATATTTCTGCTATATTTCAAATTGTTGATGTCGCACATATATCCCCTATATATCAAATTGTTGATATTCCACATATTTCTGCTATATTTCAAATTGTTGATATTGCACATATATCTGCCATATTTCAAATTATTGATATTGCACATATATCTGCCATATTTCAAATTGTTGATATTGCACATATATCTGTTATATATTCCAATTTCTATGTTCAAAACTTATGAGACTTATTGAGAGACTAATTATTCTTCTAAAATATGAATAAACTTTTAGATTAATCAGACAAATGCAACATAGAATCCGATAAATGCAAAATAAATGAAACATCTTCATAAAACAAATCTTCATATATTCATTAAATGTCTTTACAATGAGAAATCCAAATAATAATAATACTAACATAAATACTTACACAGTAACAAATAATATTAATAATCATAAAACAAAATACAATCTTAATAATACTACCAGTAATACAAATCAATACACCCTAGTAGAAAATAATAATTTTCTCAAATACACATCCATTTCAAGTCCTTTTTACGCTTCATCTTGTATAGAAACTATACTTACAAAACTCTCCCACAGTATAAGATTGCTGCAATCTTCAATTCACTCATTAAGAGTTAACTCCAAACATAATATTATTTACATCTAGTAAAAAATTGTGCTAATGGTTTTCAGATCCACTCCATAAAACTATAAAATTGATTTGAAAAGCACCAAAATTTAAAAATTTTTGTATTTTGTTATAAACAACAGAATAACTTTAAAACTTGATAAATTCTTTCATGTACAAGCAGACATGTCATTAGTATATTCTGTATTCGGGAGTTTAACCACAAATAACATGCGTCATTAAAGTTTTCATTATAAATTCTAACAGAAATTAAGTCTAGGTTTAATACCTGAAAAGTACAGTAAACTCAAATAATCACAAACAAGCACAGTAGGTAAAGCTATATCAGTGCCAATGTCAAAAAAATGCAATTCTGGTTATAAAAAATTCAAATAAAACCCTCAAGACGTCAAATAGCTGATTCAGGGAAACCTCGTATTTAATACCATTTAAAGAAAAAAAAAAAATTATCAAATTATCTTTTATTTCAAATAGATGTGAAGGATTAAAGTGTAAGGCCTTTATTATAAGAATTAAATCCAAATCCTTAAATTGGTGCTGCGAAACGTTTTCTTATTTTCCCGATATGTAGTGTCTGAGATAGTGGTTCCACATTGGCACTGACGTTATGCTGATTGTCATATTTAGTAAAACAAAAATTAAAGCCTACAAAAATGCTTGATAATCGAAACATACCCTATTTTATGATGAGGCATTTTTTCAGAACTTCGGTACAAAATCACGAAGTAGGGAAAATTGCAAAAAATAAATTAATTTACTTCGAAATTCAAGAATTTAACACATTAAAAATTACAATAAGTAGCAAGTCATTATAGGAATGTATCTATGAGTACTGTAACAAAAACAAAGCAACCAGTACATAAAGAAAAGAAATCTTTATTTTATGCTCTTTTGTGTTTTATTCATTGTTCTAGGAAAATACATTTTTAACTGGCATTAACAATACAATTAATTCCAAATGGGAAGTTTTTAGAAAGTTTGTCTGCAAATGAAAAATATTATGGTTTGATAATAGTCTGGGAGAAATACAATGAACTTGTAAATAGTCTTCAACTAATTGAACATATATATTAGAGCCAACCATTTTTAAATTTTATATATTACTGCCATCCATATTTAAATTATCAAATTGGCTTGTTGACAAACATTCTCTTTTGTAATGGAATGGTATATAGAAGCATGTTCCCCTTATATTACTTTTCTTTAATTATTTACTAAATCTTACCTAAAATTTGCTAAAAACTTATTTAAAAATGTTAACTTGCTGCTTTTAAATGATCTTTAATGACTAGTGTTGTAATGATCTTAGCTATTTTTTAAAGTTAGAACATGAAATTATTTTGAAATATGCTATCTTCGTGATTCTGTACCTTACACATATATTGTTAGTGCATTTATAAATAACAAATAGTAAAATGTTCATTTTTGTAAAAAGTTTTCTACTTCTCGCCTATCATTTTAGCTTTAATCTTGACATGCATCAATCAGTCCTCTTAGCTTGAACAAACAATCTCAGTTTGAGATTGTTCCATTTGCATAACGGACGACCTGTCGATGTTGAGTCATCAGATTATATTGTATTTAATTCTGTAACTAATTATTAAATAAACACTTCACACACATTTAGACAAAAAATCTTTATACAATCCATTGTAATAGATTAAAACTAAATATTGAAATTTATAACTCAAATTGCATTCATCAATTAGTCAGTTTCGTAACTATTCACTGCTTATTGTAGCTTAACCTAACCTTAGTTAAATTAATGTATAGATGGCCATTGTTTATGGGCTAATTTATTATTGGACAATATACTGTTGAGTGTAAATCGTTTCTATAATTAGTAAGTCATATTTATATACGGCCATGCATTCACTTAGCAGCTAAATTTTAGTCAACGGTTTACAAAAAAATGAAGAGACTGGCTCATATTTAGGCTCTGCAAACTTCAAGTTTATGGACAATAAAATCCACACATTACATACATTTTCTATGATACATAAGCTTATATGCGAACGGTGGAGTTTCATGTTATAAAATTTACCTATTTATGTAGTGCTGATCGAGTACAATGTGTACTACGTTTAATGTTTGACATAGCATGCAGCATGTTCAAAATCAATTGTAAATAATAAATTATGTTGGATAACATAGTTGTCCATTATTAGTTTAATATACTGAAATAACTATGAATTAGATAGAACTATAACCCTCACAATTAGAGGACGCAGCGAGAGATATAGCCCTCACAATTAGAGGATGCAGTAAGAGATATAGCCCTCACAATTAGAGGACACAGCGAGAGATATAGCCCTCACAATTAGAGGACGCAGTGAGAGATCTAGTCCTCACAATTAGAGGACAAAGAAAGATATATAGCCATCACGATTAGAGGGCAGAGCAAGATAAATAGCCCTCACGATTAAAGGACATAGTAAGAGATATAGCCCTGACAATCAGAGGATGCAGCGAGAGATATAGCCTTCACAATCAGCGGATCAATTTACGCATCCTAAATAATGAATATGGGATGATCAATGACAACTTACCATTTAATGGTAAGTTGATAGTTCCAAAATGACTTACACAGGTTATTTACTGAAAATTATGTTAAGTATAGTCGTACTTACAAGTCACACTGCCAGTCAGTTGAAAGCCAGTTTTATTCTTAAATATATAAAACAAACTTTGTAAACTTTAATAGCAATTTGCTCCAGAAACAGCCAAAATGTCAACAAAACAAAAGCTAAAGACAAGAAAAACCTCACAAGTTAATGGCAATGTCATGTTCCTTTGATGGTAATACCTATATAACTCTGCAAAATGTTAATGGTTAAACATAAAAATAATTCAAAATACAATATAGTCAAAAATAATTCAAGATACAATGTATTACACATTGGCCAATCAACTACTTGTTTATTTGTTTAAAACGTAAACACATCACAATTATACAGCTTTTTAAATAATTTATCTATAATGATAAAGCAGATTATTCAGATATCAAGGCAATGAATATAATGCGAGACGTTTTTCCAAGAATTAAAATTTCTTGGCAGCAACGTTGGCGTCTAGTTTTAAATAGAAATGCTACCATTTTCTAATGTTATTGATAATTAATTTAATTATATAATGTCATAATTACACTAGCAAATGCAACCTAACGAATTACAATAAGTTATAGATTTCGATACCAGAATGAAAAACTGTAAAAACTTATGTTTTATAAAATAAGCAGAGCCAGAGATCAATATCTAATTCAGCTTAATATTTAATATGCAGCCAGTTTAGAAAAACTCTACTTTACACCACATACATATTTTAACATCGTCTTAGAAATAAAAGTAAGTACGTCCAATCCTAAATTAAGTTATTCTCTATAAACTTTACTTTTTATCAAACCTTACCTTCTTCAGGAACATATCAGTACAAATTTCTGCCGTAGTTCTCACCTGTTCGCCATTCCTTAGTCTACCGGCCGCTGTGTCTGCGTATACAACTCCATTGCTGTTTTCAGCATCAGAACTGAACTCTGAATCAGAAATTGAACCTTCAGACTCGCAATTTTCTCTCTCGCTCCGAGAAACAAACTTCTTCGGCACTTCTTTGGAAAGAATGGATGTTATTTTATTTTCATCGCTTTTCTCTCTATATTGCGTGACAATCTGCTTTGCTCGTTTTCTAATGTTTGCGGAGAAATCAGTCTTGCATTCGGCCGATGAATCCATTGAGCGAACTGAGTCAATGTCGTACTCATTGTTCTTAATATTTTTACAGCTATCATTGTCCTCAGCCGTATCGAGAGTCTCGATTGAGAGACCTATGTCTTTTCTAAATGCGTCATTGCCATTAAACTCGATTATGTCACAGTGTTTGCCTTCTACGCTTCCAGTTTTTATGAAAATACTGCCCTGATTTATAGATTTACCCATAAACTTAGGATTTTCGAGTTGAACTCGCACTTTATCTGCAGATGCACAAGATGAAAAGGTTGACACACTTGAAGTATCACAGTTGCATTCACACGGTGGCAGTTGGTAAGCCTTATCATCGATATAGAGGATGTCAACCTTATCATCATACAAAACAAATAGGAATGGCTTCCTGAAAGAGAATTCCAGTGGTGTGTGTGTCCACTTGACATCCTCGGTTCGGGTACGATGTCCAAATTCATCGACAAAAAATCCAAATTCTTTGTAACATATCAGGTATTCTGTCATATCATCTATTTTCTGTTCCTTGATTCTTATGATCGACATAGGATATGAATTCTTCTTGTAAGCATATACGGCAGGGGTGAGTGACACATCAGAAGCATCAAGAAATTCTTCGGTGGTATAGGAATTAAGATCCATTTCATAAAGTTTGTTAGTGCCCACAAGTACAGTGTGGCGGGTGAATAGAAGGCAGTTAACGGGGCTGGTCAGGTCCATGATGCGGAGCTGCTTAAAATGACACTTGCCAAAGTCCCACAGCATGAGGATGAGCTTCTTGGTGCCGGCAACGCAAAGCACAACGCGGTCTGTGCCATAACGTGCTGGTGACATCTACAAATGGGATATTTGTTTTATTTTTAATGACGAGGGATATATACAGTCATAATACAAAGAGTTTTTTAATAAGAAATAAAAAAACTAACCATTTTGACAAGAGAGGAACATTTAGATTATGCAAATATTAACGTCACGCAAATCAAATTTCGTATTAATTATATAAAGTTGGAAAACAAATTTATCAAGTACGTAAGTTTGTAAAAAAAATCCGTCAAGGCACATGTAATGAGTTAAGGGTACTTAAATTGCATAAAATTCTAGAAATAAAAATCTTGGAATATTTATAAGTCGCTCTTTCAAACAGTATGCCACACAATATGTTAAAAATTTACAAAAGTCGTACTACGTATCCGGAAGTGGGAAGTATTACTTGTTTAAGATTAATTGTTGTGTGTATGTAATTTGATTTTTATTTATTATCCTTATCTGAACAACATAAACTTATGTAGAACAACACGAAGTGTTAAAAATTAAACGCTTTAATATAAAAAAATACCACATCTTAAATTTTTTCAAAGTGTGTTCAGCAGGGAACGTTCAACACAAATGTTACGTGCAACGAAGATATTCATTAATATTCAACATTCGTGTTGGTCATAGTTAGGTGGACGAGAAAATAATTTTAATTGAACGCAAATGTTCTGATATTACTTACGTTCGCATTTATTGGAAGTATATCAGTGCTGTAGTTTTCACAATCTTATTATTATTAAATTTATATTAGTGCAACTTATGCATGACTTGTGCCTGTTAATAATCTGGTGGTTACTGGGGGGGTAATAAAAATAGGGTATTCATATAACTAACAATGTGTGTGTGTGTATGAGAGTGTGCGTGTGTATATGCATGCGCATGCAAAGGCAGGGGCGCTTGTGTATACATTCAATGATTACAAACATTAACAAAGGAGCATTAACTTGTCGCTTAAAAATTAAAGTTTTAAAACTTGTCAATACTTTCATTCACTAATTTAAGGAAACAAAGGAAAAAAAACAATAATAATATAATGAATAATATTGTTATGTTGTAAAATAAGTGATAGGATACTTATCTATTAGTAATACTTCTCATAAGTTAAAGTCAAGTCATTTGTAGATTGAGACATACTTTAATATTGTGTAAAGTAGTAAATTTATATCATGTATATAAAAATTCGTTAATAAAATTGTTCCAGACCTAGTGAAAATGTGTTATGTAATGGACATTTTTTGAAGCTTTAAAAATTCGAGACATAAAAGTCACTAAAGCAGAAAATTCGTAATACAACCAAGACAGTTGACACTTAACACTGTTCCAACAAAATGTTCTTTACATTTATCCATATTTCTAGTATTGATTTATGTAGATTAATATGCTATATCATTATGCCAAATTTGAAGTTTCTATGTGGAATGGATTCTGAGAAAAACAACAGTGCAAATAAATAGATACCTGAATGATGAATGTGAAAATGTGTTATGCAATTCACTAAAGCAGAAAATTCGGAATACAACCAAGGCAGTTGACACTTAACACTGTTCCAACAAAATGTTCTTTATATTTATCCATATTTCTAGTATTGATTTATATAGATTAATATGTTATATCATTATGCCAAATTTGAAGTTTCTATGTGGAATGGATTCTGAGAAAAACAACAGTGCAAATAAATAGATACCTGAAGGATGAATGTGAAAATGTGTTATGCAATTCACTAAAGCAGAAAATTCGGAATACAACCAAGACAGTTGACACTTAACACTGTTCCAACAAAATGTTCTTTACATTTATCCATATTTCTAGTATTGATTTATGTAGATTAATATGCTATATCACTATGCCAAATTTGAAGTTTCTATGTGGAATGGATTCTTAGAAAAACAAAGGTGCAAATAGATACCTGAATTATTTTTTAGGGTTTTATTTTATTTTATGTATAGAAAAAACTAAGTTTCAGGCATTACCATGTAATTCTTTAACCAACACCCCCTCCCCAAATTTTTTGAACTTTCTATAGTAGTGGACCACTCTGTCAAACATATAATAAAATATACTTCCACAACATATCCAGTACGCACCTCAAACTGCATACAGTGCCATGCGTCTGCCCTCTCCCCATCCAGATAAACGTCTTTGCAGGCCAAAACCCCAGAGACTCCTGAGCTTCGCCTTGTTCTACTAGTGAGCTCTCGCAGGCCGCAATGAGCCAGACGACGTGTCCCCGATAACATCAGCACCTGCCCAATGTGAGGTGCTAATCGGATGGTGAGTACAGAAGGGGGACCCCCAAGTGGTAGGGGAGCCAACTGGGTCGGTTGGTGCGAGTAGAGTCCTTGGTCCGTACCTGTATATTTTGATAATTAATTCATTAAATTGCAACACAGTTTCTAAAACAATTTGAATGAAAAGTAATATTTTTCTAATCAAACTATGACGGTAAGGCAGTCATCTGTCCTAACTTTAGTACAGGCAGGAACTTATGATAACACTAACTTTATTACAAGGACATGCTAAAGAGTAAATGGGTGACGCAAAAAGTACTTAAAGTCTATCTATGTATTACATAGATGTGCTTTAGTTTGTTGGCTACTTCAAACTTTTAGCTTCATTTTGAAAATCGAGATGCTATGTTATACTGGCTAACAACTCTTTCAATGCTGGATTGTGTTTAGAAAGCACATTTTTCCTTTAAATGAACAAATGTTCTATAACTCTTTTTTTTTGTTAAAATATCCATTGTTAATTAATGGCCATGGGCATTTCTATACTTAAATTTATTGTCGCAGTCACCTTTAAATTAAATCATTTCTAAGAGGCTAATATTCTACATAAAAACTATTACACAACGCCACATCGCTTGGTGCTCCCTTGTGCCATTAGGAATGAAAAAACAATAACCTAAAAATATTGTCATATTAATGCGAGGGATTTAGGAGCATATTGCGCTCGTGTACGTACTAACTAAATTTGCCACGAGCACGATGGCGCTCATGTAATCAGTTGCTGTTTAGCGCGTGGTAGGGGAGGTCGGTCGGACGTATCGCTAATTTTTTATCTTTCTATGTGTTACATAAAGTTCAAATTATAATATTATTAGTAATTACAATATAAAAAGGATCCAGGAAAAGCAAATTTTTAACCCAGAATGTCGGAATACGAAAATAATTAGAGTGAAAATGATCATTTTTCAAGTTGTGAAGAAAGTGATAATGGGAGTGACATTGTGGTGTGCTCACAATTCGGCGTAATGCAAATTTTGAGTGATAGTGATAATAGTGACGATAACAATTATTTTGCTGATACAGAGGATGTACCGGACTGCAAAAATACGATGTGACATTGATTTAAGTTTTTGTTATAATTTTTGTTCCCAATATATATTTGAATAATTTTCTTTATATTTTATTATCCTTGTACAAGTTTTTGTTAAGGAAACACTGAAAAAATTATTAAAATTGGATAATTTTTAGAAGAGACACAGTTTTTTTTTTCGAGACAAAGTTAAATGACATCAAAAACAAAAGATTTCTTTGGCATTTTTAAGTAAATATGAATAAAAAACCATGGCACTAAAACGGTTAAAAGTTGATTACTTGTAAAATTACCTGAGTTATAATTACATGTATCGTCGAAACTCGAGACAGACGTGTTAAATGATAATAAAGCACACAAGCGAGCTTTGCCATTCATGAGAATTTTATCATATACAGTATAAACCTTTGAGTTAAGACTATTACAAGCCAACAGAACAAATAAATGAAACCTGTACCTACCCAGCACATACATCTCCTGATCTAACTGTGTGACACAGTTCACTCCGAGACGATGCTCACCACTGAGCAGAATGGCAGGTTCATATGAGCGCAGGTGGATACGCGGGGCGGGCACTGAAGAAAGTACGGGTTCCAGAGCTTGCAACCAACGCATCTGCTGGTGAGTCGACGCACACACAAAGAGGAGTGGTTTCTGCTGCCAGCTTTCTGTATGAATCTGTAAAGGCAATATTTACTTAGCAATTTTTAACTTCATATATCTTGTATTTTTAATTTACTTCATTAGCTTTCCGTAGAGGTGTGTAATTTTCAGAAAACGCCTTACCAATAGTGAAAAATTAGGCACTGATAGTTACATAAAGAAGTATTGTTTGAAAACTGTAAATTGGGCAAATCTGACATCGTCATGAAATATTTACCACGAAAAATCAGTTTCAATCATGATGACAATAAAGTAATCATTAGTCATTAGATTTAATTCCGATTAGAATTTTGAATGAAGTATTTTTTTGATTTCTTAAAAGCATGTACATATGTATTATTAATTATTGGGCAAAGTTAAGCAAAACAGATGCTTGACCGTTGCTGAAAGGACATCATCTTAGTACAAATAGCAATTACTGTTTGATTTCGATTTAACTTTTTGTTCTAAATCTATGTTATATCATATGATTGAAAACTAAAACGAATTTAATTGTTATTTATTGACACAACTGCAATAGTCAATCAAATTAAGTTTGACCGATAATGACTGGCATATATAGTAAAAACAAAATTTTTTTCTCAGAAATAAGCTAGAAAATTACAGTACAGAATACTGACTATGTATAATCATATATTATATTTTCAAAGTTGCTTCAAGACATTCCATAATAAGTAAACACGGTATGGTATCCTCACACAATTCCACACTGTGCTTCTGCGTCACATTCTAATATGTTTATAAGTAGTAGTGTAACATTTCACTTGAAACAATACAATATAGAAAAAATTATTGGAAAAATATTGTGGACATGACAATGCAGCAAACACAATTTATGGGTAAATCATATTTTGAGAAACTTCATTTTTGACACACAATATTAAGACAAAGTATTAACACATTTTCTGCTTATGTCATCATCATATGATAACATCTGCTTAGTTGCTTATTTACTTAGGGCACCATGTGGTAACACAGTTGACGATTCAACCAGTGATTTCTTATGAACTGTTCTTAAAAATAAATTTAAATGTTTAGTTTGATCTTTGTTCAATAGATAGTGGCAACTAAAAATACATAGATACAGTAAGTACATATAACCATTTTTGCAATCAATGAATCGAGTGTTTGCAGAAGCCAGCGTTGTCCTGTAGCAGGGAACTGTTAAATAAGTCCTCTTATTAAGAATGCAACAAGAACTTTGTTATGAAGTAAGTGAACCATCTCACCATAAAGGCGCATTTGCGATCATTCTCTGAGAGTTGCACTTCTCCTGCCTCACTGGTAACACGCAATATGATGCGCATGCTCTCTCTATTGAGCATAATCTCACCCAACTGCATTGATGACGCTGCAGTTGGAGAATCATCGTGCCAGGAGAGACGACACTCCGAAAGTACCAGATATACACGTTCTAGCTGCGAACCTCTGTACAGAATATTATATGTTTGTCAATGCAGATAGACCTAAAATTCAAAGAGCATAAAATATAATTATAGATGTTAAATATGCGTGGCACGTGCGACACAGATTTGATCCGTATATTATATGTTGTTCTCTGCACAATGACATATATTTTAGTTGCAGATCAAATACGATAAGTGGTAGAGCTTCATTGTTGACTGTTCATTAGGGAACAAAAATGCAATATTAAGCCAAAGCACGCGCAAAAATAAAAGCCAGTAAAAGGATGTGACCAATTGTTGAATTTTATAATTCAATCAATTAATTTGAATACATTTTGTGGAATTTAAAGCGTATCGATAACGTAAATATGTTTGGAGACTGTCGTATTAATGAGTTAAAAGTTTCACACTTTAAAGCAGTTTAATTTACATAATTCTACAGTGTAATAATAATATGAAAATAAACGACTGATATGTTCTTCATTCATTTTATTAGATAAAAAAGATTTTTGTACACATTTGTACGTCTAGGTGAACAACTTGTTTTACGACTCATGGCAATTAGAAAATGACTAAACTTTAAAATTGTAAATGTGTAATACTGCCCTTACATCAATTTTAAGCCAAAAATGGATGAGTCGTTTCATTTAAATGCGTGCTGTTAGACATACATTAAAAAAATATACATTTATATATAAATATTTTACTATTTCGTACACACATAATTAGAATTATCGTCTAGTTTTATGCTCTCGACATTTTGTTATACACCTACGTGGTTAAAAATTGTTTTTGAGCCTTTCAATAAAAAAATTATGGCCGACATGAACATGCCATATTAAGTTATATACGAATATGCTGTTATATACAAGGATCATGCAAGATGTTATTAGCGCCATCTGGTGTCAAATTAATAAACTTTTGGTTACACTGCTGTCATTTATTTATTGTTGACGTATTGACATTTTTGGCAACAGCATATACATTGTAACTAAATCAAAAGCCTAAATATAGATCCTTTAGCTTATTGCACTTATTTAATGTGTAATCACACAACATTACTTGCCAACTAAACATGTTTGGGCAACTATTTGACCAGTAGTTTTAATCTCTATTTGAGAATTAAATTCTGCAACACATCTGTCTATTGTACATTTTCATATTTTATCAATATTTATTGAGATGCAAGCAGTTTTTTTATAATTCCACACAATTTGCATGAACAAAAATTCATCATACATAACCAAAAGCTTTTGTCATATGGTGCTGTCAACATTTTATACTGATGATCTACAAAGTATTACAAAGTTCTTCGTTGATACGAATATACTATATTTGGCATAAATATCCCGTTCTGTACAGCCCACAGATTTATAATATTAAGAAGTAGATGACATATAAATAATCAGACAATGTTTATCTAAAATTATAATGACTGACATACTTTCATTTCTTTGTTTTCGTCTGTACTTATAATAGTTTGAGTGAGATCTTATTTATTTCATATGTTTACTTAACTCGAAACTCTCACCACGCCTTATTTTTGCGTGTAGTCAGAACACCACAGTGGCAAGCTGAATTGTCAACTTCGTGGAATTTAATGTCTTATTTGTAATTTCAACATTTATGTAAATTATTTATCCAAGAATTATCCGTATAAGTGGTTAAGTGTAGTGCCTACAAATGAGATAGTGCTTCGCCTAGAAAATTGTCACTTATTACATTAGAAAAGTATGTAACATATGACCTAGATTGTTTCATTTTATCATGATTTATTGTGAATTGTATATTGTAATCTTTTATAGTATTTTAGGTTCACAATTTTATCTAATTATTAATATATTCCCGAGTCGCAACTACATTTTGGACTTACCTTTTTATCGTAATAAAGGTAACAAATACTTGCAAGTCATTAATTGTCTAAATATACTCAGAGGCGTGGAATGAATTTTCACCATAAAATAAATATATTTATTTTATACTTTTGCTTGCAATTTAATATAATGTGGGGATACTCAACCTTTAGTTGTGTTGAAAAGATAATAATGATAATATATAAAAAAAATATTTAAATAAGTTAGGGAATAACCCAATAAAAATAAACAAATTTCTGATTGTGAAAAATTTCACGAATGTCTTGCTATAAGAACGTTATGTCAATTTATATTAATTTTGCATTTGGTTAACGTTTTAAAAATTTTAAGGTTAAAAGTTTTAAGATAATTTTTTTCCATTATATCACATTTCAGGCTTCCTATCTTTACAATTTTTCTTTCGTTACCTTACTCATTTAAGATCAGCTAAATGATTTATATTTTATGGCCATTTTTAAGTTAAAGTTCAAGCATAAGAATATAATTTGTGATTAAAGATTAAACAAAGCTTCATATTAATGATATATTATTAATATATATTTAATTTTATGCATGATATATAAGATCTAAGCAGGTATATTTGTTTATTACAAACTAAACCTAAATTTGACAAGAAAATGTTGAATAGATTTTAAATAAATTTTGATAAATAAAGATACGATGGTGTATAACAAAAATAACTAAGTTTAAATATAACTCCACTTTCCACAAAGACTTTCAGTTCTGTTATATAAAACAGGTAAATAATAAAAGTGGTGTCTGTCTGCAGTTTTCAAATATTTAAATTCTAATCGTGTATGCATTTATTTACATGACATCAAAGCACAAAATATAACTTAAAATTTAACAAAGTATATTGAGTAATTGACATAGCGAACAACACTTAAACAACGTTTACGTTTAAATGTTATACATTAATATTTAGTCAAATACTTGTGGCCAATGCATTAAGCTACACCCCTAAATATAGGACTCCGCCTTTGGTCACGGTTGTCAAACTGTTATATGTCATCTGCTTCTAATATTTTAAATCTGTGGTACAGTCATTCTTCATTGCTCATGCAAATCAATGAAAGTTCTATGCGTTACATACCAATTCAACACAGTGTATGAATCTTAATTATAGAAGAGAAGAGAATCTTACTTTGCAATTCTAATCCATCCCTCCATGTCACTACTTGATACACTCTCACGGTTTATGCTCCTGCAAAATTTGTAAAAGGCATATAGTATACATTATAAGAGAGTATGCAATTGGAATACTTTAAACTCATTCATAAAAAAGCAGACTGCAGATTTATCCACAATCGAACGCAATTGGGTATTTGACAAAATTTTTTTTATTTCATTAATTATAATTTTAAGGTACAAGCTGATGAAGAGTGAAAAATTTTTTTAATAATCTTAAAAGTTGACCGAGTTATAAAAGTTTAAATTTAACCTTTAGAGAAGGACGGCAATACTTTGTTGTGAGGTCATTTTTAATATTGCATATTATATTTTAGGAGAGGAAAAGAGACTGGGATATACACAACCCTATCCGTATCTTCAATCTTCAAATTTAGAAGCCTACAACTGGCTTATTTTTCAATCAATTTTTGAATTTTTTTCAAGACTGGTTTTTAATTAACTTATATTTCACAATATTGTACAAAAAATATCAAAATATAGAATGAGTGAACTACCGTATTAAATGTTAATACTTTAATTCATAATTTATAAATTTTTTTCAGTATATTTTAAATTTATAGTGAAAAATTCATTTTTGAAATTATACTTCTCTAGGCGCATTATGAAAAAATGATGGGAGTGAAATTTTACGACGCACGCACAATGCAACAAAAATCGACAGGATGAAGTTGCATAATAAACATATATTTACATGCATGTAGTGACTGATACTTCATTCATGATAGTTATTGAGGTATTTGTAAATACACAACACGTGTTTTATATTCATAGAAATCTGTTATATTTGTGTTTTTAAATAATATTTTTAAGTAATTGAAATTTAATAATCCAAATAAAAAAAATATTTATTTATTGTGAATATTCGTGATAGAAATGGTGCTTATAAACTTTTTAAATTATATTTTAAGTGTATTTCTATAAGTATGGTTAAGCTTAAGTATGTATTTATTTATATTACAAATTATTATTTTATCTTTAAATACTTAATACGAATAAAGCACAATAAATTTATTATTATATACAATAATTTCATTATTTACATGGTAATAATTGTAATTCTAGATAAAAAAATTAAATTTTTTAAATTTCTAGAAATAAATTGTAATAATAAATTTTATTTATATTTTATAAAAATTCTAGATAAAAAGATCAAATTTTTAAATACGCTGTGTGAGAAAATAAATTGTAATTTTTAAAATTTCAATCTTTGATTGCATTTAGATGTTACCAACAGTATTTACAATCACACTCCAGTTCCTTTATTATTAATTATTTGCTTGCTAAATAAAGTTATTCCTGTATTCCGCCAAAGAAGTATAACTTCAAAAGCGCATACATAAGGACACGCACAATTTTTTTCTGATTTAAAAAAAAAATCTTCAACCAATAAAAATATAATTTCATCTAACCCGAACCCAAAACTTTATAATGTCTTACAAGATACAAATTTATTGCATAAAGTGGCTTACCTTTGAAGGGTATTGCTGATATAATGGGAACGTGGCGTGTTGCATACACTGTAAACACAAATGATCGGTTTAAAAAAAAATAACCTTATTGTGTTCAAAAATACTGAAAGAGATTATGCAAATTTAACAAACTTCTGCGAACCAAAATTTTCTATTCTTTGTTGAAATTCTTCAGGAATATTCACTTGATAAACACTGAAAAATGCTGAATTCACAGCAATTTCTTTTCCTTACAGCCTGCAAAATATTTTTCTAATTTTAATACTCGTATTACATATGGTTAGTTAAATTTTAAATTAATTGTTATGGTCATCATGTTTGGGCTTAAGAGTATATGTTATATATGCACTTACGTGTCTGGTTCGTCAAGATTCACAGGGCTTCCACGGTGGCCTTGAAGTGAGTCCAACTTGTGCTTTAACATTGCCAACTGCTCCTTCAATTCCCTATAAACAGAGTAAATCAACTTTACAAAAAAAAGTAGAAACAAAGAGTTGTTTACAAAAGGTATGAAGACATGATTTTATATTGAGTGAATTTCTATAAATGATGGTATATTTTAAATCAGGAAGTTTTTTTATATGAAATATTTCTTTGTTTTCATTTTTGTACCCAATTTAACTGTTTTTTCTTCAAAATAACAGAATATGTTAGTTAAATTATATTAGGCAGTTATCACCATATTCTTCATGACACAAAAATAAAATAATGATCATGTTCAATACTTATAACTGCAACACTCCAACAAGGAGAGTATTTGTAATAGTGTCTAAGAATATTACTTTTAAAACAATCGATCAATCCACATCATCAAATATGCAATAATGTATTTACCTATTTCTCGACCTTTCTTTGTGTAGATTCTTGCCCAACTCGGCGAGATTGCTACTAGGTGTCTGGGGCAAGCCTGTAACTGAGTCTAGTTCCTTCATAGCACTACCATTGGACTTTCCAAACATACCGGCAAACATCTTCTTGCGCCGACCCGTCTCCTCTATCTACAATTGAAGGGGGTAAATTTTAAAAAATTTGAATAGCCTATTAGAAAAAAATTTTATTTCAACATAAAATTGTGTGTCAATTGCAAACAATAACAATATGTATGTTCCACAGTCCCGTAATAATCTGCTGTCAGCCGAATATCAATATGATTATTATTAGTTGGCGTACAGGTATTATTAATAATAAACAGTATCATTCCTAATATTCTGTTGTCAATGCAATATCAGTACTATTATTTTTATTTCTTCAGTGTTTTCAAAATATTGTGTTACGATGGTTAAATACTGCGGTTTTTAAAATTCTAATAATATGCTCAGTTGAATTCAGTATGTTTACTTCCATTAGTCATGTAGGTATTTTCAATAATAGTCAGTGTTATTCATAGTATATTCTGTTGTCAGTCGAATATCAGTATATTTATTTCCATTTGCCATTTATAATAGGTTTTATTCTTAATAATATGCTGTTAGTTCAATATCAATATGATTATTTTTATTTGACATATAGGTGTTTTCATTAATAATCAGTTATTTCTAATAATTTTTTGTCAATGGAATATAAGTATGATTATTTCAATTTGTATTTTTAAATACTTTAAAAAATTAATTTTTCGAAATGGTGTTTGTTTGACCTACTTGGATAAAACACTTTTTTATAATAACTTTGTCATACAAAAATATTTAGTCCCAAGGTAAATAGCACACATAATCAATAAAAAATTATTTTATGGATTTAATATAAGCAATTGATTTGTTGTATGTGTTATATTAGGATTTTATGAAATATTTCACGTTAGAAATATATAAAAAAAATACATTGAAGAGTAATCGAAATCTTGAAAGAATTTACTTTGCTATCAATCGTAAGCTTGTCGCATTCAGCACAACTCGGATTACATACCTTCTTTGCTTTTTATTTTATTACTAGATTAATTTAAGGGAATGGTTAACGAGAATGTACAAAATTAAATACATCATATGAAAAACGTTTGCACAAAAATAATGAGATATAAATTATGACAGAAAATTTTAATGTTTTTTTATGTATTTTTCTTTTATAATTACTTCTTCACTATCATCAATACATAGTTGCAATTTTGATTTAAACAGTTAATCTGTTTATGACAAATATATGGTTAATTTCGGAAGGTTGTCTATAATTTTCTCTCATATCATGACCTAATTGATAAATCTGTCATTAATTATCCTTGAACAGTTTCATGTAAGGCATCCAAGTGCTCGGCACTAGCATGAGGCACCATGTGCCCTTATGCTAGTATCAAATGTCACTTAATCAATTAAATGGAATGTTACCTGAGCAAATTTTCCAGCTCTCTCTTCCTGTATATGTAAAAAATATTCGACATTTAATGCAAGGTGGCAAAAAACAAGCCCAATACTGTTAATCTGAATATCAATTGAAACTTAATAGTACAGTATTGCTGAAATTTAGTTTCTAATATCATGGACATTAAATAAAAATGAAATTTTCTCTGCCATAACATATTATTGCAAAATAAAAGTAAATTATATTCTTCAATGCTACAAAAATGGTACTTATGTTCCCATGTACAAAAGACTATTGTACTAGGTGGCATTATCATTATATACTTGGAGAAAAATTGGGTGAATACCTTGGGGACATATATTTATATTTATTACTATATATACCTCTACAAAAGAACTGTTGTTATCATATTAATAAGCTAATTATAATACCTTGGTTTGCAAGAAATCAATGAGTTTTGTCAGCTGCTGCAACGTAGCATCAGCCTTAAGCTCTCGCTGTCGGTGGTGTGCAGCCTGTGTTTCCAGCTCTGATCGCTTTTCCTCCACCATGCACTTGAGGGTGGCATTGTTTTCCTACACATACAATTCACGATAAAAGGAACTTTTCACTCAAACCATCAATGATAAAGGAAACTATATCAACTTTGTTATATGTGATCAATAACTATCTGTTGATTACGAATTATCACAAAGACTCACAATGCAACAAGGTGTAAGTAATTATTTGAAAAATATCAATTTCCTTACCTCAGATTCTTGCAGCTTCAGCGCTACCTGCATGTTCTCCTCCTTTAGACGATGCACATTAGTTCTAAGAGCAGCACACTCCTCCTTAAGAATAGCGAGCTCACTCGCCTGTGAGGAAAGCCGTCTATTCAAGGAGGCTCGGGCTAGCTCCCCTTCAGTTAGAAGCAGGTGCTTTTGTTCCAGCTCTTCTGTGAGTGTTGTGATCTTGTTTTGAAGTTCAGTTATGCGGTTCTAATTGGAAAATTTAGTTTTCAATTTTATTATTTACCTGTTAATAATAACATGTTTCAAATTAATTTATAAGATAAAAGACAGCATGCAGAACCGCAAAGACTGTATCGAATTTCCTTTTTTCCGCACAATCGTGCCTGCATATATAAAATACTATAATCGAACGCACCATTTATACGCATTGTTTCCCAATCAGTTTAGTTTAGTTAGTTGAAACTTTCGGCAATCAATTTTGTATTGAAATATCTATTAAATGTAATTATTTTACACACCTGCGAAAGAAAGCAAAAGTAAATTGTAGAATGCAAAATCAGCTCATCTTGCATTTGCCCAATTTTGTTCCTTTTAAATAAGGATTACTATTCAAGGACTAACTTTTGGTCTAAAAAAGATTTATGTCAAAAATGATTATACCTACTGGCGATAGCAAACTTTCCATATTTAAATAGATATAATACATTATATATATATATATATATATATATATATATATATATATATATATATATATATATCTATATATACATACATACACACATACATACATACATATATATATTTTACTGAAAAAAGGTGTTTTCTTTATGATGTATTTTCACAGGACTGATTCGTTTCATTATTCTGAACATAAAATGGTTATGGTGAACGTGAGGAAACTCAAACAGTTGGGTTTTTCTTATAAAACTCCAATTTTTTTTAAAAAACTTCAATCTAATTCCAACCCAAAACATTTATTTTTAAAAATTCCCAATTTCCTACGGCTCCCAGAAAAATAAAATTAAAAGCATTCAGAAAATCCTTTTTCAAAATTAAATATTATATATATATATATATATATATAAATCAAGAAAAATTAAATATTTTCAAATAAAATATCACTAATAAGATCAGCTGACGATCTGCAAAGTGTTAACATGTTTGTATGGTTCAAATAATCCCTTGTGAAAATATGTTGTAAGAAATAATACCAGGTATATATACATTTTCAAATCAACCGTTTTTTTGAGTTCTGGTATATAGGATCAGTCGAGGTAACCTCAATAGAGTCATTTCCTCAGAGGAAATTTGCTAAAATATTTTTAGTCATGTTTTAAAAAAAATTCTCTCCAAAAATTAGTAAATTACAAAGTTATATTTTGCATGAAAAAACAAATATCTATTTGAAAGAAAATAATTTATTTATGTACCAGAAATTATTTTGTTAATATATATTCTGTATTACTTTGGATTTGATAGCTTATTAGAGAAGAAATAAATACCTTTATATGTGGCTAAAAAAACATTTCCTCTGAATTAAGTACTAAATAATATAATGTACATCAAGATAAGTAATACAAGACAACATATGATACTAATAATTTTTCAGCCTTTTTAAAAATACTAGTTCAGAGAAACTGAAACGTTCACAGTTTTATAACCTAATAAACAATAATTATTGATTCCAAAAATAGCGTGCATAAGTATTTATAAAAAAATTAACATAAACTGAATAACACCTCCAATTCATTGACATTCTTCCTGGTTTCAGTCTCAAGTTCGTATGCGGCCATCTTTTCCTCGAGAGCACGCTCCACCTCCTTCTCTGTATGGTTGGCTTGTTGTTGCGCCGCTAACAGCTTCTTCTTGTAACGGTCTATTTCTGCTCGCATCGTTGCAACTTCACTCTGTGAATATAAATGAAAATGTAGCATAAAATATTGTTTACAAAAATATAAAATAATTTATTTATTACTCGATTGTATAAATACATACATGACTATTTTAATAAAAAAACCAATAATTTTTGATGAGTCTGTCTCTCAATAGATGGCAGAACCAGATCATATGTAGATTTATTCAGAAAATAATGATGTAAACAATCATAAATATAACAAAAATTTTTGAAAATAAATTATCACTTGGAAGAAGGCTACTATAACACAATGCAAGTAACATTCGGCTGAGAAAATGAACCAAAATAGTATCATTACCAAAATAAAACAAAGTTAAAAAATTAAAATTGTTAGCCATTTTTCCAAATCTATGGTTTTTTTCTTAGCCATGTTTATTAGTATAATTTCCAGATTTACTTAATACTATAAACATAAATATTTCATTTCGTTTAATTTGCAATTTTTTATATTGTTGAATTTCTAAATTATTTTAATTTTCTATAAACTCCAAATAAAAAGAGACAGTTAATGTAGTCTGACATGTCGCATATCATTACCCTGTAAGTATTTTAAATTTGTTAATTGGGTATATAACATAACAAAAACAATCAATTGAAAAATATAGTGTGAACCCTATAATGGTTATTTATATCGCATAGTAAAATCTTACTAATAGAAATATTTCTATTTGAAAATAAGTAATAAAAATCTTTTCAAAATATGGATTAATCCATCATATCCAATTAACACACTATTCTGACTATATGGTCGCACTCGTCATACTCAATCAATGAGATAATGAGCCTACCAGAATTGACATATTCCAATTTTTTTCTTTTACGAAACAACAAATTTAACACGTATATAAGGGCCGTCATCTTGAATCTGTCATAAATTGCCTGATATATTATCACATTTAAGTGTAACTATGTAACGCCTCTAAAGTTGATAATGAGATTTAATTCTTGCTCTAAATATTCTACACTCAACCGAAAAGAAAAGTAGAATTTTATATTTATTTATCCATTTACCTCTAAGAGTTTCTCCTTATGAATGGAGATGCATGAACACGGCATGTTTAGCTTTAGGCATAAAAATGTGCATTCCAACCATATTACAATGCAAATGTTAATGTCGGCTATATTGCATTGTTTGTTTGAAATATAGATTATAATGCCCAAACCAACAATTGCAGTGCCCATATGACAGGATGTAACATAACACAACACAGCAAAGGACGAACCTTAACACAGCACAGCACAGTACAGGATGTACCATAACTTTTTAATGAATAGCCAAATTTCAATAAAATGTTATTTACATGAAACTAAGTTTCACAACAATAGTTAGAATATTACATTTTAAAATTCTATAATTTTTTATAGCAGAACGCAGTTTCAGTCCAATCATCAGGGATTTTGTAAATGTTATCTTGTTAATTTTCCGGTCAGAAGTGAAGTATCAATAACTATTTTTATTTGTCCCTGTGAAACCTAGATTTCATAATTCTTGATTATCATTTATTTGACAGTTATAGTTTAAGCCTCAGAGCATTAATTTAACACCTGTTTATAAACTTGTCATACATACATCAATTGGGTATCTGCTTAAATATAGGCACTATAATTTAGAATGAGGTGTTGGATAGGTAGAAAGTGCCAAGTGGTACCCGCCAGAGAGGGCATCAATACCATATCACATTGCGAATGCACAGAGTTGAATGAGGAGCGTTTGGAACTAAGATAAATTAAAACATTTGAAAAACGTGTAAGAGCGAAAGTTGTTTTTAACATCATGAGATATATTTTTTGTCGAAAAAACTCGCTCGAAAACCTACGGTTCAGCGGTTATAAGGAAATAAACAATTAATTTGTTTATAACCATTAATTGTTTATTTCTGACAATTTTGGTTCAATCCATTCCTAATTCTCAATGTTCATGAAATTTTCTTAGTATTTTTTCCCAAAAAATGTTTAAACAAGTTCATGAAAAAAACACATCACATGTATTGTTGAATTCCTGCTTCAAAAAGATTTTATTTGACACCCCATACAAGATGCTTGAAAATTTTTTTTATTTGTCTATTTATCCCCTAAAATTAACCCCCAGAGTCAAAATTTAACTGTTTATATTTCACATTTCTAGTTGGGCAACCAATATACTCTATCTCTGTGCTAAATTTCACATTTTTATGTCAAATATTTCCAAGAAAATCAGCTGTGAAGTGATTCTAAAAGTATTCCATTTTGGCAATTTTGCTGCGTAACACTTAAAATGATGAAAGCAATATATCTTCCTTCTCATATACGACTGTTTTGTACAAAAATAATGTACAATATCATGTACATTAGACTAATTAAGAAATGTTGAATAATAATTAAACGCAACATGTACAACTTATTTAAAAAAAGTTAATTAATATATCTTGTTTAGGGCAAGCACTGTATACACTGCGTATGGTTATTCATACAGTGACCTATATACACCTAGACCCTAATTTAAGGAGTGTATATAGAGATAAAATGGCCGCCCACATAATTAGCTAATTGAATTTTAATTCTAAGTTTCCTTTTAATTCTATTAGTTTTATTAAAATAAATAATATGAATATGCTCGGATGTTCATCATATTAAGGACATTAAAACCTTGAAACTTCATCATACAATTAAAATATGGATTCATAAAGGATATGGAAGATGAATGATAGATCTTATTAAAGATAATATTACATTAAACAAGATGGAGCTATAAGTTGGCAATTACAAGCATTGCCAATTTTGCGAACGCGGGCATAAAATAAGGTATCTATTGTTTTTTTTAGTTTTATATTTAAATTAACATTGAAATAGGAATTATAATGAAATTTTCCATCCCTCTGACTCCAGTTTATCTCTTATTCTAGATTCAAGATGACTGCTGATATACATGATTTGAGTCAACAATCAATTACAAAAATTTATCATAAAATTGCAGTGGCCTTAACCAATAGATCTGAGTTATTTATTAAAAAAATGCCCCAAACGAGTGGAGAGCAACATACAGTTGCAACGGGATTTAGAACAATATTTACTAATGAAACGTAAGCAACCGTAGAGCGATTTATTGTACCCGCATAAGGATAAAGTCTCAAGTGCATCATCACAATTCTCTGTGAACCGTAAAGTTTATTAGTCTCTCAATATGAAAGTAAGTAATAACATAAAATGACTGAAATAATTTATTTCCTGGTGTTGCTATTCTCCTAAGTCATATGTGACTACATTAAAGCACATCTAGAAAGAATGCTCCTTACGAGACACTATTTAATAATTCTAAAATCTAATTTGACAATAATTTTCGAGATCATTCTCATGCCTATTTCCATAAATTTATTCTTTTTAGTTTCATACAAATTTTTTTCTTCTGGGTTTATGTATCCGTTTGTCTATGTATACAAAACAAACATCTTACTACTAATACCGATGAAACACTATAAAACGGTGATATGGAGTCTGGAAATGGCGATTTCATTGCCCACTACAAGGTTTCACCAATGATTTAGAAAATGTAAAAACATATGTGCCAGCTTTGGCAGTTTCACACAACATTGCTCTAACTGTGAGTAAAGATATACCAATTTTGGATATCTGAAAACAAGCCAGTAGCAACAAGTGTATAAATGGAAATAAATACGGTGACAGACCTAGCTGCAAGAGTAGCTTTTATAAACAGCTATTTTGAAGATTCACATATTGACAATAAATAAACTGTTAGATTTATGAAAGAGAATAGATTACTTCTAGTATTTATATTTTAGTACTTATTTAGAAATAAAAAATTAAACTACAAAAACTATTTTTTTAAATATAACATTTTTATTTTTTCTCCGTGCTGTGATGTTAGATGTTCTTCCTGTCGTTCTATATTCCTTAATTTAATTTTACACCCTTCGTCCATTTAAGCCATGAACTGCTTATCCCTTTAATGTAAAAGCTGGTTGTAAAATAAAACACTATAACATAAAACACAAGGTAAATGACTCATTATTACAAATTAGTATTGAAATTCATATTTATACTTTTAATCTGCTATGCATTTTACATGTCATTGTATTACAACTCATTATTAAAAATGAGAATTGAAATTAATATTTTTACTTTTAATCTGCTATGCATTCTACATTTCAGTGTATTACAACAACTCATTATTAAAAATTAGTATTGAAATTCATATTTTTACTTTTAATCTGCTATGTCTTCTACATTTCATTGTATTACAACAACTCATTATTAAAAATTAGTATTGAAATTCATATTTTTTACTTTTAATCTGCTATGCCTTCTATATTTCATTGTATTACAACAACTCATTATTAAAAATTAGTACTGAAATTCATATTTTTACTTTTAATCTGCTATGCCTTCTACATTTCATTGTATTACAACAACTCATTATTAAAAATTAGTATTGAAATTCATATTTTTACTTTTAATCTGCTATGCATTCTACATTTCATTGCATTACAACAACTCATTATTAAAAATTAGTATTGAAATTCATATTTTTACTTTTAATCTGCTATGCATTCTACATTTCATTGTATTACAACAACTCATTATTAAAAAATAGTATTGAAATTCATATTTTTACTTTTAATCTGCTATGCATTCTACATTTCATTGCATTACAACAACTCATTATTAAAAATTAGTATTGAAATTCATATTTTTACTTTTAATCTGCTATGCATTCTACATTTCATTGCATTACAACAACTCATTATTAAAAATTAGTATTGAAATTCATATTTTTTGACACACTAGATGTTAATGCAAGGGCTTTCTTTTATGACGTCAGTTTATACTATTCAGCTATTTATTAGAATAAAGATTGAAAAATTATTATTGAAGGTACGCATATTGTGGGCGCAAGCTACTTTTATTAACGCTTTAAACAAACAGAATAGCATATAAAGCCTCAGTGGGTACCAATTTTTTACATGGAATGATAATGATGTAATGTTTTATTTACTGTTACTGGGAGAAACTAGTAAACTTAAGTATGAGATATTAAAACTATAATTTCCATTTTCCAAAGCATATGACCTATGACTGAAAAATGTAGTAATACTGACGACTACCACCCACCTCTGGTGTTCAATACGAGTGAACAGTGTTTATGATAGACATTGCCCTCATGAACACATTTTTTTGAGATTTAACTGGGCTAGGCAGACTGCAGAATAATAGCTAAATTGCAAGTAATGTAATCAATATAATTTGGACAGAAATATCACGAGGACTGTGCTAGATTGAACCTATATAGATTATAATATTTTTAATTTGGATAAATTCTAGTTTGTGGCAAAGTTATAAATTATAATTATTTGGCAATTTTTTTTAAATTCCTCTTCATTGGTTGTAACCAAGAAAAAGTCATCCGTAGGTTCAACGAGTGTTTGAGACTCCAGTTATCTAATCCAGTTTAAACGCACTTTAAAATAAAAATACCACAAGTTTAATACTTTAAAACATACCAAAATTTAATGGAATTAAGAGATGAAGTACAATTTCATCATTACTTTTAATCTACTATGTATTCTATCTTTAATCTACTATGTATTAATCTACTTTGTATTACAACATCCTAATGTGTGTAATTGAGAGAAATTAGCCACATAGTTTCATTTTAAAAACATTGTGTTTAAAAATCTAATTGGTTATAAAATTTCTACAAACTCAACATAAAATACACTGAATATACCATACTTGTTTAAAAAAAGTTGATTTCAGCAAAAAAAAATAAACACACATATACATATATAGTTACTTACTATTATTGCTAGGCCATTACTCTCATAAATATTGTCTTCGTCAAATTCTAGTAGTAACATATTAACTATTTCATTTGTTTCTGGGGCAAGTCTTAGTGGTCTAGATCCACCTCCTGTGTTGCTCAATATGTGGTGATAAATGATATTTTTTTCCGTATTTCAAGTTTGTAGGTCTTGTAAGTCCATAGATAGCATCACCGATTTATTCCAGCAGCCCACCCCCACTCACCCCTTATTTTATTTATTGACTTTTATGTATAGTACATATGGCGGACTTATTGCTACATGAGCAATCTCTTCCAGTCAACCATAACGATTTGTATTGAAATTTAGTTGGTAGATTGTAAGAGATTTTACAATGAAAATTCTTCATAGCACATTAGATAAAAAACAAAACATTGACATGATTTGGGATGGGAAAGACAGGAAAGGGCAAGGACACAAAGGAAAAGGTTTCAGGAGATGCAGAACTTTTTCACTCGATCTTTGAAAATATTTAGAGATGTGATTTTCCTAATGTCAGGATCCAGGTGATTCCAAATTTTTGCTGCTTGGACAGTGAAGGATTTTTCGTAAGTGGTAGAGGTATGTTTAGGAATAAGTAGGGTATGTGAACTTTCAGATCGCAGCCCAAGGCCGTGAGCAGACAAATCTTTAAATTTACCACTAAGATAATTTGGGCTATGAGGATTTTTTAACATGTTAAAAAGAAGTCTAAGTATGTGAAGTTGGCGTCGATCACGGATCGTCAGCCATTTGAGAAGTGACCTGTATTCAGAAATGTGATTATATTTTCTGAGGCCGAAGATATACCGAATACATAAATTTTGAAGACGTTCCAACTTGCACAAATATTCTTCATTAAGATCAGGATAGCACACGTCTCCATAATCGATTAATGGTAATAAAAGTGTTTGACAAAGGTAGATTTTCGTTTTAGTCTTAAAAATTTTGAAAATTCTTAAAATTTTGAAGTGTATCATGTTGAAAACACGACAACTAACAACATTTACTTGAGGCCGCCAATTAAGATTTTGATCGATCAGTAGGCCCAGGTTTTTAACAGTTGACATGTATGGTATTATTGTACTATTTAGCACTAATTTCGGTAAGCTAGGTAGGGTCACTTTAGAAGTCAGTCTTTGACTACCGATGATGATAGCTTGTTACTTACTTGGGTTAACCAAAAGACCCATTTCATGAGCGCACTCACCAATTGACGCGAGAACCCATAGGAGTTGATTTCAATAAAATTTGTTCTTTGTAGATGCCAATGCCTTGTAAGGAATATATATGTATACCAAATTTCAAGTTTGTAGATATTATAGGTAAAGAGATAGTGCTACCGACTCATGCCACTGAGCCACCCTCATGGGTTGATTTCGATAAAATCCGTTCTTAGTGGGTGTCTATGTTACGTAAGGATCATCATGCTTCATTGCATATTTGCATGCATATTTCCAGTTTATAGGCCTTACGGATCCAAAAATACTTCATACACCGCATTACAGTTACAATTTTGGAAGTCTCCTCTTTCTCTCATTTAGTACGTCAAATCTATATATATAGCTTACTATACATTTCATTGTGAGATGAAAATGTTTAAACATACATTTTAGAATAAGTTGATGAATCACATGTATATCTCATATTACATAAAAATGATAGTAATGAGATGGAAAGTATATAAAGATTGAAAATAATTATATATTGAAAATATATCGTATTATAATATTTTGATCTACGTACCTTTCACGCGTTTATCTCCTATTGTGATATTTGAGATTTATTGTATTTTTGTATTCATCATTCTATTGTCAATAATACCAAATAATTCTTTTAAAATTTCTTTAGGCAATGCCTGAAAAAAATAGTAAGTATACAACTAAACAATTCAATCACATTATAAAAGATTATTTATTAATATTATCAGACAACAAACAATACATTACCTTTTCTTTCGTCTCCCAATTTGTGGCTTTGAACCTTTTGCTACTAATTTTTCTGTATATACAATTATTATTTATATACAACTTAATACAACAGAACTATTTAATATACCAAAAAACTATACTATTGATAAAACAAAACAAAAAATATTAAAGGTGTAAGAAAAAGAGATGACGCTAAATGACAATGCGAGTAACGCATGGTATTTAGCGGCGCGTGGATATGTATAAGGTACAAATATCTCATTAGTATTTACAAAACCATAGTGAAATTAAAATTTATTAAATAATTGTAAAATTTCTTTACTCACCCCATTGTATTTTTTTCCGTTAGCAATAAAAGTGTGCACTAACTTTGAGTATTATAACTGTTCACGGCTTATACACATTATATTACCACAAGATGTTTATATGGAAAATATTGGTAAACATTTTATGCAACTTGTATACGTATGCCACTGAATAACTCTGCTGGTGTCTAATAACTATATAGCAAGATTTTATTAGTAAGACGGTTAGTAAAGTGATATTTTTTTAAAATACACTAATACATAAATCATTCATCCTAATGCAATGTAGGCGTAATATGTGAAACTTTTATTTTTTTTACATATTGATTTAGGGAACCAGTAAACGCTACATAGCCTGTTAACATCAAGCAAAGAGCTTAAAGCGAAATTAACAAACTTTAAATATCTTAACGCTAATTTTGTTTTTACTCACTAACATAAATAATTATATTTTAACTTACCTTCATACTCTCTGTCTTGTTCTCCTGAACCTCTGACAGTTTCTCAAAGTCTATAAGCTGTTCCTCCAGCATGGTACAAGCATCCTTTAACATCTTGTTGTTCTGTAAACAAAAAGATATTAAAGTAATTTAATAAATATTCTGATAGAATTCACAAATAATCATTAACTCTGTTGTAAAACGGAAAACTGACGATTGCAAAATAATGAAGCCATAGAAAACTTTGCTTTCTTAAACTTCGCCTCAACATTTATATGTTCTTACAGTCTTGCATTATATAATTGAATATTATGCTTGCAAATATTTATCATAATCGAAAATTAACTTGAATCTCTATAATTCATACGATGTATTAAAACTTCTTCATAAGAAGAAAATGCTCGCTGTGGAACAGCAGGGTTGGTATCGTAACCCTAATAACATTATGAAATATATTTGTCCTCCTTTCACATTGCAATGAAACAACAGACTGATGTAATTTTTGCACAGTGATAGTTGGCAGACTATGAATTGACATACTGACATATAATCTCATCCAAATCCCAACTAATATTATCAATGCCAGAGAATCATCCTAATACAAATCCCAACTAATATTACAAATGCAATGATGTGTTTGTTTGTCCTTATTTCACGTCACAACGGAGCAATGAATCTATGTGATTTTTTTTGACAGTACTTTTTATCCCGGGAAATCTCATTCGTTCGTGAAGATGATTCTTATTTGAAACTGAAAAAATACACAAACAGAATTACAAAGCATTGTCGCAATAATACATAAACAGAATAACAAAACATTGTCGCAATTATTTTTTTTTAAAAGCTATATACGCAATATACAGGTCCAACATTATCATTCCCTTTAATCTCTAATTTAGAGGGAGATATTTTTGAATTCATTGTCATTTGTGTTATAAAGTCACAAACATAAATGTGTTAGTATTTAAAAATATGAATTTCTCAAACATTATTTCAGTTATAATAATTTCTATATTTTTTCCTAATTTTGGCTGTAGCACTTGGATAGAATGGGCTAATGACATTTTTTGTTGACATTTTTAACATTATCTCTAGAACATAAAACTTAAAAAAAAGTAGTTTTGCTAAAGTAGTAGTACCCAATATACAAGTGAAATGAAATAAAATAACTATCCATATTAAAATAGGAAACTATTTTTGCAATTGATTTAAGCCATTTATATATATAAGGAGTTTCTATAAATTTTTTACAGATCCAGCTAAATTTAATACATTCATTGATATTACTCTTAAACTCGTAAAGTACTTAGCTGTGATCATTTTCTTTTTAATTTTTTATATGCACTACTATTGTGAATATTTAGATATTCTAAAGTAGTGATTTAGCTAGTAGAGGATGGGGACAAGTAACTCTAATAAAAATGACCATGTTAAAAATTAATATTTTGTAAACGAATCCCTGTATCCGAAAAGTGTTCATCGCCCCCAAACTAGGAACCTCGATATTTTTGAAAGACCTGAAGACAGAAAAACTCGCTCCCACTTTATATGTAGGGGAGGTACCATAAACATTTTTTTTGATTCCATTTTATAACTTTGTAGGACATATTTTTATGAGGTTAATTCTACCCAATATTCCATATAATAAAAAAGAAAACGAAGTTAAATATTTTAAACATTTTTATTTTATAAACCCATTTTTTGAGGCGTTCTTATTTAGAATAATGCGATGTGTCCTGATAGCTATAACAAAAGAAAATGTCATATCAACACTACGAATCGTCAATTGATCTCATTATTTAATTTTGAAAAATGGTTTTCTGATTGACTAAATTTTTAAAGTCTTAATTATCTGGGAGTAGTATAATTTTTTTTAAATTCACTAGCATCATATAGTGAATTTAAAAAAAATGCAACCCTTTCAGAATAATGAGAGAAATCAGATCTATGAAAATATGGCATAAGAAAAAATACACACCCGTTTATTGTACTTGAACAATCATTGAATTTTAACAAAAAGTTACTGTAACCAAATAACATTCCTGTGAAAATTAAAGTGTAATGTACAATGGATCATTTAAACAATGGCATTCCTATTAATGTAGAATGCAATATAAAAAGGAACAAACCATAACAATGTGTTGCTGAACTAAACTAGTCAGTGAAAACTCCAAATCGAAACACCTTTGCTCTAGAATATCGGACGCCAGATTCGTTACAATATTCCTTAAACAAGACACCAGCTTGCTGCCCTCTGCCATTTCAGCACATAAACAAAATCTCGAATGATTCGACTTTGACTCATCTTCGCTATCGGGAAAGGCGACAGAGTAATGATTTAAACCATTCACTGAATCCAAAGAGTCTTTACAAGATATAATCGGTGTTGTGCAATCTCTTCGAAAGTGCTCTGGTGGTAATAAGACGGCCGTCTCCATACCATTTGATTCTCTCGCAGATTTATACCGGTTGCAATCACTAACATCAGTTAGCGCATCACAATTTGAACACAACCAAAGCAATTTATCAATACATAGTGTCTTCATCCAAATTGGAGTGTTGGGACATCTCAAATGAAATGTTCGCTTGCACGGTCCAGTGCAAGTTTTTGATAATATTATATTGTTTATGGTATAACCACATGCACCACATTTTATACCCATTCTCGATTGTTTTTTGTCTTCTAATGTCACAGTAAAATATTTTTAAATACACTTGAAAAGTCCAAAGTATTAATATTTTAAAAAAGACACTAAAGTTCAACATGTGTATGTCTTCAAACACCAATATTAAATTCACTGTCACATGTTTACTTAAACCATTTTCCTTTATTATATTGACAATTAATTTAAAATATTATTGTACAATTGCCACAATGACTTATGACATTTTTGAAATAGAAAATACAAATTTATATTTAAAATCAGTGTCAGACACTGCAAAGGTGTGCAATCTAAATTATACAGGCATAGTGGAGTTTGAAATGAGTGGCGCTGGGAACGTAAGTGTAAATAGGATCAAATTTCAAAGACAATTCTTCAAATGTCTCAACACTAAACATTGACCGGAGATATTTCTTATCAACATTGAGCTGGTCAATATTTGTCATACCTGTTTTCAACACTTTATTTCATAGTAATCAATAGTCTGATCTCTGTAGCTAATATAATTAAATGTAAAGTTTTATATTAAATTTTAACATTTTTACCTTGCACTAAGAGTCCAAGTTAAACATGACATAATTGGGATAAAATAAAATGACTAAAATTGTCAGACTGAAGGCAATAATAACACAATACATATATTAGTAGTGACAACAACAGAAGAATCAAGTTTTAAATTCAATTTCGTTTGGAAATTTTCTACAATTAATTTAAAAACCGGCGAGTCGAACTTGTGCACCAAGGGTTCCATAGCACCAACAATATTAAACATATAAGTTTGTATTTCCCAAAGACACTGTGAAAAACAAAGTTATTGCTGCTGTCGGTACTGAAGATACACCATATCTCAAAAACTACACAACATATTTTCGTTGAAAGTTTATTTTAAGTTCTACTACCTTCATTTTTTTCAGAATTTTACACACGTTGATTGAACAGTTGGGGGGGGGGCGGCGGCATACTTTTTAAGACTTTAAATGCGCATATCTCACCAACTATAGATATTTCAAGTAAAATAGCTGTGACATACGAACAGGCAGACAGACAAACAGACATGACGAAATTATAAGGAAACCAACTTGTTCTGAGTTTCTGAATAATTTTGAATATATAGTATGTAATTTCCTTGAATGTGTCAATTTAATCCATATTAGTGCATCATGAGAGGATTACAATAAACAAATTTTCTTTCCGAAAGAATTTTTTATTTAATTAAACATTGTCTTAAATTCCATAAAAAATCTAACATTTCAAATATAGTATTTTGGATATAACTATGCAAAATATTCTCTGGCCTAGAACCTTAAGTTTGTATATATATATATATATATATATATATATTCCATTCACGGAATAAGATACTTTAGCAAAACATAGAAATTAAAAGCAGATTACCTTTATTTAAAAAAATTACTTCTCCCTATATTTTGTTTTCCTGATACGATTAGTTTTAAAATTATAAATCTGCTAATGTCGGTATACTAAACATGGAGTGCTCTACTGCTTGATGTCAGGATGCCATTACAATATCTACCTAAGCGTAATTGGGTGCTCCTTCATTGTTGCCTACCCCAACTTAAAGAGAGTGATGGGAAAGGCACAGAGATACCATCAAGCATTACCTAAATTTTATTTACTATATATTTTTCTGTCTTAAAATCAAATTCAATTTTGTGCAGAATGGAAATTTTACTCTAGGTATATTTATAGAGATGTTTCATTTCTTAGAAAACACTATGTTTCACACTTCAATGTCCTACTAGAATAAAATAACTCACCTCAATCATATTCTCGCACTCTCGCAATCGCTCATCCAGTGTCACTCTGAGCCTGACAGCTTCCTCACGCTGCTCATGGTGGAGAGCCCTGGCAGTCTTTAGTTCCTCACGGAGATCGTCTACCACTGCTTCTGCCTTCAAGCGTCTGTTCTCCGAATACTGCAGTTCACACTTCATTTTGCGGATATCGGCTTTGCACCTGTTGACATGGATTGCTAATCATTGTCTTATATATAACTGATATTGTATGATCATTTATATAAAAAAAAACTTCTTTAACTTAATACTTATAGTTTCTTTAACTTAATACTTTAGATTAGTGTCAATAACCGGATATCATTTTGGAGTTAGTAGTCGAAATATTTTTTCCCTATTTTCCAAAAAAATTTAAGTCCAAATCCTCATCCTAACATAAATGAAGTCCACTAACACTTCAAAAACATTTTTTAGGAATACGTATATATGTTAGAATTACAGTCAAACTTAACTACGCATATTCAATAATTGGAGTACCTGGGGGTACCCCGCACACTTCTAGTACTATGTTAATCGTATTTTAATAATAAAGTTAGTTATTAAGTTTGATAACAATTATTTAATAAATAAATAGACAAATATATAGATAGGAAATAATTAATTATGCGCCACAATTGAACAACATTCAACACATTTGATAAATGTTTTAGCATGCTCCTTACAAACAGGTTACTATGCTCTTTTACAAAACTTCTGATTTATTTCGTTTTCTGATTGTCCATTTATAAAACATAAGACACAAGCCTGCAACTAATTTTCATCCAGTTGAATCTAGCATTTGTTGCAATGTCGAAGGTCTCAAATTAACTGTAGATGGATCTGTAATAAGACTTTTCCATAGTAGCCTCTATTGCATTTGGTGTAGAGAAATGTCTAATCGATCGATGCGTGGAGACTTGTTTGTACTTTTTTAAAAGATTATTAGAGCAGAAATAAATAAATGGTAATGCCGCGCTGCACTTAGCTTCTCATAAAATGTATGCCTTTATATATTGTCCTTTGTGATATCTCAGTGAAATTGTATTCTTTTACTTTATTGTTGGGTCGTATTTGAATTGTTAGGTTCATTGAACCACTAATAACAAAATATTCTTCAATGGATATCCCGTGATACAAAATTGGAGCCTCTTTTATCACAGGTAGCAGAAGCAAATTTTTCACAGACAAAAAATTATAACCTTTTATAACTTAAAATGTGGAAAGTGTGGAAAGAAAATCGGTGTAGACATTTATGAGAATTATTAACCCGAATTTGAAAATAAATCCAGAAGAATACCAAATTTAATCAAAATTAGTCTAGTGGCATTAACGCCAGATACAACAAACACACAAAGGAAGACGTTTTTTTACCCCATTAAAGCTTCATAATCAATTTCCCTTTCAAATCTCAACTTCTATTTTTTTGAAAATTATAATACTTCCTTCATTCCTATTGGCACTCAAAATATGCAAAAGGAATGGAAGAGATGAAAAACAATGAAATAATGAAGATCACTTTCTAAGTAGTACAAGACAGAAGATTATTTGCTTAACATTGTTTTAACTTTGGGAGAAAAATTTAAAATGTATCAAGGGGGTTCAGTGCTAATTTGCACCATGTCTTTATGTTAAAAATGAACATTTGTAAAAATTTTATAGAAATACTATGTAAATACTAAAATGTTTATAAATGCCTAAATGTGTACGGAACCCTCGTAATGCAAGTCTTACAATACCAACCATGACTTGGCGAATAGCTAGCAGACGGCGATCGCCAAACACTCAAATACAAACTTCAATTCCTAAGAATTGAACATAGGCATATAGTTTGTTCTATCGTAAACTTCTGTTCATGGAAATTTTCTGAACGCATCCCTGACTTAGTTACAATATCTGATTATATGCATAATTATGGTATAACAAAGTGATAAAACCATTAAGTTGGCTTATTTATCAATATAAATAAAAAAAAACAACTGAGGACAATTAGAATAAAAATAACGCTAAGTTAAATTTCCAGAGTGCACACTCGCTTTTTAAGTCTTCACTCTAGATATTAAAATGTAAACTCGTAATAAAATTTTATCAATCTGAAGTGTGCCTAATATGGAATAGAATCACCTTTTCAATAAATTTGTTCTTAATATATAGAAGAAAGATATACAATATAAGTAGAAGACTTCCGTTTCACGCGCCCAAACAACCGTTTTCAAATAGCAAAATCAATCAATCTTGTATAATGTCAAAAACAGGGTTGCAAAATTTCTTATTAAAAGTAACAATCTTATCTGAGTATATAACTCAACTACTAACTACAAAAAATAAACTCTAGACTAGCTGTCAAAAACATAATCATAGCGACAGCATCAAATAACAGTTATCTTTTTATACTACATGTGTGCAATCTGTCAGAGATTTTCTGGTATACAGAAAAAGAAATGTCTTTAGCCAAATCTCCAACACTGCCCTACATATTTTAACCAAAAACAAAACCACTATGAACCAATACGAATAGCCTGCAATTTGTCCGGTTTCAATCCAATTGGTTTTTCTTTCGTTTTTGTAGAACATAGGTTTAAATTTTCATTGGTACAACTCAAGAGTGGAACGGCTTTATGAACTAAGAAATTTATTGTTTTATTCGGTCCGCTGAACATTATAAATGAAAAAAAGCACAAAGTCAAATTCTCTTCAGATTTTATAAGCCTTTGAAAGAGTACATATATACATATGTACATACATACATACCCACAGACTCCAATGAAATTTGTGCTTAATCATTAACGTTTCCTTTGAAAACACCCTTCTTCCCATACTTTCCCACCCCTAGTTGTCCACCTCTTAGACATTAACATAACACTTTCGTCATTTCAAGCAAATGCACAAAGTATACGCTAAGCATATTTGTTAACATTGTTGGCTGAGTAGATAATAAAACACAAAATATAAAAAACAATAGAATGGAAAAGGGCATAATAGAAAATATTCTTCATAATTTAAACTGTACTAACATAACATACAATTACCAATAAATTAATAAGCAACACTAACCTCTCAACTTCAGCTACAAATTTCTCCACTTTTTTCCTCTCCTCGTCGAGTCTCCCATTAACTTCCCTCAGGGTGATCTCGAGTTCCTCCCTCCCTCTAGCTCCCACTTCCACATCCTGTCTTAACTTTGTCACAAGCTCATTATGTTCAGACGCCTTCTCCTCTAAGATTTTAATTTTATCTGCAAATCGATCTGCTAGACTCTGCTTTTCCTTGGTAACCTTTTTCAGCTGTTCTTCTGCTTGCTTCAATTCTCGCGTAAGGATCTTCTTGTCGAGTTCCCGCTCTGATAGCTCTTTCTCCTGTACACGACGTTTGAAACAAATAGTTAACATGACCAAATGAAATTTGAATATTATCCATGTGGCAAGAATTTTGCATAATGTGCTAAACATAGACCAGATACACTGTGTTTTTGTCGAGTGTCACGCAGTTCATGATGAGATCAATAGCCATCTTGGGTTGTTAGAATAATAATAGATGAGAAATAATACTTTGACATATCACTCGTAACATTAAAATTTCAAACACTTAAAATTAAAATACTCAAAGATCCTTTTGTCACAACTAATTCCACAGAGCACTAGGTTTCGTAAAAAAAATTCCACAATTTTTTAAGAAAAAATAACATAGATACTCAGAAAATTATTAAAAGTGTACAGTTCTAGCATTTCTAATTAATTACAGAAAAAAAATCTAGTTTTCACAATTTGAAAAATTAATAATTAATTTTCTCCATAATTTGTACAAAAATATACACATAAAAAAATATACAGGAAGCAGACGAATTCACCATTTCAGAAACTATAACTGAATTATTGAAGATGAGAAATTCAAAGTATTGTTTATGTATATCCTCTACAGCATAACATTATTGTTAACATTCTTAAATAAATAATCACCTCTGGTCTTTGTTTTCAAACAAATAATAAGATCTACCTAACCTTATGTTCAATGTTTATTGATATACGAGGGGGTGTTTTTAAGTTCGCAGAATGGAAAGGTAGGCTATTAGTAAAAGGTAATTAAGGGAATGATAGCTAGTTAAGTAACTCATATTATATTAAATACCAAGTTTTATCATAATCGAATCATTAGTCTTTGAACTATCGTCGAACAAACAACTCAATCTGGAAGAAATCTGAACTATGGAAAAAATCGAGTACCGCGCCGTTATAAAGTTCCTTACCAAGTAAGGAAATTAGGTTAAAATTGTACTGGCATCAGTTCACATGAGCGGCGTTACGCTGCCCGCCCTGCGCAAGTTGGGCTTCGATATTTTGGAACACCCACCCTACAGTCCTGACCTGGCTCCCAGTGATTATTATTTGTTCCCAAACCTTAAAAAAGAACTTCGTGGAAAGAAGGTTTCAAGCGGTGAAGAAGTGAAGGATGCAGTTTCAGCTTATTTCTCGGGCAAAGACGAAACATTTTTTTATGAAGGTATACATAAGCTAATTGAAAGATCTGAAAAATATATTAGGGTAGCAGGTGAATACATTGAAAAAGAAAAATAATTTTGTATTTTTATTCTCACTCTTTATCCTCCATTCCGCGAACTTAAAAACGCCCCCTCGTATGCATATTGCTTTTCAAAGTTCACTAAGATCAAATTTTTTGTCAATCAAAATAGGGTTATATTAATGACATTCACAATGTTATTTAGTAATAACAAAGTTTAAAAGGATCTCCCACCATTAGGTCTTATTGAAAATTGTTGAGAAACAAAATAAATACAGACAACAAAACACGAACAAATGAGAGACACATTTAAATCAGCTATTTCACTATTCTGTGTGATCTAACTTTTACCTCCCAAGAAAAGAACTTTTATTAATGTCAATAAAATAAATGTATATGTAAACATTTATTTAATGTAAGTATAATGAATATTTAACAGTTACCAAGAAAGGATATATTTAAGCAATGGGGACTATGTCCTTAACAAATGGATTTGAGATACTAAGTTCCATTTTTATGTGCATATATTTTCTCACTTAATTGTTTCCGACAAGAAGAGGTCCAAATGTTTGTATGATGAATTTTCCAAACATTTTGCGAACATATATTATAATCCTACAATTTTTGATAAATCTTAAAAATGAATAGAGTTATAAAGGTTTAAACTTAACGTTTAGACAAGTACAGCTGTATTCTACAAAAACTAATGAGAAAGGAAGATATCTCCACTCTATTCAGATATCTATTATATCTCGTTTATTTTTGAAGTTAAGCTTTTTTAAGCAGGATGAAAGTAAAATGTCAAGGTCACAATGTCCTTCATGCAACGTTCTTGCAATGGTAGTTTTAACATCTGAATGTAAAGAATCTGTTGCAAGAAGGACTAAAAATATATACTTAATTAACAACATTAACAAGAAGTGTACGCACTAAATTGTCGAAATTTTGTTCAGTGTACGTATGCATAAAAATAAACAAAAAATGGCTCTCTTTTGTACATTATATATGTCAAAAGAAGACTGTCAAAATTTTATCTCTGGTTTAAAAAATGTTTGTTCAAGTCTTTTGGAATATTTTTCTTTTTCCTCTCTCTCTCTCTGCTTTACCCATTACTATATACTTTCAAATCGATGTTTAAATTGCAAAGGAAGTTTCACTTCTGTCACGCGTACCGAGTTGAACATGATCAAATTTCTTCATAACTGTATTATTTTTTCACTACTAGTTTTTGATTAACCTATATTTTTATAACATTTTACAAAAAAACAGCTACTGAATTTTTTAGTTAGCATGTGTAGAAAAAAAGCTAGGTAATGCCATGTTACCTTAAACAATTACTTATAACTTCAATAAAGGGAATTTGTTTATTAAAAAACAAACAACAATACCTTTTTCCACAGTGCAGTATTAGCCTTCCTAGCTTCTTGTTTCTGCACTAGCAGTTCCTCCCTTAGGGTTACCAGCTGCTGTTCCATCTTTTCCAGCTGTTCCTGGAGAAGCTGCACTTTACCTTCGCACAGCTTGTCCTCAACAGGTGACGATGGCTTGGTCTGGTTTTGGAGTTCCAATTTGGATACTTCTTGTTCTAGGCGCATCACGAGATTTTCCAAATCAGCCACCTGTTTTAGAAGTACAAAGATAAATTGGATTATTATTTTATTATACCTAGACAAAGTATTATTATATTTTTAATATATATTATTTTAAACCTAGAATAGAGGTCAAAAAAATAAAACATTTTTCATGGTAACATAAAATTTACAAATAACTAAGAATTTGAAAAACTTATTAATGAGAAACTAAAAATGTGTCAGGTGAGGTTGTTTATACTTTTAGGTGTTTTATAGTTGATTGTGATTACGGGTATTTTCTAGAAATGTGTGTATTTAGCTAATTTGGTTTTAATGGAGTAGGCTGTGGCAGAACAAAAAGAAATTATTTTTAATTTGGCTACGAGAAAAGAGGGTTTCGCCATAATCTGGTTTTAAACCAGAGTTCAAAAATGTTTAATTTAAATATGAACATTTCTAGAGTTAGAGCCTCAAGACCACTGACACTGTTTAGGTTTTAAAATAGTAAGTATATGTGATCATAGATAACACCCATCTTGGGTAAACGATTAATACCCCAAATTATTTTTTTATAGTATAAAGTCATGCTATAAAATGTTAAATTATACAATAGTAATAATCATAATGAAAACTACTAAAAAGTTCACGACTGGTGTAAAGATTATGATTATATATTAGTCAAATAGATTTAAATAAAAGAACGCAAATTTCCCTGTGATATGTTAAGTTAGAAAGTGGAGAACAGTCTACTATTTATTAATCACAAATCTCCGTAATATCTCATTTTTTAATGTACAGATAAATTTTTTTACCCATCATGTTTTTAATTTTTGTAGTTATTTGTTTTTTATTTGCACACTTTTAATGGCAACCTATAAACCTGAAGGTTTATTTTGTTAAGCTTGTATGGATGGCGTGTAACTAGAATATATAATTAAATATATAAATTTCTGAAGCAAATCCAATTCCTTAAGTGGTTTTTTATTGTGTGGCTCATATTTGCTTTTTTTTTTGGTTTGGTTGGATTTTTTTGACAAAGAAATATCAACCTTTTCTCATGGATATATACAGCACAATATAGCCTATTTTATTTGGGATAACATACATTATTTATTGAAATCGGTTGAGCTGTTTCATCACTGCGAGGGAATTAAGAAATTTACAGAGCTTTATGAATCCTGAATACTTAACACTCCTCTTTGTGCTGTCATGTAAAAATAGTCCAATTTTTTATTTTTTTTGTAAAAAGATGAATGTTTTTTAAATTTAGTCATCTAATAAATATTACAAGTAAATAAATTTATTCTTGTTAATACATACATGTATGGTATAGCACCAACATCAATTTAAGAAAACAACAGATTAAAATATACTTTTCATCGAAAATTTTATTTGAAGTAACAAAAATATTGACTTTAATTAAATGATTCAAATTTAACAAGTTTGAATCATTTCAACTTTATCTAACTGAATTCTGTGACATATCTTTCACTATTTAATAAAAATAAAAATAAAAAAAATTTTCATACCTTGTCCTTATGCCTCTCCTCACTTTTCATCGTAGCGTCGAGTCGGGCTTGCAAGTCAATCCTGTCTTGTTGAGCTGCACTAATCTTCTCTTGGAGCCGTGCCACTGTGCGCCCGTGCTGCTCCTCCAATGTTGATTCCGCAGATTGCTGCTGCTCGAGGGCATTCTCCGATCGTTGCAATGCTGAGTGAAGTTCCTTTAATTGAATAAGAAATTGAGATAATTCACAAGACTGGCCCAGAATGCATCATTTATATCAATGTATTGTTTTAAATAAAAACCATAATATAACCTAATAAACAACGTAGTCTCTGAGCAAACAGTATAGTATATAACTAAGACCTACATATAACTATTCAAATATCTAAGATCTTAAAATACTTTTTCAGCATTCTAAAGTTCTTGTCTAATCATTTCTAACATAGTCTTCAGAACTATGGTTTCATTTAAAAAAAATATTCCAGTTACTTTATTCCTATATTTCTCAATAATTTCAAAAAAATTCTGTTAATAAGCCAACATACTGTTAATATGAACCAATATTCTTTTGATGACAAGTTGTCAATATATTCCAAATTAAATGTCTATCTACAGTGTGATATTAATTGTTTCATTTATGTGTAAGTAACTTATTTTTCACCATTTTGCATACATAATATAACTAATCTCTTTTCTTGAATACTGAATATTGAATTTAAAAAAAATCTCATTTGTCTTCCTTGAAGATTTGGCTCAGTGAGACCGTGTTAATTCACTGACATCTTCATTCATAGACGTACCTTAATCTCCTTTTTCTGAGTCTCAATGACTACCTTCTCTTTAGCTAGACTTTTTTCCAAATTCTGCACCGTCTTGTTTTCTCCACGCTCAGCTTTGGAAGCTTTCCTCCTCAGTGAAGACAGCTCGAACTCCATGTTCTCAATTATAGCTCTTAATTTGGCAGAATCATCACACTGTTTCTGCAGATAGCAAAAATATGTTGAAGTCTAATATAATAAATTATTTTTACTGGCAAGAATGACTGTGTCAATATCTTAAGCGGATTATTATTTCATTATATAATATAATAACAATTGTAGATTGACTCCCTGTACCGGTTACCATAAATAATTAGAAAAGCATGGTTTTTACCACTTTATTATTTTGTATCGAATCAAATAGGAAACAATTTTGCAGCTGTGACAGTGAGTTAGACCAAAAATAAATTATTAGATGGTCAATATATTAGTTATAGAAACTAAATACAGTGTAACTGTTTATAATGTCACCCTTTGTATTGGAAAACTCTCTATAATGTAAGCACTGCTTGATCTTGGTCGGTTTACCTTCTAAACCATACACTGATTCACTTTTGTATTGAACCTGCCATACTTTATTAGGAATGAGAAGACATTGTTTGGGTGGCAAAAGTTGTTTATTGTTTATTAACACTAAGTAGTTAGACCTTTACGAATGCCGACAATTTTAAGAATGAATAGACAAGGTTTTATTGCCATTATTATGTACAGTCTTTACTGCTCATTTTGTTAGGTACACGTGTTTTCTGGGTAAAGTTGACCCTAAGGGTCACATTACCACTTTCGTATATAAGAAATACAAAATAGCTATTGGAATAGTAAACAAATTCATTCAAAGTTGACGGATTATTTTAAATGTAAGAAACAAATAAATGTAAGCTATAAGTATAAGGAAAAAATTAAATATCTTTGTAAATAAAACTGATTAAAAAAAATTATTTTATTTACACACTCCATAAAGCAAAAATTCTATAACGAAAGAAAATAATCGGCTCTTGAGTTTCATTATAAACAGTTTACACTGAAGTTAAACATAACAAAAACCGGTAAAAGCACATAACCTACGCACATGAAGGTGTACAAATATGCCAGCGAGTAGGATACAAACCTGATGATGATATGCTAGTATTTTCCAGCTCTGCATAAAGGATTAAATAAAAAACACAGACTTCTAATTGAAAATATGTGCTGGAACTTCCCTGGAATAATAGTTGGTGTCCAAACTAAAAACTAGGCTACCTTTTATCCTGTCTGTATATTTCTTAAATGATGTTTCGACTGTCTATCTTTTCGTTTATCTTGGTTGGAGCATAACAAAACACTACTAGGTCGATTAAACTCTCGTTGAGATAATAATGCTACGGTGCAGAGATTTAATCTAAAGCAATTTTTTTATCAAATGTTCCCTAATGAACTTTGAATTCAATTATTAGCACTCGGACAGTAAAGTGGAACGATTGAAACAGATATAAAGAAATTATTGAACGACTCAGTTTTAAGTTCAAGCGAAGATATAAGATAATTACTTTATCCTGATAAAAATTACTTTGAGATGCAAACATTATACAAGCTAAGATATAATTCATTATAATTGATTTGTCATTATGAAGGGTTAGATTATGTTGGATTAGGTAGGGTTAGGTTACACTGGCTTAGGTTGGATTATGTTAGGTTAGATTAAGTTGGATTACATGAAGTTAGAAAACAATTTTATCAACGTTTTTAAAATAAAATAAATGGTGACATAGGATTATGATGGGTTAGGTTGGATACTTTTAGGTTAAGTTGGTTTGTTGGGTTTGGCTTAAGCTAGATTGTGTTGTGTTAGATTGTGTTATGTTGGTTTAGGTTAGATTCAGTTACCCAGTTTGGGTTAGATTGAATTATGTTGTCAGTTTGGTTTAAGTTATATTAGGTTGGATTGGATTAGATCAGGTTAAGGTTATCTTGGATTATTGCGTGAAGTTGGATTAATTTTGATTGTTAGGTTGGGTTATGTTAGGTTAGGATGAGTTGGGTTAGGTTATGATGATTAGAGTAGTTTATGTTGGGTTAGATTGTGTCTAACGTTGTTAAGTTAGGTATATATTGTTATTGTGCACAATATTATGAACAAGCAATAGTATTTTAATTGAGTATGGAAATTTTTTCCAAAATGTCGCCATACGTTTCTGTAGTTTTCTACTTGCATATAGCTTGAAATTCTTGATGCAAGCAAGCCAATATTAAAGGTGGGACTAATCGCACATCACTTTGAAGCCAAATATTTCACAAGTGCAAATTAAAAATAAAAAATGATTAATGGAATGTCAATTTCATTTTAAAACATCTGTTCACGGGCATCTCACTAAATGACAACTTACACGTCTTCCTTTTTTAATTACAGAAACCTAATACAATGCTTAACACAACAGACCTTGAGATCATTAAAATCTTTCTTGTTTTCCTCCAGTTCCACTAGAAGGCTTTTCTCTCTATCCTGGCAAGCTTTAAGTTCATCCTGAAGACCAATCATCTGACTTTCAATTTCCCGTCTGGTCTCCAACTCGCGGTTCAGGCTCTGTGTCAAGGTCTGAATCTGGTTGTTAGACTCTGCACTCATCTGTTCTAGGCCAACGATGGATTGACGAGACATCTTCCGGGCTTTGGCCATGCTATCCTGTAAAGGATATATTATAATGGAAAATTTATATTATAAAACAAATGCAATATAGTTAATTAAAAGATTAATATTAAGATTTTTTTGTATCTACATTCAATATATTTAAATTTTCAGAGAGCTTATAATTATTAAAAGTATGGTTACAAATTCAACCATTACCAAAATTTTATTTCTATATAAATTTATTCCATTATAATTTCTACAAAGTAGTAGGCACTTTCGAAAGATTCCAACATGATCAATCAGTATCATATACAAAGTAGCAAGGAAGGTCTGGACCATTAGCATTACCACAGTAAATAGTCCCTTGCTACTTTTAGTAGACTTTGTTTAAATTCATATATTGAGTTGACATGGCCTGAATGCTTACCATCACATTAGTCAAGTCTATTGTGGTTACATTAGTTGGGATAGTAAATTCCGTTATGCTTTTAAAAAATTTGGAAAAAATATTTATAAATGATTTTACTTGAAAGACTATACCTTAACAGCTTGAGTGCCAATCATACCTTAGAGCAGGATGTGGGGAAGCCAGTCATGACCCGTGATCACATAATCAGCTCCCAAATTATATGAACACATTTATGCATTGGCACAGTAAATGAGGGTAAAAAAAATCATATTCGTACTTTGATGCTTATTATTGTTGACTTAAGAATTTAATAGAGACAGTGGAGCAATCAGCCCCCAACACAACTTCCACCATGGCAGGTCAAAACGTTAAATGCTTTTTAATTTAAAGTTCCAGCCAAATGCCTTCATAAGATCTTGAGCCTGCTAGAGAGTTGTAATGGAGCAGCACTACTGCATTCATAGGTTTTCATAAGCAGCATTTATTGTTGCCCCATGTGTCATAAAATTAACGAGTAATACTTATTGTTCTAAAACAAGGTATATATGATCGACTCTGATGTCAGATAATATATTACTGGGGAAGACAATGTGTGAGATAATATATTACTGGGGAAGATAATGAGTGAGATAATATATTACTGGGGAAGATAATGTGTGAGATAATATATTACTGGGGAAGAGAATGTGTGAAATAATATATTACTGGGGAAGATAATGTGTGAGATAATATATTACTGGGGAAGACAATGTGTGAGATAATATATTACTGGGGAAGATAATGTGTGAGATAATATATTACTGGGGAAGATAATGTGTGAAATAATATATTACTGGGGAAGATAATGTGTGAAATAATATATTACTGGGGAAGATAATGTGTGAGATAATATATTACTGGGGATATTACAGTCACAATTTTGCTTAAAAATTAATTTCCTTCATTGTTGTACCTCATCAGAAAGAACATTGCACTTCTACCTATGGTTATCGTCACTGGCGATGCCATTCTATAAAGAGAAGATGGAAAAGCTATTCTCGCGATTTAATGGAAATTACTTAGAATCATAATTTAATGTAATGGCTTCCATGTAAAAATTAAATTGTTTAAAAATGTTTTAGTTGTACGTTTTAAAACCAAAAGAGTACTTTCTAAACGTATCTTATATTATTCGAAACAAATAGTCCAGCAAAATGATACAAAAAAATGCATTTTGGGTAGTCAGCAATTTTTTCTGATAGGTAAACTAAAAATTGAACCTACCCAAAATGACAGTTAACGTACCACCATTTCACTGAACTAAAAGTAATAACTTCGAAATATTTTAAGGGCATGTTTCAACTATCAAATACAGAGCCAAATAAGAGTTATTCGTCAGATAGAACATAATTGAAATTTTTAACCGTATGATAACTGGTATTAGTGAAATTATCCAGTATCACATGAATAAAGTTACTTGTTGATAAAAGAACCAAATAGCCGATTTTCTCCAATTTACATCTGTCAAATTGACATTTTATTTCGAGAAAATAGTATTTTTTTTGAGTTTATATCCTTCAAATGGCATTTCAATTCGAGAAGACATTATATTTGATTATATTTGGATATTTATGTTAAAATTACAATTGAATTGTTATACAGAATTTTGTATTACTCTAATATAAACATGGAATTTATTAAAATGATAGATGCGCAAAAATAAAGCTATTAGTAAAGGTAATTCAATTTGAACGAAATGTTTGTTATACATCAATGTTGTACATATTGACAAATGTTAAATGGTTAATTTTTCACCCATACTGCTCTAACACAGAAGTATCGTCAATCTTTATTTCTCTTTTACACACAATTTGCGTGAAGTTTGTTCAAATAATTATCGTAACGTAAAATAAAACTTCAGATAACTATATATAGAAAAATTGCCATTGTTTACCCGACTGATTACCTGTGAAGTAAATTGATTCGTTAGTAATTTGACAGTTTATTTGCGGAATGAAAAACCAACTTTAAATAAAGTACCAAAGAGTACATAAGCGACAATACATTGATAAGTATCTATTTGTACTATTACTCTTTCCAATATAATGGTAGTATCAGAAATTATAATGAAATTACCACACCAGCAAACTACATATTTCAACTTCTGAAATTTTCTTTCAGCCATGTAACAGATTAACTTATTTGTTTCATTCTTTTAATTAATTCCCTATAAATATTTATTTAATATTCCTTAATCTTTAATTAATTTAATTACGTTTATCCTCAATTGTATGAGTATAATTGGAATATTATACTTACAAGTGCAAAATACCTACTAAATATTCATATCAGTTTAAATGTTGCAGATTAAGTAGTTATACTTGCAGCATATAAATTTGCAGACTAACTGAAGTTGCCCTTTTCATTTGAATTACCACCGTAAGCTTAAACAAACACAAAATTGGAAATTTTTTTGGTTGATTGAAATCAAATACATATTAACACTATAGAAATAACAATAGGAAGCAGTTAATTTTCATTGAAAATGACAATTTCCCATTTATTTGTGAAAAATAATAACTATGTTATATGTATCTTGGCTATCTATAATCTATTACATAGCATCTGGAAACATTTTAAAATCTGAAAAAGGCTGATATGATAGTACATGTTAGCCATGTACTAACTATTAAACTATATAAAAATACAATAAAAAATACTTTTTCCCACAAATTGTACAAAAATTTCATACTAAATACGTCACATTTTTTGAGTTGAAAAAATCTTTCTAGATAATATACATTTATACAATTAACAACTACAACTGTTATTCTAAAATATTATTACCCATACAATGATCAAGATAAATACACATTACCTACATAATATAATGACAATACAATATATAAAATATCTATTGTATCTTACAATAGGCCGAATGTTGACTTCAGAGTAGCGGCGATGTTTCAATTCATGCACTTTGAACAACACTTCCTGTGAGAAACATTCCAATGTTATTTATTATTCAACAATTATTGCACACTTTATTTCTACTATTACAAGCTTTTTTCCACACGTAATGCATGTTCCTTTTGCATGGTGACTATAAACCCCTTCTATCCAACAACGACCCTCTATGAACACCTAATAGTGGATGAAGCAGCAAATTATATAAAATGACATAAGGATAATTAAATTATTAAAATTTTAACTCCTTTTACTTTTCGGCAACTTTGAACTTACCTTTATTTCAATATTTCCTTCATTACCAGATCTCTACAGGAACAGGTAACCTGTATCATTATCCATTCGAGAGTTAAAACTAAAGCAACACTAACCTTGTAATTACTCTGCAATTTTTTCATACAATCTATCTCAGCATTGGCCTTCTCCAAGTCACGTCTAAGTGCCTCGACAGTAGCAACCAGTCTTTCGTTCTCTGCTGCCAACTCACGTGCCTTGCTCTCGTGAGCGGCCACATTGGCAGTCAGAGTCTGTATTTGGACCTTTGTCTTTGACATCCAGGATTTCTTTGCTGCATTGATGAGCTCTAACGACTTGGTTTCCGTTTCTTTACGCTCCGCGTGCTCAAATTCCAGTTGACGTATCAGATTCTATTACAATCAGTTTTCAAATTGTTAATATGTAAAAGAATGATAACATGAAATAATACATCATATTGGCTATGCTTTCATATGACAAGAATGGAAAAAGAGACAAGAGAAGGCTTCACAGCGAGTATCATGAGTGGTGGCCATTTATCAATCCGTACATCAAGGACGTCAGTGATTTTGCCAACATGAAAAGGAACTGTGAAATAGAGTTACATGACATGATCAAATCATGTTATGTAACTCTATTGTGTTACGTGATCAAATCACGATACTTTAGATATTTTAGATTGATATAAAGAAACAAGATACAGCAGACATATTTTTGTTGCTTAGTTGATTTTTTTCACAAAACGTATCTCAACTGAGATTAATAATAAATTAGATCCAGACCATTTGAAAAGACTACTATTTTAAAAAGCCTAAAGTTTAAAGATTGGAATCTATAATAATTTTTTGTCGCTTACAGAAAGTAATTGTCAAAAACTTTTCCAGAAATAATAAATAGTTTATCAACAATAGAGAAAGCAATTAAATCACAGTCTAAATATCGCTATCTTTTTCATTACTTACTTACTTACTACATTCGTACTATATATTTCTGCATATGTATTGTTATTTACTTATTTTAATTAAAAATAAATAAACTGTTGCATATATTCAAAGTCTTTTATTCCAAAGTCGATCGATCAATATAAAATTTGGAGAATCAGATCATGACTACTCAATACAATCCCAGTATCATATCATATAGTCATGATCCGGATCGATCTCAGATAGTAGAGATGCACGATATACAAAGAAAAATATTGTAAATCTCTATTGTGAAAAGAATAATAACTTTCACAAGTGAAATGAATTTGATACATCTTATGTCAGAAGATGCAAAATATCCTGTATAAACAATTAGTAGCGGGCGACCGAGCGTTGCTCAGTGTTTCCCATAGGAATGTGAAATTGCTCATTTAAAGTATTAGATTTGCTTTGAATCTCAATAGAATGGCACCCTTCCCCTTGCCCTTCCCTCCTCTTCTCTTGCCTTCCCCTACCCCTTCCTCCCGTCTTCGCCTTCGCGTTCGCCTTCGTGTTCACTTTCGCTTTTGCATTCGGTTTTGCCTCCGCCATCGCGTTCACCTTCGAGCTTACCTTTGTGTTCGCCTTCACATTCGTCTTCCCTTCCCCCTTCTCCCCCACCATCCCTTCCCCTTTAGTCTTCTTATTCCCCTTCCACTTCAGTTTTCCCTTTCCGTTCCCCTTTTACCCCTCCCATTCCCACTCGCATCTTCCTCCCACTTCATCCTTCCGCTCCCCCCCTCCTTAATTTTAAATGGCTGCCATTTTCACAATAATTAACCGATATGGCTCACGTTCGAAATTATTGAATATAATCACCCAGCAATAAATATACCAAATATTATTGAAATCGTTAAAGCCGTTTTTGAGTACCCATTTACATTATATATATATATATATATATATATATATATATATATATATATATATGTATATATATATATACATACACACACACCCATATACAAGAATTGCTTGTCTAATAGTACAGAACTTAATTAGTAATAAGGCATAGGCAGTCTCGCAAAAGCTAATATAAAATGAAAAATATTTATTGTACTAAATAGAGAAGTTAATATCTTATTAATTTAAAAATGAAAATATGGAAAAAATTTTGAAAGCATATCTTTAAAAATGTTCAATATCGATACCAAATAAATTTTTGTTTGAACTTTTACTTGTTCTTAAAAACTACTTGAAACAATCAAAAGAATTCATTTAAATTTTAAAAACTTTAATTCTAATAAGATCTAGTTGCTGATGAGTAAACTTATCAAATATGTTACATATTCAAATCGAAGAAAATAAATAAATAAAACTAGGTCAAAAAGGTCCAATAAAAAGTAGGAAATATTTTTCCCATCCAAAATTTATCATTGTATCTCATTGACATTCTTGGACTTCCTGAAACAAAACACAGGCAGACACAAAAATAACAAAAAAAAATATAATTGTTATGTATACAGGTAATAGAAGTGGATGAAATGGAATAGGTTTGATGCAGAAAGACCATATTAAATCACATATTATTGAATTTCAACCAATTTCAGATAGGGTTGCCAGATTAGACATCCAAATAAAAAAAACATAATTAACCTCATTCAAGTTTATTCGCCTACACAACAGACCAAAGAAGAAATATAACATTTCTACAACCATGCTAGAAAGGCGACAGAAAGCATATGATAAACCGTGGTGGAGGCCTTCACCCGACACTGGATACCCCAATAAATTGAGCTTAAATATTATTTTAAGTATTACAAAATTATTACTATTTTTATCGTAATTAATTAAGCCTAATAAGGTATTTTTACTTCTTTTGAATATAAAAGACATAAAGGATAAAGAAGGCAAGATATAAAGGCAAAATATAAAGATATATTACGCTATAGATGTAAAGGCCTGAATAAATCAATAAAATTATTCTCACAATTATTACTCACATGGGGAATTTTCCATAAATGCAATTTCTTTTTAAATTTATCCAAAATTTAGAATTTAATGTTAGATGTAGAACTTTATCAACAAACATAATTAAAAACATGATTCCACTTCACGAGATCATAACAAAATTACCATCGTTTTATTTAGACCTCTTTCATTGACATATACCCTATCACCACTCAAAAGAACATAACATAAAAAAGTCATTAATGAATAAGAATCCCGTCTTGTTCAAGGTTACGTTAACGTTAAATTGGCACACACACACACTATCAACAGCACGAGGTCAAGTTAGTTCAAGTTGCGAAGATTAAATTTATCTTCATTTCCATATCTCCAGTGTAAGTAAGGAATAAATGAATTAAAATGTGTATTAATGAGGTTTACGATATATTTTTTGCTAATTTATCGTACGTGCTTATATAGTCAATTCGTTTGATATTAAACAGCATTCATTTTAAGTTACCTATAAAGAAATTGATTGATTTTGGTTGAGTGCAGAGTGAAGTCAAGGGAATGCTTATACGAAGAATTAACAAAAATTAATAACCATAAATACTTAAAATTAATGAACTGAACAAAAAAGGTGGTTGCTAGGGTGCAAATCGGAGTCTTCAGCGTGATAGCAACATACCTTAACCGCTGGGTCACGGCTCTATATGCTATTTGCGTGTTGATTTCTTATTATATTTAATTATAAGTTATATTAAAATTTCCGACTGAAGATCTCGAGAAATAACGGCTTTGGATCGAATCATTTTAACCACTTATAATGAGGATACTGTCCCTAAGACATATTAAAAAATAGTTAATATCCATTTATATCATATCTGATGGACTCCTTGTTAATCAACTAATACTCTTATAACAAAGTTATCATGACTTATACAGCACATATTAGAGATTGATAGTTTGGAAACCAACCTTATTCTGGACTACAAGTTCTGTGATCTGTGTTTCCAAGCGTCCCCTTTCGTTCTCCGCCTCAGCAAGTCGTCGTTCCTTTTCCGAAAAAAGAAATACTTCTGTCTCTGCACCGGCCAGTTTCTTCTGCAGACTCTCTATTTCTTTCTTACGAGATTCAAGCAAGCATTCCATCTCCCTGTTGAATACCATTAAGATTACTTTGAAGCACAAGTTATTAACCATAGAACATTATTTAAATAGTATAAAAAATTAAAAGGCATTTGAGAAATTGCAAAAATTAACAATTGAAAAATACATTTATTTCAGAATATAACTAAAACTGTAAAAAGTTACATAAAACACCATTTATACACAGATATTATTTCAACTATAACAGTATTTCTACCAAAACCAAATGAGCTTTTTGCAATACCAAATCTTGCAGTTTTCAACAACTTCACGAGTAGATATAATAACTCAACAAGTTTACATGCTTGAAAACTATTTAAATTTGTATCCTATATTAATTTTCATGTGAATAAAATATGTAACAGAATATAAAACAAAATCTTGAAAAAATACAAACAAAGCAAGTTGTGGGAACAATGTCGAAATAAAAAATTAATTAAAATTATTAAAAACTCAAGTATGTATCAAAAACTAAAAATCTGTAAACAAGCAAAGGTCTGCGATTATGAAGATGCAGTTAGAAAAATTTACTGGCTGGCTAAACTCACACTATCTAAATAGTCTTGACTCGCAGTGGTAGGGCTATCAAACATTTTTTCATCCAGTGATATAAAAGTACTCATACAGTTACTTCAAATTGTTATGAATACATTTACACCAGTACACTCCTCATCACCATCATCTGTCATTCATGACAGCATAGATTGCAGCAAGAATGTCTACATAGGCATAATGGCACTTCACTGCAAGTCATCACTATTTGATTAGTAGGAGTCAGAAAATGTTTCTAACTGCAGCTATATAGTCTCGCAGACATACTGTTTACACATTTTTATTTCACTTTTTAATAAACAATAGTTTTTTAATTATTTTAAATGTTTCCGTATTTTAAATTTTTATTCTACATTCGTTTCTCCCAAAGACGTCTACCCTAACTTTGATAAAAGCAGATGTAACAGGGAAATGATTGTAACATAGTTTATTATTTGTCAACACTTCTTATAAAAAGTATTCACAGTCGTTAAAACTAATAAGTTATTCAGTACAAAATTGCCACTTGCATCTGTCATATTGAAATTCTAGTGACATCTTGCCTACATCACCAGCAAAACTATGATGAATCGAATGACTCCTCAAACATCAAAAGGAGTATATTCAAAATGGGCCAACGTAGGAAAAAGAAAAAACTTGCATAATTTGTAAATATTGAGAAAAAAACACATTGAAAAATCTAATATTTTGATCTACTTTTTATTATTAATGGAAGTTACGTTTAAATTTAGAGCTTATTAAAATGTTTACAGCTGGAAAACAAAAATTACATTTAGGGCATATTACAAAACACTGAAAATAGGTGATCGCTAATGCACTCATGCTACACCACATTTCTTTTCACTCCATTTCATTCCCGTCATAATTGCTGCATATGCAGTAGTAGTCAAAATAAAGTAATTTAATTGTATTTAGTAATGGGATTCCGAATTGTATAATGTTATAATAAAACAAAATAACTCTGAAGTGCTTCAACTGTTTATGGTTGTAACAAAAAAGCAAATAAGGATTATCAGCTGTTTATACAATGACACTTGTATTTGATGGTACTGTCATAATCGCCACATATGTAGTACTAGTGAAATTAAATAATTTAATTGTGTGTTCGGTGATACTGTTCCGATTTGTATATCGATATAATAAATCAAATAACTGTAAAAGGCATCGACTGTTTATTCTTGTAACAGAAAGGTGTAACAGGCTATCGGCTGTTTATACAATGACACTTGTATTTGATGGTACTGTCATAATCACCAGATATGTAGTACTAGTGAAATTAAATAATTTAATTGTGTTCGGTGATACTATTCCGATTTGTATATCGATATAATAAATCAAATAACTGTAAAATGCATCAATTGTTTATTCTTGTAACAGAAAGGTGTAAAAGGCTGTCAGCTGTTTATACAATGACCCTTTTATTTGGTATCACGACTGAGTACGAAATCAATCAAATATAATTCTTTCGGTGATATATAAATGCAAGTACTTTAACGTTAAAACTTAAATATATAAACTATCAGAATTGAGTGTTTGCATTATGTTACCTTTTAATGAGTGTCATTTACGTGTATAAGTATATGAATGATAGGTAATTTATTTCGTTTCATTAGCAAGACTGTGACGATAAAATAAATGTGTATGAATTATTGAGCATGGGGCTCAATGGTATTTAAATGCATAAAAATAAAATATGTGATGGTAATGATGGTAGATCGCTTGAAAATTGCGCTAAACAATATTAGGTGGCGCTACATCTGTACAATTAAAATCTACTTTCGCCAATGTTTATAAAATTCTACAAATTAGTAATGAAACGTTTATTATATTTAATTACAATAATTTTAATCTTTTAAATATATGTGTGAATCACAGAAAATGGTGTTCAGTTATTACTGATAGTGTAAAACTAACACATAAAAGATAAAGCAGAACACTTGAACATTACGCTAGGTGGCGCTAATTCTTCATAACCATGAATAATGTAATGGCGTTCATTCTCTAATAGGGAACTTTTGTCATTAACCACGACGTATTTTTATAATTATTTAAAACACGATAGAACAATATAATACCTTTATAATTAGGGAGACTAGGAATACCATTTAAAATGATCTTTTAAAATATATTTTTAAATCATCAAATTATGATTAATTTGCTAAAACAATTTTATTAAGTACATCACTTTAAGAGAAAAGCAAATTACATTTACATAGAATATGTAGTACCAACTTACTGAACTAGTTTCTTTTAATTGACAGTGAAATTACAACTTAAATGTTTATTGAACAATGCGCAACGGTCGTCAATCATTGCTTAATGACAATGTAACAGACCATATACAGTTATTTTACTTCTGACTTTGTATGTAAATAACCTTTATTCCTATAACAATAGAGATGCTGTCAAAGTTAAAATAACTGAGGACAAACTGTAGCTGTCGTTTTAATAACATAAAAATCAAAGAATTTTACTGAAATGTATGAAGGTTAAATTTAACCACTTAAACATTTCTTATTTTTTTCAGAGCCAGCATGGAGAATTTCTTCAACGAAATGACTTGTAAGGAACCAAGAGAGTTTTCTAAATTTTGCTGGATGTCACATACATATTTTGAATTTTTGCTAACCAAAATTGAATCTATGATAAAAATAAACTAAGATAATATTCTTAGCTTACCATACCACCAAAAATGCGCTTGGTGATAACTTCATGATACTTAGAAACGGGGGGCAGTTATCAACGTTTTCACTACTTATTCAAGGTTTCCACAGCAGCCATCTCGTTAATTGTGCCTTTTGTGTGCAAAATTATTAATTTTGCTCTAAAGGATCAAATTAAGGTAAGTAAAAATCAGTTGGTTGATTGTTGGCAATTTTCAAAATATTTTTAGATGTGAGTCTCTATATATATACTATACCTAAGAGTAGTAACTTGACAGTGAAACAAAAAAAACACTTTTTCTTTCTACACTATACTACAAGCTTGGGAATCTACAAAGGCTTTTTTCAACTATATTTGTCGAATTTCTGAGTACTATAACCCTTTGCGATATTCATTTATTTTCGGTATACTGATTTGAACTGGAGTGGACGATTGTGGTGTAAAGCTACTTTCAGGAACGTTGACAGGTACTGGAAATTGTGTAAAGATGTAGGCTGGAGATGAAGTTGAATTTTGATACTAGTGAATTGGTGATGATAAAGAATAAGTTGAGTAGGAATTTGATGGTCGTTCAGTAGGATAAGGGTTATTCAACAGAAGGCAATGATTCTTTCTCTCATTAACTCCAGATATCTGCGCAACTTTCTTGCTAATAGCTTAGCATACAAATTACAATCGTCTTCGGCATTTTTTCTTTCTCTTTCATTCAATGCTTTGTTCTTCAAAACTTGACTGAGAATGTCAAAACTTTGACTTATTTTGTTATGTACTTCTTCTACTTCGATGTCCTGAGGGCTCTTGAACTTCTGTTCTTTTCCTGAAGTACCAATTTTCAGTAGTTGTTTTATGACAGTGGTTTTTTTCTCAATAGTAGTTCTCAGTGAATCTTCATTCTGTGATGGCGATAACGCTGACGTTTTGTCATTATCTTGATTCTGAGTTGGTGATGAGATCTATTTTCATCTGATTGGGGCTGAAAAAACAGATATAAATAAGTTAAAGTAATTCTTTTTAATTATTTCAGTTACCACAGACACCAGATGAATGGTTGACCATTGAAGAGATATTTAGAAAAAAGTTTCCACATTGCGCAGGTGCTATAGATGGTAAGCGTGTGGTAGTACAGCGGCTAGTACGTAGTGGTGGTTCAGAATATTATAATTATAAGATTACTTATAGCGTCGTATTAATGGCTTTAGTTGACAGTGATTATCGTTTTATTTTTGCGGACATTGATGGCCAGGAGCATAATTGGATTTATAACACAGCTTACTCTGGCAAATAATCGAAAGGGGTACTATTAATTTGCCACCCGATAGCCCATCACCTGGAAGAGATATTAATATACCATATGTGTTTCTTGGTGATGGAGCTTTTGCATTACATAAACATATACTGAAACCTTTCCCAGGGAATCATGATATTGGCACAATAGAATGCACTTATACATCAAGTACTCATGTAATTGTAGAAAATGTGTTCGGTGTTTAACATGTTCGAATTTTCAAAAAACCAATAGCCATCGACTTGGAAAGTTCCACTTGTAAGTTTGACCTGTATTTTGTTATATAATTTCTGAAGAAATAGTAAACATTCTCATAATATTTATATCTCGATTTCTTCTCTTTCAATCTTATAGTTGATGGGGTCAATTTTATAGTTGATGGAGTACATCTTGAAGGTTCTTGGAGACAAAATAACGCAGATTCGTCAGCTATTAGGGTGCTACCAAATGTGGCAAGATGCGCAACAAACAACATTTCTGAAATTCTATGTGAATTTGTCCGTTATTTCCATAATTTGAATGATGTATAAATAGGTACATATTATATATAGTTTATTATAGCTTAAGTATACTATGTATATACTAATACATAAATTAGTTTTATTATAAAATAGATATAATACGAAAGAGAGAATAACCTGCACTTACCTCATCTTCCGTGTTTGAAGTATCCTGGACGTCATGAACTGTTCCCAAAAAGTTTTCCATAGTATCGTGAGCAAACCATATTGGCTCGAACACACTCCTGCTCCAGAGAACTGCTCCAGACCGAATAGGAGCTTACTTCTTTTTTAATAAAGATCTAAATGTGGTTATAAGTGATTTTTTCTCTGTTTTCAACTCTTCTATATTAGTATTCCAAAAGTTTCTACTGATCCATGGATACGGAACTTTGTGTTTAGTTTATGATCTTTATGGGGGGATCCCATTTGTCTCCTTCATCTGAACAGAGTTCTAAGAACTTCAATATTTTGTTGTTACTCCAGTCGAATGGCATGATCACGATACTCGTAGTAGGTAAATAAATTACAAACAACTCAGTCAGATTCACGCATTCAATGGCAAGTGAATAAGAAAACAACATGTAAACAATCACTAGCAAAAAACAATAAACACAAAAAACTGCCAACAAGCCCAGTGTTCGACAGGTAACACAAGTGACAGTGACAATGACAAGGGAAGCGACCTGTTTACATATGCGCACTGCCCATTTTATTGCCCCATTCCGTGCTAGATGCCCTGGAAATGAGCTGAATGTAAACATGGTATTAAATTATGAAATGTATTTGTAAATCATCAACGAACCTGACATTCCCCACGTGTATAGCAGTTCTATTAGTCAAACTAGAATTCAAAAAACCATTCTTGGAAATTCCATTCTCTGCTACCGGTGCTGTATCCTCGTGTGCATGGGATGAGCAAGACTCACTGTCTGCATAAGTGTCTCCCGACGATGAATGTGTGCTGTTGTGGCCGTGGAACGGAAGACTGGGCTCGTGTGCGTATGTAAAACCTGATTGTATATTTACGATGTTTGTTATTAGTATTAAAGCACAAATTACCATTTTCAAACCACAACTAAACAATACCAAACTGAAAATCCCCACTTACCAATAAAAGGAAGATTACGTCCGCTAAACTGGTTGCGGGTCCTGAAATTGGTTACACTGGGCTTGTTGGCCTGTTTCTCGTACTCCACAAAGTGGGATGTGTCATCTACTGCATTGACAATGGGTACAAATGGTGGTACCTGCAAAATTGTTTTTTTTAAATCTAGTTTTTTATATTTCAACATAATACAATATAGACACAATTTTAATAAATTTTTACCCTAATACAAATAAAATAAATATATTGTCTGCCTATTAGCTTATTTATTTTTAGTTTAATAATTGGAACATTTTTGGAATGACTATTTATCTCTGCTACTACAATGAAAAATGTTCCCCAATTATCTATAACAGATCGAAAAGATCACTAATAGTCATTGCTATGCATGGGAAGAAAGAATATATATTCTTAAAAACACAGCGAAATATCAACTTCATATTTGAATAGAAAAAACAATTCGCTTTTGCATTTGCTTCCATTATCATGCAAAGTTCAGAGCATACAACTAAAGATGGTAAGTAGGCGTAGAACACGCACCACGTATATGATCCTTGTATCAAATATTTTTCTATGCGCAATGACTTATACTTTAGTCGTCTTCTTTCATTTCATGACTTCATCTTCCATTATTAATTAAAATTATCTAAATGCAAATAATAAATGTTCTTGTACCCGTAAATATTACAACTTCATAAAATGTAATTTTCTTAATAAAAATTAAATTTAAAAATATACACTATTCACTACGCACAATATAGATATAAGACATATTGTGGTGAGCGGTTGATAAACTACAGAACACAAAAGGTGTTTAAAAACATTTTAAGTTTGGTTATAAAATTAAAGATTTTGAGTGAGAGTGAGGTGGAATGTTACTAGCACTTCAAAAGATCAGAGTTTGAAATTCACCAGACCGACTGCTCGTTTATAAGTCTTTAGCAGATTCATCTGATAGATATATTGATGAATAAATAAATTTATAATGAAACTGCCAATGAACATAGCCAGTAAAATAGATATTCTCTTAAAAATTCACCTGATCTCGAATTGTGTTCCATGGTATGTCCTTGAATACTGGATGTTTTAGTGTTTCAAAATACCCAAAACGTTTCTTCTCATTAACAGCTAGCAAGCTTTGCACCAAATCTTTATAATCATTACTGAGTGAACCCTCAATATCTGCTGGGAATTGCACCAGCTGACATTTAAGGCCATGTTGCATGATATTGTTATACGTATGCGCAATACTGTCGGGTTTGTCTACATCCGCAAAAGGTGTATGTAACGTTACAAGCTCATATGCGACTATACCGAGAGACCAGTAGTCGCATGGAGTCTGAAAGAAATAATATCAATTGAAATATGGTCAAAGTCAGTTCACAACATTTTTCAATTTCATACAGTTGCCAATTATCAAGATAATAGCTGTATGACATATATAGACAATGTATCAAACATTGCATCTTATAATATATAAATAAATACTGTATGGTACACATCTGAGATACAATACAATAAATAATATATTTTTTATAACATGATACTTTATATCTATACAATTTACTTCGCAAGTTGAGAATATAATAGAGAAATTATGAAACTTAAGACAATTTATAAATATTAGTTTTTACGATTAAATATTATAATTTTAAACCACTTCACAAAAAGCTGGCTGAAAACTAATTTTCTTATCTTTGCCACATTTTTTTTACAGAACATGAATTACTTACAATAACAATTATATTTAAAGTGTGCTAAATTAACATAGTAAATCCCTAATAGCGGATAGAAAAATAAAAAAATTATCTGTAATGTTGCAATGATTCTGGTATTCAAATATCTAAATATATTTTTTCTAAAAGGTGTTTTTTGCACCAAAAAAAATAAAAAAAATACCCACTTAAAGCTTATGTTTTCTACTTTGGGCGAAAAATATAAAAAAATTGGAAAAAAATCTTTTTGTTAATAAAAAAATTAATTTTTATAACAATTGGCATGAGCGCCATCTGTGGGCGACACATCAAATATCTTAGCGAAATTGTATACTTGGAACACGCTAGATGGCGATATAGTGCGAAGACTTCGCACGGGTCAGCTAGTTCTAGTATAATGACAAAAGGGTGTGAGCTATTTTGAGTATATTCAAGTAATAAGGTTTGTAAACATTTAAAAAATAAACACTACATTAAACTAACATCAAATTATCTGGCAATTTGTGAACTTACCCCGTGTGACTGCGGCTTTGCAGATTCCATAGACTTCAGGAGTTCAGGAGCTATATAATCCGGTGTGCCAATGGGCATACCACTTGTAACTTTGCCTGTCTGTGAAATGCAAGCTGCTGAACCAAAGTCTGCCAATTTTAAATGGCCACATCTGCGAATAGTAAAAAATTGAATTCAAGTCACAAATTTGAAATTAACCAAGATATTTAAATAGTAAGACTACAGAAATAATTTTTTAGACTCTTATGCAAGTTATTTTTAAATATTTTGAACTGTTTCTTCTATATTCTTGTTACCTAATGGCGGCCATACACGCTACGGTCTACCGGAGAGGTGCACCTGCACATGTAGAATAGAGTATGTATTGGAATAGATCTTTGCAGCTTTTTGAACCTGCAGAAGATCAAAAATGACTAAAAGTTTTTAATAACCAATTTTTCACCACTTTGTTCGCTTTTGTTTCCCTGTTTTTGTATCATTATTTTTCAAGATTAACGTAAGACCTCTCAATGCCAGCGTGTCATCGTGTTCAATCAATGTCATAGCGAAAGAACTGAATACTTCACACATTTCGAAACACCAGACCACCCCAAACACGCTGCGACGTGCAGTCAACCTGTGCAGCCACACCTGCACAGGTAAACCTCGCCGGTACACCGTAGTGTGTATAGCTTACATAATACTGCTACTTTAAATTGTAAGTCTATAATGCTTCAAATGATTTAGTTGATTTAAAATAATATTGTGAGCACTAAGGAGTCCATAGTGTAAGCGAGTATTTAGTTTCATATAATTTTTTAAGAGAATTCCATGTATTTTTTTATTAAATAGAGATACTGTCTAAATATTTTTTAAAAAGTCCATTCTTCTACTTTCTACATTAAATTAATTCTATATTGTGACTAATCAGAGAAAATTATTTTGGAATGGATTAGGCGTTCTAATACAACAAATTTATTTTAAAATTTATAACAGTTACAAGAGAAAATGACGATAAAAATAATACCAAATCATACATGAAAAAAGGTGATCTTAGAAGAGAGTTTTACATTATTTTACAAAACTGACCTGTCAATAAGTATATTATCAGGTTTGATATCCCGATGTACGTATCCCATCAAATGCAGTGTGTTAAGGGCTTGGTTAAGCTCGGCTAGGTAGAAACAGGCATCGCTTTCAGGCAGAGGTTGTCCGCGACGATCAAGCAGACCTGCGAGGTCACCACCAGGGCAGAACTCCATTACCAGATAAAGTTGAGCTGAGTCCTACCAATCATTCCGATTATTATTGTTTTAGATGCGTTGAACATAATACAAAACTATGACAGGTTCCTATGCAGAAGCGTGAATCATTTATATTTTTCACGGTAATATTAAACACAATTTAAATATGTTGCAAAGGATTATTAATACTCACTTTGTTAGGACATCCGCAAATTTCAGTTAACCTACTCTTTAAACTCTAAGACACCAAAAACAAAATTTTTTGTTATTTCAATTAGAGCATTTTAAAATTATTGATATTATATACATATTGACTTTGTATTGAAAATTAACTATTAAATTTGCTGTTAATAAACTTCACATTTGGATGGATTACCAACATTTACAAAACTTTTTTGTAAATGTAACAGAATAATATCTATCATATCATTTACCCTTAATAAATGTAATAAAACAAACCTGGAAGGCATACTGTAATTTTGTAATCCAATTAGAAGATGCCTGCGCCATGATATCCCTTTCTTCTTCATAAAATGTTACATCCTTTTGTTTCAGCGTCGCATCTTTACGTAAAGTTTTCATTGCATAGACATCACCTGTATGCTTCTCACGTATCACCTTTTAAATAAATAACAATCGATAAATTGAGCAACGTAAAACGAAAAATTAAAGTATAAAGTAAAATAGAAATGCAATTAAAACTGCAAGTAAGTTAGAATTGATGTGTATAATTTGTTTGTTATTCACAAAGATTTTGTTAAAAATATTAAATTTAATAGAGCTATGCTTTCAACTTTTATAATATAGACATGGCAGTAATATTAGACATACCAACTTGTTGGTACACATACCATTTTTTAAACCCTATTGTGTACCATGTACCAACTGAAAATTTTTTTGGTATGCAAAAATACCAACATTTTAATAAAGATGGCAGTATATCTTTCAGCACGAAAATAATAATATAAAATTACTGAATTTCACTGTTTTCAACAAAAAATTTCAAGCCTCATCTACTTCCAAACCAATTGACCAATTTTGTTCATCTTCAAAATAAATGAAAGCTATCCGGACAAGCTTTCAAATAAATCTACCATTATTGAGCTATCTTCAAATGTTTCATGTTTATAAAAAACTAAATTTGGATCTTTATGACAATCAAAAAATTTTAAATACTTCTAAACTAATCGACCAATTTTTGCTCAACTTTGATGCGAGTTAAAATTGATTTCACAAACTTTAAGATACATCCACAAAATACTTTGAATCACATAAAGGTTAGACGAATTTATAGCATTTTTAAATATTAATTTTCGTTTTAAGCTATTAGTTGGTAACTATTACAGTGACTTCTATAACTTCTGAGAAATATTTAAGATAAGTTGTTTTGAAAAATTTAACAAGAAACATACTTGAAAAGTTAAATTGTGAAAAATAAATAGAATATTTTGAAAATCTCTACAATACTACCTAGATTTGAAGCAGTATAACATTATATCTATAAAATTCATTATGCAATAGGTATTGTATGAATATAAAACACTTTGTTTGAAATACCAACTTTTAGCGCCATCTGTCTATTTTAATATAGCCATAATAGTAAGCAGTAATATAGCCATGTTCTCACAAACAGCAACTCATTAAAAATAGTATGGACCACCATTTGCGTGGATGAAAAAGCAATTAATTATTAATTTTTAAAAATCATTGATTCTTTGTAGGTAATAACTTATTAAGTGTAAATAAATATCTTATGTGCTGTTTCGCAGTAGTTACGGAATATTCAGATGTAACTGAAATTTAACTCACATAAATTTAGAAATTATAGTAATTTTCAGGTATAAAATAATTGTGTGAAATAAGAGACCTGTGTAGTGTTTTTCTATATAAATATAATTTATAACTATTATTTTAAATAAATCAAGTGACAGAATGAAATCACATCAAATCCTCTCAAGATCAATACCATAATATGTCTATATCAATACCATGCAGTTTACCTTCTAATATAATAAGTCTTTAAAAAGAAAAACTATCCCTAGAAACTCTTGAGAAGATAAAGCTGAGGTCACTACCAAACTGAGGTCACTATCAGTATCTGGGGCCATGATGTCAATGGTAACTTCGTCTAACACTGTAGATTGCATATATCCTCTCGGCAACCCACTTCTAAGGTCACATGCGCCCTTCATGTACTCAATGTGTTATATATTATTTCTTTTTTTATTTGTTAGACAAAATCATTTTTTTACAACATAAATGTTGTAAAAAAATTATTTTCATCTAATTGAAAAAAAAGAATTCAATGTAAGATTTCATATATTTGAAATATAATTTTTTATTTTATGTAAGTTTAAAATGTCCATGATAATATCACATACAAAAATGTTACTCCTGTATATTGATGAGTTTCCTTTGTATCTGAATATTTATTATTTGTTAATATTTTTATATGTGAATTTGTATAACATTTGGCATGAATTGAATAGTAATTAGGACACAACTAAAATTACTACTGCATGGCAGTTTGACAAGACTAAAAGAACCCTAAAATATTATGCAAGGATCATTCAAAGTATGAGGGTTTGATTTTTATTTATTTTGTGATTTTAACCACAGCAGGCAAAGAAAAACTATCAAACTTAATGAAATTTAATAAAATGTATCTTTTAACTGTAAAACAGTACTGGGGTACAGTGACTAATTTTAATTTAACTAAAGGTAAATCCGAAATAAATAAACTTATTAGGTATGAGTGTAACTCACATCATGATGATTCCGTACACATTTAATGTGTCTATTAAACTATTACAAATATTAATGTTACTTCTCCTCATGTAAATATATAAATGTATTGCCCAATACCTCTTCATACTTTAAAATGTATACAAATATACATTAAGTATGGAGTTTCAATTAAGTTTAAATATAGAGTTTTGATGAATTTTTTACAGACTTCACTTCATGTCATAAGTTGATTGACTATTACACGTAAACTATTAGAGCCTACTTAGCTGTAATAATTTTCCTTTTACCTTTGTTACACATACTACTATTGTGGATATTTTTCAGATATTAAAAAAATAGCAATTTAGCTGGTAGGTAGTAACTCTAACAAAAATTACCACTTTGAAGCTTAATATTTTGTTACCGGATCCCTATATCGCGAAAGTGTATTCGAATAAAAAATAATGTAAATTAGGGTATTCAAATAAAAAAATCTTATGTGCTTATGTGCTATTATCAAAAAACAAATTCACCCGCACTATAAAATTACAAAATATTGAATATTCTTTTAATATAACAAGGTAATAATATCAAACAATATACTTAGTAAAAGATTTTGTCATCTTTTTTGTACTTAATACAAATACCCCTTTATACAAAACACATGTGTGATTTAGAATATATGTCGATTTTATCTTAATGTACTATACATACGTGAACTTCTCCAAAGTGCCCTCTACCTATGATATCTTTTACTTCAAAATCACTGATGTTCACTCTTAACCGTCTTAGTTCTGTTAGGACACATCGATCTGTAATAAAATTCCAATACAATGAAATACAGAGAATATACAGAGATTAGCTATAATAAATCACATTATAAATATTGGTAGTCACATTGTTATAATTTCACCTATATTTTTATTCCATTCTATTTCAGTTAATATTTTTAAAAAGTGACACTTCCAGTGACAACACATAGGTGTCACATAAAAAATATCAAAGAAATGCCAGTAATATCAGATAATAAAATATCTTAAATTTATTTGAATGTATCTTCAAAATTTTGTGAAAACGGGTGTAAGAATAAAAAACTCTTGGAATTTGCACATTATACTAAGATGCTTTATGATCTCTCGAAAAGTTGATGGAAGGCAGTAGGATCTATGGGAGACCTACTTGTACCATATAAAAAACCTTGGATACTCATGCGGATGTTTTAATATTCAATATCGATGAATGATTTTTTGTCCAACTAGTATCAGTCTTTGCGTAAGAATTGATCAACGTATGTAATTTTTATTTCCTCTATAAATTTGTAAACACAACAATAAGTAAAAATATGCTTTATTAATCACAATTAAATGAAACTATATGATGTAGTATTATTTCTACTTTCTTTAAGTTCTTTACCACAACCTAAGTTTCACTATATTACATCTTCAGGTGGGCTATTAGCAAAGATCTTCAAGTGGGCTATGAGCAAAGATCTTTGCTAATAGCCCACCTGAAAATGTTGTAATATAATGAAACATAAGTTGTGGTAAAGAACTTAAAGAAAGTAGAAATAATGCTACATCACACAGTTTCATTTAATTGTGAATAATATTTTTCGAACATGGTATTATTAATAAAACTTTTGAACAATTTTCGTCAAATTGAGTTATTTCATTTTTATTAATTATTAAAATAAATTTTGTTAATTTTTGTTAAATTGTTTAATTATAATTAGTAGGGTGATATCGACCTATCTTAAAGTTAATTATAACATCTTCCAATGTCAGTCAACACTAAGCTCTACCTCTATAATTTTGTTCTTACTTAGAATGTTCTTCGACGATAGAAAATAAGAATCATTGTCATCAGTACAGTAAATGGTATTAAAGGTACTCTGTATCAATTTCTATAAAACACATTATCGTGTTTTTTGATCAGCTCAACATTTCATTTCACTTGGAATGTAAACAATAGACGGCTCTTTTCGACCAAGATATTAAAACACTTGCACAAAGTTATATATTTAAATAGTTATTTTTTACCTCGTCAAATTAACACTAGATAAATAATATTAATGGTACCAATTAAATGACTCACATATTTAAATTATCTTTTAACCGCTCATTCATAATAATAATGAATGCACATGCATTCATTCAATTTTTGATTCGCACAATTTTTATCTTTCACGTTGAATGCCCCCTCTAGAAAGGTCACGATATGCATATGATTCATTCATTGTAATCTTTTAGGAACAAAGTATCGATTTTGAAAAGTTCTTTATAATTTTGAAAATAAAAACTGTTCAAATCATTTTAAAAAATTTAATTTTGATACTTACATTTATCTACGAACTTTGTTATTTGTTCATCGCTTCTTTTCAAACTATCATTATTGCATTCATCGTATAATACTGTAAGAGCATCTAGTAGACCTTCCCGGTTTAATAAACGTTTTAATACGTGAACAGAACTTCCTAATAATGTAGATCTTCCTAAAAATTGATTACTTAACCGCACTAAACGAACACTTATAGCTTCTTTGTTAGGTTCCATATTAAAAAATAAATTTTGTCTTTATAGAATTATGAACGAATATTACACTTTAAAACTGCACAATATTTAATAAAAGACACGTTTTGTACAGAGATAAGAACTGTTTCAGTTAATTGTAAATAATTCCTTATCAATTGCCGTACTTTATTTTGTTTTTATGAGTAGCAGCCGTTACATTTCAAATAGAGTTGGCCTCGAACTCGGCAATGTCAATTTTAAATTCATAGACAATGAAACGAATGTATATAAACTTTAAAGCACAGAACAGAGCTTGTGTCTATTTCTAACGTAGATTTCGTTGGTGTAAATGTTGTTTATTGTTCTGTGGTGTCAATGAAATAAAACTAGTTCACAATTATTTCCCCAATTTATTTTCTTCTTAACCTAGTGATGAAAAGGTTGGATAAAAGTAATGTAAAATTTATTCATATCCTTTCTGTTACGTAAAACTCGTATAAGAACGTATAAAAACATATATATACATATATATATACATATATATATATATATATATATATATATATATATATATATATTAACATTTTTATTTTTATTAAACGACTAGTATTAGTAAATATTTCCTTTTAAAATTGAAAATTCCCCAGATATAGGTCTATATAAGACAACATTACAATAAGAAACGACGAAACGATTTAGAAATTTTTTTTAGTATTGATAAAGACAATAGCATAAAATATTTGATGCAGTTCTTTAGTATACATAGTTTATGAAAAAAAGAGGTTTAAGAACTCCTTGAAATCAAATGGCCGAATGGTTTGACTTCAGTTATATTTGGCGTTATGTCGAGTGCGCCCAATAAAGAGGGACAAGTTAATAAATATATTTTTATTTCGTTACTTTGCGGAGTGACTCTTTAAAACAAAAATATTATTTATGTGTGCAATGACAATAAAATTCCCTCTCTCTCGTGCTCGAGGTACACTTGCCGCCTTGCTAATAAACGTTGTAGGGGAGTATTTAATAATACCGGGCTTCTAATAATTCTACACATCTACACATTTACGAAACTATACACTACTTGCGCTATCCAGTGCCAAAATAACATAGCCCGACACGCTTACCCCTTCCCGCATACACAGCCAGTTAGTTAAGAGCGGCCACAAAGAGACAACGCGTCGTGGAAGTTGTTAAGTTCATTTTGCGGCTATTGTCGATAAAAGATAAGCCAAATTTATATTTACACTGCAGCACATTGAACCCATACATTTTAAATACAAAGATATAATAGTAGAATTAACGTGAGAAATGATTTTGGATACGCAATTTACTTACTGTACTATTTTAAGGTTATAAAATGAAATGATCCAGTTTGACAATTCGGTACACTTAGCGCGATATTATCAAAATATGGCGCAAAATTGTATAAGTACTATGAAAATGATACAGCTTATTATATTTACGTTATAGATGGACGAACCTGTCTCGAAAAAAGGAAGAAGTCGTGGAATCCAGAAGACAAGAAGACTGCATTCGAGGCCATACATAAAGGAAATAAAGCAGCTGCTAAAAACATCATCTTTTCCCTGAATCTACCATTAGAGATCGACTAAAATTTGGAGAAGATTATAACCCGCTTATGGGCAGAAAAGCTACATTTTCAAAAGAAGAAGAGAAAGAAATGGTCACATCCATCACTATTATGGCAAAGAAGCTTTATGAGATATCTCAACAACAGTTGCGTAAATTAGCTTATCAGTTTATTGTTGCACAGAATAAAAAAAGTATTTTTTTCATTAGAGGCACAAATGGCCGGAAAAGTTGGGTGTATTCATTATTTAAAAGAAATCCCGGAATATTTTTAATACTTCCAGAAACAACTAGCATAAACAGAGTTTTGGGATTTAATAAATGCAATTGTTGGGAAAGCTATTAGTGCAGAACGCGGCCAGAACGTAACAGTGGTTTGCACGCTAAGTGCAACAGGAATTTACGTTCCCCCGATGTTCATTTTCCCACGGCAGAGAATTAAAGCTTCTCTCAGGATTGGTGACCCAGCGGGAGCGATATACAAATGTTATAAGTCAGGATGGGTTAATGAAGAGCTGTTCGCAAAACGGTTCCAGCATTTTGTTCGATAACCACGCATGAATTTTGTCGCTTACTCATGATCATTTCGTTTAAATTTTTAAATAAACTAACACAAGAGTGGCTACCATAGAAAAGGCCGTTAAAGGGTTTGAACTGACTGGAATATACCCGTTGAATCCACATATTTTCGACGACGATGCCGTTCTAACTTCTGATCCTATTATCGTAGAATTACCTTCGTCCGGACAAGTCAAGCTGTCCAGAGACAAGACATTCTACATATAAAACCAATTAACCAAGACCAGGATCTTGAATTCGTTGCTGTGGAACAATCAACAGACATGCAGACTATTGGCAATAAAAATGACATCGTGTCTTCTGCTTTGGATCAGCGGATTAGAAAAGGTGAAGTCAAACCTTTCTTCTTCTTTCTTAAGTCTTCGCGACATATTCTAGAAGGTTGGAGCCATATCCCTCAAAAATAATAAAAACACAGAGACGTGTTAATAAAACAACACTCCATAATTCTAACAGCAACGCCGTTAAAGCAGCAATTAGAAGAAAAAGAACGAAAGCGACAAATAAAGCAAATGAAGATGGAAAAAGACAAAGACGTTAAAGAGAAGAAGCAAGCTAAAGAAAAGTCTGTAAAGAGAAAAGTTTTGAGAAAAAGCTCGGGAAAAAAGAAAGGAAGGCCAAAGCAGTGAAGACAGCGAGGATGATGTGCCCTTGGCTCATTTGTGTGATGAAGATGACGATGTGAAAAATCGTGATATTTGCGCCATATGTAAAGAGTTTGGTCGTGACACAGAAATTTGGTTCCGTTGTTACAGCTGCTCTAATTGGATACATAAGGAATGTAACGGAAAAAACTCTGAGAATTTCTCATGTGAGTTTTGCATTAATTAATACAATTTTAATCCTCCTATAAGACTAATTGTAGGTATTTTTGAGTTTGAGTTTTTATTTTTGATGTTATTAAGAAATTAATAGTGTTGGAGAAATAAGTTACCCACGTTTGGTTGACATAAAGAGTTTGGTTAATATTTTTATATTTGAATTATCTTGTTGTACAATAATATTTCTGGAAATAGAATGGAATCTAGGCTCCTTATTTACACGTACCAACTTGCGAAAACTGAAAATTTTATTTCAATTATTTTAATTATATAGCTACTCGCCAAAATTCACGAAATTAATAGGGGCACGGTTTTATCAGATGTCGATTTCTCATTTTTTTTTGTAGTTTTCTAATAATTACATTTCGTAACATTTTTTAAACAATTTGCCAAGCTGTATGCGTAGCCAAATAAATTTCCTATTACTTACTGTATTTTTGTTTTTATAAATCAAACCCTGTCCTATTTACAGGTCAAAGTCGTTAGCGTCTCGATAGTATCCAACAAGAATTATACATGTAAATAAAGTCCACATTTTCATTTTCTCTTTAGACAAATGCATTTATTTATTACGTAGTGTATTTTATATGTAATTGCATAATATCTTTTACAATAATTTGTAAAAGATATTATGTTGAGCGTATTTGTATAAATTAAGACATCATATTTGTTATGGTATCTTAAGTTATACAAATACGCTCAATTAATCAAAATGACCGTTCAAGGTCAAGGCACGAAAACTATATACATTTATATGTATATATATATATATATATATATATATATATATATATGTATATATATAACAATGGGCACACACAGATATATGTATACGTAGGCGTACACTATTATTTTTTCAGATAAAATTAAAATATTGACTTCAATTTCATTGAAAATTTCAATAAGTCATTTTTATCGTCGCTCGGAAATAAAAATTATTTGAAATAGAAAACATTTCGTCGTTTGTTTTTATTATGCAGTAAAAATGGCATTTTTGTAATATGTTCGTTTTAATTTATTAAAGCTTCGTGATACTTAATGTATTCAAACACGCTACTAATTAATAGAGTAAGTATTTTCACTAAAATTTACAAAATAGATATAAACTGTCGATCGTAAATATAGTATTTATAGTACTTTCCCAGTTTCTTAATCAACTGATTCAATAAAATTGCATTTCCTTTTAATTAAAATAATACCGTAAAATGTGGCAACTTTTTGAAATTTTTGAAATAGCTCTAATTTAGATAGACATTTTTAACATCTTATGATTTGTTTATGACAATAATAAATTCACAATTAACTTTCACTATTAATTTCTTTAAAATACATTCCACCTGACATTTGATAAAAATAAACGTATTGACATATTGACCTGCTTACTAGTTTCCTTATAAACATGCATACCATTTCCTAATTTGGGTCTAATTGCCAATCTTTTTATGTACTCGTATTTTAAACATGTTAACTCACCTTGTAATTTTAACAGTATCTGTCAATGCTGGATACTAAGCCAAGTTGCCATAGGATTTGTAACGATTTTCATACAAAACTTACGTATGGGATAAGGTTGTACCAATACTAGGTAGTTATAATAATATATTTATTTATAAACTGAATCCGAAAATGAATATTTTACTTAGATCTAATAGGTAGGTACTTGAAAGGGCATGAATGAAAAGATGTAATGGAATACACGAAGGAAACATTACAAATTCTCCATTTAAAATAAACTATTTCCTCATCATCGTAGAGTCATCTGTGTAGAATTTTGCGACAGTAGTAAACATTTAATATCATACTTCTCGCAACATTCTGTTACTTCATGTGGCTACATAAGTTGTCGCCAATAATAACCTTTATTCCTTCCAATTTGCGCTACCACGGCACAATAATGTTATTGAACCAGTCAAGAAGTGTACTCGAATCAAACCACCCAGTTTTGATTCTATTAAAACGAGCATCGTTGGGACCTCCTTCAACCCATTGAATCTATAGGGCTTCGACGTATACGACGTACGGCGACAATACGTTACCATCCGCATTTGCGGCAAACAGAACCGAAATATAGCCCTTTCTACTATTCATTATTCTCTTTGGGCACTTTATTCCACGGCGAAATATACACTTTACGGAGTCAGGGTTATCGCTAAAATTGGTGCCATCATAATTTAACAAATGAGATGGAGGAACGTTGTTGACCACATTTTGAAGATTTTAAAGTAATTTTGAAATTCTGTTGATGTCTTTTCTGCTAGTTAATTTCTCACTATGTCGTTCTATGAAAAATCGGACTCACCATTCTCCTGGTAGTTTTCTGTCAAAAATTTGAGCCTTATTATTTTTCAACAAATAGTCATTAACAAGTGTCCTGATATCCATTCAGGTTAGAGGAGCACCGAAGTCTGATGCTACAATTAGAACTTTTACCAAGTTTAATTCTTCTTCTTCAGTTAATCTTTGCGGAGATCCTGGTTTCTTCATATGTAGTTTTTTTAACCTTTCTTTCTTTTGTTCCACGAAAAATGCTAAATTGTTTTTCAGCATCGTAGGATGACATATTTTTATTCTGGACTATATCAACTGCTAATGACATCATTTCGTCACTGTAGTTTTTGCATCGTGCCCCAAGTCTCTGACGATCTCGTTTTTTTAGTGGCATTTTATCCTAAACAAATATACGTACATATATTTAAAACAAATATATATAACAAATTTAGGTAGACATGTATGCGTGTTATAAATATGTATTATAGATATATAAATTATGTTTGGAAGCCGAAGCGTAATTATATAATCATCTCTTCATTTTATCAGTCTGAAAAACTTAGAAGCTCTGAAATTGGGCAATGACCAAGTATATAGAAAAGTCAAATTTTTGAAAACGGAAGATGTGTATTGTACTTACTCATCGTTAATGATTACATTTAATTTTATGTCAACCCTTAGGTGTAGGTTAAGTTACCACGCTGTTGTAAATGGCAACTTGACCTAACGTTCACCAACAATACCTAAACCAATATTTTGGTAAATTAAACTAGGAATGGATAGGTAACAACATAACATTAATCCCTGCGGTTCATTACACAACTTCTCAAAATTGTACTCACTTGAGATAAATAGTTGAAGTCCTATAAATTCAAATATGTTCACATCGGGAAAAAACGTCTTCCGTTAATCACACTTCGAAACGCGATATTGCAAGAACCAACAGTGTAACCACTTACAAAAACATATGTTGCCAGTGACAATCTTAAAAATCTACTACCGATAATACGGTATGTCAACTTGTATTCAATCCTACGAAACTTCCTGGTTTGTTTATAACCAGAAGCTATAGTCAAATTGAATGGTAAATGTCAAGGTGCCACATTTTACGGTATTTAAATAGTTCAATATTCGATCAATTAAGTAAATAAATAATTATTATTTATAGAATCGATCAAATAACTGCCCTTTATTCAGTGATTCACTTTATTTGTGGTGATATTAGGTTTGCCGATTTATTACTGTACTTTTTGAAGTTTTAATTGAATATTCAGTTTGCCTTCAATCGAATATAGGTTATATACAAATATTATATACAAATTAAATCACTTAAAAATATTTTTCTTATCACAGTATAAAGATTTGCTCCCAAAAACCTGAACATTATTTTAAAAAGAAACATTAATATTACAATAAAAATTGTAATAATCGTAATAAACCTTGGGTTTTAAATACACGTCAAAACCGCAGTAGTTTTCTCAATGAAATACCCTTATTTGATGTTAAATAAAAAAATGGTAACGTCACAGTAAATGCTATTGTAAAGTTGTGGAAAAAATAAACTTGTTCCATGTAATATTTAAAATCCTCATAAATTTCTATGATTGATTAAACCATAGCTCTTGGATAGGCATTGAAAATTAGGAAGTCAACTTTTGGCTAGCTCTACTGGCTATAATTAATGTAATAGTAATATAATGGTGATGAGATTCCCCCTGATCCTCCGAGAGTAGCCTCCCATAGATGCCCTTGCCGTAAGGCTGGTCGCTCATACCATTTTAAAGAACAGAAACTATTGAAAAATAATAGTTTTACTAATATTTATGATTACTTACTCTAAGTTCGAGCACCAAAACTGTTAAGGCGAACAAAAATGAGAACAACCGCCTATTAAAATCTTCGATATTTCTAATACAATTGTGAATATTGAAGAGAACTACATACAAAAAACGAGAAAAATCTGCTCGGTTTTAATTTCGTGAATTTAAAAGGAAATTATCTGTCAAGTAATTAGTTACGATGAGATATTATTCAAAGAAACATTTTATTTTATATTTTTTTATTTAACACCTTATTATATTCTCTATCAATACTTTAAACTAATGTTTTATATACAATCGATAGATTTTGACGACAGCTGACGATTAAAACCCAAACGAATATCGTAGTTTTCCGAATCAAAAGTTTTACTAATTGCAAATTTCGATACACAGCAAAATAACCTCAATATGGCGGCGCTTCCCCCTCCACCGCGCGCGATGCCTCACTGTTCTCGCTTATCGTAATTCGTGTATCGTGAATTCTTTGATCCTTTAGCCATCCAGTGGTATAATTTAATTTTTGATGTAGAGTATAGATTCGAAACTGCAACGCCAAACTGTATCCGCCGATTTTGTCATCATTAGGTTTTTTGGATTGCCCTCGTATGGTAGCAAATTTAAAGACGTTTTCACGTCAAAAACTGAAAATGGTAGTTACATATGTTCCTCATTTTTTGTTTGAGGTACTTGTAGAGGTAAGGTCGTAAGAACGTCATACGTTTCATAGCCCAGTTAGAAAGGGCTTTGTAGTTCGATGGAAATATTCAATAGCTTCCTGATCGCTAATACAGTATATTATTTGTTTTAAATTCTCATGTTATGTACTGTTCAGTAAAAATATTATGTACTGTATAGAAAGAAACTCTTGCATAACAACTATCCCACTGATATATATATATATATATATATATATATATATATATATATATATATATATATATATATATACATATTTTTTTAACATTCTATGCGCAATTTTAATTCGATGACTCCGAATTTTTCTGAAAACGGTCAAAAAGTATATCACTTTTTCGGTCGTTTTTTTAATTTGAGATATATCAATCTGGCAAAAATTTGCTTAGACGGGTTTGCATACTGTAAAATTTAAACATTTTTTCCGCGTAATTATCACAAAATAAATCGCGATATGAATTACTCCTTTGACGTTAGAGATGAAATAATATCATTTTTGTAAATTTTAGTAAATTAATTGACGATGTATGTTGGCTGAATATACTACGGATTTTGAAGGGACGACTATTTAAACGGAAGAAAGGAGTAGTCATTCTTTCAGAATATGTGCAAATACACACACCGTACATCTCCCCCATCTCCCTTGCCGACGAGAAGTGTTAAGTGAAAAGTTTTATGCTGTTGAAAAGAGACGATACCAAGAATATTATTTAGTTAATTTGCAAATCGTATTTTTTTTTTCTGAACGGTATTTTAATAAACGAAGACTTCATCAGCACAATTATTTTTCAATGAAAAAATAAAGATAGTGGCGGCTTATTCCTTTTTCAATTAGTAAATATCACGTTATAATAATCTACAGTAATATAACCTTTCTCTCAATTGGTAAAGAGCTTTTAGAATTTCCAGACAAAAGATTAGATTTATACTGAAATTAAAACGTTTTTTAAAGACCCAACGAATAATTATTTCAAACTGTTCATGTGAAAATTGTCATGATTATTTCTAAAAGGATTTAAAATACTTGGACGTCGAATTTTGATTTAAATATGATCCTAAATTGTGCTAAACAAAATTAAATAATTTATTAAAAAATTGATTAAGTAGGGGTTGTGAATTTGTTGGCTTATTTTGCGTGTTCCTTTGGAGGAATGGTCCTCTTGGCGTAGCGCTTGTATTTATCTATTTCTTTGCATGATATCTCATAAACTACTATCGATTGAGCTAGAACTTGGTGTAGTTAGGGCAATTGGAAAACGAACTGTCAAGTGGACCAAGTTTCTGAATTAGAAAGAAAACTGACGTATTTATAAAAAAAAGTAAAAACTCAATGGCAAGCACCAATCGAATAGATGAATTTCGTACAGTTTTGGTTACTTGTATTGTTTATAGTGTATGTTAAAGTATATTGCATTTGTGGAAGACGGATGAGTAATTTTTGATATATTTCATGATAAGGATTAATAATCACCGCAAATCTTGATGTCGCCGAGCAGAAAAAGAAGACCATGACCGAGTCACGGTTTTTATATCCTAAAGGATATAAAAAATATAAAAACCGTTATACATAGATAATAAGGATTGCACAGGAAGGGTGAAACAATTAACAAAATAATTAGAAATTAGGAAAATGCCTTTAAGCAAGTCAGCAGAAACAAAAGGAAAAAAATAAGGCATGAAGGATAATGGGATGTAAAAGGAAGGAAGACGGTGTGAGTTAATTCAAGAAAGATATCAGACGACTTTTGAAAGCGTGTTTAGATGGCGGATTTGTTACGTTAATATTCAATGAATTTTATAACTGATTGATGTAAACACTAAATGAATATTCATAAAAATACGAAACATTTTCACGTGTAATTAAACTCCTACATCTTCCCAAAGCGTAAATTGCGTTTTTCTAATGCAGTAAGCTTGAGTATATTTCGGCGAAATAATGCAAACTTAAAGTGGCTTTTTAAATTTAATGTAGGAGGTGTCCCTGGATGAAAATTTTCGAAGAAATTAAGTTTTCTTCTTTGAATTTTTGGAACCAATACTATTCTAAAATAATGAGTATATTTACCCATTAATTTGTTATAACGAGTATACCTTCACTCATAGTTAAGTTCACTCATAATTTCGGTCGTTTATTCTCCCTAATCGAAAGTTATGAAGCAAGCGAACTCTGCGTTTTCCTTGAAAAATTTCGAGAAATCTTGTTTATTTTTCACTCGACGTAATTAAATTGAACTGAACCAACTGAACAGATAATTGAACGCTTGGTTTTTTATTAGTTTGGCAACTTATGAAGTCGACATCTCTATATACAAACTGTTCAACTTTTTATACGTAGTCAATAAAATTAATCGTTTATTGTATAAGCACCGTCGATATCTAATACTCGTCGCCAATGTGTAGGTGAAGCTACACATTGGCGACTAGTATTAGATATCGAAAGCTTCCACCCTTGTAGAACTCTTTTGACCTTTGACTGAAAAACCGGCGAAGTTCGATTTTGATATGACTTCCGTCTTTCTGTATGTTTTTGATATGACGTCGTTTTTTAGTGTAAATTATTAGACCGAAACAGATGTTAATTAAATGGCGGAAGATCGAGTGACTACGGTGGGTGAAGTAGCATACTCCAACCAAGCGAAAGTTAATTTTTCACGCGTTACTTTTGCTATGTGGGGTCGAGTATTGTCATATAAAAAAAAAACTTTGCTTCGATTTGAAGGTAGTTTAGCGGTAACTTCGCTAAATAGTTTACAATATATCTTAGCTGTAATTGTAATGTTAGCTTGAAAAAGTTCCCGATAAGTAACTCAAGGAATAACTCCTTTTATACCTTACCACGCACTCAAAAGTATCTTGTCTAATAATATATTTTGGTCTAGGTACACGTTTTTTTCCAGCTTCTAACCACTGGTGTTTACGTTAAAAATTAACATAAGCCACCCACTTTTCATCCCCTATAACCAGATACTTTAGCTTCTCGTCGGCACGATGGGAACCCAGTAGCTCCAAGCATACATTAGCTCTCCTTTGAAGTTGAAAGTGTGTTAGCTCATGTAGTAGCCAAACGGAATATTTTAACTTCTTTCTGAAAGCATGACGTAGTTTTCCATTGTATTATAAGAGCATGAAAATAGCTCTCCCAAATAACGCGAACTTTATCTGAAATCTGTTTCAATAAGACTTTTATATTTTTCTAAATCAATTGTAGGAGATCACTTTGGATTACGTATATCGGACAGGTCAAAATTCCACTCTTTCCGTCTTTGGAATCAATGTTTGGCTGTGTCGAAAGATGTCCTTTTACCTTCATCCATCCTTGGGTATATATTGCGTCATGCTTCGCTGGTTTTTCGCTCTAAATGGCGTTCATAAAGAAAGAATCCTATAAGTTTATTTCGAAATACTTCCATTTTTAATTTATTCTTTACTCGCTGACTATACAATTGAAAACGGAACGGAAGTTCGAATGCCGCAATTTTTTATATACCTCACAAGAAATATTCTAGAAGCTTCTATAATATTCCATAAATCGGTCGAAAAAAGTGGCGTGTTTATAAGTTGCCAACCTAATATATACCCTCCCAGATACAATAAAAACTTTTGTACAAAAAATGTGTACGCATTTCCGATTGAGAACTTCTGCCTAATTCTTAAAATCGGTAAAAAATCACTTTTGAAACATTTTTAAAATAAATTTACGCTAATCTTTAATATTATCTTCAATTTAAATAAATAATTGAAAAACAGTAAATAAAAACCACAATGTTCTAATATAAAATTTATTAAAAAATATATAAAATATATACAGTTAACTCTTGCTATTTGCGGACGCCACTCCCTGAGCAGGGCCGGGAATAAAGAAGGATATGTGTTATGTATCATACATTCCAATGGTTTACATATAAACTTTTTCGAGTAAAGATAATAACGTTTAATTAGAAAAAAAACGACATTACACTGAAACTTCTTTTATCATGAAGTTAAAACACGCACATTATGTCATCAAATAAAAAAAAAGAAATAAATGAAACCCCCAAAAATAATGCCAATAAAAACTTAATCTTCCAAGTTGTAAGAGAAGTTAGACATAGAAGCAGCGTTGAATTTGTCAATCGAGGAGAAAATCAAGGGGTGATTCCATCGAGCGGTCTAATTACGTGAAAAACCGTATCAACGCTTTTCCGTCGGATGCAGTAACGATCAACCAGTAAATTTTCAAGTTTTTCATAATGGGTTTATTGGACTTAGGGCACAATTTTCATTAAATTAAAAGCCGTTACGTTAAATAGCAATTATTTTCTTTCAAAAATGTTTTTTTTGCACCTTCGTGACGTATTCCACACAAGTTTCACCCCTTTATTAGCGGGTTTAGGATTAGCGGACTTTTACAAGAACGTAACCCTCGCAAATAGCGAAAATGTACAGTATTTTTCTAAAAAATTAAAGTCAAATTTAACGTCAAATGTTAAAAATTTAACGTCTCATGTTACAACCTAAACTTAAAATATTTAAAGTACGCGATGCAATCGAAAATATGGAACTTAAGCGCTCACATAAAGATAGTCGGGACAGACGAATAGATTAGAGTATGGCTGTATTTGATTAGATGTTACTATTATTACACTTTTTAGTATTGATGCAGTTCGTTGATATTTCGTTCTGATGTTGCTTCGAAGGCGATGCGCTCTGCTTCGCGCTGAGCACCGATTTGCTGATGCTGCTCCGCGATTCTGCTGAAGAGATCGTAGTGCCGGTTCGTGGCCTTGGCCACTGCCTCCGATTGCACGGGAAGAATCGCGGGTGAGCCTAAAATTGAGGATGAAATATTTTTTAATTGGTTTAAATTTTAACTTTTATTTATTATCTCAAATGTATGAACATCTTCAGCGACATCGAGGAACCAATAAAGACTATAAATCTGTTTAATATACTTAGTTATGCTGAACCTAAAACCTATCAGAAGTGGGTGCAATTATTGTAGATATTTATTGTCAGAAAAAGGTTGTAACTAACAATTTTAATTGAATGGTTTTATGAAGATGAATGGAAAAATATACTTGTAAATGAGAAAGTGAGTTTGTTTGTTTATTTGATTGTCTCGCTTTCGCACCTCAAATAACCGGGCGATTTTCATAAAATTACATTATGTAGTCTATGGTACGGAGATGAATATATGATTATACTCTGTCTAGAAACAGAATTTTATTTTTTTTTGGTAATTAATTTCCCTGTTAAGCAAAAACCACCCCGTTAGGAAAAAGTGCGTTAGTATAAGAATGTATGTACATGTATGTTAAGACAAATATTTTCAGAAGATAATTATTTTTTTGCACCCCCATTCTTCACTTTTTCACCCGAGGGAAGATGTGTGAAAAGGGAAACCATAGCGGTGCAAAAAAATAATATTCAACGCCAGTTTTAAATAAAAATACTGAATCTGACTACTACATAAAGGCGAAGTTGAACTAATTCAAAACCATCGAGATGTTTATTAATAAGCGACCTGTGAATAAAGACTTGATTCATTCATGCCCCATTCTTTGCTCAAAACTCGCTTGTGGAAACTATGATGCAATTTTTGTTCTTATTTCTTATTGAAGTACTTATTAACAAATGAGTAAAACTTGATTATTACATAACCACTTCTTTGCTTAAAACTCACCTATGCATTCAAGAAATTGTTGATCTTATCGAAGTATCTATTAAAATAGAGTAAAACTGGATGATCGCATCACACTATTCTTTGCTTAAAACTCACTTACGTAAGCTACAATGAATTTATTTCTGATTCCTTATTGAAGTATTTATTAATGAGTGAGTAAAACTTGATTATTGCGTATCATATTTTTGCTAAGAATAAGCCTACGCATACTATCACGATATTGTTGTATTTACTTAGACATTATTGGTGGGAGATCTGTGAGTAAAACCTTGATTAATTTATACCATATTCTTTGCCTAAAAAAGTCTGAATAAATTACCAACATTTTTCACTTAGATGTTTATTGGAAAATCTTAGATAACTTTACCTCTTAATATAACAAGGCTCTTTATATTTTATACGTAAAGTGTCAGGTTAATCCATTTTTAATTATAAGTTTCTGGATGATATCATAATCAACCTAGCTAATAAAAGCAAGATTAATATGTTTATGAATTGTGAAGGAGAAGCAAGGGTTTTCCACAAATGGTTTAGTTAAATTATATAATTCGCAGTACAACAAAAAATCACTGACCTCCAGGATAAGGGTTATTGGCGTGGTTTTCAGCTATCCTAGCGTAGAGAGATAGATGTTTCTCTTTCGCTTTAGCTACAGCTTCCGAATCGACCGGAAGCAGGGCTTGTGGATGCGAAAGGACCGGATGGAATCCTTCTCTGTCTGCCGTGTAATCTACGGTTCGGACTACGTTACGTGGGTCTACGTAGGAGAATGTTCCTATAAGAAATTATGAATTTACAATCAGTACTCACAACTATTCAGAATTCACAAAAAAGAAGAAAAATTATCTCTCATTTGCTCTTTTTTTCTTTTTTTATGGTTTCAAACTCTATTAATTTACATACTGTGTTAGCCGGACAATTAAATATAATTAAGATTACATTTTTAAATTTAGTAATAAAGAATATACATACATATATATGTAAATACATAAATATATATATATATATATATATATATATATATATATATATATATATATATATATATATATATATATATATATATATATACATATCGATCAGTAAGTTACAACGTTTCTGTTTGAAATATAGTAAACAATTATAAGAAAATGTCATATTGTAGATTCGTATTGATGCTATATCCTCATTTTTTAAAGATGAAGATGTTGCATCAAAATGAGCACGACTCTCATAAAGCATGACACATAGACCAGCAGGCGTCGTCGTTGCCATTAGGACACGTTTAATTGGTCTATACTAAATGTGTCGCACACCAACAGTATCCGTAGTCAATATTATGTAGCAGTTAAAATATTTCTGAGCATGTAGCCCTGATTACCGACTACGCTCTTCCGTACTACTGTATAGTCTTTAAATACATTGTGTTTAAGTTCCGTAGTAACAACTGTAGACTAGTAACTATAAGTGAAACAGTATGTAACAACAAGTGAAACAGTAAACACAAACTTCATAAAAAACAAACAATAACGCAATAGTAAAATGTTTGTTATTCATCTCACCCCTAACAACTCCACTTCCATCGCTAACTTCAGTGTGTGTCCTGTCAGAATGTCCTGGGAATCTACCAGCGCTGTATGAAAAGACATAGGGCTTGGGCGGCGGTGGCGGTGTGCTCTCATGTGGCGGATCCACGTAGGCATCGTATGATATGGGCGCTTCTTCGGCGAGAACGGACTGCGCCGAGATGAAGACAAGTAGGCACAGCTTCAGCATCTGACGGTGAAAGACATTTGAAGTTATCGAAAGGTATAACTACTCTCACTTAGTTTTAAAATTTACTCCTTAACTTATTTATTTGGTCGTTTTTCAACGACAAAAAATTAACGAGTCAATAAATTTGAAGTTCATATATAATGAAGCCGTATAGGAGCTCAATAGAAGAGTTATAAAATAATAATAAACATTCCTATTAGTAATTAGAAAACAAAAAAATACTGTTAAGTAAGACTAAAACTTGGGTAAATATCGTTTATAAGATTAAAACGTGGTGAAGTTTTAAAAAAGGTTGAGATTTAGAATCAAAGCTATAGTTTTCCCATAAACTTGAATTTTTTTTGGAAACCATGTCATTTTCATTATTTTAGGTTCAGCAGGTTCAAGCTACCTAAAATTTAAAAATATATTTTTGAAATCCTTATAGTAAGTCGTTTCAAACAATGACCCACACTGCAATTGAAATAAAAAGAAATTGGTGTACTTATTTGTACCCTTTAATTTTATGTAAAACTTGTGCCCAATCTTTTTTTTATTTAATTATATATTAAAGTATTTCTTTAAGTTTAATTAATTAGACTCTATGCGGTTTAATGTGCTTTATCATCATACCAAATTTCATTATTTCTACGTTGGGTAATTTTTTGGAAAAAAGGGCTATTATAGAAAGACAGACAGACACATAAATAATTTTATTAGGATTATGACATAAATAATTTTATTAGGATTATTCCTTTTGAAATACCGTAGCGTAATTATAAAAATTCTTTCAAATAGAAAGATAAGATCACACTAGTGTTATTAATTTGATAATCACCTGATTTAATGATCTAATAAAGTGTTTTTTAAGTTTAATTAATTAGGAATCGTTAAGTTCAATTATTCGGCCATGTAAATCATGAAGCTACTCAGCTTTTATTTACTCTATTAATTCAGGTTAGGGTTTAAGTTCGTCTTCAAAATATCTTCTCTACTTCTACTTTTATGATTAGTGATTGATAAAAGTATTCCGTTAGCATCTTAGTCGATAAGCTTTTATCCTTATAAATTGTGATGTGAGCGTCCGATTTACTGTTGAAATTTTTTTCCATTTTATAAAGCTGCTGCAGCTGAACGTACGAAACGGTAAGTATCCGAGCTCGGAAATTCCTCCACCCTTGAGTTATGTCACCGAAAAATTTGAAGTCCACGTCCTAAAAAAACTAATTGAATTGAATCCGGAAAAACTGTATGCTTTTCATATCGGTATACAGATGATATTTATGGTTTATAGTTACAATCGAAGAAAATATTTTCCAATATAAACTCGTACTCATCCGAATTTTATTCACAATTAAATAAAACTACGTGACGTAATATTATTTCTACTTTATTTAAGTTCTTAGCCTAGGTTTCATTGTGTTACAACATCTTTGGGTGGGTAATTAGCAAAGATCCCACCTGAAGATGTTGTAATACAACGAAACCGAGTTTGTGGTAAAGAACTTAAATAAAGTGGAAATAATACTACATCACGTAGTTTCATTTAATTGTGAATACATTCAATATCCGAATTTTATTCCTATTATATTCCCTTTTCTATATCCTACTTATTTTCTCCAGAGCCCGCTAGATTTCTATACTTTGCGGCTCAAAATTTAAGGGCGTTTAATATTTATTTGGCAGAGCTAGAGCTAAATTGTTGTTGTTTTAAAGTGTCATAGTAAAATGATGGACCTAATAATTTGATCATATCGGTCCACCAAGGTCTCATAAGCTCACACTTTCTATAATTTAAGATCTACATGAATAAAATTTTCCAAGATGCTGTGGGTAGAGATCTCAGTTAATACGCAGATAGTGTAAAATATTTACAAAAAATATACTCTTAACGTATTTCCTCATAAAAAAGAGGGGTGATTTTTTTTGCTCATAGTAGAGTATCACTAGAGATGTTTTTAAAATGAAATTAAAGATTAGTTTATATTTTTTTTCGTTTTTATGCTTCGTTTATAAAATATTAATCTTCAAAGTGTCATTCTACGCGCCCAACCCTCCTTTTCGTTTTGAAAAATTTCCTAATATTTTAGATCCTAACGTTTTATTAAAACCTTCAAATGAAATGATTTTGATTAACTTACGTCAACAATTTCAAAAACGGAGACAAGAATAGAATTCTGTATTATGCCTTTCCGATACACTTAAAATGGTTAAGTACCAAAATGGTACTTAACCATTTTAATCGTTTCGGAAGCAATACATGGAAATCTATTATCCGTCTTTTTTGTGAAGAAGCATAACATAGAAATCTATTATTCGTTTTTGTTACGACCGCAAGTCACGATGTGTACAAAATAATTTGCCACGGAAATACGGAATGATAAAAGCTAATAGTCAGTCATTTCTCATAAACATGGATTGCGATTAATTATTTACCATAAAATAGGTTACTTTATTCTTTTTAATTTGTTAATTATTTTTATATTGTAACAGGAAAATATTTCGCCAGTCATTTGCTTTCGAAAAGGAAAAGTATAGATTAAAATTTCACAGAGGATGAAAAGTGTAAGCTTATTGTCTATTGCAAAATCTTGCCAAAGTTAAATAATTATTATTTCATGTTTTCCTCTATATTCTTGCCTGCTTATAAACTTTGAGAAACACTTCATCATGCTCATTTTCCGAACTATAAATTCAAGCACAATGTCTCGTTTAATATTTTTATATTAAATAAAATTAACGATTCCACGATAAGTCGTAAATCCAATTTGGTTTCAAAACTTTTTAAGGGCATAGAAATTTAGATAAGCATTGAATTAAAACCTTAAACCTATCTTAGTTCGTTACTCTTTGTAAATAGAGAAGTATGGAATAAACAGTGGAAGAGAACATTTTTTTTATTTTGAAATCGTCTTCGCTCGCACGGAAAATCATAATGGTATTCATTTAAAAATAACGTTTTTGTTAAAACATGAGATCTTAACATGGAAAGTGCTGAGAATTTGATACATAAAACAAATATACCTATATTGACGAAGTTATCCTTAAAGGAGTAAATTTATATTATATATATATATATATATACATATATATATATATATATATATATATATATATAATATATATATATATATATATATATATATATATATATATATATATACACTATGTGTATGCCATTTTAAGGAAATCAGTTAAGTTGTTGTGGTGTAAAAACGAGACAAACAAATTCACTCTCATTCTTATAATATTACTAGTTAGTATTGCGGTAAGCAAATGTACAGATTAAAAGTATATTTTTATTAATAATCTGAATCTAAATGTCAGTGTTATCGTTAATGTCAGTTACCCACAAAGTTACCGATATCCACTTTGCATCGATCGTTCCGCGTGTGTTCGTACCGTGAGTACACGCGCGTCACCTGACGTTCTAGTCGCAAGGTCGCCCGCTCGCTCAAATCTTATGCATGTCTTGTGGATCCGTTAAGCTAATGTATCGGCATAAAGGTTAAATATATAAACGACATCTCAGCAGTATTTGCAGAATAGTTGGATATACTTAAGATAATTAATGTATAATTACGTTGAAGACAAATACACAGATATAAAGGGGTTGTCGTTACCTGATTTCGCATAAGGCCTGTAGAAACTCACTACTTTTTTGTATTAATCCAGATGAAACATAGCCTATTGTACTCTAGATATAATTAATTTGTCTCCACAGAAACATAATTACGTGGTAGACAAATACGCAAATATAAAGAACTTGATTTGAGACAGGCACTGTAAATACTTCCTAATTTTATATATTAAACCTTAAGAAACATAATTTATTTTACACTAGATATAATTAATTCATCTCCGCAGAGATATAATTACGTTGAGGACACATTAGACCTGTAGAAACTCACCGATTTTTCATAGTAGACCTTGTGAAACATGACCTATTATACTCTAGATATAATTAATTCATATCCGAATAAATATATGCAAGTTAATAATATCTTGCATATATTTGTCTCCAACGTAATTAATGTAACAATGTAACTCAATTTCAACCAACATATGTAGAAATTCAATGATTTTTACATTTTTCGGAAATTGGACGACACATCTTCTAAAGTTTTATCAAAGTATATATATATATATATATATATATATATATATATATATATATATATATATATATATATATATATATATATATATATATACTTTGATAAAACTTTAGAAGATGTGTCGTCCAATTTCCGAAAAATGTAAAAATCATTGAATTTCTACATATTTTGGTTGAAATTGAGTTATATATATATATATATATATATATATACAGATACATAATATTATTCAGAACATTAACCCATTCCATCTCTGTTAAAACTTTCAGTAAAATCAGCCGACTGTTTCTAAGATTAACACGCGTATGTCGATTAATGTACACCGTATACCGAAGCAAACATCCCTTCAAAAATGCTAAATATACCTCAGGTGACCTTAAGATCAGATTTATCTTCGTGACGAATGCCGTATTTTTTCTAAATTTGCTGCTCATTAACCATCGAATCGCAGTTATGATATTACTTCCTCGTATTGATCATAATATACAAATTCATGTCTTCTTTCACTCACATTTCCATTTTGTGTTTGGATTTGGATTTTTACTCCTTAAGAATCGATTTTCATATATAGCGCCCGGTATGAAGTTTCATGAGGAGTAAAATCGGAAGTTCAGAGAGTTAAAAGAAGTGAAACAGTTTGTATGTTTGGTTGTAGGAGGTAATCTCCGAAGATATTCATCCAATTTCAAAAGTTCCTTCACCAATATTTATAAAGGACTTTCAGGATGGATATTGGTTGTACATTATCCTGCTTAAAAAAATTTCGTTTGGATGTAGGAGGTAATCTCCGAAACTAATCATCCGATTTCAAAAACAACAATATTTAGAAAGGACCATCTAAATGGACATAGGTTATATATTGTCCCGTTAAAAAAAATCATCTAGACCAGTTTTGCAACATAAGTCAACGAAAAAACAGTCGAGCGAATGCATTTTTTACGAACGCTGCCTTAACGGTGAAGAGACATGTTGACAGATGTTATTGATATTTATATCTATATACAGTGTTACCTATTCTATACATTCCAAGACAATCGTAATTAAAGAGTAAACTCCAGTGGCGCGTCGGAGCTGACGACCACAATCTTATTTTTTAGGTTACTTAAAATGTTTCATATAATTTCATAATTCATCACGTAATACGTCATTTAGACTAATTAAAGATATAACTACATATAATACAAAAGTAACCGATGTAATAAATTGAATATCGATTTTATTAATGGCCGATTACAGTATACCTACTTTTTTAAAACATACCTATTCGTTTTTTTTCTCATCCAATCAAAAGTCACATCCAAAATTTTATGTTCTATATTTTATTTTTTTGTTATAAGTTGTACTTCATTTGTTGTAAGATCTGTTGCAGGTATATGAGTAGGTACTTGATTTGTTGTAAGACCTGGGCAGGTATATGAACAGGTACTTGATTTGTTGTAAGATCTATGGTAAAAAAGTTCACTTTCTCAATTGATCTACTAATCGTACGAATAAATATACCCTTTTCTATGGATTTTTAATTTCAGGAAAATCCATGAAATAATAAGCGATTTAAAACCTAATTTGTTCATTCACTATCGTAATATCATAGTTCTGTGAAAATATCTTGATTACGTGTTTTAATTATTTTTTAGCCGTGGTCTTTTATTTTTTAAGAACACTTTTTATATTTTTGCTATGAGTAAAAAGTACTAACTCAATTTGATTGACAGGACACAACGTGGCTTGATAATACTTTTTATCGAGTGGTTAAATATGATAATTAAATGTAGAAGATTGCGTTGTATAATGTAATGAAAAACTAACTGCATACCAAATGACGTAATGAAATGCAGTGAATAATGGAGACGAGTTATTTTTATTTGATGCCTGCTTGGTCTTCTCATATGTATGTTATCGACCATACAAGTTTTTTTTAAGTTTTATTTGTTGTTTTTGCTACGGATGCAAATAAATATTGTTAAAATTTTGATTTCATAATCTTTAATTTAATATCCTATGTAACATACTCATGAAGTTCCGTTCTTTGTCTTTTACTATATTGAACGTCATGGCCGCCATATTGCCTTGTCTGTGTCATCATATACTCTATGAATTCTGCGCGGCGCAAGGATGACATTGTTCGATTTTAATAAAAATGACCCACGCGCAAAATATGCATTTACGAAGAAATAAAAAAAAATTACGTACAAACATACTACACATGCTTACATCTAAAGGCAACACGCTCTTTTTTGTGCAGTAGCATAAAAACAACAAAAAAAATAAAGAAAAATAATGTTCGAAAACACACATAAATATATTTTTTCGCGCTATTCAAATAATATTCGTGGATTGATTCCTTCAACGTATATTTTCCTATTTTTTACCTTAAAAATAACATTTTGGAATAAATTATGGTTTTATTTTGAATATTGTAAACACGTGTTTGTACCACGATTATCCTTATTTGACACATATATTAATTTACCATTTAATTTAACGAAAACCCATGCACTGTTCATTACGAAGCATCAGGTTCATAATTCATGGTCGACTTAACATTACTACACTTTAAATACATACAATTTATTTTCGTTCTTTGTATTGTAACAATTATTTTTCTACATTGATCTTATCTGTAATTTTTTTTTTCATTAGCTTGTTGTACGTATTGAAATCAACTTTAATATGTATGTATGGTTATTTATAATTTAATATTTTCTCAAGAACCTTACTTTAAATGAAATTCCCATTCGCTACTTAAAACTAGCTAAAAATAAAACGAAATATAATATGCTTCTAAATTGGAAAACAGAAAATTGTCATAACACATGTCTTAACACATTTGCTTCTAAATAAATTAAAAAAGTACCTCAGATTACATTTTTTTATACCGAGCTTACTAAGCGAAGAAGATACAGTCAGTAGTTTTGTGGCTACAGCATCTGAGAATATATGTTATTTTTTTTTTATTAAAACTTATAAGACACCCGTATAATTTGTGTGGAGTTTACTTAAAATACTACGTTTTTGCCTACTTTGATGTCATTATTTTATTAATATTTTTCGAAGTCAAATATTTTATTCATACACGAATATTTTATCATCCTTTTCGCTATACTGTGGCCTAAATCTTTTTAATTCTTCGTGAAAATAATATAAATTCTGTATACTTTAAGTGAATAAAAATAGATCTGAGACCTTTATGCCCATGGTATCTTTTATTTATACTTTTTATTTAATTATTTACTGCCTATTACATGCCATGCGTATATATATATATATATATATATATGCTTTATTATCGACGCGCCAGTTTGGTCAAATTGACGACAGAAATAATTACGGCTCGGGTAATTTTGCAAATAATCAACATTTAATGCAACTTTTTGGAAAGAGAAGATCTTCTTCTTCAAAAAAATTATATCATTTTTAATTTTGGAAATTACGTGCCTCTCCATGTATGCATATACGTATGAGGATATGCTACTGGTCGCAAGCCTTAACCGATTATGATGATTCCTTTTTCTATCGGTTGGTTAACTATTATAATCGAACCCTACTGATATTCACAATAATTTGTCAAATGGATTATCTTTTATAAACAATTTTCTAAAAAACTCTCTTTTTTGTACGTAGTGACTGTACTCTGCCGCCATTTTGTGCGGATCAGCTTGTCCTTTCTCTCTGCTTCCTGCTGTTGTTAATTTTTTTATTTTGATATTTTTCTTGCAATTTTTTATTTAATGAGCAGTAAAAAAACTTAATGTGTATTTTTGATTTTATGAACGATATATTTTATTTACACATTCGTAGTATGTGATATATTATTAAATAAATTGTCCATAGTAATTAGTAACATCGCAACACTAAAACGAATTGAAGAAATAGTTGACCTTCACCGACGCCAAAGTTTTTACCTGATAGTTTAAAAGTTTTAAAACTAAGATTCATAATTAGCGCTACTATTTAACTAACGAACGTTTAAACGAAATTAATAAGGAAAATTGCATTGCTTCGTATTCTGTCTGAGAGGAAACACTAATCGAAATAATAGTACCTTCTTTTATTGTCACTTATTTTAGAATTTTTTTTATATTTTTAATATTTGCATTCACGTTTACATTTATGTTGACAATATTCTAGAATTTCCAGTAATCACTTTTCAATGTCCGCTTTCGAGTCCAAAACCACCACTTACATACTCTTTATTTGTTACTGTGTGTTCCCACATACTTAAGGAATTACACTTTTTGTACCACCGTCAAGATACATAATATATGCATATATTTATTGGATTTAGTTGCGAGCATAGCTTAAATTAATATCACTATCAATAAATCCAATCGCTATCAATAGATGGTAATTTATTTGATAGTAACAATTAATATAGTTAATTAATATATATAAATGGACACACATTTACACTATCGCCCATTTGCTGTACAATCTATGGGACCTTTTAAATCTATATTTCGAAGTAACCATCTTTTTTCCTTTTCAAAATTTCTTGAAAAGAAACTTGTATAGCAAAAACAAAGGTAAAAATACAGCATGATCCTAATAATTAAGAAGTTTTGTGTCAGTTTGTTTCTCGAAAAAATAAAAGCTACAAAACAGATGAAAGGCATAAAAATTAAATACTACATAAAGCGCGACCGTTAAACCTAGAAGTTATTAACAGGTGATACCGTTGAAACTTTCAAGCGAAGAAATTTAAAAAAAAATATAGAAGATATAATTATTAGGGAATAATTAGGGTCGTTTGATTCGATTTAGAACTATCATGCTGCTGTTGTTATAAAATTTGAATAGGATTAGTTTAAGGAAGTTTTCTTTGCTAACAAAGGGCATTTATTAATTTATGATTTCCGCCTATAACTACAGGTAAGATATCCGTCGAATCTGCATATCGCACAAGTTGTTTATCGCTAACGTCTTAAATGCCAAGGCCTTAACGAGCCACGCCTGCATCTATAATGAGAATATGGGAGGCTGGAGGCTGCCGAGATGAGGCAAATGAATATGATGTTATTAAAAGATGATATGAATCTTTGAATTCCTTGTTGTTGTGCAAGTTGTAGATGGCGTAGTCATATTTATTATCCATGAGTCAGGCAAGATATATGTAAAGAAATATTTTTGCTTTTATCTGTTGAAGTTTATATTACTGTATTAACCGTGTGAAAATATTTTTATTTTGACTTTAAATGAAATAAAAATAAATATATTACTTGCAAGACAATAATATATAAACGTAATGAAAAAAAATTAAGAAAGAATTTTAAACTGACCTGTTTTAAACATCCTACTCAAAAATTTGTTTACGAGCGATGGGAAAACCTACAAAGACATAAGTTGAAAGATATTTATTTAGGATAACATGGTAAAAGCCTAAAGCAACAATGGCACTAAATAATGAAGTGTTTGCTAGACTTTAATATATGGCAGTAAGTTGTCAATATTATTTAAGAAAGAGGAAGGCAGGGTAAAACATTGCATAAGAAAATAAGTATTCAGAAAAAGAGTGTGGTTTTAATCATAGAAATGGTCTTTTGGGGCTATTCAAACAATTCAAAACATAATATGTGATTAAATACTACAAACGAAAAAATATATTCATAAGACTTTAATTTATAGAAGAGACATATTAATAAAGATAATTTTTCCTAAACTTAACGAAAAAAGCTTTTTCCGGTGTTCATTTGACAAAGAAAATTTATTTCGTGCATATATTAAAAAATTAATAACATTCTCTAAACTAAAGCCCTTTGCTCTATTTATAACTCCACATAACCTGTTAATAAAACACTAACACGACGCTAATAAAAATTACAAGTAATCGACAAATTATAATTGTAATGTGTTACTAACATTTTGCATTATCTGCTTTTAACGTTCGAACACGTTATTGTTACACAATTCTACCGCATTCCTCTTATATATTCAATACAAACTCCAATATGCCCAATACATTTAGCGTGACGTAACACACCAATACGTGTTATTGGCGCTGTTAAAGGAGATTTAAACATTTTCAATAAGGGGACCTTTGAGCACAAAACTAAAGATACGTGAGTTAGTAGTGATGTACACATAGTTATCGTTTGTGAAAAAACAGGAAGAAATCTTTAAGTGTTGATAATTACCTGATAAGAGCACCCAGCGAAGGTGTAATGGATCATGGGATGCTATAATTTTATTGAGCAGTGAACGTAATAATATTGATGGAAAAGGCTTTAATGGAAAAGTTTCGTTTCAGATGGTGGTGGCACAAATTCTTTATTTGGTACTGGTATGTTGTCAAAAATGTGCAAGCAACACTTCATCACTATATAATTTACAGTTTGTATGTCTGTAATAGCATAAGCAATGAGAAATACGCAATAAAACACACGAATTTTACACTCTAATTGAGCTATAGAAAATTTAAGTTTTGCCAAACGGTGTGACCGCTCTACATAACGCGATTATTCTCGTGAAGCAATCTACTACCATGCAATGTCAATAAGCTTGTATTTGTATTCTATTACGACCTGATGATGCAGACCTTGTTTATGGTCTATATTTTGTTATGGCATAGAGGTCTAAATTTTGAAAATACTCGCTATTTTACCGCAGTTGGTACCGCCGTCAGTAGTCAACAAACGTAAAGCAATAGATCCATCATTGCTTTACGTTTGTTGACTACTGACGGCGGTACCAACTGAAAATTTTTTCACAATATGATAGATATTTGAGAAAATTATCTTTCACCTTAAATCAACCGAGAGCGATGCAAATTGTGCGACTGTCTATTCGAAACGAAGATCTATTCCGTGTAGTTATTATAAATCTATTGGCCAAAAAGTGTTTGCCGTTGATTGCATCCAGTATAGACGGAATATTATTAAAAATATTTTTCAACGTTTTCGGTAGAGTAGAAGATGCATCTTCTACACAAATAGTAAATCAGTTTGCTAGAAACACGGAGAATGTTTCACTAATCGAATACACGTAATTCGATACTGAAATACATATTTAAATGATGCAATACTTGAAAAGCATTACGAAATTTAAGTTTTTTTAACTTATGAAATATATATTTACAACCAATCGCACTTTATAAAACTGGTCATTGAATATTATACATACACATTACCCAATAATGGCGATACTCAAAAAGAAGGTATGGCCAAATATATGGTATATAATGCAATTAATACCAGACGGGATTAATCCATTAATATATTTTAATTATCGGAGAATTTCTCATCCACTCTCTTAAATCCATCTTTATAAAGATTTGTAAACCTTGGATTCCATTCAAGGTCTTTTAATTTTTATTGTCGGGCAAAAAGGCGATAGTTCAAATCATATAGGGGAATAACTATATGATTATTTTAATTTGTATTCGGATGAGGATCTCTCCAATCAGAATATTTTAATTGAATTATTACATTTGCCAAAACAATATAGAAACTACTTTTACATAAGAAACACTTTTTTGATGCAAGGAAATCTTCAGTTAGTGAAAATCCGTGCTTTTAGTGTTATGTAAATCCTTTTGTTCTGTAAATCCTTCTATTGTTTTCTCTTGCGTATGTGTTCTTTACTTTAATTAGGAAAAATGTATATGAAAAACGCATTCCTAAATCAAATTCATATTTTACGAAAAGATAAATAAAATTTTAAAATACAACAAATCAAATTTTTTTCTCTCAAGTAATTTCATAATTATTATAAAATGACGTTAAACTTTGAATGAACATCTACTTACATTCACTAGTTCACGTTCAATGTTAAACTTAACCACTAAACCTTAACAGAGTTTGAATATTTGATCACCACCCGTTCACGGTGATAGTTTAACCAGAAAAACACAACCTTCGATGTAGACGGTCTCTTCAAGACTGCTTTAGGTGCCAAAGTGGAGGCTGTCGGAGGCCATACGCTTTTTATAACGAATACAGGGGTTATGAAGCTAAATCCGGTTTTGATATTAATTTATTAACATCCAGCACTATGAAGACGTGCATTTGCATATTCATTTGTACTGTTTATAGGAGGAGTGAATCACGAAATGTATAGTTCATCTTCGGAGAATCTGCTTGTTTGTTAATGCTTAGGGTCACCTTGGGAATGGTTGCTTTTATTGAATGTAATGTAAGATATATTTATTATTTCCCTATTTCAGAACTATCAATAAAGGAAAAAAATTAAACTAGTCATTTAAGAATTGAATCAAGTAATTTATCAAAAGTGTACCCAAAATAGTACTACTTATGATCATTATTACTACGACTGTTTCACAATTTCTGAAAGCTGAATCACATTTCAAACCATCATTTATAACAGGTTTTCATATCTTATATATATTTTTTAATATTGAATTTGAAATCCTATCGCGATAATTACACAAACAGAATACTTACTTCTTAATTATTCAACACGAAGAAAAATAATTTCAAAATATATTTCATGACAAATATTTTCATAAGTACCTCCGTACTAATTTCACTTAATGTAATTATGGAAACTGATTTCATTCCCTCTGAATTATTGTATGGCAGACATTTCAGGCAGAGTTTAGATGGTAAATTCCATCCAGATTATTCACTCTATCTTACCAGAAGCGAACAAGTTATGAAACTTAACATTTTCCCATTTTATTTCATATTTAATAGCATCTATAAGAAAAAATGAAACAAATCTCAATTTTTAGATACGCTTGTACTGCTTGGAGAGCTTCATGTCAATAGAATTAATGTTGCATTCAAAATTGATGTAAAGACGAAATGATTAATTGATAATACAATTCAACAAATAAAAAAGTAACCAAAAACCTGTATCATACAATAAAAAAGGACACGATTCATCATTTGACACAACACTGTGCCATTCTTATTACGTTGTAAAAAAGATTACAACAATACTAACCGATCCTAATCTTAAACAGAAATCAATAATATAATAAAAATATACACGGGTTTCTATTTGCTGATACATTGAATTAATTAGAATAATACCTCCACCAAGATATTTTTTTTTACTTTTTGATCATAAATCAATTCATTTGAATATCGATGAATATCAAATACGTAAATTGTTAGTTTGTTTTTGCCAAGTGGTAAAAATTGTATTGAAATATATTGTCTTGTTGTGTACAATTCAAGCGTATAAAATAGTCGATGTTTCATGTCAGTGTTCTTTTTTTAATTGTCCCCTATCAATTTATATATATATATTTATATATATATATATATATATATATATATATATATATATATATATATATATATATAAATATCAATTATCAATTTATATATATAGAAAAAAAAATGTTTGTGTCTACCGATTTGTCTTTACCTTAATCATAAAATTATTAAGACATGTACGTAAAAGTTTTTGGAAGATGTTAGAACAAAATCAGTTTCCTTTAACCCTTTGTATCTCCCTACTCTGAAATATTACTGATGCTAACATAAAATCATGCAATTTGAAAATAAAGTAAATACAACCTAAAGTCTTTGATACAATGTTCATGTAATTTCCGCGCGTTGAATTATAACGGAAACTATGTTTAAATATCTCGTTAAGCGACTTACTTCTCAATTTTCATTTACATTTAGTCGTTCGGCTCTAAACATTTTGTGTCAATTGCATGTAAACCTGTGTAGATAGTCGATAATGACGTTATAAAACAAAATATAAATTTAAATAATCCTTATCACTATAAATACTAACTTATACATACGAAAGTCACTTAAGGTCTATCCGTCTTTAACCGGAAAGAAAGAAGTTGGAAGGTTCCATTATTTTGCAAATTCTTCCCCTTCCGTCGATTATAGGCGGCCGAACAGCATGCAGGGTGTGGAAAAACGTATGCTTCTGCAGATAGAAGTAACCCAGACGGTAACATAGTAATCCTATATTAAAATCAGAATAGTTTTCTCGTTGGAATTTATTGACATGTCATACAATAAACTCATAACCGAGTACAGTAACCAGCATTAAAAGAAATATTGTACATTATTACCTACTAAATGTATAAAATAATATACAAACCCATATTGAATGAAACTGGCGGAAAACAAATATAAAAATTTATTCATCCTTGAAGTCACGCCGTTACTTGCAAGACCAGCACAAGTTAATAAGTTAAAACTATCAGTTTTCTGAAGAAAGTAAAATCGCTGAGCGGATACTACTTTTCGAGAGCTTCTAGAAGGTAATTAAGCAGTTTCGATGGTCGAATGCGTTTATTTTCCGACTTAGTCGAATCGATTATTCTATCACCCAGAACCGGCGTGTGGTTTCCAATCTTTGGTTTTTATATTTGTAACTCTTAAATAGTAGCTACGGCTTAGTTATTCAAGGACTTATATCAATAGCAAGCGAATAAACATTTTGACGTGATAACGTCTTATAAATCGATTAACACCGGCTGCACGCATGAAAAAGTGTCACGTTCCGCCTGAGCGTGCAAGCAAGAGGGCGGAATAAGTGATAGAGAGGCACAATCGGCCCAAGCGTCTGAATTTATTTCAAGACACATTACACTTGAAACACTCCCCTTGATTTTGCACTTTTCCTATCATCGCCCTATCCTTAACAGAATAACGCAGATTGGAAGATCTTAAATATAACACATGTATATAAGTTGTAAATAAATTGTTAATAGCACATTGTTACTTGTAATTAATCTGTATAATTTAAGCAAAAAAATATTTGAATTAACGAGTGTAAATAAATGTTAATTTATCGAAAAAATTTTAATTTTCAATTAACTCCTTCTTTGTATTATACAAAATATTAATAATTCAGTGATAATAATTCAATTTAATTCATAAAAGTATGCAATTTTTCATCAATGTTTCTTTGTGACGTTATCATGTAAAACTATCGTCCGTAACCCGACTTTACAGACAACAAATTTTTTTAAAATTCCATTGTACGAACAAGATTTAAACCGCTTTGCTTTAGATTTAATTGAGTGCATCCTATATGGAAATTGTAAGTTTCTCAAAGTAAGCGAACGATTGATTGCAAAGTCAATTGCATTCTACCTATAAATTGGTATCTTCTATGGCTACGGACAATAGATCATGACCATTAATTTCCATGGATCTGCTATAACACGGTATGAATATCCTGCTGTCATTAGCATAGAAAATTACAGTATTGGCTTCTCGTGCTAAAATCCTACATATGCTATAGCGCCATTATTGGTTTTATTTCCTGAGATTATCCTTATTCCTTTGTGCTTTCATAAAAAAATAAAGTATTATATTAATCCAGACGAGTCCATAAAATCGGGAAGGGCAGTGTTTTAGGGCAAAATGATAGTGAATAAACAAGAATCATATCGAAATCTGTGAATATGTAGGTCTGTACATATGTATGTATATACCCTTTGTACGCTTTCAAAGGCTTGCCAAAATCGAACGGAGTATCCGATTACCGTTTATTTATTTTATAGTGTTTGGCGTTACGTACATAACTATATATTTATAAAAAAACATACCGTTTTCAAGGTATTTCTCCCAAAATGTTAACCTAACATAGGTTATTTCTCCCAAAATTTTAATCTAACGTGGGCTGTAATACATATTTCATTCGTATCCGATGAAATTTAGGCTGTTAGTTTTGGTACATAGTTGTTACCTGTTGTTTTTGATTAAAATCAGTAAAGTTGTTTCAAAAACAACCTCAATGTTGGGAAATTACTAAACAAAAACCTCTGTTTTCCATTAAATTTAGTGCCAAAGAAGTATAAGAAAAGTAAGATTGTTATAACATTGTTGTTGATGCTTTGTTTACGTCGTTTTATGACTCAGTTTTCTGTTTTAACTTCGGTTGTAATTATTTTGGTAATATATTATACTCCCAATTCGGCTGTTGTTTTGACATTTAATTATTTCAATCAATTTCAATATAAAAAAATTAGTTCAAATTTGACAAAGTGCGTAAATGACTTAAAGCACTTAACAGCCAACTCTGTAACCTTTAATAACAAGACTGTTCCTAAAAATCTTCTTCTTCCTCGCCTTTTTCATTCTTAGCTCCCGGTTTTCAGCTTTCCCCAAAGGGGTTGTTACAGGAAGACCAATAATAGCAGTTACTTGATCACACCAACTGCAAGATGTCTCTTTTCTTTCACCTTGCCCACAACAATCAACTTGTCGCAGTTAAATGGCTACCGGCAGGCAAAATGACTAAAATAAATGAGAACTCTTTGGTAACAGATCGTTGAAAGTCTAGTTTTGATGTTCATCTGTGGAGTTAGACTTAGAGAATAAACTTGTTAGTTCTTTTGGCTGTTCATGAAATAATACTTCCTCATATTTCTAAAAATCTTAAAATAATGAAAGTATTGACGTTACCTTTAATAACAATGAGCTTGAAAAATAATTTTCCGACAGTGAGCTTGAAAAATCTGTAATAAATACTCAATATTTAATCAGAACTTTGAAGTTTTCAGTATTTCAGTTAACTTGTGTCAATAATTTCAAGAGAAACAGACAATTAAGGGATCCTATTTTGTGTGCAGTTAGGAATTGGCATGCAGATAGTCAGTTTTATTATTACCTGTAATTGAACATTGTAAATAATTGTGTAAGAGAATAACTACTTCCAAAACTTAAATGTTCTTTTACAGTCATATGTAGTGACAAGTGAGAACATATAATACAAATAACAAAAAATATGTATTTAATCCCATTTTCTTGCACAATTTGATATTTTAATAATTACATGGAAACGTTTGGTTTCATCAATGATTTTCAATTTTCTTTTATACATAATTTGCAACGTTTAATCCTCTTCTTTAATAATATACAATTACGTGTTATAGATCCTACAATGCTGTATGTTAGCATATTTCACTCTTCAAATAAATTGTAGTTTATATTAGAAGCTTCAAGTTTGCTATTTAGATATTTATGCTTTGAAAGTCTCAAAGTACAAATCATAATAATTATATGCATTAAACGTAAGCTTCATATAAATCATTGTTGGAGCATAATAAGACAAGCACTCATTCATAGAGGATGTCTGATAATAATTAATTTCACAGAGTATTATCGCTCTGATTTTTATAGAGTTAATCTCATAGAATATTTAAAGTACATGTATGAGTCACTGTAACACTTGTGAACACACAATACATAATGATCACTGTACATTACAATCAGGTTACAAGTACATAACCCTGTACTGATTACAATACATAAAGATTGAGCACCACTGCGTACTGTGGGTGAAAGTAGCGCAGACAGAGTGGGGGCAATTACGTAAGACGACAGAGTTCGCTCGCGCCCAGTATTGCGTTAAATGACCATTTTTTACTATGTTCTGCATTCGTCATACTAACTGTGACGTACACATGCCCAGTCATTGTGACTTCATAACCGACATAACATTGCAAGTGTGTAAAATTGAGAGCGCTTAAAATTATTTGAAGAATATAACGTAAAAAAAATTTAATATTGTAAGGCTCTGTTGTTGATGAATTTCGTCTTAAAAATTATAGAAATATATGCTTATATAGAAATATATTTTAAATACTGTACAAAATATTTAGTTGTTTTAACTGATATCCGGAGAAAAAGTGTTAAAAACTTGCATATATAATATCGGAATATTTATTTATTAATTTTTGTTAATATGTGCCTTTTTGATGATTATAAAAGAATTGAGAGATTTGAATATAAAATATTTTAAAAATTATAAAAAATATTAAAATGTTTTAGCTGATCTTATCCAGAGAAAACGTGTTACACAAATTTACAGAGATAATAATGGAACATCTATTAAGTGTTTATAACATGTAGCTTTGGATGATTACAAAAGAATTGAAAACTTGATTGTGAAATATTTTAAAAGCTATATAAAATGTTGAAATGTTTTAACCGACGTTGTCCAGAGAAAAGGTGTCACAAAAAATTGCACAAATGATAATTGATATTTATTTATTGCTGGAAACATACACTTTTTGGATCGTTATAAAAGAATTGAAAAACTTGATTGTGAAACATTTTAAAAGCTATATAAAATGTTGAAATGTTTTAACCGACGTTGTCCAGAGAAAAGGTGTCACAAAAAATTGCACAAATGATAATTGATATTTATTTATTGCTGGAAACATACACTTTTTGGATCGTTATAAAAGAATTGAAAAACTTGATTGTGAAACATTTTAAAAGCTATATAAAATGTTGAAATGTTTTAACCGACGTTGTCCAGAGAAAAGGTGTCACAAAAAATGGCAGAGTTGATAATTGATATTTATTTATTGCTGGAAACATACACTTTTTGGATCGTTATAAAAGAATTGAAAAACTTGATTGTGAAACATTTTAAAAGCTATACAAAATATTGAAATGTCTTAGCTGACCTTATCCAGACAAAACGAGTTACATAAAATTGGAGAGATAATAATTTTAAGTTTATTAATTGTTGAAAATATGTACCTTTCCGATGATCGTAAAAGAAATGAAAGAATTTGTAGTTTATAATGTTATATAATTTGTAGTTTATTATTTTTGTATATTTCCATTCTTACGTTTATTTTTCTTATATATATATATATATATATATATATATATATATATATATAAGAAAAATAAACGTAAGAATGGAAATATACAAAAATAATAGTAGATATGATAAATTAATAATTATTAATACATACATTTTGTACGCACTTATGCACATGTAAAATTGAAACATTTAAGAGTGCATAGTGTTCTATTAAGCAATTTACAAATATTAATCACGAAACTTAAAAACAATTTGCTGTTCTGAAATTTACGTATATTTTTCAGTATAAACTATTAAGATATATGCTCGCTAAGTTATTTACCGCCTTGCCAAATTTCATGATTTTTCGATATGTAAAATTACACTTTCGGAAAAATAATTGTATATGAATTAGTTTTTTTCATTTAAACTACGGAACCCTTAAAGTTGCGCAAAAATTTATGCCGCCATCATGTTGATGTGAGGAAATAATGGTACATTCAAATTAAGTTTTGCCAAGAATTGACTAGATTTGTAGAACCAAGAGAAATTTTCAATTTTGTCAACGAATATTGACTGAAGAGATCGCAAAAGATGGGTTGTTGGTGACAACGAAATGGTGGGTTGTTTTCTCAATCGTAGCCACTCCCGATCCCAATCCTACGATCACAGTGAATACCAACATACAATCGTAGTGACGACGATCCCAATCGTAGTTACTTGATGCCACCAAGGGGTAAAGTAAATGACCACCAAATGGGGCATACTCAAAGACCATCCTTCTTAAAGTACTATGGCTACTAACATTTATAAAAGAAGACATAAGTATATAATATTTGCCTGCATACTGCATGATGTAATATTACCATAAACTTTTATATTATGGAAATTATGAAATAGAATTCTGTTTGAAAGAAAAAAAAGCTAAATATTAGGTTAACAACAAATAAATCCGCCACTGGTTTCCTGCGATTCCTTCGATGGCAAGATATTTAAAAAGCGCGGCGTTTGATCGTCTGTGCAAAAACTGGTTTTTGATTAGTAAAAAACAAAAAAAATATGTAAATTTAACTTAGAGTACTTAGACTGCTGTTGCTATATGAATTCTGTTCAGGGCAAAAAGCGGGCGAATGAACGCCCAATACACGAACAGCGATGGTTGAAGGTGTATTTGCCTATAACAGAGCCAAGTATTATTTCCAAAGATATTTTATGTGAAAAATTTCAAAAATATTTTTAGAACTACCCTACTAATAAAATACAAAGGAAACTTCAATTTGTTTTTAAGCAAACGCAAATACAATTAATCCTACTGACATACGACTAACTGATAGCTAACTTTTTCCAGATTACGATAGGAAATGTAAAATATACATACAGCGAAGGCCAAATTAATAAAGCCAAAGTGTTCCACTTCGAAAAAAATGAGTTATATGTTTGCATATATATATATATATATATATATATATATATATATATATATATACCTGCATTCTAAAGTATTTTGTCGTTTATGTTTTACAAGTATTTTCAGTTTTCTAAGTTTTTATTGCAAAGATCGAGTAAGCATTTTTGCGCTCAACTGTGTTAAGTTGAACGCTAGCACTTACATATGAAGTACATGCGTTTCAAAGTAGTTTTCAATTAATTTCTGTACTTTTTATGTATTATCATCTATTCGATTATCACTTCAGTGATGATAAATAAAATCCTTTTAGAGACTCAGGATTTATGGTCTGCAAAAATATTAAGATACAGAGGCTTGAAAGAAATTACATAAAGTTCATAAAAAACATCCAGGATTTATGGAAACGGTTATAGCTATCAAAGTTGGTGAGACAAACTACAAGTTGGGAATATTTGTTAATTATTATAATTTCAAATATAGAATCTTTATTACAAACTTATTAAGATAACTTTTTATCACAGTAAAAAAATATTTAACAAAGGAAAATATAAAATTTTTATTCAGTGTCTGTAATAATTTGACCATCCACCGTACCCCGTATAATTTTTAAGATGCACTTAATAATGTCAACGTAGTCGCCGGTCTGGACACTTTTCTGATGAAACTATTACAGACACAAATAATATAATGTTTTACGTGGAGATCTGTTTTTTTTTAAAGTTATTTTATTCAATAAAGTGCAAAACGAAGGTCCAACTAATGGGAGTAAAGTGTGTAATGTACCAACCCAAACTAATCAACAAGTGGCGACACGTTGTTGGAAACCAACAAAGTTGAAACTCGCCAGTAAAAATACGGCGCCCGCCCTCACCTCTGCTCATAATCACCATAGAGGTGTCAAATTAGTTCTCTTTCACATATTCTTATCCCATTCGCAGCAAATATTCAAAAATTTCAGCATTGTTCACACATCTATAGACCTAGCATCACGATATCGAGTCAAAGTAGCAATATTATATTACTTTATTATAAAGTAGCCGCAATATTTATATACGTACTCAAATATTTATTAATCTATATGCAGTACAACAAACTGCCTAATAGAAGCACAAGAGTTTGCTAATAAAGTTTCATCGGTTACGATATAATTAGAACGTCCAATGTCGAAATCGAAATGAATACGATAACTTTAATTTATAATAACTTCACGATCTATTCCGAACGACATTAAGAAATAAGTTTTATACAAATCTGTTTTTTCTAGATACAAGGACATATTGAGATATTATAATTATTCTTGGATCTTTTCTTAAATTTCCTTATTAAATTACATAAAATTTCTTATTGTTTATAAACATTATCTATGATTGAGATTCATTTAATATTTTAATAAATAATAGCCTTTTTATATATTCAAGAATTTTCTATTTTATTTAGTCGCTAATACCCGCTAGGTTTAAATTATTTAACCAGAACATAAAATCTGCGTGAAGGAAACTTTAAAAAAGACCATGTATTACTATTCGGCATCGGTAAATAAAGCAAAAAACTTGTATTTTGTTAGTTTAAAATAATATAAAAAACACTGGTTCCCGGTTCCGTGTAATGTATTATAAATTTCGAAGTCCGATCTTTTGTAGTGCTGATAACATTGCGGTGGACAATTCCAGCTTCACTCAAAATCTTTACAGATGTGTTCTGCATGTTTATAAACCGCTCACCGTGATACTGAGCTAAAGCAATAATTTAAATAATATATTGACGAATATTTTAAATTTTTGTTAACAAAGTTAAATTTTGTGAAATTGTTATGTTTACAGATACAAGAATATTTATAATTTCCATTTAATACAAGGAAATGATAATGTGTACACATGGCTATAACTTCGAAAATAGAAATCAATAATAGAAGATGGATGAGTAAAATTTAAATAAAAACGGTACTTAATTAAACAATTGGGGATACCCAAAGGGTTCTAAATTTCCAAGAGAAACCAGGTTCTCGAAACAAGTTATAGGTCGTATTGATCAAAATTAATTTGAGTTGCTTAAAGAATTTCGGGGCAGTGAAGCTATTAAAGACTATAAGTTTAATAAATAACTGATTCGATGCCTTAAATTCCATACATAAAAACTTTTCATTTATAAGGTGCGGTTGACAGATAATAATGAAGACAAAATATTTTCTTTGTTCCAAAAGGGTTGTTTAAATTAAACGTTTCTAAAATATCTTAATTTTATTTACTCATTAATGGACCAAGAAAATTAGGATTCATCGGTTTGGCTGAAAAAATATTTCAGAAAATATTTAACTTACTCCGCGCAAAGCAATATATGTTTATTAAATAATTAACGTTTTGTCAATTAACATTAAGGCGTTTTGTTAAATATTATAAACGAACAGTAATGTACTTCTCATTTATGGCTTTCATTTAATCGGTTACAAGATTGCTTAAAGGAAAATCTTTACAATATAAAAGGCAATGCAATCAAATACTTCCTTAGCACGACAAACATGGTTGAAAGCCTTGATTGTATTTTTTTCCTTTTTCATTAATCGTATATCTGTTTGTATCATTATTATACTGTAGGATTATTATGTAAATTAAAATGTTTTAAAGTGTGAAACTTTTATCTCATTAAGGTGATAGTCTCAACACATATTTACGTTACCGATACTTATGCGATAATGACATCAAGGGTCCTAGTGTTGTGTATCTACCGATCCCACGACCGAAACAATAACGTCTTTTTTTTTAGATTAAACAAAATTTATTCAAATTATTGGGTACGTTTTTTGCTGACTTTTATTTTTGCATATAATAATAGCACAAAAGTGCATATTTGGCCCTAGTGAACAACGAACGATGGAACACTGTCACTTATTGCATTCAGTCATATCATTTTCTAAATATTTTTTATTCAGCTAACTTTCAATCCAATTTATAATTCTATCATATTTCCAAAACAAACAGTTAAATAATGCAAACGGGTACAAACATATTCTGCGATAATCAAATCTTTATTGGATACAATATCGTTTCATCCTTTGTTTCGAAAGACACAAGATTCAGTCTTGCATACTGTCCTTTTTAATTAAGTAAACAAGTCTATCCATATTTTTCATGCAATTTTATATTCATCACTGTTAAAAGGATCTCATTCATTTAATTAGTTGTGAGCACGTATCAAAATGCTTCTTCCAAATCGCTTCAATACTACAAACACTACTTCATGTTTTTTATTGTTATATCTATTTTTTTATTGTTATGTTTATTTTGCTATGTGGATTTTTAAATAATAAATTATATGGATAATTCAAAAGTATACTTGCTGCCAAAAGGTAATCAATTCATCTTCTTTTACATGTTGCCTTTGAGCGCGGAATCCAATAAAATATCTTTCATAGGTAAGTAGTGACGGCTATTTGGGATCATTGTTAATGATTGTAAAAACATTATCACGAGTATGCAAACATTACCAAAGTAATTTCATTAATTACAAACAGGAAATGATACCCATTAAATGTGATTTTATGTCGATTGCCTGTCATTTACTCTGCATGTTTCGAAACTGTGTACAGTCGACACAGTGTCAAAATATCCACTTGAAATCCATATTAAAAACGTAGTTCAACAAAAATATTCTAGATCTTCCGTAAGCTGCCACCAATCCAAACTATCAGAGTATCAATGATTTGTATTAATATTCGGTACCATGAGATGTGTCTTTATATTCGCTCGTTTTTTATTAAGGCTTCTTATAGATGGTGAATTCCCGTCAGGCAATATGTTTTACGTTCTACGTTTAAAATTTTATTGGCCATCTTTCAAGTAATGCTTTTCCTTCCCGACACACTTTTCCCCTACCATTTTCTACTCGATTTCTTACTTAATTTACTTATATCTCCCATGGACAAAGTTAATTACTCCCAGGCATGGTCGTTAGGAATGGTTTTATATTTTATAGAATGACTTATGCTTAATTTTTAAGATTCAGTCGTGAAATAAAGGTCTTCTATTAATTTGACAAATTCGTCAGTAGGATCATATAGGATCGCGATGAATAAGAAAAGGTTATGTTTCTATTACTCATAACTTACAAACTATAATAGTTAAATGAAAACTTTTTTTTAAATTAGAATAATTTTAGTAATCTAGAATAATTTTAGTTAAATGAAAGCGTTTAAAATGTTATCGTAGTCGTGATATTTTGGGTTAATCACAAGGCATGCGATGGCGCGGCGCACCACGGACCCGAATTTGATTCAAGATCAGGACTGTTGTTGGTTTAAGTTGGTTTTAAGAGATTGCTCTCGTAGCAATATATATACGCCATTTGTATCATGTATACATTAAAGTACACAAATAAATAAATAAATAAGTAAATAAATGATGGCTAGGAAGTCTTGGTACCTATGTATCAGGGTTATTAAAACAGACCTAGTAATAAAATAAATTTAAAACTACATATTTAGCGCGTACTCACATTGTTACCCTATTAGTGACCTGTCTGCATGTTATCTTATTTTCCACCTGGTTGCATATGCATGTGTCAATTGATTTGAAATAAAATGTATATAAAATTAAATATGATTTTTGATCTTGGGACAAGAAACTACATATAATACGTAATTTCCAAATCCCTATCTTATTTAGTTTCCTGATTAGAAGTCTGTGAAATATGGACAGTAAACGTTGCCACAACAATAGGGTTCCATCCCGTCTGGGTCAGAGACTTCAGGTATAGAATCCTAAATCATATTACGGCCATTAAAATATAGTGTTGTAAAAATTAAAACAAATTATTTAGATTAAAAAAAGGGGACAGTAGCGATTAATAAACCTCATAAATAAAACAGCACTTCATATGACTCTGTGAATCTGATTGTTTAATTATCTTAAAAATGACGCAGAATTATCCGTTAGTAGAAAACATGAAAAACCAACCCTTAGTTTTGGTAAAATGATATGATAATGAAGATATGATAAATTAAATATGACTGATTATCTTCAAAGTAGCCTTGAAAAAAGATGCGGAATTAACTCTTAGTTCAGGTAATATGATAATTAATTATCGTATGATACAACACATCTGATTGTTTCATTGTCTTCAAAATAGTCTCGATAAAAGGCATATAACTAACCATTAGTTGAGATAAAATGTGATAATTATCGTATGATACTACAAATCTGACTGTTTAATTATCACCAAAATAACCTTGAGGTAAGACACTGAATTAACTCCTAGTCGAGATACAAGGGCGATGGGATACCCAATTTGATTTTTGTGGACACAAACGTAACTTAGACGCTAAAATATTGAAATATTTTTACCAATTTTTCACTGAGTATCCTCACTGTGATTATCATCTGCTGTATTGCATTACAGGTGTGATCTTTAATAACTATGATTATGTCGTTATACGATAAATTGCAGAGTGAAATAACATATAAATACCCTTAATTTAAAGTGGAATAAGTGCGTCATTTCAAGTGAGATAAAAATGAAATTGTACTTATTGGAATTTGTAGTTGGTTTATGCGCCATTTTGGCTGTTGGGTTTGTGGTGAGAAATTATTTTAACTTATTTTGTATAAAAACAATCATAGAACTTAGAAAATCTTTTGCTTATTTTGTTTAATTTACTGTTTTATTTAACATTATATTAGTTTATTTTCATCCTACTAAAACATTTTATATTTTATATGGAACATTGTATTTTTACCTTGGAATGGAGCGAAATTGTATAAATAAAGAATTTTTTCATGTAGAGAGTGCCATAATTATTTCTAAATCCACACTCCTAAAATAAAGAAGTATTTACCTTATTGGCAGAGTGGAATGGATCTCGTTAAGGCCCACAGAGACCATGCAAATTGTTTTGGAGGCGGCCCACCAGGTCGTCCACCACCACCACCGAGGAGTTAGTATTTATAATATTTTTATTCCGTTATTTCATCTTATCTTTAGACACAATACTGAAAAAAAAATAGTGAAGAAATCATTAAAACAGGAAATGAAATTAATAGAGTCTGTATCCAAATTTGGTATGGGTTATTTAATATTGCGTTGGCAAGGGGTTTATTAGCTGCTCTTTGGCAGTAGTTTCTGGATGCCATAATTACTTCCCGAACATCTCTGTTAGCAAATATAAAGAATGCTGCACATAGTCTTCGTTATTTAGTTACCTACTGATACTGTTTTTTAACTGAGTTTTGAGGAGTAAAAAATAAACAAAATATGAAAATTTAATGAGAACTTCGAGTGCTTTTATTTCATGAACACCGTCCAGGGCAAAAATCGAATGAAGCAACTCACAATATATACAAGATGATACATTACTGTTAAGCTTTGGTTCTGAAGACTCTCCAGTAATAACCCTTATAGAAAGAGATTCCAGAGTAAGTTTGCATTATCCAGTAAACTACTTTTATGCAGCAGTTGAAAAATAAATCACGCTTTGAGAAAGCTTTGAAATATTAGGTTTGATTACCACAAGTAATGAACTGAAAAAAACTGCTAAACCTATTAGTTGCCAACCTAATTATATTACAAAATATGAAAAAAATGCGATGACTGCACTGCCCACGGACTACTAACTGAAAAATGTAATTATACTTTTCAGGGATAAAGAAGTAATAGATTTATAAACTTTTAAGTTTTTTAATTTGTTAGGAAGTTGTATGTAAAACCTCAAAAACCTATATCCACAGTTAAGTAAAGGCAAAAAAATGTATTTTTACAAATAAACTTTTATTTCAAAAGGGATGAAACATGAACGAACTTTTAGAGAGAAAGTGGAACATATACGGAGCTAGAGACTAACTACCTATTACCAATGAACATACATGAAAATAAGTGTTATGAAATAGCACAAATTACGTAAACTTTTATTGTAATATCAACTTATTAAAATCATATATTAATGGACATTTATCATTACCTTGTAAGGGCATTTATGTAACAAGATACTAAAAATATAATCCGAGTCTCTTCTACTGTCCGACTTATCCAATATGTCTTCAAAAATTGGTATAAATTTTATAATTGACGATTCGGTTTATTTTACTAACGGGAGCAGTGCTGTACAAAAAACAATATTAATATGTGCATTCTTGGTCCTCTAGTCTTAATCGACTAAGTTAAAAGTAGAGAATTTGGTTATCAGAACCTCCACGGTACAAGGCAATAAACTTTCATGTTTAAAATACTTTAAAATCATGCCAGTGAGATGCTGGTTATGGAAACAAATGACATATTTGGCATGTATTTTATTTATAAATAATATCGTTTCCTATTTCAGATGTAACCGGCTAATTTCTTCTTCTTTACTGGACTGACATGCTGAACCTTTGACGTGGACAATTGTTACAAAATGAAAAACTTTCTTTAATAAATGAAATGCATCGTTTGCAATGTTTTTTTTAATATAACTACAAGCAACAATTTAAAATATTTATTTTTTTGTTAAGTGAAACTTAGATACTAACGCGAAATAGTGGACACCCCTACAAAATTTGAGAAAAAGGTATTCAAAAAAATTATATTGATAGTATTATAAAGGTATTTTGCCAAAATACCTCTGCCAATTTTATTTTGCTGTAGAATGTGTCTCACATTTCAAAATCGGGATCGTCATGCTTGATATTTGAATGTCATAAAAAACGTGGACAAAAAAATATTATAACTTGAAAACTGTTAAAGAAAGTAGAGGAACGATATAGGATTTATAAAATTACATTAAGTAGTCACATTAATTTGGTCTAGTTTGAACTTTCGTTACTCGAGTATTAAGTTTGAGATGTCATTTGTTTTGTCTTTCTGAGTCTATCAAATATATAAATGTAACACTTATTTAAAAATCCCCTTTCAAACTACTGATATTTTGCAAAAATTATACAATTTCTAGAATATGTATAATGAATATGTGAAGAATTACAAAAAAAATGTGGGTGTCAGCTCCGACGCGCGACAGTAGCCTACTCTTTAAGTATGTTGTCTTGGAATGTATAAAATAGCTAACACAGTATATACATACAAATATCAATATCATTAAATGTAAATGGAAAATTCTTTAATAAAAAAAATGTTGAAAATATAATTATTTTCAAGTAAAACACAATGGACAAGATAAAATTTATACAGCAAAATTGAAAACATTTAGTAACGACAAACTAAGAAGTTTAATTCTTTATCAACTGGAATAACATCACCCATAAATGATATTTACATGTATTGAAAAGGTTCGAAAACTGTATTATTTGTGAAATTTTTCCTTTATAATAATTTCATCCCTCTATCATTAATAGACATACAATTCATTTTCAAATGTGTAGATAATATTACAGATACTTGTATCCACAGAATTTCTATCATTATATGTATCTACAGGAAAGTAGCACCAACTTGAAATCAGGGATAAATTGCCTTAGCAGTGCTTTAATTTAGGAAGTTATTAATACTTATTTATTTTTTACATTTCGTAATTTAATAAATTCTTACTAAAACATATATTGCATTTTGGAAAGTTATTTATTAGTATTCTAAATTAGAAGTCAAAAATGCTGTTATTAAAATTCAATCTGACTAAGGACATGATTCCCTTTACTTATAGCTAAAATACTGAAATGTGCATTAAAATTAGTTTGCATTGGACAGTTCATTTTACTTGTAGCCAGAATGTTAAATGTGTATTCAATTAATTTAGACTACATGATATAAGCCAGTGACTGCTATAATTCAAGAAGTTATCGATACATATTTATACTTAATATTTGGTAATTTAACAAATACTTCCAAAAACATAGTATTCCGACAAATTGAATTCGATTGCAAATGATGGACAGAAGCTATATTAATTAAAAATTCTGTTAAATACAATATATGGTTCAATATGCTTACAACTAAAACAAAAACGTGCATTAAATTAGTTTGGACTAGATAATACAAACCATTCTTTCAAAGGGTTTCTATATGACAGTTCTATTTCATTGGTTAATACACCACTTCATTGAACTCTTTTGTGTAAAATCAAAAATATAAACATTATCATTTCGTTGCTTTTAAATGTTTTAAACAACGTGCTACACTGCCTTTACACACACAACAAAATAATGACTATATGATTTATTATTGAAAATTTAATTGTCTGTTCTTCTGGAACTTCCACAATTAGCCCTGGCGCTATTAAGGCAACGACGGAGTCAACTTGAATGTCGCTAATTGCGCTTCCTCCGCCGTCGACCATCCGCCGCTGCCTTTCCCTTGCCAACTCTCTTCTCTGCTCGGCTTTTATATTAAATCAAAGTCGAGACAGCTGACTTCCTTTTGCCTATATATTACACATTTTTTAGCATAGTATTACAAAAAAGAAGAAATTACATTCGTGGAAACAAATTAATTCTAACTTTATCTTGGATAGGTCCTATGAAATCCAACTATACTGATTTAATTTGTCACCATTAGCTGCACGGAGAAAAAGTGTTGATCTATATTTATATAAAATCATACCTTCGCATGTTGATTGTCCCTGTCTCCTCTCTATACTCAACTTCAACACTCGATTCAGATTCCATATACAATTACAGAGTTTATTAGTACTACAAGTTTATAACAATAATACCTCTCTTTATAACCCCATAATTCGAATGTGCCGATTGCATAAAGATATTGTTTCTCAACATCTGTCCTTGGACATTTTTGAACCGAAATAATTAATATTTAAAAAGGAAATACAAAATACATTATTTATAAATTAAAACTAGCTAGAATTGAATTGACGTTTTGTATAATATGTAGAAAATTCTAAGTTAATACTAACTTTAATAATTGATCAATACATTTTAGAATATATTTAATATCACAAGTATATATAAATACTCTACCCATTTTGTGCACACATAATTAGAGTCAGTCTAGTTTATACTCTGTTCTTTTTGTTATACATCTACGTAACTGTAACTTATTTTGTGAGGCTTTCAATAACTAAATAAATAAATTCTATATTCATTATAAACGTGTACAGTTAAATAACTGTAATAATATCGCTAGCGTTATATCATTCGGTATTTTTTTCATGTTCACGTTTGCTCCATCGGTGCGTTTCTTTTCAATTACATCTTTTGCAATTAGCCTTTTCCGTGCTTCAGTATAATTTCATTTCCTTGTATTCATTTCAATAGTTTTGTTAAAAGCAATACTTTCTAAAAATACAAAAAAAAATTCCCAATCGGAATAATGAAGAAACGAAGGAACAGAACTATAGATCGACTTGAATGATTGAATCCCGGGAATATTACAATACTTGGAAAAATCGTAGGTCTCACGTTCTCACCTCTATGTCACATATTTGCGTATATCCAGAGCGAATTTCCACGTCTTAGTGCCAATTGAACAGACCTACAATATCGTATCTTAAAATAGTGCCCTGTTCTGTATTCATGCTTCCAATACTTGTCTAATGACAAATATTTCATAAATTCTTCCTAAAAGTTTGGAACTATAACCATTCGATATTGAGTTTATGATGATGGTTCACCTGTATCCTTCTTCAAGTGACGATTTATTTGTTACGTTAAATTTGATTAAAACCTGTTTGGCAGTTTAATCCTGAAGGCGCAAAAAGAGATAGAGAGACAGAAAAATACTCTTTCGCATTTACAGTGTTAGTGTGAATAAGCTGATTATTGCCATCTTTTTCTCTCATTGTCATTAAAAATAGCTGTGTAATAATTTTCCTTGACATTTTTTTCCTACGTATCTTTTTTTTCATTTTATCTGATATTCACTGTCTCAACACAGTTTTCCTTAGTAGCAAAACTATTTCAACATTTCACGCATTAGGCTATAATTATTTAAATATCAAACGGGAAAAGATCAGCACTAATCGTGTTTAACTTAAAGAGGTATTGATTTAACCAAGATCCGAACACTACATTGGAATCGTTTTATATTATCAAAGCAATTTATACAACGTTTTTTCCAGTTAATTCCTAGACCCGGTCCTAGCTAAGTTCTCTGTAAGTATATAAGTATAGTTTTTTTTTATAATATTGAGTTTTTAAAGATTGTCTAGTAACATAAGAATACCTATAAAATCGTTATGTCCGTTCATCCTTCAATCCATCCCTCTGTCTCACGGTTAAGACCTACGTGAATTAAATTTTACAAATACACGCTTGCTATAGGGTTACCAGTTACAGCGTGAAATTTAATATACGTCACCACATATATAATATTTTTACCACATTTTTCTGCATTTTCGTTTAGCATTTTTCATTTTTAAGCTCTCTTTGCGAAATATTAAACTTCAAAATTACTACGGATGTATCACTCACTCTAATTTTTCTGCTATTGCTTTGAAAAGTGTGATTAAAATTTTCAAATGAAATTGTTTCAATTAATTTGCACAAACAATTTTTTTGCAAGATATGGACAACAATGGAAATCTACTTTTTCGTGTTCTGACAGCACTTGGACGATTTTTATTTCATTTAAAATTGAATCACATTTCCATCAAGACTTTGTGCATTAATGTAATTAACTTTGAATTAGTTTGTTTTGTGCAATTAATTTAGTACTGCAAATAAAAAAGTTTTATACGCTTAATGTTCCCATTCACATTGTTCATATACCATTATTACAATTCACACTTAGTCAAATTTCCTGACTGGCCGATAATAATCTACTATGTATCTCTCAAGTTTAAAAAAATTACAATAAACTATTAGAATATCACAGTATTCTCAATCCCTATTCGTATTTAAATAAGAAATAAAAAGTACCTTTTTAATGACAACAAATTAACATTTTGAACAAACTAAGGAAATAAAATGAGCTTATACCGAATACCTATAACATCAAACAATGTTACGTATGGAAGACGACCGGCAACGACGTCTGCGCTTATGCGTTTTTCCGCATTCATATTATTTATTCAAGCACCGACCTCTCCTGAACCGCTCCATACTTCACCTCTAGTCAAGTCCATTTCGCCAATATACTTCCGGATGTAAAACTTCATTGTGCAATTAAAAATACACGTAACGCCATCTATGGATGTTCATAGGTATACAACATATTTGTGTAATCCTTATCTATTATCATTATTTGATGAAGCTTCATAGTGGTTCCTCACTTTCTTATTCCAAAAATAAAATTTGCATACAAAATTTACTGCAAAACACGTTTACAATAAAATGATAATATTAAAAGCATATATGACGTCCACTGGTCAGTATATAACCACATCACAATGAATATCTAATTATAGATTTGAACTACAAAATTTACAATGATAATTATTATATGTATCTATATGGACCATATGTTGCCTCGTAAATCCTAAACCAATAAACCGATTTAAATAAATGAAGGTAATGTTTGATTCGTCTTAACTTTAGGTTATAAAATTGTACATTGATTGATTTTTTCCTTAAATCTATCATGACTGTATATTCACTAGAAACGGTGGTAAATGGTGAAATGAGCAGCGTTCCGTTTCATTTGACATTTCGATTCTCATTAGTATATTTAATGAAGCATAATTCTTGTAAAAATATGTTTAAATTACAGTTCAAGAATTTAAAAAAAGGTTCATGCTTGTTACCTTCGATTAATCGTTTCTCATACATATTTTGTGTTATTTGTTGAAAAAAATAGTTGTATTTTCAGTAGCTATATGAATTCCAACGTTGTGACCTTCTAAGGACGTGTTGAAAACACGTCCTTATTTTTTTATCTATTTATTATTTTTTTAAATATTCATTTCTTTTGCTAGGAAATCTACTGATGAGTACGGTGCCGGAAAAACAGGTGTATGTATGTATATATATATATATATATATATATATATATATATATATATATATATTTATTTATATTTTACAAGCCCACACACACACATGTATGTATGTATACATGCGTGTGTGTGCGTGTGTGTGTACGCACGCCCGAGGAGCGTTAATCTAACAAATTTTTTAAACTACTGTTTTTCGTTAGAAAACAGAATCGACAAATCTTCCAGATAGTTAACCTTCCGAATAATAATTATGTATACAAATAATAATATTATAATAGAGTGTATTCGGCACATGGAAAATATTTTATAAAGAGTGATTGATTTATCGTATAGAATGATAATAGGAGTCCGAAAAACTTTTTTTTAGAATTTTTCTCTCTGTCTATTACTTTGTGCGTCAATCACGCAAAATCTATGGATTTTTATGAAATTTGGTATGGTAATAGTTTATACCCAAAAGCAAATTTTGAAAGACATTCTAATAACTTTTCTTATTCCGAAATTCACGCGAACGAAGTCATATACACAGCTAGTTTGAAATATTTGCAAACAATTTGACATTGCCTTGTCGCTCTCTAAAACCAATTTAAATTGTGTCAAATATTTGATTAATTTTTAAAGCAAGGAAGAGTCATTAGAAAAGGATTTTTTTTGTAAAAGTAAATAAAACAGGAAATCATAACATAATTGAATATGAATTGATAATATTCGGTGTAACCTTTGAATTATATTGTGACAGAGTTGTCGCTTCACAGTTGTGACAGAGTTGTTCGCCTTTTCTTATGTGGTCAGATCTTTCTATATATCTTACACTTTACCAATTTTGCACTAATAAAAAATTATTTAAACTAAAATAATATAAAATACGAGAACACGGCAAATGATGAACACATGCCGTAGATATGTACCTGTATGTAGACGGAGAGTATTATAACATTATAATTTTTTAAGGATAAATTTTATTTGTTTAAATCTTAACCTTTTCATTACTAATGAAGGATATATCGGTTTTTGCATAATCGTCTTACCAACACCTACAACTATAAGTACGTTGCGTACTTATCCCGATACAGGGAATAAATTAAAACTGATTGACACAGAATTAAGTTGAGATAATTAAGCTACCTTAATTTTGAATAGTTCCTTACATATCAATGTAGTATAGTGCCTTTGTGTCTACCTATTATAATTGCCTTTTTATATAAAAATAATTTTTGTCATTACTTTACATAAATTCCAAGATATTTAAGCATTGTCATAATCAATATACAGGCGTACAAACTGAAAACCATTTTTTTAAATTTAATTGTATAATAATAAAATAAGATAAATCCACGACAAAATTACATCTACGGTCGCATGTAGTCGGCCATGTTACTAACGAAGTAGTTGCGTTTAAGTGCGATAGATGGCGCACATAAATTGATTTTGTCATTTTCGATTTGATTTATATCCCTTTGACCGTATCTTGATATTTAAATCAAGGCATGACCACTATTTATAGAAAGAGCTTTGAAATATTACTTCAAAAGTATACAAGTATTGAATTAAAATTTTGAATAATAATTATAAAAATTGAAATGAAATAATTTGTATCAATCCATCATAAAGATACCAATGACAACAATTTAAAAGCCTAATAAAAGAATATATATATATATGATTCATGCAGAAAAATTACAGAATTAGGGCAGATGACAAAATTTGTTTCAAAGCTTTTTAAACTGTTATTACCGTAATCGAGTATTTTTTTTCTTTTTAAGAGGCATAACTCGTTACGTGTTATTTATAATGCGGGTAATCATGAATTTTAATATATGTTTACTTAGACTTATCATTTAAATATTTAAGGATGCGTAGTATTTCCTTTTGAAATATTAACCGATTTTATTTTCCAACTTAATAAATGTATTGCCTAGTATATTTTTATAGGTGTAACTATTGTTAATTAGTTACTTAAAACTCTTTAATTTAATTACTGTCAATAGTTTCTTATTAGTATTTCTTCTTAACAACATAAACAAAATAGATAATCCAAAAACTCTATGAATTTCATCTTTCCGATTGGCATTCCCCAAAGGCTTCTTTTTATCAATTTTTTGCAAAATACAAGTGGGAAATTTATAAACTTACACCGGCTATAACTCTGAAGTGAATTAAATTTATATTAAAGTAGATATAGACTGTCATCGTCTAATGCGTTGTATAGGGAGGGTAATTAATTAATCATGTAACTAGGTTAATTAATTTATTTATTAATGAAATTGCTTATAATCTGAATATGTCATCGGGCTATTTTTCAAGGTTTTACCATGCCTTACTCTTATATACCCTAGTTATGAGGAGTCGAATATTACATTGGCGCCTATATTCTCTATCGTAGGCAGCAATGTAATATTTAACTCCTCATAACGTCTTTCCCTTTAGTTGTACATAAAAATAGATTACATGTTTTGTTAATTCCATTCATTACTTACCTAAACCATCAAGTTTATTTTATTAAAAAGTTGCGAGGACTTTTCTATGAGCAAAGGAATTACATTTTAGGTTTAGCAATTAAATCGGTTTAGTAGTTTTTGTGAAAATTGCAAACACATATCTATAATAGGTCAAAATTTTGTTTTTTTTTTATTCGCCTACGATCAATAATAATTTATACGCACAATAAACAAGTCCACACGAATATTTACAAAATCATTAGTTATGTGAAAGTTTGAGCATTTGTTAAATTTATAGCAAATATAGACTAATTGTTAGAAAAGAAGTGTTTATTTTAATAATTATATTAAAATCTGCTAATCAATACGTACATATTTTGTACTTAGTGAGATTTTGTATTCATTTATTACACAAGCAAAATAGTTTGTTTACTGTTTGTCGTGCTTCAGAAATTAATCAAAATACTTTACATAGAAAAAAACTCAAACATGTCTTTAACTCATCGAACTAACGTAATATACTTACTAAAGAATGTCAACGAACATAATTTTTCTGAGAACAATTTTAAACAATCGGTCGTTTGACAAAGTACAAAATAGTTACATATATACTTCCACTGAAATATTTATAAACTATAAAAACAGAAATTTCTCTTTAAAATGTATACCGGAAACCCTAGGTGCCCTTTTTTTGTTCTTTCAAAACAATCTGTTGCGACAAAAGTACAATATCAAATGAAAACTAGTTTAATTAAACAGTCCTCGAGTATATACTTTTGTTTCACCATATTTAAATTGAATATTCAGTAAAAGTACGCAAAAGAAAAATATACCCTTGCGCTTTTATGTAGTGGGTTATATTTCATCATATTTTAATTGCATATTCAATAAAAGTACGTAAAATGAAAAAAAATACCCTTGCGCTTTTATTTAGTGGGTTATATTTTACTACCTTTTATGTAGTGAGTTATATTTCACCATATTTCAATTGCATATTCAGTAATAATACGTAAAAGGAAAAAATACCCATGCGCTTTTATATAGCGTGTTATATTTTACTACTTTTTGAGTAGTGGGTTATATTTCACCATATTTAAATTGCAAATTCAGTAACAGTACGTAAAAGGAAAAAATATCCATGCGCTGTTATGTAGTGGGTTATATTTCACCATATTTAAATTGCATATTCAGTAACAATACATAAAAGAAAAAAATACCCTTGCTCTTTTATGTAGTGGGTTATATTTTACTACCTTTTATGTAGTAGGTTATATTTCACCATATGCAATAACACTACGTAAAATTAAAAAAATGCCCTTGCGCTTTTAAGTAGTGGGTTAAATTTTACTACCTTTTATGTAGTGGGTTATATTTCACCAAATTTAAATTGCATATTCCGTAACAGTATGTAAAAGGAAAAAAATATCCTTGAGCTTTAATGTAGTGAGTTATATTTTACTACCTTTTATGAGTGGGTTATATTTCACCATATTTACATTGCATAATCAGTAACAGTATGTGAAAGGAATTCCTAAAACCATCCTCGATAACACTAGCAAGAGTGTACAGTATAAATTTGTGTTTTTTTATCATAGGTTGTATGAGTCAACATATATCATATTTTAAAAAAGTTTAGGGTCTGTAAATACCAAAATTAAAAAAAATGAGACGTACGACCTCCTAATTTTTTAAGATATTTGTTTACCACCTATTAAATTCTGCGGAATTAAATCCATTGCGGTTATGATACGAATTTACAAGAAATTGTGTTTCGCGAATTAAAACTGCAGCCCCACATGGTTTTCCCACAGTCTCACTTAATTTTTTCAGCTGTCTCACTCAGTTTTTCAGCAGTCTTACTCAGTTTTACGGAATCAAAAAAGACTGCGCTAAAATCTAATTTTAGCTAAAATGGTGGATACACCCTTTGAGACTCAAAGTGTCTATATTTTGATTACTATCTATACTATTGTAAAACTGTAACAGAGATGTATTTATTCATTAAAGACACCTTTGAAAAAATTAGGAATATGCTATATAGGCTTCTCCAAACTGAAAACGTCCGCCCTTTTTTACCTGTTTTGCCCGTATATCTGTCTTCGTTTCTGTTGTTTTCACTGCTGGAGTTTTCACTGGAATAATCATTTCAATGAAAAGTTTTATAAACATAAATTACGGTTATCATTCACAAAATTACAAGAATCATCAAGAATCAATTACCGTGCTAATGTAAATTAAAAGGAAACGTCTTGAAATATATGTACAGTAAAGCAAATCTAAAATAAGAAAAAGATATTTAAAATTTCTTATCTTAGTAGTATATCTGAATAAATAGAATATTTTTGATTAATATTGATTGATTTTGGGGTATCATTTTATTTTTAAACAAATGAAACCCCAAAATCATTTTTGCCAAAAATACGATATGGATACTCTTCCGTACCAATTATTGAAAATAAAGGTAAACTTAATTCAAAAATAAATCTACATGAAATTACATTAAAAATATATTTTAAACTGCGACTGTGAGAAAATATAATTTAAAAATAAAAAAAAAAAAGTGTTTTTTTTTTAGTTTTTCAAGCCTTAACATTACTGCTAATTGAATTTCAGATAACTAAGTTTAATCTAATTTATCCTGACTGAAGTTATATTTCAGTATTAAAATGTTTGGAGTTTGTTTCTCTATGGAAGACCCTGGGGCGGGTCGATCTGATATTCAACGATATTTAGACGACAATGAGTCAACCATCGGGAATATAATACAATACATACAACTGTCGTGATACTATAAATGCCGGTATTCGGCCATAATTACAACATCAATTTAAATGTTTTTCACACTTCCTCTTCCGGTGTATTAATATTTGTTAACGCGAATTGCGTATACTCGATATGAAGAAAATGTGGACATTCCATTTATATTTCATAAGTTTTTGCTACGTGAGTTCAAAAATATATTCTATCAAGTATTTAACCTATAATTATTAAGGAAACACCCGAAAATTCTCAAATCGTAGTTTTGTCGGCTGACTGTATCAGAATAGATATTGGCTGGGTGCGTGACATCAACGCCGCCTAGTGTTAGCAACTTTATAGGCGCTTCAATTTTATTAATATGCATCCAAATAACGGCTCTGGTAAATGTTTACGTGAATAATATAAAAATAACGAAAAATATCTAAATAAATGTTTTTATTAACGAATAATAATAAGATTTTAGTTGTTCGTGCCCAGAATATATAACATCCATTTGTTTTAAGCTCAACAAAAATAGTAAAATAATAAATGTATTACCCATATTATAATATTTTAGGTACAAACAATGTACGACGTAGTGTATTTTATATCAGCTATCCATTTATATATGTTTATTTAATTTCCAATTCAGTATTGGAAATCTGCAAAAATAGAATTAGATATTTCTCAAAGTATTTTTACAATTTAATTCAAATGAAATTAGCTTTTAATTCATAAACAATTAGGTATGAATTCAGTCCGGCAAAAATACTATAATCATTTTAATGATTTTTTGGGTTAAAGATATACATAAAAAATGACATATTTAAAAAATACGACCCAGTATTGTAAAAATTGATTTAAAAAAATTTACTTACAATAAATATCTTTATTTTGTTCGTGCTAAAGTATTTTTCACTTTTAAGTTTATAATTATATACTACAAACTCAACAAACATCTAAACAGAAACCTTAATAGTAACAATTTATGAGATATTAAAAAAGTAAATACTATAACCTTTAAATATTAAGTTTATGATATACACATTTTTTAAATTATCTTCTATGGATTTCTATACTTACTTTTAAATTTCTTGTTTTTTTTTTGGGCTGATAAACAGTGAAATTCTCATTGTTTCTAAAATGCATTTGTTCCTCATTATGAATTTTTAAGATAGGTAGAATTTAATTTTTTTGTTAATTTTAATTGAGATAGACGTCATCGTTTTAAAATTTTGTACATTTTTATTAATTTCTTATTTAAATTGTTTTCTTATTATCACCAATCATATTTATGTTTGTTAAATATATAATATCTAATTATAAATTTAAAGTGAAAATAGTGAGAAAAAATTTGCATTATAAGAAATGGATGTATTATTTTAATTTTTTGATCCAATCAATTTTTCATTATAAAATAATGACAGTCGAAAGTTTTTTTTTAAATACCTAAATCATTTTTTATGTATATTCTTTCATCAACACTTCAGTGAAGCTGGCCTTTTTGCTAAACTGCACTGATTCCAAAAGTAAATATGATAACATACGTATATAAATTATATTATCTATGACAATATTTAACAGGCGCCTTTAGATATTTCCTTTTCTGCCACAGTGAGCGCTGCGGTCGATTCTGTTACCCCCACTCTGTGGTCAATAGGCGAATCGTTTTTATAGTCGTTGGTAATGTAAATACAATAAAAATGCCCACAACTTTGTAAAATGTGTACATTACTAATATATCTTTATGAGCAGTATCTATAAATGACACCAAGGAAAAAATGGCATTTAGAAATATTTACATGCCTATATGAATGTTGTTTATGTCCAATGAAATTTTCCGTAGCCTTTAGGCTTTAAACCTGGCTTTATATATAATATAACAAGCCGCTAATGAAACGTAAAATATTTTCAGAAATTTCTCAGGTCTTGAAAGTTAGCGTAGAAGAAAAATCAGTACCTTTCCGAAAAAAACATATTTGGGACATTCGGAACCGTCAAACATTTACTTCGGTCGTTATTGTATTTGATGAAAGGGCGGTGACATTAAATAATTTTTCAAATGAAAAAACAAATAACTTCCTCATAACTTAAAGTCTAGAAGAGATCAATCTGAAATGATAATAAGTTTCAGACATAAAATATATACAAAATTGAGACAATAACATGAACGATAAACATGAGTCATAAAAATGTTTTTAAAAAAGTTAATATAATTCTATCTCCTCAGAACAGCTAATGAGCGGATTATAAAAAAATATGTATTCGTAACGTGACAAACAAAGAATTACCCTAAATGCCACTATTCCCTGAATCAGTTTTTTGGAAAGATATAGCGAGAATTTTTTTTTTCTAATTTCTCACTACGATATTATTTTATAATGATAAGTTTCAAAAAAGTAATTTTGCGTTTGACTTCCCGTTAATAGAACTTTACGTTTATCACCATAGCGATCTGAGCACACGGTAATGGACATAATATCCTGGCAACACGTATATTATGATGACAATCAATTTAGAGTTAACAATACAGATTAAAACCGGTCAATAATTTGCGGCTTCAAGCTATATAACATGCGATCACCGCCAGGTGTAGTAACAATTCAAAATGAAACTGTACGTCAGAGAAATTATCTTTACTTTGTGCGCTATTTTGGCTTTGGGATTTGTGGTAAGTTAACTATTTTATTGGTTATAATTTTACGTTATATAATGATATCCGAGATATTAGTCGAATTAACCGTTAATTTTAAATAAACGCCCAATCGGTCCTCTAATGGATTAGTGGCACCCTGTCAATACTATCATTGAATAGTTATCAAAATAAAATGACTGTCATTTAAAAAATCGGTCAAGTGCAAGCTATATTTGCACAATTAATGTTTCGTGTAACCTCCCCACTTAAACATTAATAATAATGCACTCCGACTATGTGCTTAAAAGGCACACATCCGCCGCGCTATCTGCCACCGATCGCAACAATTTGGAGCGTTTCTGAACGTTCCTGAACTAAACATTTTGGAAAACGTTTAGGACAAACATTTTTTCTCAGACAAATATATTCAGATAAATATTTTTTATTGAAAATTTTTTTTTCTAAAACAAATAGTTCGGCGGTTATAAGGAAATAAAAGTTAAATTGTTTATGGACAATTAATCCCACTAGAATATTTCAATCCTGATAATTTTCGTTCTATTTGTACCTGATTCTCATTGTTTTCAGATTTTTTAAGCTATACTTTTTAAGTTTTAAAAGTTTTTTTACCGAAAAACGTTTGAACAAACTCCTAAAAAATACATTATAACTATTATCGAATTAATGCTTTAATAAAACTTCATTTGATACCATACACGATAAACCTGAAAGAATTTTTTTAATTTCCCAATTTACCCCTTTAACCATAAACTTAACTTTTAACCACAAAATAATCCACAGAATCAAAATTAAACGTTTTGTACTTCACGTCTGCTGTGATTAAGTAATTTTGTATAATTTTAAAAATAAGAGTTACTTACTATTTTACCACGACACTGGTCTGAAGGTATTAATCAGACATATGGAATATTCCAGTTTAAGGCCTCGTCATTTATACAGACAGAGATATAGATTTTAAAAAATGTGATTTAAGTAATTTGTATAATTTGGAAAATCAGAATTACTACTACTGGCATTAATTATAAATCAAATATATCCCAGTTTGAGGTCTCGTCGCCTGTTATTTTTTGATAAATCTGATTATTTATATAAACTTCTTATTTACTCTAAAGATTAGTAAACATACTTGCTAAGTTAACTACGAGACGCACTGAATATAATATACGTGTTTCATAGAAGAGTATAACAGAGGATTGTGGATGTAAGGTCTATTGGACAAGCGGATAGAGATCACCTGAAACACCAGGAGAATATCAAATTATGAATAATATTATTGTTTATACTTGGCAGTCGGGTATGGAAATTCCGAAACCGACCGCTGAATGCCGCGGAGGAGGTGCACCAGGAACAAGACCCACGAGTGAGTCCTTTAAAGTTATTTCATAATTTTTTTCTTGGGAAGTAAGGTAATTCTTTTCGATTTAAATAAAAACTAATGCAAATATGTTGTTAATTTACTTAAGCAGATAAGTGTTATGAATGGAAAAAATGTAGGAAGAATGATTATTGATTAACACTTTATTTATATATAATATTATGTAATAATCATACAGAGTAAGTAAACAATTAAAAATCATGGGAAAATTCATTATTTTACTTTTTAAGATTTCATAATGAAACAATCTCATCTTATAATTTAATTGTATCAATTCGTCCTTTTGTCTGTCATAGACTAGCAATATCTACAATTTTAAATCTATATAAATTAAATTTTGTAAGTAATTTTTTTCATATATAGATACAAAGTAATATGAATCTAAATATTAAAAAAAAATTCCTTTAACGTACGTATTAAAAAAGAATTTCCTTTTATGTAACGTACGTGCAAAATGGGAGCAAATTTATTTTGTATATAATGGTCTTCTAAAATAAATTCCGAATGTCATTTATCCTTTTATATTTTAGGCACCCTTTGTGAAGTATTACCCTTTAAAGTGAAGTGCTACGTGTGCCCTTTTCTAATCGTTCAACTATGGCTTTGAAAAATTTAAGAATATTTTAGGTAGTAATCAGTTATAACTTTAAGTGGAAGTATGTCAGTTTACTTCACTAATTTCAAGAGATTTAGACAACCACATAAACCTGAATTGTGCGTGTTGCGACACGTACTTTTTCATTAAGTTTTGAAATCAAATATATGGAACCAAATTATCCTTGTTGTTGTCTTTTCTTTCTGTCTATTGGTGTGGCTATATTGCTTATTTAATTATTCTACTTGTTTTATTCAAGTCATTTTACAACATTACATTTCAATTATTGAAAATCAAAGTTACATTATTTTTCTGCAAATCCGAAAAATCTGAGACTCTTCCTTCAAATTGTATTAAAAACGAGGTCTCATCATCATCATCATATTTGGCAAGACAGCTCAGGGTGGGGCTTCTGTTGGAGATTCTCCCAGGAAGTTCTACTCTTCGCCTGGGTTTTCCAGTTCTTTATCCTGAGAATGTTATAATCTTCTTCCATTGAATCGATCCATCGTAATTTTGGTCTGCCTCTTCTACGAGTTGTTAGAGGTTTTGCGATGAAAACTTTCTTTACTGGGTTTTCATCTTTCATTCTAGATACGTGGGCAGCCCAGTTAATTCTTTTGATTTTGATGGTTTTTATGACATCAGGCTCACCAAACAACCTATAGATTTCTGAGTTAAGACGTCTTCATCCTCAGAACCCTTCTTTCAAAGGTTGCTATTTTATTCCCTCCAGTTCTAGACAAAGGCCAGGTTTCTGAACCATATGTTATAACGAAAAAACGAGGTCTAATACATAATAAAGTTTCAATTAAAATAAAAGTGACATTTGGTGTGAACCATCTTCGTTTTGAAAAGTCGCAGCTTCAACAAGGCATTATTATTTTAATTGTTAAGTAAATCGTACTTTTGTCATTTTAATTAATTAAAGTTATTCAAGGAAAAGTTATCCCTAACTAATATGATTAATGCAAAAGCGTGCTTGTTTATCCTACTTTACGACGCAATGGAGCAACAGAACAATGTGATATTATACGCAAAGACAATTAGAGGGACCGAAAAATTATATAGGCTGGTTTTTATGCCATAAAATTTTAAACTCATTAAAATTACAAATACAATAGTGTGTTTGTTTGTTCTTCTTTCATGTCTCAACAGAGTAACCGATTGACATGATTTTGCACAGAGACAAGTGGCGGGGTGGAAAATGATAGATGCTACTTTTTATGCTATCTGTAAATATCCAATATTTTATAATATCCACGACAATTAATTAATGATAGCTTTTTATGAGACTAAACATGACAAAGTTAATAATATAAAACACAATTTGTTATAGGAACCATATTCCTAAATAAAATATATAATATATATATATATATATATATATATATATATATGTATATATAAACATCTTATTTCCAGACTCAACTGGATGAACCATCTACAAACGATACGCTGTCAACTACTTCTACCCGTGAACTTGGATTAGTCTTAAGAATGTTATCAATAAAATATTGATTTAAAATTGTTGTAATTATTTCTCAACTCTGTCTATTTTTTTAACAAGTCTGATTTAGCAAAAACGCGAATTTCTTTGTTTGAAATGAAAAAATATTGGTAAAAAACGAAGTGTTTATAAAAATTAAGGCTCGGTCGCGCTTATTTTATTAAAAAAAGTGATTTAAGAAAAGTTTCCATATAAAAATGCAATTTCTCAAGAGAGTATAAGTTATGAGTTTTTCTACTTAATTGCCATTCTTAGTAATCCTAAACAATGAGTTTGCAAATACAAACAGGAATTGATGTAAAAAAGCAAACCAAAAAATTAAAAGATAGCAATACGCAAAGGTAATTGCGCAAAGAGAAGTTGAATTTAAGATAAATTTTGTTGGAAAATTGCAGAAAACGTTAATAAAGCATCTAAAATAAAGTACGAAACATGCGCAATATATTGAACAACTTAGTAATATCCGTATCTGTATTATTTTATCTCTTGTAATCGACAAAGTATGTATCAAGTATTTTCCTAATATATTCATGTTATTTTCTAGATCATCATATAACAGCTTTGCGGAAAGAATATAAAGCATAGCTCGAATTGATAATTTTTTTCTGAGTCGAAACAATTTAACACAATTGTTGCGAACTGGATTGCTTAGTTTTTCCTTTTTCGCAACAGGAAACTAAAAGAGCTAGCATTCTAAGTATACTGTTTACCTAGAAAAAAAATCTATAAACCGTAATTGAATTCATACGCTCCAATTACGTAGCATTTATAAACAATAAAACAACAATAAGAAACCGAATTATCTGATGAAAACTCCGCCAAACAAAACTTTCATCAAAACTGTATATGAACCAAGCTAATAAAAATGTGAGTCAGAATTTAGTATAAAATTTACTTAATAATAAATATCTTAACTACTAGTAGAATTCTGACTACGAGAGAAATATAAAGGTTCTTAAAATTTGTATGAAACTATTTGCAAATATAATTGTCACTTTTCACTATGAAAATGTATTGACCAGCACGTCTTTCACAGACGTAAAAAAATTAAGGTTTTCAATACTACTTTAGTTTTATATCTCATAAATTTTTAATAAATTATATTTAGCTCTTTTACGATATAGGACATTGGAAATATTAAACCCGAATCACAGTTTTGCTACGTAAGATAGACCTACGAACGTATAAGTATGTTTTAAGATATACCTGGTAAGAAAGTGGGTCTAAAAATTATACTTTTGATGATCCGCCAAATCGTTATCTTTTGTAAAAAAAAAACTTAAAAACAGATTTGTGCTCTACTCAAAGGGGACTTTTCAAACGTTAAGAAAATAAAAGGCTTAAGCTTTGATATTTAATAAATAAATTTGCACTTTATTTCAGTTTCACTTAAAAATGTTATAAACCTCTTTAATATAACACGATTTACATACAAACACATGCATGCGTTCGTTTGAAAGTAACTAATGCAGGGTCTGCAACCATCATCAATCTATATCGAGCTTCTTGAAGCTTCCTTCAAGACCAAATATGGAATCCAGATTCTTGGATTTCTCAGGCCGAAGCGCCTCGTTGACTCGGTTCTTTTCCTCGTCTATAATGATATGGCAGTTTTCGCGAAGTCGGATAAGGAGGTTTTCTGTTGAAAAATATGGACATATTATAGATAAATGTGTATTTTGATATTTATACTTTAACTTAGAAGTGCCAAAAACAACCAAATACGTACGGTTAAAAATAGTAAAGGAAAATATAACTTTTTACACATCACACAATCGGTTTAATACGAATTTGATTCAAAGTCAATATTAAATTTGTGTAACAAATAGGTTAATAAATGTGAAAGTTTGTTGTTCATTATTACCCGACTACGGCAGAGGAAGGGTTATGAATTTCACATGTTATTTGATGTATGAATGTGAGTAAGTTTGTTCCGTTGTACAGACTAAACTATTAAAATGATTTCAACAAATGAGGTGTCATTAGATTGGTCTTGATCTATTTGAGAATCTATTGAGAGAGTATTTGATCTATTGAAGTATGATACATGAAATTAAGAGACATGAAATTAAGTTCAAGGGAAGGGTTACAAGTGGGGTTAGCAAAATCACTGTAACCATGCTTCCATTAATATTGTCGTGAGTTGTTACTGTACACAAACTTCAAAGAGATACTCTTGAAAAAGCTGTAATAGATCTTGGTAATACAGTTTTGCAAAAAGCTAAATATATGTCGCTTTAAGCCGAGTCAAAACTTTACAAGGTCTTAAACTTTACTCTTGATAAGTGAATTTGTACCTCCCAAATAATTAAATAACCCCCATGATAATTATTCTACGAAAGGACTAGAAAGTTTGCTCAATCAATCTAATTCATAATAAAACCTGTTCGCCAGAATCATAATTATTATCAAGGCTCTATGCTCTTATTCCATGAAGGAAATGGATCGATTGTGTAATATATATAAAAATCATAGCAAATAAAAATAAAAGTTATAAAACTAAAACCCAATTACGGGAAAAACTGACTGAAAACCATGAAACAAGGAAAATATTTATCCCTATAATCGTCATAGCCTGAATTTTGTAAAGAATCGTTAAATAAATTAATTTTCAAATAGATAATGTAGGATGTTTGGTAGCTCGATGCAAAGTCGCAAGGGGCTGATAGCTTAAGCCATTTAGAAGACTGAACTGAATTCAATTCTACATGGGGACGGTGATGACTTAATTGATCCAGTGATCAGGTGTCATCGTAATAATAAATAAGTACATAAAGTGCACAGCATAGCGGCATGCGACCACAGCTTTCTTCCCTCCACAGATATATATTAGGCTGGCAACTTATAAACCCTCCATTTCGGTACACAAACTCTTCAACTTTTTATATGAAGTCAATAAAATCAATCGTTAATTATATAAGCACCATCGGTGTCTAACACTTGTTGCCAACGTGTAGACAGAGCTAAAGTTCCGTCCTTGTAAGTTCCCAATTAATAATTCAATGTGCGACTCAATTTATACCCCACCGTGCACTCAAAAGTATCTTTTATCCAATATCACATTTTGGTCTAGATTCACCTTTTCCTCCAGCTCCTAGCCATGTAGCTTAATCTGTTAATATATTACAATTTAAGTGTTATGATGCGTACAAAATCTCTATTACTCTCTTTTAAATCCAATAAAAAAATTAGCTGAACGAAATGAAAAACTTCTAGTAGCGAAGATAAAAACAATAAGTTTCGGAACATTTTCTATCTTCAAGAAATGTTGATTATTCATTACAAGATAAATTCAACACAATGCGCGAATACGACATCGATAAATATAGAACTTACGTTAATTCTTTCACAATTCAACTCAAGTTAGTTCTTTCAAAATTATAATCACCTCACCTCAGCTTTCATTATTAGCTCATCCATTTAGAGATAATAATATTATTTTGGCAAATGAGTTTCGCGAACTAAACAGTCTAAGAAAAAAGTAAGTCCCAAGTTTTCTTAAAAATGAAAAAAGTTATCCCAATAAAATAAAAAACAACCTTTTTCCTATAAAGAAACCAGTTCAATGCAAAAACAAGCAAAAAGGAAAATTAATCTCTATCTTGTTTGCCCAAGAATAAATCTCTGACACGGAGATATGCAAAAAACATACAAAACATGCCCATAATACATTTATGTAACCATTAAATTTATCCAAGAGCATTTCGTTTCTTTTTTCCTTTAAATTATTTTAGGATGTTTATAGTTTAACGAACGGTATCATTTTATCGCTTTTCCTTAATCTTAAGTTTCCAGGAGAAAGCAAATGCTAGTTACAATTATTTGTTCTAGAAATGAAAAAGAAACAATATTAAATTAAATTAGAATGCAAATTAATACACATTAAAATAATATTGTCTTTTAATTCGAAGGATTCGATTAAAATGAACTTTATGTTGTCGATTTTCATGAATAAATTCATAATTTAAATCCAAGGAATTAGGTCTTATAAATTGTCAAGGCATTATCGAATATTTGGAGTGATTTAGAATATTGGAAAATAACTGCACCCAGTTCCGAAAAACATGATTAAAATTGAGTATGAAAGTCTCTAATAACTTAGAATTACAATATTCATCCATTCTTAACAGGCTTTAAAAAATTGTCTTATTATGTCTTAAGTCATTACCTTGTATGGTTTTAAAGTCATCATATTCTCCTCCACATTCTTTTGGGAAAAACTTCCTCGGAACAAACTTTTCGATACTATCTGCTGGTGGCGGATGAAGATGGAGCATGTCCGTTAACTCCTTCTCCATGAAGGGCTTTAGTAGCATCATTAATTTGTCCATGAATGACGGCGTGTTGAGGAAGTGGCACGACTTCATACGGACGGGTGGACCCTCCTATGTTTGCAGATAACAATACGAAACCTTAATTTTCTTTATTCATAAACAGCCGGCGAATTCGTGGGCGTGGATCGTTACAAAATATTACTGAGTTAACTTTAAGATTTAACCATCTATTATAATAATAATGAAAGTAATTTTTATGTGCGCTTAAAATTGAAATATCAAATTACCATATTTTCTTTTTAGTTGTTTGATTGCGATATATTTTCCTAACAGTCCATTTGTATTACATTAGGAGTGTTTACGTAATATACGCAGAAACACAGACAAAAATTAAAAAAATGGCCTTAATGCCTTCTATTACTTGCCTTGCAATAATTTTTTTGCAAAAATGTTTAATCTATAGACGCGAAAAGTTAATAGTTTCATAGTTTCAGTTAATAGTTTAGTTTATAGTTTGTTCATTTAAATAAGAGTTTAGAGATCATTTCTTGCAAAAGCTTATAAAGAATTTTTTCAGGACGTTTCAATAATGATTGTGTATATATATATATATATATATATATATATATATATATATATATATATATGTGTGTGTGTGTGTGTGTGTGTGTGTGTGTGTGTGTGTGTGTATTTATATAAACACATACATTACCTGTAAGAAATACATAGTTTGTCGTAACGTCGTAAGATCTAACCTGGTCAAGTGACCAAGGCTGATACCATCCAAGTCGATGCAGAGAATGAAACCAGGCCAAGTACCCTCCTCATATTGCCACAAATCCAACACGGTTACGAAGTTCTTGACGGTATCTATTAAATCAAAGTTCTTGGCTTCATGGTCAGTTAGACGGAAATAAGCGACGCGGTAGCCTTCTGGAGTGGAGTTTGGTAAAGCGGCATACAACCTGTAACGAAAAGTAAACAAACATAAGTTATATTTTGAGATATAACAAAATGTTAAAGAGGCCACTTCTTCATTTGATGAAAATATCTTCATAACTATAATTGGTAAGCAAAAGTAGTTACAGAATTATCCATTTTGAAAACGTCTTATCTGCTCAGTCACTCGTCTTAATGGTCAGGTTTCCCCGGGCTCTGATACAACTTAACACAAAATTATTAATCTCCTTTTCCTTTTTGTGGGTTAGTAACCAGGATTTTTCAATAGCTTTTAGGGTTTTTTGCGGAGTGAATTGAGACCTATTGTTGTGGGAACGTTGTCTGTTCCTGCGTTCCCTGTCGTCAGTCTTTCAGGAAGAAATTTCTAACCTTTAAACAAAATATTCTATAATAATATTTCTTTATACCAAATATGTTATAATATTATTCAAATATTCTATAATATTATTTCATAATAATAGTTCTTTCAAGCCCAATTAGAAATGATATTTTTAATATCATTTTGAGGGAACTCCAAAAAATGCCTATTTCGAGGGAACTCCAAAAAATGTAAATTGGAGAGGCTGAAAAAAATTTCTTTTCCATGTAGAATATCTTGAAATAAAGTAAAATTCCTATTCTAAATCATAACAGAGCAGGTCTCTGCTATAAATAACATACATAACTCTAGCGTACATAAACGCTAAAAAATATGACCGCGGACAAAACACTGAATGCGCTGCTATTAATATAATTTTTAAAAGTAATGGAACATGTTCCATTTAACATGTCAAATTGGTTTGATAATTATTGCACGGCGTTTTAGTCCAGGCCACCATCGCACAAATCGCGCGGCGCGCCTCACTACATCACAAGTCTTAAAATGAACTCTGAAAAATGATGTTCAAAATAATATTTACCTCGTAACTATATAACTGGCTTGATTAAAATATGTACCTGTTTCTTGGAAAAAAAAGGTTTTTAGTTTTTCTTGATACTTCGCAGACGAAGCCGTGGACAAAGCGGATGAATTATATATTGAAACTAAGGGCATGGGCAAAAGAGTATGAAGAGAAAAGGAAGAGAGTTATCGAATTAAGACCGGCGTATTTCTTTTAAATTTTTTCAAAGATTTTTATTTTCAAACGTATAAAGGATCATAAGTGGTTCATGGCTAATATCCACGGTCTTTTTCAAATTGGCTTCATCTATGGTGAATTACTTGTTGAATAATTTTGGGACTTTCATTTCTTTCGCGGTTATGTTAGGTGTCTCCATCATTATGGTCAAATTGACCTACCGATGTATACAAACCATAACCTATACCGTACGAAACATGTTTATATCAGCTTATTTTTTTATTATTATGACAAGATGGTTCTTAAGTCCCGGAGATGTGAGATATTTTCATCTTTAGAATCCTTAAAATGCATTTATTTTATCATTCACGTAAATTAAAAAACCTGTCAAGCACGTAATCATTCATGTATCATTCACGTAAATTAAAAAACCTGTCAAGCACATGTGTAGTTAGATACTTATAAACATCAAAGGGCACATAGTATTTTTATTAAACTATTTACAATTATAATTAAATATTCACAATGTACATAAATTGCTTACTATATCTTTCGTAGGTAGACTATGGTCTACCATGATTTTACATGGTAGGCCATAGTTTATAGGTCCACAAAAAGTTACACGATTTACCACTAATAAGTGGTAAATCGTGTAGCTTTTTATGTTGAATTTTTGTGATTTTTAAATAAAGTTTAAAAATGAGTGACCCTGACTGCCATGTTCTAGTAAAGAGGAGAAAAGGCGTGGTGAATCGATCGAAATAAAAATCTGAAAAGCAAGGGTGAAGGGTACTATTTATATTAATTGCAAAGGGAAAATTCTTTCTGCTTTGAAACTTGGTGATAGTTGGGGGTAAATTTGCTTTATTTCATAATCCTTGATTTTCATTCTAGTTCCTAATTGTTTTTTCCCCTTTCAGCTGCGAACGAAATTATTATAGTCAAATTAAAGACTGAGAAAGAATTATGGTTTTTAGCAAATTTTTACGTTTTGACACAAATCATGACCAAGATACGTATCTGCAAAATATGATTTCGGTGGCTGAAATAAAGCAACGGAAATCTTGTAAACCTGAAGCTGACTCTACCAAACCCTTACATTATAAATACCATATTATTTTCATATGCACGGAAAGAGACCCGTTACCTAGAAATAAACCTATCTGTCAAGATAGTACATCCGATGTTTTAAGCAAAATACCCTGAATTATATGTAAATATTCGTATTATAAGAAGATTTTTCAACGATTAGATTTCACTGAGACTTGGACAATCAGAGTTCGACACGTACCTGTGAAGAATTTAATGTTAAAATAAAAAGCAATTTTTTTAATGATACAGCAAAACGTATAACAATAGGAAATATTATTGTACACATGAGATGGTTTGTAAGTTTTATGGAAAGATAGAAGAGATTATTGATATAGTAGGGACTGATGCATTTGGGAAAATAGGTGGTATTTATATTGACTACATGCAAAGCAGATCGAGCGCAAATACCTATCCAGGAGACCTTTTGTTAGAGGCAGTTAATACCAAATATATTTTATTTACACACCTTCAATTAACAATAGTACCACTTTTGTAGTATACCTTAAAGAAGTAGGTAGAAAAGAGCAGACAAAGTATGTATATTTCTGTATGATTAACCGAAAGAAAACATTTAGTTCGTGGAATATCTGCACATATTTTCGGATATATGCTGAATATTTGCACAAATTTTCGGATAATTAAAACCACATTATAATGGGGATATTATCTAATTAATATCTTTCAAAATGTTCAAGGACATGAAGCAATATTTTCCAATGCAAGGTTATTCCTTTCTCCCTTGTGATAAAAATTTCACAGTTCTAAAACGGAAAATAAGACGAACTGATAGAATATACGGCTTTGCGTCACATTGTTTCACGGTTATGGATATATCTATAGCTACTCTACCATTACCCATGAAGTTTACATATGCTAGAAAAAGACAAAAAAAAATTGAATGAACTAAGAAAACTAAAAGCATATTTATCCCAAGAAAGGCTAGTCAAAATGTTTTATGATTGGATATAAAAGTGCCCAGTTACTGATTACGAGAATATTGAGGAATGAGTTTAAGTGTTGACTTTGCAGTTTGTGATTTTCGAATACTTAATAAATTAAAAATGTTAAAATGAAATAAATAATTAACTAGTTGTTCCGTGCGAATAATTTGCAAGTCACCGAATGGTAATAAGATGTAAAAATAAGTAAAAGTATTGAAAAGTAATAACAAGTCTCGTTGTATAAAAAAAATAATAGGTATGTGTCTTATTTACAATATAAATAATTACTGTTTGAATGACTCTCGTGCATGTTAGTTAAACAAATTTTCAACAGTTGGAGTGTTTTTTTTTATAATTACTGTTTGAACTGCGGTCGTGTATCATAGTTAAATAGATTGCCAATAGATGGCCCTGTTTACAATATAAACACCTTTGAAAAATATTATATAGAGAATTAAAAAATTAAATTTAAAAATAAATTTTGACCTAGAGTCACTAGCATTTTGGTCCACGTCTTATTTAATACTCATTTCTAGCTAGTTATGTCTATTTCTTATCATATAACAAGTCGCTAGTCTTGTTTTTATAAGCTGTTGTTTAAATTAACTTCAGAACTAAACGTTCACCTTTACTTGTCATTTTAAATAAGTGCCACAATAATGTAATATCAGTACAGAGTTCATTTTATGTGACGGGAAAATTTATATTCGCTTGTTGAGTACTTACAGTGATAGCCGGTCAAATTTTCTTGTGTAATACCGTCAGATTTGAATCGCTAATATCTACGAGACTAATAATACGTGTACATGATAGAGCCCACAACGCATGTCTATCCATATTTATCGTGTTTTCCCTGTGACGTCATTGGACTATTAAAGGTACATACGCGTGATTGTTATGAATCAGCGTTGTATAAAATTAAAAATTAGTGTAGTGTGAAAACTTGTTTAGCTAGGATATTGATTTGGATGTCATTATAAAGAAATTGCGGTGCACCACTTGGACTCAAAGTAAGACAAAAGTATTTGTCGACATATAATTAAAAATCGGTATTAAATGGAAATTACAAAAAAAATGAAAGATGTCATCTCATATAAATCGTAAATGTGCTCGAAATTATAGAAAATGCAAATTAAAGGAAAAGTTGCGTTAAGAGAAATCCAATAAACCTAAAAAGTCCAGAGTCGAGCAAATGCCAGAAAGAATGAAAAATGATGCAAAGTAATTACGTAGCTGAACCTCAGTTCAGCCAGATGTCCACGGATAATGCGCAGGTGTTATTGGAAGGCAATACAAATAACTGGTAATATAGAGATCGATGGCAACACGAGAGCGTCAGATGATGTATTGCGATCAATCACCAAATATCGTCGTGTTGTCAATGTAAGGCATCAATGCGCGTACAGAGGTCGTAGGGTCTTACGGTAGACCATGATGTTATTGAGCACGAAATTGTACGTGCAATCAAGACTCGATGTGGAACAGCTCTGTTGAAGTTCCATTGAAAGACGCACTGCAAACATATCGCGCGCCCAAACCCAAGTGTAAGTGAACGCAATTTCCAGAGAAATCGGTAATTAAATCACATATTAATACAAAATACTTGTTATGATGATTTTATCCTGACGGCAAAAATCTACAGCACGGGCTTGAGCTATGTCTTTTGGTGTTAATTTAGACAATTAGCACGCTCTGTACTTTATGTTCAGTTTAAGATTAAGTTTTTTTTCCATTTAATTATATTGATATGCTATGTACGCTTATATGACTTATTTAACTTAACTAATAAAATCATTCAGAAGAAAACTTAATTAAATAAATAAACGTTATAAATATAACTTTTTATCTTTATCTCCTGAGTCCTTAAATAGCTAATCAATAAAAATACATGTATTTCAGGGTATTTTAGAGAGCAGATATCTCTTTTTTCCAGCATCTAATGAGCCCCTTCTAGGTCCCAGTAAAAATGAAAGATTAAATAGTGACCTTTCATATGGTATATGATTGGATTATATACCTAGATAGGCTAGCCTCCATAAAAATCTACACATGGTTCTTTAGATGTATATGGTGTCAATTATATAATCTACAAATGCTTACACATTACTAAAGTTGGAAACCGCTCGCTCGGTGGTGGGATCTCGGTTGGTAAAGAAAGGAAAGTGGGTTCGCATGGTGAGGTTCAGGTCGATGTAGCGTTTCGTCGTTTCCATGCTGTACTCGCAGCTGTGGAACGTCGTGAGCAGAAGTAAATCTGTGGAGATGATGCGGTCACATAAATTTAAAACACCGGCAAGTATACATTACCTAAGATGGATCCAATAATTTTTTCATTGTATAATCATAACGTTGAAAAATTTTTGAATTATAAGGTAACTTTCGTAATAGATTAATAATTGCTTATATGAGGATTCAGTGTACGTTAAATTTTGCCAAAATTATTGCTACATTATAGTGAAGTACTTGTATTCAAAGTATTGTTAGCGATTTTACTTACTGTGACACAAAGCATATGATGGAATTCTCAACTTGATATGAACATGTGGAAGTAAAATTCTATTACTGGTATTACATTAAGGAGCACGCGTGACAAGGAACACGATCTTATGTTGGTATAATTAGTTAAGTATTATATGCAGGTTATTGCTACCATCGTTACGACCCCTTATTGTGACACGATGAGAGAATTATTTTACAGAAAGATGTATTGATAATTATATATTGATAATATATATTTAATGTATTTTTGCAGCATGTTTCATTCACAAGAAAGAAAGGTTTAATTGCAAATATGATTGAGATTCACATTAAAAATACTTTTTAATGAAAAATAAATTATTTCTCCGTTATAAAAATTCAAATTTAAAAAATACTGAATGCATTATATATGAACTACTTATAATTCTAGAAAAATCGGAAAAAGCTCTTGGTCTACCAACGCTTGAATATTAATTTTTTTCTTGCTTTCGTCAATGAATGTTGGGACATTGGGAAAAATTAATCGGTCCAGACTGGATAGAGACGAGAGACTAAACGAAAAAATTGAACCTTAATCGACTAATCTATACGTTCGATCGTTTCTTTAATACATTATAATCTTTTCACTGATCTTAATACGTCAACAAATAGAATTTTTTTAGCTTCAACACAAACAACTATATGAAATGAAACGCATACAAAGTTGCAGACACGTGATAACTCATCACGGTGTGTAGGTCTATACTTTAAACTTGAATGCAATTTTAAATTAAAAATGTTAACATATCATTGCTAAAATTAAATGTGTGCTATTTATAAGGAAATAAAAAAGATAATTGCCATGCTTCGATAAGAAATTTGTTATAGCAAGCGAAACGATTATCGAAATAGGATAAAAAGATAAAAAGTAGTTAATGATAAAAATTGAGCAGGTGTTTGAATCTAGTGATATATGCCGATACACGACTCTGGGCTGTTGCTATTTACTTCACCTAGATAATTACACAAATACAGTTCGCGTACAGAGAGAAAAAAAAGTTTGCAATTCGTTTCATGCAAATGGTATATTATTCGTACGTACAGAACGTAAGCAGGTGATAGATTATTTATCATAAGCAATTGATCTAAATAACGATTAGGTTAAACTATTTAAGTGTTTTCAATAAAAATATAAAAGTATACTTCGGAACGATTAAGTGTTTTGAGGTATCTTTCAAATATTTAAAAACAATAAGAAAATATAATATACTGATTTCTTGTTTCTGTTTATCATCAATTATTGTCTATTTAATTCGAGGTGACCAAACCGTATTGTATTAAAAGAGAACAATTTTAATGTAATATTTTCATAACATTTAAAAACTTAACGTCTCATTGCAAATTAGGGCCCCCGCCTTCAGCTACATTATAAAACAAAAAGAACAATATTAAAAACTGACCGAGTTATAAATGCTTCAACTTAACTGTTTGACAAAAACGGCAATATTGACCTATAATGTCATTTTTAGTAATGCTCATTTTATTCTACGAAGGAGAATGAGACACGTAAATACTTAAACTCTATACCTATAATATTCTTTATCATTCTCGTAAATTCAATGACAGCTGTTTGGTGGTCGATAGTGGAATATGCCCAAGATAAACCACTTTCAACCACCATATCTCCCATACCACTACTGCAACCCACACACTCTGCGGTGGCTAGTTTTAGTTGCAATATATATATATATATATATATATATATATATATATATATATATATATATATATATATATATATATAATTATATTTATAAAATACTAGTACAACCTTTTAAAAGAAACCTTTATTTGAACTTTAAATTGATCATAGTAATATTTTACTATTTTAAATCGAACGAGAACCATACCTGACACCTTAGGAAGATGAGGCTGCTTGTCTATCCAGTCCCTAAGATGCTGAATGTCTTCCTTCTTGATCTCCGGGTTCTTTTCGAACTCCTTTTCCAGTGTTTGCTCCTTTATCGGGGCCATAATGGTAATTCTACAATTATTAAATTCGTGGTATTTATTAAAAAATCTAATCTTTACTTCGTATTGTAATGTATAAAATATTATTAGATTGACAACTAATAAACTCGTTACTTTTTTCAGCAATTTAGGAAAATTAAAAAGCATTGCTGAAAAACATACTAGGTTACCTGGCAGAGCTCATGGTCATATTGCTATAGAAAAACAACTTCATGCTTCGGGAAAGAAGTGGAAATATTATGTTTTCCTAATGAACTAAGATGGCGAATTTATTAGTTGCCAATATAATACATTACAAATTAACTATAAATTGTTTTGCTAAAAAGTAATCGAAACATAATTTTATTACATTGATAAACAGCAGAGAAAAAGTGTTGTGTAATATAATAATTCAAAAATACAGTCAAACAAATCTAAGCCCGATAGAAGAACATTATAAACATTTAAAATTCTATTCCGTCACGAGGAAAATGTTAAGTTTTAATTATTTTTACACGTAGTTAAAAACGATAAAAACAGCACTACATCATCACCCGCATCAATCGTAATACTTCATCAATTAATACGAAAACTTAATTGTATTAATACTAATTACATCACCAATAGAACTGACTCATAACACGAATATACAAAATAAATAAACACGAAATTTCAATACGCGAGCGATTTGCTCTATTATTTCATATTCTTCCGAATTTTGAATCAGCCCTGATTAATTTTACAAATATTTAGGATCAACAATATATTCTTTAGTATAGTAACATTGTATGCACTTACCTTTTACTTCCACAATTTAATAAAATTATTCCCCGTGTTCAATTACACAGTTGAAAATTGGGAACACTGTCGATTTGTACCAACTTCACTTTCTTGAATATCGTGTTAATCGGCAATACTAAGAAGCAAGGAAATTATCTAACCATAGATTAGAAAAAAATATTACAAGTAGATAATGTATCGTGACAGATAATAGCAAATACAATAAAAGTAATGATGATAACCAATATTGCAAAGTATACGGGTCTTAGTTAAGCGTGCTTGTAATTCAAAAACTGCTTGTTTTTTTTGTAGGACGGATGTATAGTATGGGATCTTACCGAGCCAATAAACAAAAAAAAACAGTTGAAACTAGACAAAAAAATCAGCCTTAATATATACAATACTTCAGATCAGATTATTTTAGGTTAGGCTAGGTCACGCTAGGGCAGGTCAGGTTAGGTCTCGTCACGTCGCGTCGCGTCACATCGCGTCGCCGGTGTCGCCTTGCTTCTCATTCCCTCGCATGAGTCAGGTGTAGGTTCTTTTTCTCTACACGTATAAATTGGTGGCAAACACGTACGCAATTAAGTGCCATGGCCTTCTTGAATAAAATAAAGGTTCTATTTATCATTTTTCATTTCTATGTCTCCTTTGCGAAATTATTAGCCTTCATTAAAAATACTAGCTTTCAAAAAAACATAATATTTTCCTTCCTCGAAGTTATAAACAATGGTTTAGAAGAATTTAAAAATATTGTACATACTAGCATTCGATTAGAATTTTCAAACGAGATTATTTCTGTTAACTTGCGCCAAGTTGCGTTGTAGCGTTGTATTTCAGGAGATTTAGACAACTGCAAAAAAACGGTCAAGTGCGTGTCTAAGCACGCTAATTTTTTTATAAAGTTTCGTAACCAAATATGTGGAACCATGTTGTTCCCGTTGTTATCTTTTCTGCTTGTCTATAAGTTTGGCAAAAAAAAACAATGTTTTTAAACTTAAATATTGTTTATTTCATTATTTATTTTGTTATTAAAATTCTTCGTCTTTATCATTGAAATAAACGTTAGAGTAAATTCATATTATTAAAAGGCACCGTATAAAGAATATGAAATATAACTTAAAATTCAAAGAACATTTCATAACACGAAACAATATAACATAATTGAAACGAAATGGATTGCTTAGATTTTCCTTTTTCGTAATAGATACAGTTGAACGAAATAGTACAACATTATAATTATAATATATTAACTGGCTGTAATATCCGGCGTTGCCTGGGTAAAATATATCTCACGCCTCACATAACTAATACCCATCTGTCCATCTTAAACATACACAGTCAGATCTATGTTCCATTAAACGTACAATATAGTGTATACAAGATCAATTAATTAGCGATGCAAGTAAATATTGAAAAAAGCAATTATCAAGTATTTTTTTAAATATTGTGTTGATATTTATTATCATTTTTACTACAATTTTTTTTTACATTTACCGTTACAATACTTGCTAATGTACTATATTTACAAATGTTATTGTTTGTACTATAAATAAACAAATTTTGAGATATTTTTAGATTTTTCAGGTTTCCAACTAGTAAGCACGCGAGTAAAATTAATCGTGTGAAAAGCATGATTCCTCTCCCATAACGCCACAATATTGGAATGTTTGGCCTTACGGTTTGTTGATGGTCACACTATAAGTCAACTTTATTGGGAATTGCAATCGTTTAAAACTGAATAGTAACTCGGTCGAAATTAAAGGTATTCGTGGTATAAATACAGTTTTCACTGTATTCGTGGTATAAATACAGCCATTACACTGCCTTCGATGACGTTATACTGCATTTGTTTAACTCAGAGTCTTGTTCCATTACCTAATTTTAATGAATTTAGATTCCGCAGTAAAATGATTGGCGAACCAACCTTAGATTTGAGGTAGTGAAACGGTATTCTTGGAAAATTCAAAGAATTTTTTTAAATTCAGCAGAAAAATTGATACTTTAATTTTCATCAATCATGGTGTCTTGATAGTAAGTTTTCTCTTCGCCCGGAGTTACCTCTTGGTTACGAATGTCGTTAACAATGTAATTTTTAGTCGCTAGAATAGCTCGCTTGTTACCTGCTGGTGTTATTAGAATGATTACCATTCTGAGTTGGTGTAATTTCGACAATATTCGGATATATTTCCTTAGTGAATTGTATGGGTGTTTTAAAGATTTTACACAACTCATTTATGAGTACGACTTGGTCAACATTTTTGTCTTTTGGATAGTTACCTTCTCCTATTTGTAGGAGGTTTTCGACAAATACTTCCGCCTTTTCATCTCCTGGGATTCGTGCTCCCATATTTGTTGCTAATTTGATTACTACTGCCGCCAATTGAACGAATTTTTAAGTAAGCTTTTATTTTGTTCGCAGACATCGATCTCAGAGTTTCTCGAAAATCACATGATAATATTAATAATGCACCTCCCATTATATTCACGTTCTCCCATTATATTCATTGCCACGAAAGAGTTTTTATGAGGACATTGGGCATTCTTCCCACATAACGGCCTTGCATTGTTTTCAATATTTGTCCACGTACTGACGATTTTGAGAGTTCACGAATGAACGTTTTGGTAACGGATCATCCATCATGATACGATCATAGCTCGAAAAAAGCTTTAAATTTCTTCATGCTTGTGATTCCATTGTAACTTTTCTACTGTTTCCCTAGTGAAATATACCCGTTGTCAATTTTCTAGGTGGACGGTTAAATGGACAAGCGCTGGATCTCGTTCATTTATCAGGTAACTTAAAATTCGCTAAATCGCGTCATTACTATTGACATAATGACTCACTTGATATTGTACTATTTCGTCATGCTTATCTTCTCTTATCACTGCAAAGACAAGCATATCGCCACCCGTGTTGATATATTTGCATACGTACTTGATGAACTTGACAGAACCACAGTATTCAGCATTTATATGTTCTTGGAACATTGTCGATAGAAGCGGATTGTATGGAACTATCCATTTTTAACTTCAATGTCTCCGTGGACTCACGTTTTTATTTGTTCCATGAATTCGCTCTTTTTTGTGATCGATGTATGTATTTTGGATACCCGTATTGGCCAGTACAAGTCTCATTTAAGAATAGTTTTGGATAGCATTTCGTGCATTTGTTGTCCTTCATGCTTGACGAAATGATATTTAATTGGCGACATGGATCATGAACCATGTTTTACATAATAATTCTATAAAGATCGGAATCCTCTCCTGGATTTGGAAATTCAGCCATGAAAACATAGTTTATGTGAGTCGGTCTATTTTTTTTCTTAAAGCTAAATTAAGTTGTACGAATGTGGCTGTCCTAGTTTTTTCCATTCATTCGAATACACCCAGCAGATGAGAGCACCATATATTCGATTTTTGACTATAACTTTGACAAATTTTTGACAAAAAAGTCTGACAACAATATCCTGTCAGTCGATGGCCGCCTGTCCGTATTGTAATTCTTCTTTGATTTCCGGCCAAGAAGAGTTACGTGCAAATGTTACTTCTAACTCAATCGGACCGACCGTTTTTTCTGACATAGGTCATTGTGTCCTGTGTATATTCATTCATATGACGGGCTTCCGGTAAACGTTGATGGCAATATGCCCAATTTTCCCACGTTGTCGATGTCACCATCGATCATTATTGCGTCTATTAAATGGCATTTTATTCACCATAAACAACTTTCGTTGATTGTGGTGAATAAAGTGCCATCGTTCCATCTCAATTTTGGCATACGAATCAATGGCCAACAATTCGAGATATGATTATGTTCGCCATCTCCAATCATAATTCGTTAAACATAGAATGGCATTAATATTACTTTTTTGTTGGTTTCCATTGTGTGAAGTGGTGACCATCTTCGCCATGGCAAAATATTAGCGAATATTGTAGCGCATCGTAACTACAACGTATTGTAGCAATACTTTGCTCTTTATTAGTTCGGCGTTGAATTATGACGTTAAGTTGGCTATATTCGTTATCGACAATTACCACTGCGACTTCATCGACTTAAATTGCATCAAATTAGTGCTCGCCGACTAGTCTTTATCGGCCCGAATAACAATCTCATAATTGTTCGAGATAATTTGTTCTAAAGAAGTCTTAAATACGTTGATCTATTGATTATGGTTATGGAGTAGACGCTGTAACACCTGAATTATTTCTCATCATAGATCCTGAATGTTAATGCAACGTTGATATATTTAAAGTTTTTCATCGCCTTCAAAATATATTTGTAAGAATTTCGCTGTTTTTTTATAGCGAGACTACTCGATGATAAATTTACCCTTAAACTTTAAAAACTGGACTGAAAGTGTCATCGTTGCAATATTGATGCAGACGCAAACGATGTCATTTGTAAGAAATCATTACATTAACGTATATTTTGTAGTGTTTTGATTCTGGTATATTTTTGATCATAGTTCTGGTGGCGATACTTGTAATGGGATTTCGACTTTCCCACTCATGCAGCGCATACCTTCAGTTTCGCCCTTAAATTTCTTTGCACCACAGTATTTACACACCTTACCCATTTTTCTGATGACTATATTTAGATGGTATTCCATTTTTTTGGGATCATAAAAAAAGCCGAAAGACCGAAATTGCAATTTCTACGTGCTGTAACTCGTCGATGTTCATATAAAGTGGACATTCTTCTCTGTTTTGTTTATTTCACATTTCTCATTGAACATTTCATTCTTTTTTCAATTTGAACTTACTCTAATTCGCGCCTGTTTTTAATATTGCTCTTCACTTTACGCTCTTATTCGTTGTACACCTTCTCGAATTCTAGTATGTCGTCTTTCTCTATCTTTTTCTATTTCATTTCTTGGTACCGCTTTTTCCCTTTTCCATTTTTATGAGATATTTTAAATACATTCTTATATTTTGGCACTTTTTCTGTAAAACAATTAAAACGTAAATGATACATAAAGAAAATATTGTATGAAATAAAAACGAAAAGTTAGTATTTGAAAAATTATATTTTTCTAAAAATGTTTACTCACCTGAATACAATTTTGACCGAGAAAAAATAAATAAATAAATAAAATACAAATGTTTTTTTTATTATAAAAGTATCGTTCAAATAAGTTAAATTTATCATTCAAATATTCACTTGGAAACTTCAGGTATTATTCTTCTCGATCTGCTCTTGATTGTTGTTAAAAATTACTGACGGGCGTGCTCCAAGCATTGCCTTATATACCTTCAAAGATCAAAATTTCTAGGATGCAGCATCTACAATTTAAGGTTCCAAAACATTCTATAACATTCAATAATGAAGAAATTTGTCAAGATTGTCTTATTTATATTGTACAATCAGAAGTTCTAGAATGTAGCATCCACAATTTCCGTTTCACTCGGGAAGAGAAGAGTTAAAAAGTTGATTAGATGAGTTTTAATAGTTATTGAAATTTTTTTAAACCTTTGAAAAATTTGAATTTCTAGGAAACTTTTAAATATGCTGAACTTTGTTGAAAATTCTTGAACATTCTAAAAAAGTTTGAAATTTACTGGAAAATGTAAATAGAATTTTTTTTAAAATAACACTTGTATATTATTTGTAAGAACTAAAACAAATAAATTAATTGAATTTTAGAATAAATTTACATAAGTTAATAAATTTTAACATACTTTTATGTTTAAAATAACACTGTTTTATTTGTAAAACATATAATAAAAAAATTGATTAAAAATAAACAAAATAAATGAATTTTAAAATAAATTTAAATAAATAATTAAATTTGTAACAAAACTTCATTTTTAAAAAACTAAAAAAATAATAAAATTCAAAACATTTTGGAACGTTTAAGAAAATTCTGAAACATTCTACAAAATTTTGAAGTTTTCTAGAAAATTTTAATACAATTTTATTTTAACACAATTTGATTAGTATATAGTTAAAAAGGAAAGGAAAAATTCAAAACATTATAGAAAGTTCAAGAAAATTCTAAAACTTCCTAAAAAACTTTGAATTATGCTGAACTTTCCAGATAATTCTATTTTGTCACAAATAAAAGTGTGATTGTGTGTAATTCTTCCAAAATTTTAGAATATACTGGAACTTTCTATATAATTTTGCAACATGTTACAAAATTTTGAAACATCCTATAACATTTTTGAACTTTCTCGAAAGTTTTAACACATTTAGAAAAAATTGTGAAAATTAAACTCAAAATATTTTAGAAAGTTCTGGAAAATTCTGAAATATCCTTGAAAATTTTCAAATATGTTGAAACTTTCCAGATAATTCCAGAAAATTTTAGAAAATACTGGAACATTCTATAAAATTTTAGAACTTTCTGAAAAATTTCAAAAAAACATCCTTGTCACTCACTTGTTAACTCACTAAACGTCACCCAAAACATTCTGAACCCTATTCATAAGAAAACAATCTATTAAAAAGATATAAATAGTATCTTGTTTTGCACATTTTCGCCGCCTACTCCCACCCAAACATAGCTACCGCAACCAAAATCTCTTATTCTCAACGGGATACCAAGGGCTAACTGTCACCATAACCGTGAGTAGATAGAAGTGGAAGGCTGTAGAGAAAAGTGGGTATTTACGAACACAGATTGCCTTTTATATATATATATATAGACTGGCACTATTTAGTCATGATACATACTATACTGTATATGTATCATCATTAAATAGCGTCCCTTCAATCCGTAATTGTGTACCATGGGTAGATTGTTACACAGAGGTTTTTTTTAATTCACTCAAATATCTAAGGTTATAAAAAATACTATCATGGGTAGATTGATATACAAAGGTTTTTTTAAAATCCTATCACTTTTTTTCTGAAATTTAAAAACTGTTATAAGTCATTAATATGAAAATTCATCAGTTTACATCTTTTATTTCGATAAAGGCAAAAATGTGGTAATATTGCGTAAATACCTTTCGTGGCCATCGATAGTGAATTTTACTTTTCTGACTATACCTTTCACTTGCATAGTTTTACAAAGGAATGTTATAAAAAAGAAAGGATAAAAGATAATACAATTCAATTGCAAGGCCAATTTCATTTCAAAATCGACGTAGTTTATAATTCATAAATAAAAATTATTGTCATTTGAAAACCTTTAACATCCATAATTCACTCAAATATCTAAGGTTATAAAAAATACTATCATAGGTAGATTGATATAAAAAGGTTTTTTTCAAAATCCTGTCACTTTTTTTCTGAAATTTAAAAACTGTTATAAGTCATTAACATGGAAATGTCATTTGAAAATCTTTACCATCCATATTTCCCTTAAATATCTAAGGATATAAATATACTATATATCAATTTTTAAAATAAGCTTATTTGAATAATTATTAATATAATTTTGTTTCCATTACCATTTGGATAAATTATTATTTGCTTCTTAATTATGATTTAATTAGCATATAATTTTAATTACGATTTCAAATTAAATCTACACGGTTTTTTTGTATTACGTCTCTATTCTGTGGTATGAATCTTTTTGAAGAGATATTTATTGTTCTTAAAATGTGGATTTTTATTATATGTAAAATGTATATGTGTGCGTATCAGTGACTTTTATTAAATTTTGGTAACTTCGAGTGAGTGGAAAGAGTGAATATGTCGTTTTTTTAGTACGAACGAATATTTGGACATGATTTAGTGTACGCCGAATGCAATTATAATACTAACGAAACCCTTAGGATAAAAATTAGGTAAGGGAAGAAATACATTCTAAAACAAAATAATTTGTATTTTAATTAATGTGTACGTCTGTTCAAAATAATATCCAAATACTATGGATGTCACGAAACACCGTAAGAATTACCTTAGAAAATGAATAAATGGTAAAAGGAAGCAAACGTACCGAATTAAGCGCACATATGTTTACGTTATTTCATTAATTGACTAGTTGTTGCCATTGTAATATTTAAATGAAGTATGCTGAGTTAATGAAGAACGAAACCTAAACTTTATTTTCTAGTTTTTTTTCTAAAAGATAAACTACAATTAATTTCGACACTTAACAGTTTATAACATATTATACGTTGCCAAATTGTCAATTGGCGCTATTTACACAATGTGTGTGCATGTGCGTGTGCGTGCGTGCGTGCTTGCGTGTGTGTGCATATATATATATATATATATATATATATATATATATATATATATACATATATATATATATATATATATATATATATATATATGTGTGGGTGTGTGTGTATGTTGATTAGCTAATAAAAAGAACCAACTAAGCGTTAGTCATTTAACACACAAAACAAAACTTTTATGAAAATGAGATAATTCGTGAATAGTATAATTTTAGTTTAACGCCTATGATAACTTCTTTCAAATGTAGCGGATTTTAAAAAAATCCGGTAGCTATTATTTTAACAAAGAAAAACTATTTGAAATATTCTCTTACTGAGGAGAAACGGTTTTTGTTATCAAACATACAATTATAACCTCACTTTAAGTGACGCTTTATGCTAATTTTAATCATGGATTCTTTGAGTTTATTTTTTTTCGATATATCCTGTTTGTATTTGCATATTCAGTATATTAAAACAACACAAATAGCAAATAAAATATTAAAAATAATACCTTGAAAAATTCACTTTGTGTACATTGATCTAAATATCAAGATACGGTCAAAGAAATATTTAGGCAATTAGAAATGGCGACGATAGTTCATGTGCGCCATCTATTACAATTAAACGAAAGTACGTAATCAGTCACATGGCCGTCTATATACGACACGGATATAGCCTTGTCGTGGCGTATGCCTTATTTTTTTCAACCAAAATTTTAAAAAGGCAAGTTCTTAATTCCTTTACGTATCCATATATTAAAATGACAATGTTTAAATTATTTAGAATTTATATCAAGTAATGAAAACATTCATTTTGAACTCAATTTTATAACAAAAAGTAATTGTAATAGGTCGACACAATGTCATCATATTACATAGATGTGTCACTAAGATTCATAATCGGTGTAATTAAGGTAGATTTATTGTCTCAATTTCGCTCTGTACCAAGTCAATGAATCAGTTTGAATTTATGCCCCGTATTGGGCAGTTGTCTCTTAATAGCTTAATTTGATTGTCTTTTATTGTATACGAACACAACAAGATGTGATGTAAATAGCTATAGATTATATCTTTAATTATAAATTAATTTTGTAAAATATTTGCGGAATATTTTGGAAATAATAATAAATATATTTTTAACGTACAAACGTACCTTTTAGAACAAAATAGTAACAAGCATACCTAAATATTTCTAATAATTGGTAAAATTAAAAGATCGACGTTAAAAATAAAAAAATTGTTTTAAAAAGACTTAAAACTTCATTGTGTTTTAATCCTCTTTGTTTACCTATACACATGTACGGCATGTCGTCTATCACGTTGTAATGGTATATTACCTTATATTAATTTAAAATATTTCTTTATTGCTTTAATATAAAATAGGTAAAGTGGAAAATATATATATATAAACATACCGATTCAGTGAGGATCACATTGAAATTCTACTTGAGCATATAAAAAACACGAAACGTCAACAAAAACTCTATTGGAATATACCTCAGAGGTTATAGAAAATGTTAATAAACCATCTCGCATTATGTTAAGCTTTCACGTTTCACCTTTAGAACTATTTACCTTTAAAAATTCCCTTTCTAATTGCTTTTCCTTTATTTTAAAATTAATCAAGTATTTAACAGAATAAATTTTAAATTGGATTTTAGAGTGTAGCTGCACTTACCACATCTACCAAAATGTGACGCCCATACGTTGTTAAATGAGGAAGACGTTCGTAAATATTAAAAATAAGACAATGCCAAATAAAAGCAACCAAGACCACCTTCGGCGGCGAAATGAAAAGCCTGCAGTCCGTACATCGCAACGCCTGTGTTCGAACGGCGGAGCCATCAGTCAGTGCGGCGCACTGAAAGCTCTTTTTCTGCATCCTACGACGGTCGGCGGCGAACTGTGAAGCAGTGTTCCCAACTCTCGAAAATTTTTCTCCCTAAAGCTGAAATCAAAAACCCCTAAAATTCCCGTAATTACTTAGAAATTCCCCTAAAAAAATATTATAATTAATATTTTATATAATTATTAATAAATAAATAAAAGTAATCAATAAATAAATATATATTTTTGAATAACAAATGAATTAATATTATTTATTAAATAATAAATATCGATAATTTTTAATATTTTTTTTATTCAAAAATTATTTAATAAATAAAAATCAGCAGAACTTGATGTATTCGTCCATCTTTTATTGCTTAATTGGTGCCACTCAGACTCGATGTCATTTTTATTACCGTATATATGTGCCCTTTGAATATGATTCAATATGGGTTTAATGTCAGGTTTTACTTGAGAGGTCGCAATCTTAGGATGTAAGTCAGCGACTATTTTCAATGTAGATAAGTTTTCTGGAAGCCTTTTTTGAATTTGTTCTGCTAAACAACATAAAAAGTTTTTGCATCTGTCCCTGACATCTGACAAATCCCTGGATGTAAGTTCTTGTGATATGTTTTGGAAATCAAAGCCAAAATACATTGATGCGGTATGCATAAGATGCTCTTTAAAATTGAATTCAACCAATTCAGCGTCCACTAATCTTTCCAATTGTGAAGGAACAACAAGCCGTTTCAGCAGATTTTTATAGAGTAAAAATAGATCCTCAAATAATTTTGTCGGTTCTACATTTTCACTTTGAAAGAGTAAATTTAATTGTATCACATTTTTTAATTCATTCCTAAGAAAAATCAGGAAAGCTTTAAAAGGTAGTCTGTTCATAATATCATAAAGTTGTTCAGCCATAAAGCATTTATCTTCAGTTTTAGCAAGTGAAAACAGCAATTTCAACTCATCCCACTATTCTAATATTGTACTAATAGCTTGATATCGAGCAAGCCAGCGGGTTCCACTGAGTCCTTGAATTTTTTTTGGATCCTTATTATCATTCATGGGTTCGTATAACGTTTTATAATAATCCAAACGCTTCGGACTGCATGAAAACCAATTATGGGTTTCCCTAACGAGAAATTCAAGCTGTCGTGGTAACAATTCTGCCGCCTTTTCAGCACATAAATGCAAGGAATGGCTTACACATTTTACAACAATTAAATCAGGCAGTTCTCTTTTTATTTTCGCAGTCACAGAATTATGTTTTCCGACCATCACATTAGCTCCATCCACGCCGATACCAATCATATTTTCAATTTTTATACCATCCTTTTTAAATTGATTGATAATCGCTTCATGAACACTTTTCGCATCACATTCTATAATTTTTATTATTCGATAAAATGTTGTCACGACTTGCTTTGTCTTGTGTGAAAAAAAACGAACCATGATGCATAATACTTTTTGTGTTGACAAATCAGTACTTTCGTCTATTATTATAGAAAATGTAGAATCTCCTATTTCTTCAATTAAATCTTCTAACATTACAGGACCCAGCACATTTTTTATTAACATTGAGCATTTGGTACGATGAAGCTTGAGGTTTTTTAATGCATCTGACGAAGGATCCAATTGAGGGAGTATATTGACTAAACGATCAACTGTTAACAAAGATCAGTGTTCAGCGATAAAGGCTGATATTTTTAATTCGGCGATTTTAGTACTTTCCGCTAACTTTGGTTTGTAGATTTTAGATATAGGTGTTGTTGCCTTTGCTGATTTTTCCCACTCGGTTGATTTTTTATGTTTGTCCGTTTTGGCGTGACTGATTAGATCCTTCTTATGAGCTTTTAAAAAGACATGACAGTAACGACAATACGCTAAGTTTTCATTTGTACTATCAGCTGCAAGCCAACCTGCAATAAAAAATAAATTGTAAATAACGACACCCAATACTTGAGTAATTATGCAAATATAGCATTCATATAAAGAAAAGTTCAAATCATGACAAAACCAATGCACAATTTTTTATAGTAGATGAATATAAAAGCCTAAACCAGACACCATTTTAAACCTGTAAATATAAAACATCACCAATATCTTGTACTGTCCAATTAATTTACTCCAACCGACGTGCATGTGATCATAACAGTAGTAGTAAACTCTTAAATTCTTTACCTAAATTAAATAAAAAATAAACAATACCTCTTTTGAATTTTATTGAAGAATAGACATGACTGCAATTTCACGACACTGGTAATTCTATAGTAATGGATTTTAAATATTAAGATTAATACTTTTTAGTGTGGTTGCTATTAACAGGGTCAAGAGGTTATCATGTGATTTTTCTGTTTACATTTTAGGTTAAACATAGAAAAATCATAAATAATTGCGAACCACCTCGCCCTATCTATAAATTACAAAAATATAAAGTAGTGTCAATTTATAAAACAAAATAAATTTTTACAAAACAAATAAAAAAATAATAATTTGGAAAAAATAAAAAAATGCAAGTGTGAAAAATTTTAAAATTTCAAAGTGCATTTTTTATTTTTTCAAAATAACTTTATTCATATTCTTTTTAATAATAAAAAATTTATTTTGTCATTTAGATTCACACTCGTAAATACAATAGAATTACTTCACCTTTCAAGTCTGGATCAGTTTCCCACGTCTTGGTGTATTTTTGACAATATTTTTTCTTTTCTTTAGCCTTAGGCATTTTAATGCTTGACTTGATGAACGTTAAAATTAATAAACGATTAAAATAATTAATAATTTTTCCGACAACACACGTTGCAATTCACGTTTTATTTAACTTAACACTCTCACTGACAACTCTTACTGACAACCACTACTTCTTACTGACTAGATGTCGCTTAGGCGGTATCAAAAATTAAATATGATTGGCTAGATTGGATTATCCCAGGGCCTACACTATACAGTAAACGCTCTATAAAGTTACAGTAGTTCTGTCTCTATTTTCTGATGAACCTTTAACGAGAGCAAAAAAGACAACCTGTGTAAGTTTATAGAACGGCTATTGCACACCTTTATTCTGTTTAATTATGCATTTGAAAAAAATAAATATTGGGGTTATAAAAAACCCTAAAAATACCTCTAAAAATATAACACCCCTAAAAAGTTCCAGGCTTTACGCTGTATTGCTCGGCGATCATCCGTCTCTGTCGCGATGCACTGTCTCAAGTTTGCCATCTCTAGTTTTGCCCTTAGTTTGGTGAATAAAAGGATGAGTCGAAATCACCAAAATCTTTCAGTATTCGCTACCTGAACTTGTAACTATATTAAGCCGCATTCTATACCTGACAACTTGTGTGTGGGTGTGCGTGTACGTGTGCGTGTGTGTTGTGTTGTCTGCGTGGGTGCGTGCGTGCGTGCGTGCGTGCGTGTGTGTTGTGTTGCGTGCGTGCGTGTGTAGTTTAGTTTTTTTAGTTTAGCACCAATGATATTTTGACATTTTTTTTGAAAGGACGTGGAAGAATATGCACAGTATATTGAATGCAATATATATTTTGAAATACGTCGTGTATTTCAGAATACATATTGTAGCTAGCAATTAATTATTATAAAAAAATCAATTTGAAAATTTTCATACATTTGTTTGCACGGGAATATATTTTAACCGTTTTGAAGTAAAACTTCTTTACGCACGCTTGACTTGGGGAGTAAGCTGGTTAATGCGTGACGAGGCGTTACGAAAAGTGTGATCGGGTGAAGCGAACGGAAATTGAGAGGGAGTTATTAGTGAAGACAGAAAGAGAGAGTTACGTTTCGTATATTATTGTAGGGACAAGAGAGAGAGGTGCGAGCACACATTTTCTTTCTCTCTTCCTCTCATAGCCAGTGCATGAAATATATATATATATATGCGAGTTTGCTAGCGTTACGCGAACGGTGATTTTTTGATTATTTTGTAACTTCATTTCAAACAATTTTATAAATTATTATTTTGTTCAATACATTAAATATTCTACGTTTAAAGCGAATAAAATTGTAAATTCATTTTAAAGTTCATATTTTGTGAATTTGAAGTTTTACTTCAGTCGTGTGGTCACGTAATTCACCTTTTTTCCAATACTTTTTGCTTACTCACTTTTGAATATTTTGGGTTTGTCTTTTTTTAATATTAATTCGGGTATGTATTTATAAATTTTTTTCACATGATACTTTCTGCTTATTAAACATTTAGACGTTTTGAGTTTGTTTGTTTTACATCAATTCGTGTAATCAATTCAAAATTTATAATTTTTTTTCATAATTGTTTTTACTTATTCAGTTTTTGATGTTTTGGGTTAATTTTTTTAAAATTAACCATTTGTGTTTTTATTTATAAACTTTTTACGATACCCTTTTTGCTGATCAATTTTTAGATACTTTGATTGTTTTTTTTGGTATATCAATTCGTGTTCGTATTTATATATTTATTTACATAATCCTTTCCGCTTACTAAATGGATGTTTTAGATATTTTTTTAATTACCAATTCGCGTCTGTATTTATAATACTTTCTTTATGCGATGGTTTTTGCTTATTAAATTTTTGGACATTATGTTTTTTTATATCAATTCGTGTTTGTATTTAAGTTTTTTTAGTAATTCTTATGGTTGCCAAATTTTAGAGGTCTTGATTTTTTTTTAATTATCAATTCGTGTTTTTATTCATAAACTTTCTTTACGCGAACCTTTTTGCTTATTAAATTTTTGGATATTCTGTTATGGTTTTTATGTATATCAATTCGTATTTGCATTTATATCTTTTTACGTAATCCATTTTGCTTACTAAATTTTAAATGTTTGAGTTTGTGTTTTTTTTAATTAACCTTTTTGGTTTGTATCTATAAACTTTTTTACCCGACCCTTTCTGCTTATTAATTTTTTTTACATTTTGGTTTATTTTTTATATGAATTCGTGTTTATGTTTACAAACTTTACACAGTGGTAGTTGGCGCCCACCGGGGAAAGACCTAAGCTACATCCATACTTTCGTCCCGATAAATATCATTCTAAATATTACAATCCTAACTAATAACATGTAGGCAAGAATGTGTTTATTTGTAATTCTTTCTAGTATGACAATCCCAACTAATGTTAAAAATTCAAATGTGTATTTGTTTGTCCTTTTTTTACATCATAATGAGGCTATAGATCAACGTGATTTTCAGTAAAGATAAATGGCGGGCCAGGAAATAAGATAGGCTTCTTTCCAATCCGAGAAACCTCATCCCAACTAAAACAACAAATTCGACCAATATTAAAACTGTAAAGTGTTTATTTATCCTTCTTTCACGTTGCAATGGAGCTAAAGATCGAAGTGGATTTTTACACAGAGATAATTGGCGGACCAGAAAATTATATAGGCTACTTTGTAACCCGGGAAATTTCATATTTACTACAATAACAACTAATAACAACTAATTCTAAAAAAAACAATAATAACTAATTCTAAAAATTCGAAAATCTGTTTATCCTTCTTTCACTACCCAACGGAGCGAAAGATCGACGTTACTTTCTGCACAGAAATAGTGTAGCGTATCAGGAAATGACGTAGATCAATTGCTAACCCGAGAAATATCTTTCTAACTTATTAGTTAGAAACTTTTATTATATATACATATATATATATATATATATATATATATATATATATATATATATTAGTCATAACATTGGATTAGTTAGAAACACACTTTCGAAATTTTAAATATAAGTTGGGATTATAATATTTTATAATCCCAACTTATATTTAAAATTTCGAAAGTGTGTTTGTTTGTCCTTCATTTACGTCGCAATGGAGCAACAAATCACCGTAAAACAGAGAAAGTTGGCGCCTAAATTTATTTATTGTAGCCGCCAATAGATGGACTAATAATAATTTACTTTGCTTGCATGTTTTCTAGTTTATGAGAGACTTTCGAAACAGAGAGAGCACAGAAAAATGAATCATTAAAAAAATAATGCGAGAAAATACGTCCTTATAAAGTCATAACACTGGAATTAATACAGTTATTTAAAATAAAACTATTTTTTTTATATTTAATAAAAATAATATACTAAAAATGATTATTAACCGAGTGTAAGATACTACATCCTTATTTGAAATTCTTGACCTAACATTTAACATATTGGTGGAATGGTGAACAATGGTGGTGATTGTTGCTGATATTTTTGGATAAGGAATCAGGACAAATAGTCGCTGCGGCTCTTAATATTATCGGATAGAGAAAAGAGGAATTGCAGTGATGGAGCTGTGGCTTATATATACTCTAACACAGACTATTTAGAAAGGGATAGCATTACCATAACCACAACATTCAACACTCTTCTTTAATTATAACCTTCCTGACAGATAAAAATGTCTATTTTAGTTACATTGTGAACCTTATTGTAAGTATATCTATATTAATTCTAATTTTTCTTTGACTGGTCTTTAACACTTTTCAAGTTTTTCCTCACTTTAAATATATCTATATTAATTCCAATTTTTCTTTGACTGGTCTTTAACACTTTTCAAGTTTTTCCTCACTTTAAATATATCTATATTAATTCTAATTTTTATTGAAATGATATTTCACACTTGACTTGTTTTCACAACTAACTTTTCTTAAGTTTTATACATGTATTCGACATTTCACATTCATAACTATGCACAGGGATTACGTTTAAACTTTTCACATGTATTTGACATTTCACATTTACAATAATACACAAGGATGTGCACCTAACTTTATACAACGGTTATATAATGTTATACATTAAAGGATTATACATTTTACATAATTTATTTTACATTTTACTTTTAACCTTTTACTTTACCTATTGCTTTAGTTTTATATAGAGATTTACGTTTTATAATTAACCTTTTACTTTATCCAAGCTTTTACTCGTAGCTTTAAACTTAGGGTTTTACATTTTATATTTTTCACTTTACATTTTATATTTTACTTTTACAATTTTACACCTTATGTTAAAGTTTTATCATATTATACCTTACACTTTACAAATTTTACTTTATAATTCTTGCTCTGTTTCTATTAATGTACATTTTAGATTGGTAAACAGTTGACATTACTCTAGCTAATAAAACTACTTTGATATAATGATTCCTTTTTTGAATGATACCAATTTTATTTTGGATGAAACTTTTCGACATACGACATTGCGACGACATACTTCGCCATATTGATCAATTGTACTTACATAATTCAATTCAATAGTGTTTTCATGTAATTTCTAAATTACAAATTTGAACTGAATACCTATATGTTTACATTTTTCGTGATACTCACAGTGTTTATCACGCTTATAACACTTTTATTATCTATATTTCAAAACACATTTTTTGATCGAACTCCTCGAGGTCACACACTAACTGCTTCGAACATATTTGTTTTTGGTGGCTGCAAAGACCGCCATGAATTCCCCTTTTCTAGTAGATAGGGCTACATTGGGCTACCACTGACTGGACTAAATGACGGCGACACTCTTTTTGGAGAAAAGTCTAGCGTCTAGTTTCAGTGTCGTTGACATAGTCTTTTTCGCTGTAGCGTATTAAGTCTATGGTGTTTGTTTTATATACGTGACGCAGTCCAAGTCCCTTGGTTTCTTTTAAACATCTCGATATCTTCTTCACTGCATTTCAGTGTGATTCAATGAAAAAACGAGTGTGCTTTAGACCACTAGACTGAAGTAAAACCTCAAATTCACAAAATATGAACTTTAAAATGAATTTACAATTTTATTCACTTTAAACGTAGAATATTTAATGTATTGAACAAAATAATAATTTATAAAATTGTCCAAGAACGAAATGAAATTACAAAATAATCAAAAAATCACCGTTCATATATATATCATGCACTGGCTATGAGAGGAAGAGAGAAAGAAAATGTCCGCGCGCCCTGATCTCTCTTGCTCCTACAGTGTGATACAGACAATAGGCTTGCACTGGGTCTTAGGTATACGAAACATAACTGGCTAAGAGAGAAAGAGAGAAATTAAATGTGTGCTCGCACCTCTCTCTCTTGTCCCTACAGTAATACACGAAACGTAACTCTCTCTCTTTCTGTCTTCACTAACTTATATCTCCCTCTCAACTTCCGTTCGCCTCGCCCGATCACACTTTTCATAACGCTCTCGTCACGCATTCACCAGCTTACTCCCCAAGTCACGCGTGCGTAAAGAAGTTTTACTTCAAAAATAACGTAAATATGTGCTCACTTAAATTACGGAAAACACGAATTTTGATCTACTTACAGTTGCTGCGTAAATAAGTGATCACATTGTTTCTCTGCGCGGATAGTCTTTCTTAAGTGGACTTTCTCCCTTTTGCAGTTTTACATGGAGTTCGGCAGGAATACTATTTGGATTGGTATCATTCATGTTATTTTTTTCAGCAGCTGTTTAATGTATTTAGTTAGATGAACGAAAATATAGATAATATATTTCTGTAGTTGCATATAAACAAAGGTTGAAACCGAGTATATTTTTAAATCCAAATCTGCTTTGAGATTGTTAATTACCTTGTTCAATGTATGTTTCTCGTTTGAGGACACCAGACCGTCATTAATAATAGAGACAGAGGTAACATTTGTCTTTGTTGACTTGTTCTATATACATACACCGATCAGCTTTACTTCTTGTAAAGCCGAGCTTGTTTAAGACCAAGTCAAATTTTATATTCCAGCAGGCCTGTTTTAATCGGTAAAGTGATTTATTGAATTGGGTATTTGACTAATTTTTTTTTATTTCATTAATCATAATTTCAAGGAGTAAGCTGATGAAGAGTGAAAATTTTTTTTAATAATTTTAAAAATTGACCGAGTTATAAAATTTTAAATTTAACCTTAAAAGAGGGACGGCAATACTGTATTGTGAGGTCATTTTTAATATTGCATATTATATTCTACGAGAGAAAAAGAGACAGGGATATATGCAACTCTATCCGTATCTTCTTTTACATACCTTATATAGTTTACATTACCGTATTTACATACCTTATAAAGTTTACATTACCGTATTTACATACCTTATATAGTTTACATTACTGTATTTACATACCTTTTATAGTTTACATTACCGTATTTACATACCTTATATAGTTTACATTACCGTATTTACATATCTTATATAGTTTACATTACCGTATTTACATACCTTATATAGTTACCCTTCAGAGGAAGAGTCAGGTATATATTTTCTTCTAGTTCACCATATTGGAATGTAGTAGTGATGTAAAATTGTATTATCTCAAGATTTCTCTGAGCAGTTGTGGACTAGGGTATGAAATCATACATAACGGTGGGTAAAAAACTTTCGTCTTGGTTTGTGCCTTCGGTTTGTGCATATCATTTTACACAGAGTCGTGAATTGTATAGAGGACCTGTTGGCTTGTCCTTGATGCGAAATATCCATTTGCATCCTATCAGTTTGATATCTTGATAGTTTCTTACAAGTTAATGTCTTGTTTAAATTATGAGATTAATTCCTTTCTTAATGACATATTGTAGTATTCAGAGTTGACCGAATTCATTGCTTTTTTGTAGTTCAGCGGTGTGTGGTCAAATAAACCCTCGTTGTAATATAGGTAACTATCTGTGATCTTCTTGGACTTTGTTGATTTGTTTCTTAGTCTTAACTTTATATTGAACGCTGTCGGACTCTCGGTGGATACAGGTTGTTTGGTAGATACAGGTTCTTACTTGATATGACTCTGAAATGCATCCTCTTCATCGGAGTCGTAGTCTGTGGCTATGCTATTACAACTGATGTATTCTGGGAGTCCTCCGAGGTGTGAGACGTGCTCAGCTCCTATTCTGACTACGTAAGATTGAACAAAATATAACTTCTTTTGCCGGTGGATTCCAAAAACAATTTTATTAATAAGTGTCTTTGAATTGGGCAGTACAAATCGGTACCCATTTTTGTGTTCAGAGTGACAGGCGAAGATCAACTTCCTTGACCTCAGATCCCATTTTCTTGTTTTCTCATTTAGGAGATGAATCATTGTTTCACATCCGAATGCTCTCAGGTGACTGAGATTTGGCTTCTTTCTTGACCATGTCTGCTCAGGGCTTTTGTTTTTGAGGCTTCAGGTTTGAGTTCTGTTGGTAAACTTTTAAATTCTTTTAATTTTTCGAACACAAACGTTCAAGGGCATCAAGTCTAGCGCTTTAGTGGTTTCGGAACCTTTAAATTTTGAAAGATAGTCATGATAATTTGCCTTCTAAACATTTTACGCATGTAAACCCATTATCCTTCTTGGATAATTGTACATCTTCAGTGTTTTCTACTAGTTTTTCAAGATTGTTAAAATTTAAATTAACCAGATGAATAGACATATAAAATTTATCAAAATCTGATATGTATGCAACATTACCATAAGTATTCAATGTGCACATGTTGTTAACTAGATTAGTAGTGGCTACGGTTTCATCATTTTTATTTATTATAAAGTAACCCTTACTATTGAATTTGACTTGACTACCATGTTTAATGACTTAACTGATCGATAATATATTTGTTGTTAAATCAGGCAGATATGGTACATTGTTTAATATAATTTTGTTGTTGACATTTACCATGACGGACGTCAAGGCTCGCCTGACCAGAGCCCTTCACTGAAAGCGGCTCGTTATCTGCCACATTTATCGTCGTAAGTGGCGACGCCGTCTCCATTGCTGAGTTGCGGTAGCTATTCGTGTTTTTTGGAGAAATACAGTTGTGATTCGTCATTTCTATGGAAGCATATGAGACTATGTACCACGCCTTGGTATCATTAGTTGAGGCGATGAAGGCGGTAGCGAGGCTTGTATTCTCGTGATTTGAGTTTTATTCCCTTTTTTGAATCTACATTCGGTTCTTCTGTGAACAAATTTTTTACAGTTTAACATAGTTTTTTTTGAGAATTGTTTCTGTGCCTTGTCTCTTTAACAGTTTTATTTATTGCGAATGCCTTGCTTTCAATAATTTTTGCTTATCTTGACATCTTGTAGGTTTATCGCCTTGATTGATTCCACACTTATTTTCATGCCTGAGCTTTCATTCCAAAAGCCAAAGATCGCCATGAGCATTGGCTTTTAGGATTTTGGTAATCCTAAGAGTAACAGTGTTTCCAGCCATTGTTCATCTACTTAAAAATGTATTATGTTAAATGTGTGCACCATAGTCATTATTCTATTAAAAAAGTTTTTTTCCATTTTGACATTCCGCAAGAGTTGTTGTACAAAGATCATTCAGAAACCCAACGCGGAACATAGGACCAGAGTCATTGAAGGTCTTTGAAGTTTCTAGACTCCTTTTAAATTAAATGTTTCACCGCATTCAACATAATCCCAAAATTTTTCGTGTTTAACATAAGTTTTACTACAAATTTCCACGTGGAATATTTATCACGACCCGTTCATTTTTCGATTAATATTAATTAATCGTTTGGAAACATTTTATCTCGCTTTTTGATGCTGAAGATTTGCTACGTATTCGTAGGCTATAATGTTCTGATAGTTTACTTTTCCTTTTAAATGTTAGACTATCTCGACACTACGGCTACTGGACCCATAAGCTATTGAATTATACTGCGGTGGTGATATGGGTGGTTGATTTTTGAGATATTTCGAATAAGGGATGCGAAAAAATTGTAACCGCAGCTCTTGATATTATAGAACAAAGAAAAGAGGAAGTCCAATGGCGGAGTTGTCGCTTATATATCCTCTACTATAGACTACGCAGAAATGTGACGGGCGTTTGTATCTACTGCCCACTAGTGGCTTGCCAGTAATTTTCTAGTGCTTGGAAAAACAATTCAGATGTTTTCTTTTACGTTTGAAAATATTATTCCGATTATAACGAAATACAGTAATATATGGAATAATACGAATATTGTCCGGTTTTAAACCAATTAGTTTTTCTTTAGTTTTTGTAGGATATATGACGATATTTTTGGTGGCGTATTTCAAGTCCAAAATAAACTCAAAAACTTATCGTTTTGTTGGTTCCGATGACCACTATCAAAAAAACAGTTCTGTGGTAATCGAATGTTCCTTCGAATTTTATCAAATTTTAAAATGTGAAACAATTACATAAAATACCCGCAGTTTCCGAAGTGTTACGTGATTATTCGCTAACGTTCATTAACGTACATACATACATACGAATACATACATAAACACAAACTTCGGTACGACATTTTATCGGTTTGCAATTTGGTACATATATACAAACCCGCAGTTTCCGAAGTGTTGCGTGATTATTGGCTAACGTTCATTAACATACATACATACGAATACCTACATAAACACAAACTTCGGTACGACATTTGATCGGTTTGCAATTTGGTACATATATACAAACCCGCAGTTTCCGAAGTGTTCTGTGATTTTTCGCTAACATTTCTTTTGAAAATAACCTTACTGTCTTCTTTTTCTTTCTCCTCTTACTTTCTCCTCTCATTGATCTTTGGATGCTGACGTAATACTATCATGATTTTTGTGAAAATAATTAACGATCAAAAAGGAAGACGCCTTTTTTATTTTAGAGGTTTTTGACATTAGTGTCAGCTAACAATCTACTCATTAAAATGTGTAGATAGCTTGAACTTAGGAATTATTAAATGCGAAACAAATAAAAACAATGAAATTAAATAGAGAAAATACTAGAAACCGAATAAAATTTTGCTTTGTATCATAGTAAAGTGAAATCGGTCACATTTTGTCCCCAAATGAAAAAGATTACCGCTTTCAGGACCAAATTTTAATCTTTTTTATAAATAATTAAATGAGATATTGCATCGTAACACAAACATACACACACACACACACATATATATATATATATATATATATATATATATATATATATAATAGCTACAATAATTGTTTATAATAGGACAAATACTTCAGTAGTTCAATACCTGTAAATTTCCTACATTTGTAGTACATTTCGTTTTGCTTTCAAGAGCAGATGGCTCAGGTCAACATTTTAAACACCAATATTTGTTGTTTACAAATATTTAGTATTTTTATTAAATTATTTCTGTGTTTGAATTGTCTTTTTGCAGAATGGAGATATTAAAGTAAGAGTTAGTTCGGTCGGCAGTGCTTGTGCCGTTTTGTTAACTAGAGAGAAAAGGCCTGGTTTGCAAAAGAAAAAAATCTTCTTTCACCAGGAAAATGCACTCACCCACAAAGGCATTATGGCAAAGGATGTTCAGGGACAAACGTTGGACAAAGTATATTGAACTAAACGGAGTCTACCTTGAGAAATTAGTTGCTTTTTTAAATTAAAGAACTCATTATTTCACTACTAGACCGAGAACTTTTCATCTTGCCCTCGTATAATGAACAAGTACAATAAACATTTAAAAATTCAGAGGTTGAGATGTCCCTTTATATTCACTAAAATCTCTTTTTTTTATTCTATTAGCTTTAGGGTGAATATTATTTTTATATATTTCTTTTGAACTTTCAATTTAATTTTAAATTCAAATAATTTTTCACTCATCTTGCCTTCTGTCATATCCCAATAGATTATTACTATCTGAAATGGAAGACGAGAACAAAACAAGAAAAAAAAACCAGAATCACGTTTTCAATGGTATTCTGGCGATACCCCTTCTGGGATATAATACCATCGTCTGCACCTGAGCCTCTGCTGATAATCAGATAAATAAAGAATCGAGCAGCAGACTTCTTCGCTAGGATATTTGGCTTGGGCACAAAGAACAAACTAAAAGTCCAAGCCTGTCCTCTTTAAAGGACGTCAGGGACACAGTCTCTACTCTAAGCGTAGCCTCATGCCGTGTTTTATTTGCGATACATGGAGAAGAGGGCCAGGGTAGTTTTCCACGCCAGTACCGGTGAGCCTGGGCTGACTAGGAATGGGACTCCTAGAACCTCAAACTAATGAGTACGCCAATATAACTGGGTATATGGGTCTATACACCGTCAGTATGGGCTCCGTGATAAACCGGAGTCCAGCAAGTTAGCAGAGTTAGAAGTATATGAACCCCTAAGTACTTAGAAAGAAACGCACTTTTGGGACCGTCTGTGATCACTGGTAAACCAGATGATCTTCACCCAATTCTAAAAAAGAAACCACTATATTATTATTCCCCAATGTTTAGAAGAAAATCAAGAATACCTGGCTCAAATCCAACATCATATTTTTTTAAGGAAGATTCCGCGCAAGCTTCACATTAATTTGCTTTGAGGCACAAACAGGGCCTGCACCTATTATTAAGAAATGCAGAACATGGAGCATATTGTATTTAATTGCGGTGAGCACAACGATGCTCGTAGAGACCTACTGGAGATCAAACATCGAGATAGACGCGTTCCTTCCTTGATGCGTTCTTGAATAATTAGAGGTTTTAAATGGATATTTTCCAAGGGATTAGTAGACCATCAAATGTTCCCTCTTTTATTTTCCGGTGGGGAGGGGGTTGTTGCAGGCTCCATAAGGAGTTTTGAGACAACTCGGGACTTGAAAATAGTCTCATAGTCTCTGTTAGTCATTCACTCCATTCAGTCCTGGTTCTGTATTTTACCTTATAGCCTTGACCATATTTACATAAACTCTGCTTGCCCCTTTCGTCTGGTTCATCCTTATTAAATAGCGTGCACACTTCATTGGATTTAATTCAACTTAATTTGATACGTCTTTTGCGTATGGAGACCTCCACCAACCAAAATCAAATTATATATAATCTTACAAACGATATCTAGTATCCTAAAATATATTTTGGGCTTAAAATCTATTAACTTAATGACAATTAAAGCCTTTAGCTAATTATGTTTGCATATTAAAACAATTTGAGTTACAAACGAACAGCGACATCGTCAAAGTATGATTCCGTTCAGACCCTTCACATAGGAAATTCTAAAAAGTACAAGAGTGTAACTACGTCCACTCCAAACCCATATGCGGCAGGCAATCGAAAACCTTTTGATGTGGGCTAAAGAAGTCAATTTTTTTCCTTTCATAAGCTGGCATACCTATTGCAACCAATCGCGTAATAAGAATTTTCACTTCAAAAGTTACTAATGGATTGAGAACCTCCACCTTTCCTGAAGTCGGTGGTTTGTAATAATGAAAACTTTCCAAAAAGTGGTGCCCGAACAATAATCTAATTGAGCAAGAGTAGAACTTGTACTACGAGAGACATTTAACCATACATAGTGTTTCTATTAAACTATTTGCAAATATTATTGTTATTTTTTACTATGGAAATGTATTGCCCAGCATGTCTTTGGAAGGGGTAAAAATATCTCGAATTTCTCAAAACTGCTTGGGTTTCATTACTTATACATTTTTATTAAGGTATGTTTAGCTCTTTTTAATACAAGATATGGGAAATATTAGAGCCGAATTACAGTTTCCTACATAATTGCGATTTTGAGACAGACCTGATTACAAAGTGGGTCTAAAAATGGCGAATTTGGCGTTCCTCCAAAAAGTTATTGCTGAATAAAAGACATGAAAAAGAGTATTATGTTTTAGTTAAAGAGGTCTTTTCAATGACTAAATGTATAAAGAAAGTAGGCTCCGCAATAATTCAATTGTAAATATTTTATTAAAATCTTTATAAAAATTTTATTACCAACATTTTTAACGTAACAGGATATACACATAAGCACATGCATGCATTGCTTTAGACATAACTAATCCAGGGTCGTCGACCATTATCAATCTATATCGAGTTTCTTGAAGCTACCTTCAAGACCAAATACCGAGTCCAGGTTCTTGGGTTTCCCAGGCCGAAGTGCCTCATTGACCCTGTTCTTTTCCTCGTCTGTAATGATCTGACAGTTTTCGTGAAGTCGGATACGGAGATTTTCTGTTGAAAGATAAGACCATATAATATGAAAATGTGTATTTTGGTATTTATAATTGAACTTAAAAGTGGCAGAAAACAACCAAATATGTACGGTATAAGATAGTAAAGGAAAATGGAACTTTTATACACATAAAATATGGTATTCAGTTTGCTATCTATCTACTTAGCTTTGTAAGTATCAATAAAGTTAAAAAATTTAATAAATAAAATAATGACAATATCAAATTTATAAACTGAAATACATAATCTTCAATTCATTAAACCTACCAGGTATTCTAGTCTAGTCCTTCTTTCTATATATATATATATATATATATATATATATATATATATATGTATTATGTAACTTAATATATTAATTAATATATTCCAATTTATATATAATGATGCGTACAAAACATCTCTTTTATTACTGTGTAAGTATGATAAGTTATATATTAAAATATAAATAAGCGTGTTATGAAAATTTAGCTAAATGTAATAAAAAATTTCCAGTAACGGAAACAGAAAGCAATAAGTAATAGAACAAAGTAGGGATGTGGAATTATAATTAGTTCGTGCCAAGCAGCGATTAAAATTCGCTGCTCGCCATGAAAGTCGCTTTGACTTCTCCATTAGAGGGGCTTGGTGGCGCCACAGTTGTTAAAGATGTTTTTACTTCATTTTATTCATCTCGTTCAGGACCGGGTGAAGGATTCAGTTTATTTTCCAGTACTGTTATTTCAAGTATCAACTAATGAATTATGAAACTTAATTCCTAGTTTTATTTATAAATTACAAATTTATTCATTGAAGATTGGGGATTAAGTTCAATATACTTGGTTTCTTCGAATTAAAAAGTTTATTTTATAGTTTGTGCATTTGCATTTTAATGTCAATTAATTCTGTTTCTTTTTTAGTTTGTGAATTAAATAAGAGTACTAAATATTTGCTTACTTCCAGAATATTAGGATTTAGGGAATTTGTATGGTAAATCAATTATCAAATGCCAAGATATTATCATATTTATAAAGAAAAAACGAAAGACATTTCTACTAGGTAAACTTAGTGTATATATAAATATGTAACGGATTCGTTTCATTCATTTTACGCAGACCTTAATGTCAAAGATATGTTCTTAGATAAACGAAATAGACTTTAATTATAATTTTGCTTGTTTTCGTACTGGACGACTTTATTTAGAGGGAAAGGAGTTTGTATTATAATTTTGTTGGGTTAATTTTTGCCTTCTTAACAAATCCCAGATCTTTCTTTTTTCTTAGACTTTGTAATTCGTGGAATGCATTAGCCAAAAAAAGAGATAAAAAAATGTTATTATCTCCAAATGGACGGGTTAATAATTAAAGGCTGATGATGCGATTATGATAATTTTAAATACTTTTTGATTCGAAGAAACCAAGTATATTGAATTTAATCCCCAATCTTCAATGAATAAATTTGCAATTTATAAATAAAACTAGGAATTAAGTTTCATAATTCATTAGTTGATACTTGAAATAACAATACTGGAAAATAAACTGAATCCTTCACCCGGTCCTGAACGAGATGAATAAAATGAAGTAAAAACATCTTTAACAACCATAGCGCCACCAAGCCCCTCTAATGGAGAAGTCAAAGCGACTTTCATGGCGAGCAGCGAATTTTAATCGCTGCTTGGCACGAACTACAACTAATTATAATTCAAATCACTTTTATGTCAATTTTTCTTTCATTTGTATACGACTAGAACGATCTAGAGAGCAATGGACGATTATATTTTCCACACCCCGCTTATTACATCTCCACTCTGAGGTGCTGTTTATGTCTGTAGAAATTGCTACAAATGGCGTCCCCAACTCCGTACACCGAGATAGTCGCTAATATATGTTAATAAATAAAAACTACAATATTCGTGTTCTCTGTAATTTCCTTTAAGCCTATAAGTTTATAAGTCTCTTAAGCCTATAAGCTTTTATATATTTTCTTGATATGACATTAAATCTTCAGACATACCTTGAATGGTTTTGAAGTCATCATGTTCACCTCCACATTCTTTTGGAAAACACTTCCTTGGAATGAACTTTTCGACAGTATCGGCTGGTGGCGGATGAAGATGGACAATGTCAATTAACTCCTTCTTCATGAAGGGTTTGAGCAGCATCATTATTTTGTCCATGAATGGTGGCGTGTTGAGGAAGTGGCACGATTTAAATCGAACGGGTGGGCCTTCCTATATTTACAGATAACAATACAAAGCCTTAATTTTATTTATTTATAAGTAACTGTGTTCGCGGCTTAATACGCGTGGATCTTTAGAAAATATTGTTAACTGTAATATTAAAACATCTATTTTCATAATTATTTAAATAAGTTTTGTGTTTAATATTCTAATGTCAAATTACCATATTTTCGTTCTATTTGATACATTGCGATGAAACACAGTCCATATGTTTCTCCAGATTCAACAGAACTTACTAGTAAAAATTTCATCGAAATCGCCTTATCGAAGTTTTTGCATGATAAGCGAACAAATAAATTGACTAAATTTTTGCACTTAGTTCGAAATAATTGCACTTAGTTCTTGTACTAATAAATTTATATAAAGTACCTAAATAAAATTGTGAAAGTATTGAGTTTGTATATATTTGGATTAAGTAAATTGATAGCAATAAAATAAAAACTAAACGTTACATCTAATTGATCTCTATATTTTGTAAACACTCCACCTGAATTCCGTTTGTAGTTATTTTACGTAATACGTGAACAAACACAGAAACAGATTCAAAAATTACAAAAATGAACTTAGTGCATTCTATTACTTATCATTCATCCTTACAATAATTTTGTTTGCAAATATTTTTAATGCGCGGCCACAGAGTTGTCACTTCTATTGTATGTATAAATAAATAACCCAGGAATAATACAATATAAAATTTTAAATATAGTTTCCGCATGTTCATTTATTACTGACATTTTAATTGGCATATTCGTAACCTTAAATAATTTTAAAATCTTATTTCCATTCAATAAGTGTTTTATTTAAATAAAGGTTTAGCGATCATTTCTTGCAAAAACTTTTGTACAGTGGTAACTTTATTAAGAACTTTTTCAGAGTGTTTTAATCAAATGTTTTAATTATACATGTGTGTGTATATATATATATATATATATATATATATATATATATATATATATATATTTATATATAGTCAGTTATTTATTATTTCTTTAAATATATTACCTGTAAGAAATACAAGGTTTGTCGTATCGCCATAAGATCTAACCTAGCCACGTGACCAAGGCTGACACCGTCCAAGTCGATGCAGAGAATGAAACCAGGCCAGGTACCCTCCTCATATTGCCATAAATCGAACATGGATACGAAATTCTTGACACAATCTGTAAAATCAAAGTTCTTGGGTTCGTAGTCAGTTAGGCGGCAGTAAGCGACGCGGTAGCCCTCTGGAGTGGGGTTTGGTAAAGCCGCATACACCCTGTAATGAAAAGCAAATACAAGTTATAGTTTGACATATGATAAAACAATTAAAGAGAAATCTTCATCCACTACTTATTTTAGAAAAATTGGTACCATAAAGAAATTAAATAAAAACTGAAACAATGTAACTTCCGACTTCAAATATTCTCCAGCATTTTTTATTTAAAATACTCGCGTAAATACGGATCTTTCAATATTGATACGTGAAACTGCAGACTCGTCTCCACAACAACGAACTTCTCTTCATTTTTATTCAGGCTGCATTTTATTCGTAAAGTTCTTCACGATTGCACTTGATACGCAAAAATAGTTACTGGTTTACCACATTTTGAAAACGTCTCACCTAAGTTCGAAAAATCACTTAACTTTATGATCAAGTTTCCCTGTACTGTAGTATACCTTGAATACAAAATTCCTTCCGAATCTGTTGTTCCTTATCATGGATAACTAACCGGAACTTTTCCATCTCTGTCAGGGTTCTATTCGGTTTGAATGGAACTCTATTGTCGTAGTAACGTCATCTGATCCTCCCGTTCCTGTGCCTCTATCTGTGTGATTGTAAGAAGCTTCTAACATTTATACGAAATAATTCATAGTTCCTTGAAGCCTAAATAAAATGACTTAATTAATATTTCGGGGGAACTTCCAAAATGTAAATTAGGGAGGCTATAAAATATTATTTTGCATGTGGAGTATCTTGAAATAAAATACTAATCTGGTTTTTAATTACAGTAGAGCAGAGCAGTGTACATAAATGCTAAAAAGCACTATGACTGCGGACAAAAACTGAATGCACAGTTATTAATTTAATTTTTAAAAGTAATGGAACATGTTCCATTTAACATGCCAAATTCACGAATAACTATTGCATGGTATTTTAGTTCAGACCAACATCCCACAACTAGCGCGGTGCACTGCTCTGCATCACAACAAATGTTAGAAGTCAGATCTGGCAAATTATGTTCAAAATAATACATACGAGCAAAACCTAGTAAATATTATTGGCGTATTTTTTCAACAATTTTTAGCTTGAAACGTATAAAGGATTATTCAACAAAAATGGCTTCATGACTAACGTCATCCTTCTTCGGATGAAATTTAATCTATTGTCAATTGCTGGTTGAATAATTCTGGGATTTTCGTTCTCGACCGCGGTTATATTATGCGCTTCAAAGTATCGTGGTCAAATTGACCTACCAGTGTATACAAATCAAACCTATAATGTATGAAACGTATTTTATACCGGCTTATTTTTGTATTATGATAACATGGTTAGAGAGTAACAGAGTTACTTGCTTCAAATAAAAGGTTTTCTGGATAGGTATTTTTGGTAGATCTATGTTTTGTTTGCAATCAATTTAATATCACCTATATTCCCAAACCGTCTTTAGAGGCCTTAAAATACCTTTATTTTATCTTTCACTTTTATTCTATTATTCGCAGCAGATCTGTGTTTTGCATGCAGTCATTTCAATGTCACCTATATTCCCGAACCATCTTTAGAGGCCTTAAAATACTTTTATTTTAACTTTCACGTATATTATATTATTTGCAGCAGATATGTGTTTTGCATACGGTCAATTCAACATTCCTTGTTTTCCCAAATCATCTTTACTGCCCTTAAAATACGTTTATTTTATCTTTCAATATATGTTATGTATGTTATGTTATTCGCAGCAGATCTGTGTTTTGCATGCAATCTATTCAATATCACCTGTTTTCCCAAATCATCTTTAGTGCCCTTAAAATACGTTTGTTTTATCTTTCACGTATATTATATTATTTGCGACAGACTTATATTTTGCATGTAGTCATAGCAAATATCTTTTATTTCACAGATCATCTTTAGAACCCTTAAAATGCATTTATTTTATCGTTTATGTAATCATACTTAGAAACCTGCCAAGCACGAGCGGAATTCACATTGCGAGAATTTCGTACACTTGTAAGCATTTAAGAGTACATTGTATTTCAATTAAACCATTTACAAATATTAATTTTACACAACGTAAATATATTGCCTACTCTATATTTCACAGGCGTAAAAACATAGTGCATATTTCAAAAGTTATAAGATCTAACATAATCGATTTCATTTTCATAGAAACATTGTATAAGTTTCTAAAAACTCTGATTTCTTTTATAACTTAAGTTTATTAATTCTGGAAATAAGCACTGAAGACATAGTACCCAAAAATTGTCAAAAAAAACATTGAAAAAAGCTTTTTGTTTGCCCTTTTAGCACTAAATGTTATAATTTTTTTTCGTTTACTTAATTTACCACAACTAAAATATATTTTTTTGGGCGTCAACACGAGTAGTTAGATCTACCGGCATTATATTTACAAAATATAATATTCATGAGTGCTTGCATCAGGATGAAACCAATTATATACAAAACCGTTTAGTAAAAAAAATATTTTGAATAATAGAGAATAGCGTTTTGACAGATCCTTTAGTTTATAATCATTCATTTAATCGGTTGAGAAAAATATTAATATAAAATATTAATACTGTGTTTATGTTATCTATAAGTACTTATAAAATAACAATAAAACAAAAAAATAAAATTATAAACCATAATTTCATAAACCCACATATACTTTTGGATAATTGTATTTATTATGTTTATATTGTCACGATCATCGTACCCAAGAAAACCAGCATTTTAGTACCTTCCCTGCTCCTTTAATAACTTTTAGCTAGTTACTCGTACATCTCCTTCTTATCATGACAAATTGCTATACTCATGGGCATACAGTCCAAATGTATACCATGCGAAATGCTATATCATTTTGCATGGGATACATTTGGACTATATACACAGATAGGCCAGCGGTCACACAAATCTGCCCATTATCCCTTACATGATTCGCGTGCCAATTGTATAATCTACCAATGCTTACGTATTACTAAAGTTAGACTCAGCCCGCTCGGCGGTGGGGTCCCGGTTGGTAAAGAACTGAAAGTGGGTTCGCATGGTGAGGTTCAGGTCCAAGCAGCGCTTCGTTGCTTCCATCTTGTAGTGGCAGCTGTGGAACATCGTCAGTAGAATCAAATCTGTGGAGATGACGCGGTCACATCACTTCATAACACCGTCAAGTACATCTTACCTAAGATAGGCCTAAACATCATTGCGTTTTATAATCATAATGTTGCCAAAATTTTAAATTACAAAGTGATTTTCGTAATCCATTAATATTTAAGGATTTAATGTACTCGTATATAAAGGATTTAATGTAATATTAAGGATTTAATGTACTCGATTTGCGAAAATTGATGCTACAATGTAGTGAAGTACTTTTATTAAAAGTGTTGTTAGCGATTTTACTTACTGTGACACAAAGCACATGACCGAATTCTCATTGAATTCTTTTCGAAAACTTGATATGAACATGTTGAAAGGAAAATTTTTAATCACCTAGATCCTGACATCAGAAAAATCACGTCCATAAATATTTTCAAAGATCCAGTGAAAAAGGCCTGCCTCTAGTGAAACCTTTTCCTTTGTGCCCTTGTCCTTTCATGTCTTTCCCGTCCCAAATCATGTCAATAGTTTGTATTACTTATACTTTTGTATTTTTTGAATTTTTTTTTAATGTACTTTAAATAATTTTCATTATAAAATCTCTTACAGTCTACCAACTAATTTTCAATACCAATTGGAAGAGATTGCTTATGTAGCAATAAGTTCGCCATATGTACTACATAAAAGTGTAAAAATATGTACTATATAAAAGGTGCTAAATAAATAAATAAATAGAAGAGAAGTTCAATTACTGGAATGATACATATTAAGTAGCACGCGTAGCAAGAAACACAATATTATGTTAATCTAATTTATCAATTACTATTATACGCAGGTTATTAATTTGGTGTAATAAGCCTTTATTCCCGATTCCTGAGTAAATCACACGATTATAATCAATCAAATTTTGATGTTAAAAATCTAAGGCGCGTTTGTATGGGAATCAAAATGCTCTGATGACACGTCGTGTCTTGCCATTCAGCCAGCTTCGTGTCTTGTCGGCTCTTTCCGGTTTAATTCGGCCTAATTCCCGTCTTGTATGCTATTCGGTTAACTTCACGTTTTGTTGGCTCTTTCCGACTTAACTCGGCCAACTTTACATCTTGTCGGCTCTTTCCGACTTAACGCTTACTTTTCTATTACACTACACACACTCTCCTTTACGTTTGTGTCAGTGTATCAGCATTGTTTCTTGTTTACCAACGTTTAAAACTTTACTCGTTTATATCGGCATATTGTGTTAAACTATCTTGAAACATTAAAAGTGTTTATTAATTTTAAATATGAGTTAGAGTGATAGTAAAATAAATTGGATGTTTCATATCTGCCAGGTGTTCCATGACTGCTCGATTTTTTGGCCCTTTTCCAGATATTATATTCCAATATAACCTAAGCATAGTGGTAAGGAAGTGTCATACAGTGCACCATACACCGGGTGCCACGTGACAACTCTTTATTGAGATGCGATGGATTATACTTTTAATTCAGTCTTTTAATGTTTTTGCAAACAATTCCGTTTATAAGAATGAACCGTTTATTGTGATTATAATTGAGAAAATATTGACAGTAAAAAGAATTTTTAATGAAAAGTAAATTATTTCTCCTTAATGCAGGTCCAAATTTAAAAAAAATGGATTGAGTAATATATGTCTTATATTTTCTGGAAAAATCGGGAAAAACTCTTGCTCTACTAACACCTTAATATTAATATTTTTCCTAGTTTTGCCAATGAATGTTGGAATATTACAATAGAAAAAAATAATTATGTCCAGACTAGACACCGACGAGAGCCTTAAAAAAATTAACCTCAGTCTACTAGTCTGTGTGCACGGCCAGTTATTTAATAAGTACATTATAATCTTTCCACTAATTTTATTAAATCAGCAAACAGAAACAACTCAGCTTCCATAGAATCAACTATATGAAATTAAACGCCTAAAAATTTAGAGACACGTGATAACGCTTCATGGTGTATGAAAACGTTTAAACTAAATTTTGACTACGATTTTTAATTGAAAATGTTAACGTACCATTGCTAAAATTTAATATATGCTATTTATCAGGAAATAAAGAAGATAATTGTTACGCTCCGATAAGAAGTTTGTTATATCAAGTGAAAGGATTACTGAAACTAGATAAGGCGATAAAAAATAATCAACAATAAGAATTAGATGAGTTACTAGGCTGTTGCTGTTCGCTTCAGCTAAATAATTTCAGAGATGTAGATCGCGTACAGAGAGAAAAGAAAACGTTTACAATTCTATTAATGCAAATGGAATGTAATCCGTATGTGCAGAACGTAAACAGTTGGTAGATTATTTATGATGAGCAGAAAAACCAACGAAAAGTTGTCAAAAAGAATATAAAAAAGCATACTTTGGAACGATTAAGGGTTTTTCAAGTTTCTTTATAATATTTATTAAGACATGAAAAATCTAGAAAAATCTATAAAAAAATAATCTATTAAAAGTTAACCGAATTATAAAGGTCTAAACTTAACATTTTGACAAGGATGGCAATACTGAATTGTGACGTCATTTTTAATAATGTACATTGTGTTCGATGAAAGCGAATGGGATAGGGAGATATTTCCACTTTATTCCTATCATTAAATTTAGAAGTTCATAAATCACTTCTTTTTTAATTAATTACATATTTTTTCAGTACTATCCAAATTATTTATACCGATTTGAAGCTAATCAATATCAACTTCAATGTTATTATTGTATATTTTCAAATACCTTCAAAATGTGTATATTCTGTAAAAGATTTAAGTTTATTTATTTAAATAAAACTGAGATTTATTTAAATATAGCTAAGAATGTTCTTGATCCTTCCGGTCCAGATCATTCTAGTACATTCGAGGATATTCTTGTATATTTTCACTCATTGTTATACATTTACACATAATATTTCTCGATCATTCCCGAATATTCTCGATCCTTCCGGTCTAGTTCACTCTAGTACATTCAGTGACAAGAGTTCAATGGTCGGTGGTCGATATTGGAAAATGCCCAAGATCGTAAAACCTTTTAAAAGAAAATATGTAATGAACAAGAATATACAACGATAGTAAAACCTACACCCAGAAAAAGAATAAAAACGATAGTAAAACCTCATCAAAGAAGCAGTTATAACAATATTAAATTCATTATGGTAATAATTTAGTGTTTTAAATCTAACGAGGACCATACCTGAGACCTTAGGGAGATGAGGCTGCTTGTCTATCCATTCCCTAAGCTGCTGAATGTCTTCCTTCTTGATCTCCGGATTCTTTTCGAACTCCTTTTCTAGAGTTTGCTCCTTTATCGGGGCCATAATGAATGCGATTCTAGAAGGTAGATATTAAAAACTGTAACCTTTACTTCATGTTATAATATATCACTGGGTTAGTACTAATAAACACGTCACTTCTTCCAGCAATTTTATAAAAACTAATAAAAACTTTGTATTTTAGAAACATCAGAATCTTATAGAAACTACGGAATTTTATAGAATTTTATAAAAACTTTAGAATCTTATAGAAACTTCGCAATTACCTCAAATAGAATGTACAAAGAGAAAGGCGTTCAAACCGCAGGTAATTTAACAACTCAGTTTTGTCGAGTAAAATACAAAACAAAATATAGAAATTTCATAAAGAGAACTCAGAGTGCTCCCGTTTCATGAATTTATCTTAAGGCGAAAAACGAATAAAGCAACACGCAATATATGCACAACAATGAATGAAGATGTTCTCTCCTGTAATAAAACTAAGCATTGGTTTCAAATATTTGAAGACGGAAATTGTGTTCTCCCTGAGAATTCTAATCAAATAATCTAGGAAACACTTAATTTAGAAAAATTTAAAAGCCATGTTGAAACAAATATCACGTTCAGTTCGTGTTATTACACAGAGCTACAGAGAACAACTTCATGCTCCGGGGTTGATGGAAATATATTATTTGACTTGATAGCCCGTTTATTATTTAGCAATAATGTATTACAAATTCACACGAAATGTTTTGCTATTTGTGATATATTTTAAAGAGAATTAATCGAAACATAATTTTATTATGTTTATAAACAGCAGAGGTAAAGTATTCTGTAAAATGTAAAACGTTTTATCAATCTAATAAACGATAATAATTTATGCATACACTAGAAAAATAAAAAAATACAAGTCCGGTAAAAGAAAATGATAAACATTTAAAATTCTATTTCGTCACGTAGTTAAAAAAGATAAAAACAGAACTACATCATCACCCGCATCAATTGTGGTACTTCATAAATTAGTACGAAAACTTAACCGTATTAATACCAATTGCATCACTTGTGTCAGTGAACCACAACACGATTATGCAAAATAAATAACACGAGATTTTAATAGGCGAGTTATTTAATGTTCTGATTCATTCTCTTTCATATATTTAAATTTACTGTTAATATTTTACGACGCTTATTAATTTTACAAATATTTAAGATCTAAAATATATACTTTAATATTGTAACATTATGTACACTTACGTTTAACTTCTTCAAATTTATTAAAATTATTCTCAGTGTTCAATTACGCGACTGAAGGTTGGGAATACTGTGGATTTGTACCAATTTTACATCCGTGTAATGTATATCGTGTTAATCGACAATAGGTACTAAGTAACAAGCAAGAAAATTATCAAACTATAGATTAAAAAAATATTACGACAAGTAGATAATGTATCGTAATAGATAATAACAAATAGAATGAAAGTAATGATGATAAACAATATCGCAAAGTACAAATAGCGGACGTTGCATAATTGTGCTCGTGATTCAAAAACTGTTTTCTTTTTTGGAATAGTATGAAATCTTACTTAGTCAATATATGAAAAACAGTTAAAACAATACTATAAAAATCAGCATTGATATGTACAATACTTCGGATTTAATCAGGTCAGGTCGGATAAAGGGCAGATAAAGGTCTAGGATACTTCAGGTATAATTCTGGTATCGGTCAGGTAAAGGTCAAGGATGTAGATCAGGCATAGATCAAGGGCAGGCATAAGTCAGATATAAGTCAGTTATAGGTCAGATACAAGACAGGCATAGGTCAAGTATACGTCAAGTATAATTCAGCTATAAGTCAGTATAAATAAGGTGTAGGTCATATATGGATATGTATAAGCCAGGCATAGGTCAGGTATACATCAGGTGTAATTCAGGTATAGACTAGATACATGTATTTATAAGTCAGACATAAATCAGGTGAAAGTCAGGTATAAGTCAGGTATAGGTCAGGTATAAGTCAAGTATAGGTAAGATATAGGTATCTATAGGTTAGATATACGTCAAATATAAGCCAGATATAGATCTTATATCATAGGACCTATATCTGACCTATACCTATACGTCATATTTTGGTCAGCTATAGATTAGTTGTAGACCAGGAATAGGTCAGGTATTAGCCAGGTATATGTTAGGTATAGGTCAAATATAGGCCACGTATAGGCCAGGTATATGTCACGTAAATGTTACGTCACTTTACATAACGTCACATGAGATCAGGTTAGGATAGGTTAGATTTGATTAGGTTAAGTTAGGTTCGTTCGGGGAGGATTGGATTGGGTTGGATTAGGGTGGGCTTGGCTAGACTATGTTAGTTTGATTTGGATTAGATTAAGTAGGTTTGGATTGGGTTATATTGAATTGGGTTGGGTTTGGTTAGGTCGTATTAGGTTAGGTTATACGATGTTACGTTAGGTTAGGTTAAGTGAGGTTAGATTAGGTTATGTTAGATTAGGTTAGGTCAAGCTCAGGTTAAGTCAGGTCACATCATGTCGCCTCGCGTCGGCTCTCGAGTCCTCGCCTCGTGTCGGTCAGGTGTAGGTAAAGTATATGTTCTTTCTCCCCGCACGTGTAAAGTAGAGCGAACTTAGACATTATGCCCCATTTATGAAATATTAGCCTTCAAAATAACACTATATTTTCCTTCCCTAAATTATAGTAATGATAAAATCTAAAAATATTGTACATATTAGCATTCGATTAGAAATATCAAACAGAATTATTTCAGTTAACTTGCGTTAACAATTTCAGGAAATTTAGACCACTACAGAACCTTACATCGAGCGTGCTCCAACACGCACTTGGACTTTTTTTTATAAAGTTTCGGAACCAAGTATGTAAAACCCTATTGTTTCTGTTATCTTTTTGGCCTTTTTATTAGTCTGACAGAAAAAAACCTATTTTTTAACTCAAAAATGTTATATATATATATATATATATATATATATATACATATATATATATATATGTATATGTATTTATGTATATATATATATATATATATATATATATATATATATATATATATATATTATTTATTTCATTATTTTACTTTTATTATTTACCGTATCATCAACATTCCAGCGCGTCGATCATTGAAATAAATGTTACATATTTTTTTCTAAAACTCCAAATGTTTTCCTTAGAACTTGGCTCAAAACGAAGTGTAATATGTTATAAATGGGATTAAAACAATATATAATACAAGTGAAATTTTATGTAATCCATCTTCATTTTGAAAAGCCATGCTATAATGAGGGCTAGTTGATAATACTTCGAAATAAAACATAATTTTAAATTTACCTTTAACGATAAAAATATAAAATTTTAACTTAATTTGCAATTTCATGATCCCAATGGATAAAATTAATATAGGAAGAAATTTCAACAATATGAAGAGTGGGTAAAGAAATACAATAATTAGGATCCAGCTTATTACAATTTTAAAGCAAAGTTTACACTTTAAAGTCTCGGTATTAGAAATATCGATATTTTATCTTTCCTAAATAGTGCTTTCTTCATTCTGACTAAAATTATCCAATGAAAAGCTTTTATTAAATCATTCCAATAATAACTATCCAATATTGTTAATATCCGCCACAGTTATATCATACGATACTCAACTTGTTACAGACACAACGTTCTTAAATAAAATGCTAAACCAGATGAATATATATATATATATATATATATATATATATATATATATATATATATATATATATATATTTATATATATATATATTTATATATATATATATATATATATATATATATATATATATATATATATATATATTATAATTTATTTCACAGACGCACCAGTTGAACCATTTACGAACGATTATACGCTGTCAACTACTTGTGTCCGTGAACTTGGATTAGTTTTAAGAATATTATAAATAAAACATTAGTTTAAAATTGAGCCTAATTCGTCAATAAACGAAAAAGAAAATCATTTAATAAACTGTAAATGACAATATTTGGTTTAAAATCACCGACAAATAATTTAATTATTGCCTTTGAAATTTACGATAAATTTTTTTGGAAAATTTCGGAAAAGCATCTGAAATTAAGGATGAAAAATACGTAATATATTGAACAACTTACTAATATCAATATTCGTATTAATCAAAACATTTAGGGTCGATTTAGTACCTGTTACATATTTTAGAATGCATTCACTTTATCGCGCAGCGCCCTGCAAAGAAAAAATATGAAATATAACTCAAAATTCAGAAAAAACATTTCCTGATTCAAAAAAATCTAGCATAATTTATAAGAACTGGATTGCTTAATTTTTCCTTTTTCGTAACAGATAGGTGAAAGGACTAACAGCTTATATGGCTATAATATAACATTTATCTAGAAAGAAGAACCGACTTAGCGTTAGTCATTTAACACTCCAAACAAAATTTTCATCACTATTTTTTCTTTGAAATGGAAAAACGCATTTATAAAAATAACTCCGGTCGCGATTATTGTAAAAAAAGCTATTTTAACAAAGAAAAATGTTCTTATTGTGGAAACACGGTTTTAGTCGTCAACATTGAATTATATGAGTATAGCCTCACTTTTGCTTATTTCAATTTTTATATTCTTTGTATTTGTTTTTTGTTTTTGTTTTTAAATATTAATTCCTGTTTGTGTATTAAATATTTAGTTTCAGTTTATGAAAATAATACAAATATGTATTAAGTAAATTTTCATTCTTCGTAACTAACAAGTTCCTGCGTTCACACAATTATCGCCTTTTTGCTATACTCCCTCTAGAACCGAATTATATCAAAACTCCAGTTTCCACGAATCCAGCTTATTCACGAAAAATCGTTCTTTTCTTACTATAATTGACCTTTGGATGCTAAAGTAATACTATAATAATTTTGGTTAAAGTACTTAAGGAAATGGAATAAATTCATGAATTATGAGATGTGAAACAAAAAAAAACAATAAAATTACATAAAAAAAATTCGAAAAACGGAATAAAATTCTGATTTTAATGTATTTTTAGTATATATATTTAGGATAAATATAGTTCTCTACTCTAAGCGTAGCCTCATGCTGCATGTGTGGTACATTGGGGAGAGGGCCAGGGTGGTATCCCACTCCATGGCCCCGTTAGCCTGGGCTATCTTGCTATTGGACGTCTCGACCCTCAAACTAATAACGATGTGGTCCCCATGGTGCGCTAGGATCCAGCATATTAGAAGAGTCGTACTGAGATCGCAACGAGCACCGCTTGTAGCTATGACAGAAGCTTATAGAATTTGCTCAGCAGATGAATTTTTGGTTTCAGCCGGTTTCAGTTTCCGGATTCTTGCCAATCTCACGATACGCGCGTTGAACTTCGATTGGGGCGAGGATGGAAACATGATCTCACTGGCGAATCAAATTATTCTCGCTTAATTCTAAACACGAAACCACAAGATTATTCTTCCCCAGTATTTCTAAGAAGGTCAAGAATACTTGTCTCAAATTGGATTATTACAGGTTGCAAATTTTCACGGAACTTTCTGCACAAGCTCACTTAGATTTACATTTAAGAGACAACCTACTCTACCTGTGGAGCATATTTAAATTGCCATTAGTATACGTTCTTCAAAATTATAGAGGTTTTACATGACTTGTTATGAAGGGATAGACTCTAATCTTGTTGAGTAAAAGCGTTTGATGGTAGAAACGAGAAACTATTGGGGGGGGGGTGGCACCAAATATCTCCTCTTTTTTGAGGCGGGGGGTTGTTTTTACAGGTTCCAAGAAAGGCTCTGAGACGACTCGAACTTAAGAATAGTCTCCAAGTTTCTGTTAATCATGTCACTCGATCTAGTCCTCCGTCTACCTCTTAGCCTTATAGCCATGGCCATATTTACAAACACTCCCCTTGGCACTCTCCCCTGGTCCATCCTTATTATATAACCTGCACATACTAATTTTATAGGACTTTTATGTATGGACACCTTCACAGCCTTACATACTTAATACCAATTAAAGCCTTTAGCTAATTCCGTTTGCATATTAGAGTCCTCTGAAACAGGAACAGATTGACGGTGTCGTCAAAATAGGATCATTCAAACCCTTCGCAAATTCTAAAAAGTGCTAGAGTGTAGCTACCTCCACTTCAATTCGATGTGCGGCAGACAAAAGCAATTCCGAGTCCAATATAAAGCCGACAGCCTATTGATGTGGGCTAAAGAAGTCATTTTTTTTCCTTTATGAGCTGCCATCCCTATTGCAACCCATCGCATAAAAATAATTTTTACTTCAAAAGTCACTGACGGATTGAGTACCTCCTACTTTTCTGAAGTTGGTAATAAGTAACGCTCGCAATAGTCTAACACTTTACAATAAGTAAGTGCTCGAAAGAGTTCACAAAAACCCGAAATTGTTAAGCAAAAGAAGAACTCGCAATACGAGGGACATTTCACGATACATAGTGTTTGTATGGAATTATTTGCAAATACTATAGACAAACACTAAGAAAACATATTACCCGGTATGTTTTTTACATGCGTGGGAATATCGTGAATTTCTCCAAGTTGCTTCGGTTTTATTATTAGTAAATTTTTATATATTTATCTTTTTTAGATAATGGATATGGGAAATATTAGAGCCGAATTACAGTTTCCTACGTGATTGCGTTTTTGGGACAGACCTGATAACAAAGTGGATCGAAAAATGGCAAATTTCACCTTCAACCAAATGGTTATTTTTCATTAAAATACATAAGAACAGTACTGTGCTTTACTTAAAGAGATTTTTAGTGATTAAATATATAAAGAACCTATATTCCGGGATATAAAAGATAAATTTTTAAATAATTTATTAAAATGTTATATAAAAATTTTATTATCAACTTCTTTAACATAACAGGATATACATATATGCACATTCGTGCGTTTCTTTAGAAATAACATCCAGGGTCAGCAACCATTATCAGTCTATGTCAAATTTCGTGAAGTTACCTTCGAGACCAAACAGAGAGTCCAGGTTCTTGGGCTTCCCAGGTCGAAGTGTTTTAACTTTGTTTAACTATTGACTCGGTTCCTTTCCTCATCTGTAATCATCTGGCAGTTTTCGTGAAGTCGGGTACGTAGGTTTTCTGTTGAAAAATATGGCCATAATATGGATAAATGTATATTTTGTTTTTTTTTAATAATTACGTACGTAAAAAGAGTAAAATAAGGTAGAATTGTTTAAACCATACGATGGTTTGGTACGAATTTGATCCAAACTCCATATTAAATTGTGTATTAAATTGATTAATAAATATGAAAGTTTATGTGAGCTTCATTTAAGTAAATTTCACCTTAATTATTACAGTTCATAACATGCTATAGCGTGTAAGAGTATATTTTTTCATAACTCCCTTCCAAACTCCATCACATTCTATAGATAAAAGACCTTTGTAGTCCCTTAGGACAAAACAACATTCTATGAAAAATCATTCATGGTATAGACCACGTAGTGACGAAATCAACTAAACATACTTCCACGTACACAAATTACTTCCTTAGTGTCTGTTTCCAAATTTCGTATGAAATCCCATTACTTAAATTAATCCACGAATCGAAATTCCTTTATACTTCATGTTAATTATATACTGGTGTCACCATTATCATTAAAGTTTACGGATTCGTTAACATTTCTCGTTTCACGCATTACGATTGGCTGTAAAAGATTGATTGTACACCAATAAGTTTACTTTATTTTTATGTGGCTTCATAAATTTCAGTAAAATTAAAAAAAATGAAATAAAGGAAATAATGACATACTGAATTCAAAACCTCTAGCCTTGTTTAAAATTTATTTTTCAATTTATACATAATACAATTATCACACAACTTACTTATATATTATTAATACTTATAAATAACACAATTATCACGCAACTTGCATTTGACACATTTTTTAACGCATTTCTCATAAAATCCTATTCAAAGAGGGTTTTTATGGGGATTTCAATAATTTAAAAAACAGTATGCATAAACTCTTCAAGATAAATATTTAGTAAAAAAATCTGCTTAACATTGTAATATTTATACTGGAAACAGAAAATCGTCACGTTTGTCCTGGAGTGAGTGTGACGTCGTCGTTTTTTTACCAGGAGAAGATACGGAAGTGCTTTTGTATTATGATTACGCGTGACGAACAAACGCATAAGCAGCAAGATTGTCCAAGGCATTTGAAGCATGGAAAGGTAGACCTCATCCCGAGCAGTTCTTTAACCACCGTATAATCTTAAGATTTGATAATGAAAAAGACCAATCGACAAGTGTTAAAGTAGTAGAATGCCGAACTTGAATCCCAAAATTTGAGATAGACCGTATACTCGAGGGAGGATATCACTCATTCCACTTCACTAAATTTCAATAATTGTAACCTGAATATTATAACAAGAGTACGATTTAGTCAGAAAATATTGAGAAACCAAAAGAAAAATGTAATCTTTTTCAATTTAAATTATAGATCCAATTTGCAAAAACAATATCGTGTCAATCTGTGGTTTGATCTGCTAAGCAAGCAGCTAATTAATCCCTTCCAAATCTCGGATCGCTTGAACAAAGACTCTTAAATAACAGACAATTTAACTGAGTTCCTAGAGTATGTATATTTATAGACGTGTATAGGTAGAATATTCCAGAATAATGAAATCTGTAACTATACCTTAAACGTTAGAATTGATTTGTGAGTTAATGAAAGAGTCCCCTGAAAATGGATAGATTTTACTGACTTGTCCTCGGTCTCCTGCTCTGGTCTTCCAAATCAAGTCTAATTGATTTTTCCATATAGGAATACTACAAGGAGTTGATGTACAAAAAGATCAACAAAGTCGTAGTTTGGAAAAATTAACATGAAACCTGAGGAAAATCGAAGAAACGACTAAAAATAATACAAAGGCATTAAGACGTGTAAAGGAGTATTTTTCTTGATGATGCCATATTTGTATTGAACTAGATGGTCGTAATTTTGAAAAATATTCATCTAGTTTTAATAAATTTCTTCAATTACATACAAACATTTTTAGCTTACCACATTTTGGATTCAATTTTAGGATAAAATCGAAGAAGTAGCAAGATAAAATTTTTCATTCACAAGCTAATAAAATAGGAAGGCGGTTGAAGTCGATTTTGAAAAAAGTTATGTAAACTTTTTTAAGGATTTTGAGAGAGACAGGTAAAATTGGTTAACAAGAATTTGTACAAGTCAAATTTTATTTTTCTAACTCTATTTTTAATCATTGTTGAAGTCATTTGTAACATAATAATTGAGGTTAATTTAATTGAATACAGAAAATGTTCACTACTTATTTTATTAAAGACTCTCCTACTATAAATGTTCATTACATATTCAAAACAAACATATCCTTAGTCTTTTCCCTGGTTTTCTTCGTTTTCTAAATTTAATGAACAACTTCTAGTAAGAGAGTTAAAAACAATAAGTAGTGAAACATTTTCTGTCTTCAAGAAGTATTGATAATTATATAGCATCTGATAAGGTCTATAAGATGAATTCAAGACACAATGCATAAACACAGTACGCGCAACACAACATTTGGGAAGTTTAAAATTCACGGACAGTTCAAATCATGTCAACCCAATTAACCTTTCAACTCAAGTTAATCCTTTCAAAATGATCATCATGCTTACACCGCATACTTTCCACTCTCAGCTCCAGGGCTTTCATTTATTAGTCCATCCAATTGAAGTTAATAACATTCGTCCGACAAATGTATTTCAGGAACTATTTATAATGCAATATAATGAAAAAATCTAAGAAGAAAGGAATTGCCACATGTGAGAATATACATTAAAAATTAAATATATCATAATCTTGTGCTTTTAATATTTCATTTTTCTGTTAATTTCTTGGCGCCATGACAAGATGTATCTAAGTAAATGTTCTTATCCCATACAGGCCAGTTAATTAACTAAAAAAAATCAAGTTTCATAATTAAAAAAATCAAGTTTCTATCATAATTATTCATTTCACAAACATTTTGGTTTCCAAATCTTCGTTTCTATGAGATTTTCAAACAAACCCAAAAAAATGTATAATTCAGAAATTATAAAAATCGCTGAACATACATGGGGTTTTTCGGACCGACCTTGAAATTTTTTACGTTTAGCACTATTTCTTCGGACATTCTGTATATCTCATATAGCTCAAAATTATATCTTATCGTCAATATTATATTTTCTTTTATGTTTCCAAGGACACTACGCAAAATTATTTCTGTCATAAAGTGCTAATCACAACTAGTCACGTTAGTATTTGTTTCAGAGCGACAGGTCAAAATTGGTCTAACAAGAACTTTGTACAAGTCAAATTTTATTTTTCTAACTCTATTTTTAACTCCTTGTGTGACGTCATTTGTACACATAATAATTGAGGTTAAGTTTAAGCTTGATAAAATGAAATTGATAAATTTTAATAAAAGATCACCTCCTATAACTTTCTTTACATATTCAAAACATATCCTTAGTCTTTTCCCTGGTTTTCTTCGTTTTCTAAATTTAATGAACAACTTCTAGTAAGAGAGTTAAAAACAATAAGTAGTGAAACATTTTCTGTCTTCAAGAAGTATTGATAATTATATAGCATCTGATAAGGTCTATAAGATGAATTCAAGACACAATGCATAAACACAGTACGCGCAACACAACATTTGGGAAGTTTAAAATTCACGGACAGTTCAAATCATGTCAACCCAATTAACCTTTCAACTCAAGTTAATCCTTTCAAAATGATCATCATGCTTACACCGCATACTTTCCACTCTCAGCTCCAGGGCTTTCATTTATTAGTCCATCCAATTGAAGTTAATAACATTCGTCCGACAAATGTATTTCAGGAACTATTTATAATGCAATATAATGAAAAAATCTAAGAAGAAAGGAATTGCCACATGTGAGAATATATCCTCCAAAAGAAATCTACCCGCGAAAAAAAGAAGGATAAAGGAAAACCAGTCTGTATTTTGTTTATCGAAGAATAACTCCTTGATATATAAATCTTATGAAACATACACATAACAACTTTGGGTGATTTCGAAATTTACCCTCAAAATTTAATTTAATTTTTTGCTTCTAATTATTTTAGTATTTTTTGAGTTTGACGAATGTTTACTTTATTGTATAACTTTACCTAAATCCTAATTTGCCAGAAGTAAATAAATATTGGTCACTATTAGCTATTTTATGAAACATAAAAGAAACAGATGCAAATTACATTAAAATTCAAATTAAAAAACTATAAAATTTACATTTTAATTCGAGGAAATCAGTAAGACCAAACTATATTTTAATTGTCATAAACAATTCCTAATTTATGATCAATTAAATTAGATAATTCATTGAGACATTAGTTGATATTTGGAGCTCTTCGTAAAAACAGTACTGAAAAGTAACGTAATTAAAGTGGAATAAAACATCATTAATAACCATAGAGCAACGACGTTCCCTCTAATGGAGAAGCCAGAAACTTTCACGATGCGATGGATTAGTTGCCAAAGTGACTTTATCACTTCTCCATTAGAAATACAAATAATTCCGATTCAAATAATTTTTGCATCAGTTTTTCTTTTATCGAGATCAAAACAGACGATTATCTTTGCTGCTCCCCACCAACTTCCCTTTGAGCTGCCGTCTTAATGCCCATATAAATTGTTAGCAATGGCGGTTCTAGTAAGCCCACCGTGCGCCGGTAAAGCAATCGTAACTCTATGTTAATCAGTAAAGATTTCAATACACGTATTTTCTTTAAGTAAGTTTACAAAGCTCAAACACAGTCTATAGGTTTTTAAACATTTTCTTAATACGTTCTTCAGTCATTAAACGTACCTTTTATAGTTTTTAAATCATCGTGTTCTCCTCCGCATTCTTTGAAGTCTACAATATTCGTGTTTTCTTTAATTTCATTTGTATAATTTCACAAATTTTATATAAAGCCTACAAGCTTTTAAACAAATTTTCATATGATATTAAGTCTTCAAACATACTTTGAATTGTTTTGAAGTCAAGTTCTTTTGGAAAACACTTCCTTGGAATGAATTTCTCGACAGAATCCCCTGGCTGTGGATGAAAATGATGTATCGCCATGAACTCCTCCTTCATTAAGGGCTTGAGGAGCAGTATTAATTTGTCCATAAATGGCGGTGTGTTTAGAAAGTGGAATGACTTGAGGCGGGCGGGTAGACCTTCCTACTTTTCGAGATTACAATACCTAACGTTAGTGTTCTTCATTCATAACATAAGGACAGTAACATTTGTAATATATACAACATTTTAAATGCAATTTGCATATGTTCTGCTTTTATTATAGATATTTTAAATGATATATTGGCTGTATTATATTTTTAAAAATAAATATAATATTTATTATATTAAATATTTCAAAATCTTACATCTATTCAAATAGCACTTTACTTAAATAAGAGGTTGGAGCCTTTTTCTCACAGAAATATCTTATATTGCGGTAACTGTTTAATGAACTTGTTCACGCCGACTTAATCAAGTCTGTAAGATGTTTATGTAAAACATAAATTTCCTTCTATTTTCCATTAATAATATAAGTATCACCTGCAAGAAATACATAGTTTGTCGTATCCTCATAAGATCTAACCTGGCCAAGTGACCAAGGGCGACTCCGTACAAGTCTATGCAAAGAACGAAACCAAGTCAAGTATTGCAACAAATCCTTGTATTGCAACAAATCCGTAGTGTGCATGAAATTCTTCACAAAATCTATGCAACTGAAGTTCTTGGGTTCGTAGTCAGCGAGGCGGCAGTAAACGGCACAGTAACCCTTTGGAGAGGGGCTTGGTAAAGCTGCGTATACTCTGTAGCGAAAAGCAAAATATAAGTTAGTTTTCGGCGTGTAAAAAAATAAAAAACGCATCTTCATCATATACATTTGATGACGATGTATAAAAAAAATATCTACTTTAAATAAATTAAAAGAAAATGGAACTACATAACTTCCATCTTAGAAAGGTTTCCGGATGCATACTTAAAAGTTTTTTATTAAAAACATTGGGGTAAATCTTTGAATAGCAAAGAATTTGAATTTAGCAGTGCTGCGTAAGCGGTAAGTGGCTTGAAAGCTTACTAAACTCGCCACTTTAGGGGATTCACCATAAATTACATTGCCAGGCACAGCGTAGAATAAAATTTCCGATGTTGCTGTCAATAATAGTATGTCGCCATCAATAATAGATGTTGCCATCAATAATAGATGTTGCCATCAATAATAGATGTTGCCATCAATAATAGATGTTGCCATCAATAATAGATGTTGCCATCAATAATAGATGTTGCCATCAATATAAATATTAATATTATTAAATAGGGAATTATTCAGTCAGATGACAATTTATTTACAGTTTATGAAGGTGCGACTAGTATGACTAGCGGACAGCACGAAAATTGGAAACGGTGTTTTAAAATTCTAAAGTACAAAAAAGCAATTGCCACATGTGAGAAGATATCCGAACAAGAAGTTGTTTTCCAAGAATATATCATATATATATATATATACACACATTTCAAACTCTCGTATCATATAACATACTGCAAACTTTTTAGTAATTACAATGAACCTTTTTGCTTTCCCCTCGCTTTAATTTAATTAGCATTTTTTTCGAAATAAAGCCAATAACAAATAGAATGAAATAATATAACGTGCCTTTAATATTTTTTTTTGTTTTTCAATGTTGGTGGATCTACTGAAAAATTTTCTCGAATTAATAAAGTTACATAAGTATAAAAATATATTTGTTACATTTTTAATTCTAAACATTCTGTTATATTTTTAATTCAAAACATTCGCGTAAGTATTAATCTTTGAATGACAAATTGCGGACTTATTTCAGTAATAATGAATATCTCTTTATTTTTTAATCAAACTATATGTTATTATGTCTCATATCCTATGTTTAAACCACAAATATTAAAAAGTAAAGTATTAAATATTAAAATAGTCATGAGTAATAAAATCAAGGTATGTATTTTGAAGAAACTTACGATGTTTTACGCCTGTAAAAGAATGACCAGGCAATATGTTGTTACAGTGAAAATGATATTAATATTTGCTAATATTTTAATATAATCACTTTGTTCTCTGTAAGGTTTAAACTGTTATATGGTCGTAAGTGTATAGGGAACCCTCGTAGTTGTCTCTTCGTGCGTGGTAAATGTATTTTAAATAAATTTACCAGGCACGAAGTTGTTATAAACAATTGCGCTAGTGATTTTTTTTGCCATTTTGTATCTTAATTTATCTACTATTACTTATATTTATAAATTTTTTATATAATAACACATTTATGCAAAATTATTGGTGAATAAACAATTTTTTTTCAATTAAGAAAGCAACGTAAATAAGAAATAATTTATGTTATTACAGTTTGGATTTGATTGTACTCGTAATCAAATTCAAATTGTAATGACCGACTGAAACTAAAACCGAAAAAAATATTAATATATAAATTATGTATTGGAACGGCAAGAACAAAGGAAAAAGAAAAGACAGAAAAAAGGGAAAAATATAAGGGGATAATCAAAGTAAAACGGGCGAATTTTTTTGTTTCAAATGTTTAAAAGATTGATCATATTAAATGATCACGGCTAATATCCTATTTCTTCTTTTTAGATTTTTTTTAGAATAATTCTGGGAATTTCATTTTCTTTCGCGCTTATATTATGTGTCTCAGATTTACATTATTATGGTGTCAAGTAACTAATCTACCGATGCTTACATCTTGTTAAAAGTAACCTCAGCTCGCTCAGAAGCGGGATCTCGGTTGACAAAGAAATCAAAGTAGGTTCATATGGTGAAGTTCAGATTCAAGCAGCGCTTCGTTGCTTCCATACTGTACTGGCTGCTGTGGAACATCGTCAGCACAATCAAATCTATGGAGATGACACGATCACATCAATTTATAACATCGACGAGTTGCATTACGCTCGTAGTCCACCTTACCTAAGACAGGTTAAACCATTCACATATATAACAGCAATTAATATGCAAGTTATAACATTCATAATACAGTAATCATTCATATATAAGATTTGATATGTTGCCAAAATAAATACTAATACGTATTGAAGTACTTTTAATGAAATTATTGTTAAAGATTCTACTTACTGTGCCATAAAGCGGATAACAGAATTTTCAACATTATAAGTGTAATAAATAAGAGACCGCCTTGATATGAAGACGTGGCAATAAACGATAATTGCTGATTAACTGCTATAATTATTATGATATAATTGCTAAATTTTATTAGACAGTTTTCGCAGCAAGGGACACAATATATTGATAAAATTTCTTGTTATTACATTGCAGAGTGTTGTTATTTGGTATAATAAAACGACTTCCATGGATGCATGAGTACAAAATAAGACGTTTATCAATCAATAAAAGTTTCTCTTATCTCATTCCGTTTTTGAAATACAATATTTCAACATTAACGCAAGGGATTGATATCATGCATTACACGGCACACCGGATACTGGATTCAATATCAATGATTGTATTTCCAATTCGGTATTTTTTTATGTTTATTTTAGAGTGATTTCCGTTTATACTAACAAAACAATCAAATGTAATTATAAGAAAGAAGAAAAATCGACAAAATATTCTATATATACATCAATATTTTTTCCTGGTGAAAATTAATGTTGGTATATCAAACAAAATTAATAGGTTTTGTCTAATGACAGATGACAGATTAAAAGAAAAAAAAATCCACAATGGCCTAATCTTGCGTACGAGCAACTTAATAAATGATCATAATAATATTACTGATATTCGTAAATTAGCAAATAGAAACATTTCAGCTTACACAACATAAAAACGAAAAACTACATGAAATGAAACTTTGGAGTTGGAGACGTGTGGTAACGCATCACGGCGTATGAATACGTTTATACTTGCAGTTTGTACTTGCTGCGTTATCTTACCACTGCTAAAAATAAAACCGAAAGTACTATTTATCAAGAACTATACTAGATACTTTTCACGCCCTGATAAGGAATTTGTTATAGAAAGGATTATCGATCTATGATAAAGCTACAAAAAGTATTTAACAATTAGAAGTTGGTTACTGGATGAATCTATCCCAATAAGGTATCCCAATACAAAACTGTAGGCTATCGCTATTTATTCCACTTTGATAATTAAATATATATATATATATATATATATATATATATATATATATACATATATATATATATATATACATATATTTATATGTATATTTATATATATATATATATATATACATATATATATATATATATATATATATATATATATATATGTGTGTGTGTGTGTGTGTGTACATATGTATCAACGTGTCGAAAAATATAAAAAAATTCGCCTATTTTAATTTGATTATCCCCTTATTTCTCTCTTTTTTATGTCTTTTCTTCTTCCTTTGTTCTTGTCATTTCAATACATAATTTAAATATTAATATTTTTTTCAGTTTTGTTTTCAATCAGTCCTCACAATTTGGATTTGATTACGAGTACAATCAAATCGAAACTGTAATTACATCAATTATGTTTTATTTACATCGCTTTGTTAATTGAAACATTTTTTTTGCATAAATGTGTTATTATATTAAAGAAATTATAACTTATAGTTAAATTAAGATGATATAAAATGGCAAAAAAAATCATTAGCACAATTGTCATAATTATTTAAAATAAATTTACCAGGCACGAACAGACAACTACGAGGGTTCTCTGTACACTTACGACCATATAACAGTTTAAACATTACAGAGAACAAAGTTATTATATTAAAATATTACCAAATATTAATGTTTTCACTATAACAATTTATTGCCTGGCAAGACTTTTACAGGCGTAAAACATCGTAAGTTTCTAAAAAATACCTCGATTTTATTACTCACGACTATTTTAATATTTAATACTTTACTTTTTAATATTTGTGGTTTAAAAATAGGATATGAGACTTAATAACATACAGTTCGTTTAAAAAATAAAGCGAGGTTCATTATTATTGAAATAAGTCCGCAGTTTGCCTTTCAAAGATCAATATTTACGCGAATGTTTTGAAGGTAAATTAAAAATGTAACAGATATATTTGTATATTTATGTAACTTTACTTATTCAAGAAAACTTTTCAGTAGATGTACCAAGATTGAAAAAAAGAATATTAAAGGCTATTTATTTCATTCTATTTATTATTGACTTTATTTAAAAAAAATTGCTAATTAAATTAAAGCTTAGGATAAGCAAAAAGCTTCATTATAATTACGAAAAAGTTTATAGTTTGTTTTATGATACGAAGTTTTGAAATGTTTATATTTTATTATTTATGTCCATAAATTCGAAAAACGCTAAAATTATCACTTATTATTAACGGCAATAAATATTCTTGGAAAACAACTTCTTGTTCGAATATATTCTCACATGTGGCAATTATTTTTTTGTCAAAATCATCCCAATACAAAACTGTAAGCTATCGCTATTTATTCCACTTAGATAATTATATATATATATATATATATATATATATATATATATATATATATATATATATATATATAGCGAACAAGAAAAAAGATTGCAATTCATTTGCAAGTGGAACTTCGTTCGTTTGTGCGGGGAGTAAACAAAGATTAATTACAATCAGAAGTAGTTAATCTAAATAATGAACCATGCAAGAGTTTTTGAACATAATTTAAAAAGAAAGCATACCGCACGGTTATTTTTCGAAAACTTTTACAATATTTAAAACTGTAATAAAATAACTAATGTATTTTTTTGCAAATTGAGTGCAAGAATGGAATTTCATTTTTTTAATGAGCATGTCTTCTAACATAATCAATCTGTAATATAAAACGCGCCCCTAGATTACAAAACCTTTTTTCTTATGGAGATGAAATTGAGGGCACTGGCGACATCAGTGTACATGACTGACACCGTGTCATCATCAGGGACATCATGACATCACCGGAAACCTCACTGAAAACCGTAGCTGGATCTGCGGCATCACAAGAGCCCAATTCGCGGTCGATACTCAATGTATTAAAAGGCAAGGTCTTTAAATTAAAAATCTTCGTTAAGGATTATAATATTTCAGAGTGTTCGTTATGACCACCTAGGCATCAATCTATTTGTCGTTTCTGTTATATGGCTATTTGTTTATTTCATAAATCATTACTTCAAGGCACAAGCTGACGAGGAGTGAATTTTTTAGATAAGTCTTAAAAATTGACCGAGTTATAAACATACTTATACTACTTCCTAAGAACAGGCCCACAGCGATCGAAAAATGTCCCACTAAAAACGGTGCTAAATGGCGAAATTAGCACCGTTTTACTTCAGTTGACATTTCAATTCTCATGGGTATGTTTATCCCGAAAACAGTAAAAAAATGCCGAATTGTGTAGGAAAAATATATTTTAATTACAGTTCGAGAATTTTAAAAAAGGTTGACGTATGTTACCTTCGGTTAATAATCGTTTCTCATACATATTTTTTGTTATTTATTAAAAAAAATCTTGTATTTTCAGTAACTATATGAATTCCGACGTTGTGACCTTGTAAGGACGTGTTTTCACACATTTTTTTAAATATTAATTTTTCTTTGCTTCAATTTTTGAAAATTTACCGATGAGTATGATCCCGAAAAAACAGGAAACCTTAGAAGCAAAATTAATTAGTATTTGTCCATCTGTCTGTCACTTCAATAGCTCAAAAACTTCTAAACCGATAAACTTAAAACTGTAAATGTAAGTATAAAATATTCATAGGTTTGAGTCATTTAGTGATTAAATATGGCCAACGTATATACTTTTTGACAAAGCCTACACATGAAAGACACACATGCTTACACACACGTTGTGTTCTTAATTATTGAGAGCAATGTCTACGAAGATATAAATTATTGAAATCATTTTCCAATTCGTTAAGTATAAGTAGTGCAAAAAGGATTTCACAGACTAAAGATGACTAATTTTTTATAATAAATGTTAAATCATTCCTGACCTATCTATGTAGTATAGTGCCATTGTATCTACCTATTATAAATTGCCTTTTGTTATATAAAAATATTTTTTTTCATTATTTTACATAAATTTCAAGCTATTTAAACATTGTCCTCTCAATATACATGCGTACAAATTGAATACCATTTTTTTTTAATTTGGTTAAAAAATAATAAAATAAGATAACGCCACGACAACATTGCATCTACGGTCACACATAGTGGGCAATGTGCCTGACGAAGTAGTTTCGTTTAATTGCGATAGATGGCGCACATGAATTGATATCATTTTCGAATTGGTTTGTGTTCCTTTGACCGTATATTGATATTTGGATCAATGGTTATAACGGTTTAAACTTCATATTTTGGCAATGATAGCAGTACTGATTTGCTACACCATTTTTAATAATACTCATAGTATTGTACGAGATGAGACAAAAAGACATCTCCTTTCCCTCCCTGTCATTAAATTTAGAAGTTCATAACTCGCTTATTTTTATATAAATTTTCATATTTTTTTTCTACTGGTGTTAATTAAACTTTTTTTAACATTTAACTGAAAATAGCCTATTTAAGAGGAACCTATTAGGTATAACCGACTTAAAAATTGGAATAAATCGGTATTATCATGGAGCTTCCATGTGTATAAACTTCTTTCCTGTGTTCATTTTAACAAAATTAATTCTATAATTTGTTTTTATACTTCGTAAAGTATTTCAGTATTTTCCGTATTATCCAACTGATTTGTAGTGATTTGAAGCTATTACTATCAACTTCAGTATATTTATTTTAGATTTGCAAAAATCTTCAAAATGTGTATATGTAAAATGTGTAACAGGTCTAAAATTATTTAAATATAATAAATGAACAACAAATTTTCATAACCATTTTTTAAAATTCATCACTTCATAAATAACAAATCTTTTAAAAAAAATATTTTAAAGCCTTAAATTGATTATTGTAATATTTTACCATTTTAAAACTGATGAGCGCCTTACACTGTTATAACTATTATATCATAATCGATAATATCAAAGAGAAAGAATGCACTAATGATAAACAATATCAAAAGTACAAGCAGTGGTTCATTCCGTTTAATGGCAGTAAAAAATATTTTTTCAGGGTGTACTCGTGATTCCAAATATTTTTTTTTTTTTTTCAAAATAAACATCAATGCCTCTTTAATACTTATATCAAAAACAGATTTCGGTTGTGTTGAGCTTTGGGTAGTGTTTTTGGTTGTGTTTTGGGTCGAGTTTTTGGTCGACTCCTGGGTCGATTTTTAAGTCGGTTTTAGTTGGATTGAGTTGGGTTCGATTAGGTTAATTTGGATTGGGTTATTTTACCTTACGTTATGTGACGTTACGATATATTGAGCTGAGCTGGCATGGGTTGGGCTGAGCTAGACTAGGTTAGACTAGACTAAAAAGGCTAACCTAGGTTAATTTAAGCTAGGCTAGTGTAGTTTAGGACTGGCTAAACTAGGTTAGGCCAGGATAACCTAGGCTAGGTTAGATTAGGTTGGACTATATTACATTATATTACGTCTCCTTACATCACGTCATATCACGTGTCGTCGCCTCACATCACGTTACGTCTCGTCACGTCACGTGACGTTACGTTACGTTGTGGCATGTTAGGTTAGATTACGTTATATTAGACCAGGTTAGGTTATAATTATGTATATTTACCATTAACGTTACATAAAGAACTCATCGATCCTTTAGAGGATAAAATTGGTATCGTACAAATTCTAGTTGTATAAGTGTGACGCCTCCAATGGTTACTAGGTCTAATGTTATACCATATATGTCAGAAGAACAAAGATATGGAAAAAAAATTGTATTAGATATATATATATATATATATATATATATATATATATACACACATATTGATTTAATTGTTTCATTACAATTTTTTTATTGTTACATTGAGTGATTAAGAGAAAATGATAATAAGTTTTATTATTATATTTTACATATTCACCTCTCTATCACTTTTTTAGAAAAAGAGAACACAATTTAACCCTCCCAAACCTACACTTTATTACCTTTGAAGTACCGATTAAAAAATTATCTGAGAAAAATGTTTTTCTGGCAATTAACTATATAAGCTATTTTTAATAGAATAAGTATTACTATAGTAATTTGACAATGAAATTACAGTTTCTGAATACGTACATTACTACTAAATCTATGGTAATGTAGCGATACCATTATACTTCAAAGTGTTAAAAGAATTTTATTCCCTGGAAAAAGAGATTCTTTCCATATAAGCGGCATTTAAAACACATTATAAAAACTTATTAAATACACGTGGAATTAGTATTACTGTTCATTTACATCACTAAAACTATAAAAAACTTGTGTCAATAAGTTTTTACTTCAAATAAATTGGAACAAAGCTACCAGATATGTTGGTAGATACTAGCCAATCGATGTAACTCTATTGACTTACTGTTAAATATAGACTTTTTTTAAAAAATAAAGGAACGCGGGCCACAATTCAGGGAGCTTCTGCTACTAGATTTCCTATCAATGTTATTATTTTGATGCAAAATTTTATCAGAACCCTATGCCAGTTCAAATAAAAATTGGGATCTGGGGGATTAACTGTCCATACTTAGTAAATTATAACTGTACAAGAACTTATTAATTTGCTAATTTTTTTGTAAACAAACTACAAGTTGAGACGTGTTGAGTTATTGGCTATCCATGACTCTATTAAATGTTTTAGTCCTTTACCCAAGCGGGCGACTCAAGCGACTTCCTCTGAAACTGTATATGGTTTAGTAAAACGTGAATAATTACATGAATAATTTTTGTCCATATCTGTAGGTTTCTGTACTGCAATAGGAAAAAAATCAAACCCTTAAGATTACTCTCGTGTCCATCAATCTGTCTGTGTATGTCACAGATTTGACAAGCTGATAAAGCATATTAATCCTTCCATTTATCTCAATATACTGAAAAATATTTATATGGAAATTCTGGAGGGGTAAATGAAGTATGCATGTATTCGAAAATATTCATTGTCGTGAGGTATATAAATTGGAAGGATGAGTTATAATTATTCCAAAACAATTGTTTTATAATTTATTTACAGTCCTGGAAGTATTAAAAAAAGCAGTATTACTGGAAATATACCTAAAATTTGGCTTTAGACAATCCCGGTTTTAGGCAACACATTTACATGGTGAAAATGGTATTAATATTTTTAAATAGTTTAATAGAAATTCTTCACAACCTTAAATACTTATATGTACCAAAGTTTTATTTATGTTAAATGCGTATTGTTTTATTTTCCTTTACATGGAAATCTATATAATCGCATCCGAGACTACCTTTGTTTTTTTCTTTATTGGTATAATAGAGTCCACCGAAAATGTTTTTATATAACTCTTTGATTCCAATGGTACTGCTTTTTAAATTGAATTTTAGTATTTATTTCTTAATTACTTTTAAAAAATTTCGATATTCGTTTAAATATCCAAATATTTTTAAAGAACTGTGTAAGGGGGAAGGTATTATTGCATTTATGTGTAACTTTTAATTCCAAGTCATAAAACATGGCAATTAATACAACCCTATTGTTTATACACACGCAACTCCAACACAGCTTAATTAATTTTAATACATAAACAAAACATTATATTTTTCACATATTCATATTAGTTTCTCCTAAATTCATCTATTAGATACGTCTTTCTTTCAAGCTTTTCATTTTAATGTTTTAAAGCGTTATTTTGTGTAACAGTTTCATTTTCTAAATGTCTTTGGATTATTTAAAAAATACAATTTATCCATATCCTTCCATTTCAAATTAAGTTTTACCTGTAGTTATTTTGTAGTAATTGTTTGAAACCCTGTCTATAAGTAAAGTTAGATTCTGAACTAAACGAATGCGAGTGAAAATAACATTGAAAAGTTTAGACACAAAGAATTAGATTTTCCAAGAAATACGATTATGAAATTTGGGTAAATTCAAAAATAAGAGTCATTAACTGTTTTTCTACGATGCTTGTACGAAGACATTAAACAGACAAAGAATATCCTAGCTTGAGTTCTCGTCGCTTGTTATTAAACGATTTTATTTAATTTTACAGCTGTCTAAATATCAAATTTTGTAATCTAATATTCACCCAATCCCATTAACTGACGGAGTTGACATTTTACACACATGTGTTGTTTCAATGGCAATACAATATTGTAAGGCAAATAAACGGTACGAAACAGTGACATAATATGGATTTATAATTTAGATTAATAATTTGGTAATTGTTTTGGTTATAAAATCATGGACAATGAAAATATAGTTAATGTAGTTTATATGAATATAATAAAGAAATTAAATTATCATTTTATCGCAAATTTGAGTCATCAATTGAATCAGATCAGGATAGTTCAATAATATCCTATTTATTAAAGTCGGACCAGATATTTCGGCATTTAATTAACCTACGTATATACGTATATCTGATATATAAATCGTAAACCCTCTTTTGGTATCACCGTAGTCAGTGCTTCACGCACGTGCCGTGCACGTCCTACCTGCCTACTAATATACAAGTTACTTTATACCTTTGTATATATCTACATATACTTACTTACCTGCCTACTAATATACAAGTTACTTTATACCTTTGTATATATCTATACATACTTACTTGCCTGCCTACTAATATTCTAGTTGATTTATTCCTTGGATGAAGTTGTACATACTTAATCTTCCAACCTGCTTACTAATATTTTTATTACTTTATGTCTTTGTTTATACGTATACTTAATAATGTACCTACCTACTAATATCTTAGCTGCTTCATGCCTTTGTATATACTTGTCTACTTGTTCACTTTGTTACTTATTCACGTCAAGACAAAACCAACGAGTCCAAACTCGATGAATTGACGCTTTCTCACTAAAAAGTTCCTGTCACCGCCTTCCAGCACAACCGTTGTATCCTAATTTTGTTACAGAGCAAATTTATGTCACTTTTAGTCGATTCCAAACTTTAAAGATTTTATTATTAGATTATCAGTAGATCTATATCAGTCAAACTCAATCACGGCACCAGTTTTATTCAATATTGAGAAATTATATTATATACCTTTTCATTGTCAAATTCTAACCAAATATTCATGACCCCACACTGGGGGATGCCCTTCCAAGCAAAAAGGAATCATGGAAATTGGTTGATATATGGCGGAGATATCAGGTAATACAAAAAAATACAGTCGAATAGGAGAACCTCGCCCCTTTTTTGAACCAATTAAAAACTAATGCAAATATGTCGTTAATCAGCTTCAGATTCCGTAGTTAAACAAAGAACCCTTCATTATGTCGGCAGGTTTGTTTGTTACAGCCCAGAGTTTCAATAATTCTGGACCTATTTAAATGAAATTTTGTAAGTTAATTCTTTATATAGGAGTCTCACGTGATATGAAGTAAAATATAAAAAGAAATGTTTTTAATGTAAAATAGAGGGTGAATTTTTGTTCCACACATGTCATTTTTTGTATCCTATCTATATTTTTAATCATGAGTTTAAAAAATGTGAAAAAATACTTATACGCATTCGATTAGAATATTCAAATAGAATTATTACAGTTAAATTGGGTCAATAATTTTAGAAGATATGGGCAATTAATATATTATTTGCAAAATGAACTTGGGCTCCGATATTTAATAAATAAATTGGAAAAATATTATTAAAATATTAGGTATAAAATTTTATACACAGTATTTCTTAATATCTATTAGTCAAGGACAGTATTTGTGCTTCCAATATGTATGTAACATGTGCTCTTTATGAAATAGAATTGTAAAATATAAAGTACATTTGACCTCTACCTAAAGAGCTTGAACCAGTGATACTTCACAGATTTGCTAGATTTTTTTTTTCATCACCATCATCGCTATCTCGACAATCAATTTGCCCAAGAAGCCTTTCCCAGACCGTAGTGGTAGATGAAACGGTTTACCAATTGCAACATTTTATAGCCTCAAAGCCTCTTTCAATCGTATATTTCCATCTAGTGTTGGGTCTGTTTTTAGCCTTTTGGCCTTGGGCCTATTTGGAAACACTCTCCTTGTAACTATCACCGGTGCATCCTTATGATGTTGTCTATACACTTCATTCGATTTCATTCAACTTTATTTGATACGTCTTTTGTGTATCGAGACCTCCACCAAAGTAAATAAAAATATTTATAACACTAAATATGATAATTAAGGCTCTAAAATACATTTGGTTTAAAAATCTACTTATTATATAATAATTTTCTTTACGAGTTGGAGTACTCTGGATTAGGAATGGACGGTCGGAGGGTATCGTCATAATAGGATTCTATTCAGACATTTAGGGTACGAAATACTAGAAAGCGTACGTTAGTGAATGCTTTCACTTCAAACTGACACGCAGTAGATAAAAATAATCGCGAGATAATTTTGACGGTGTTTAATAAAATTGTAATTTTTCAGTGGAAAACGATTGAAAATAAAATTTGTGCTCTGTCCAAAAAGCATTTTCAAATGTATGCAGAGAGCAAATTATGTAAAAAATATATCATTTCAAATTTTCAATTTTAGGCCAAGGAACTACATATACATATGATATCTTCTTTCGTTTAGAAGAGTTAGACGCTAACAAAGAAGCGAACGGACAAACAACGTTGCCACTGCAAAATAGTTACCTTATGGACTTTTCAAATACGGAATCAAAAAATTAATTATTACTTTAAGAATGTTTAATTAGTTTAGTACTATTCGCCAAATAATTGACACATCAATATCACATCTTTGAGTTTGGTTAATGACACCACACATAATTTACTAAATATGGCGTATCTTATGAGCAATTAATTTACTCTTTCGTTAAACGTGAACAAAACGAATATTCTTAATTTCTAGATCATTAATGATTGAACTTAATGGGGTTTCTGCCGATAATATTAATTGTAGGTCATTTATTTAAAACTTTATCTTGGCTATTAATGCTTAATTATATTTAAATGGAGCAACGGTTACAATCAATTGAAAACACATTTTCGTTAAGATAAATTTAAATTTTTTTCTATTTTTGGTATTATCTAGCCTTGTAAACATACATTTGAGCGAGATTTAAATTATTTTTAAATTCTTCTTAGATGTAAGGGAAGAAAATGATAACATTGCTTCAAAGCATAGATCCCTGCATGTGGTTAATATACCTAATACTGGGATTAATCCAACTTTACGAAGTTTGATGAAAGAAGAAATTATATCAGCACAATTTACTAAAAAAGATAATGGCTCTATATCCTTTCGAGCAAAATATTCTCCTTTGGCCTTTACTATTAACCTGTCATTTTATTAAGAAATTTTACTGATTGTTTAAACTAAATATGTAAAGAACCTAGGGTTTATAGGCGTTTTCACGTCAAAACATGGTTGGTAAAATCTAAGTACAAGATTACAGAAAAACTATAGATACTACCCAATCTCATAACATTTTGAACTGTGAACCATGATTTTAATCCCGTGAAAGATATAGTGAGCGTTATATTTACCTTGTGAAAAATTAATATTTACTTAAATTAATTAACCTTAAATATCGGTGCCCAAATGTGTAACGGAATCCACGTAGAGCGAGACAAAGACTTTATTAAATTGGCATTGACAGCAATTAATTGGTGTAAAAATATATAAAGAACCTAGCAATAGATTGGTAAACAATTGACTAAAATTTTACCTAAACATTTTTATTAACAATATATTTAATATAACATGATATACATATAAGCGCATACAGGTGTTCCTTTAAAAATATTTAATCCTGGATGGGTTATCAGTCTATATCAAGTTTCTTGAAGCTACCTTCAAGACCGAACAGCGTGTCTAGGTTCTTGGGTTTCCCAGGCCGAAGCGCCTCGTTGACTCGGTACTTTTCCTCATCTGTAATGATCTGGCAGTTTTCATGAAGTCGCGTACGCAGGTTTTCTGTAGAAAAATATGTCCATAATATGGGTAAATGTGTATTTTGGTATTTACGTATTAACGAAGGAATACAGAATTTTGATATTAAAAATTGTAAAAATGATATATTTTTCATGCCTTTGTTCCAAATTAAACTACTTTAAATCCATGGCCTTGAATTATGTTCTGCACATAAGAAGACACTTCTAATCCCCTAGTAAAGAACTGTATTCAATGTAGAATCATTCACCGTATAAACCGCATAAATACAATTGATATCGATCAATATGAAAATTTATAAAAGCTTTATATAAATAAACTCCACCTCAATTATTATAGCTATTAATGAAAAATTGCTTGTAAAAATGGTGTATTGTTCAAGCCTTTGTTCCAAATTACACTACTTTAAATTCATGGCCTTGAATTATGTTCTGCACATAAGAAGACACTTCTAATCCCCTAGTAAAGAACTGTATTCAATGTAGAATCATTCACCGTATAAACCGCATAAATACAATTGATATCGATCAATATGAAAATTTATAAAAGCTTTATATAAATAAACTCCACCTCAATTATTATAGCTATTAATGAAAAATTGCTTGTAAAAATGGTGTATTGTTCAAGCCTTTGTTCCAAATTACACTACTTTAAATTCATGGCCTTGAATTATGTTCTGCAGATAAGAAGACACTTCTAATCCCATAGTACAGAACTGTATTCAACGTAGAATCATTCACCGTATAAACCGCATAAATATACAATTAACTAAATTTACTACACAAAATGCTTCCTCAGAGTATATTTTCAAATATATTATGAAATCACATTATCTAAATTAATTTATGAATCGAATTCAATTCCTTCTAATTTAATCTCCATTCCCCTTTATTCTCTTATTTCTGGCGTGTTGCTCGTATTGCTATATGTAATTTCATATTAATTAAATATATCTGTATATTAGAGTATCGGCAAATAGTAATGATTAATTATTAATACAAGTAATAGCAATAAAATTTAGCTTATTGTTATTACTTGTATTAATAATTAATCATTACTATTTGCCGATGCTCTAATATTCATCGTTCCTCGCATAATGCTTGGGCCGTAAAAAATGATCGCAACTAATAAGCTTGCTATCTGTCTATTTAGCTTTTTAAGTTTCAGTAAAATTAAAAAAAAAATAAATAATATAATAACAAGCTCGACTGTAATACTATGTAAATGGGAATACCCCATCTTTAATTATTTAATTCTAGCTGGGTTTCTTGCATTATTTGAAACGAATTTTAACATTTATTTAGTTTATATTATGTTAATATATTCTGACTCAGGTGGATCACATAAAATACTATAGGTATTGTATGTGTAATCATATATCTAAATGATCGCACTACTTTAAGAAGTTCATACAACAATATCTACAAGACAATAAAAATATCCTTCACATCATGACAAATAACCATATAAATTACTCTTATATATTTTGTGAACAAAGTCATATGCAAAGTGAGGCTTTGTACGGATTTCAATAGTGCACAAAAATTGGTATATTCGTACATATTCGTACTCAATATGTTATTTTGCAAATTCTAGTACTCGTTATATTCGTACTCAATATGTTACTTTGCAAATTCTAGTCCTCGTTATATTCGTACATGTTCGTACTCAATATGTTATTTTGTAAATTGTAGTAGTCATTATATTCGTACTCAATATGTTATTTTGCAAATTCTAGTAATCGTTATATTCGTCCTAAATATGTTATGTTGCAAATTCTAGTACTCATTATATTCGTACATATTCATACTCCATATGAAATATTTAATATTTTGCATAGAAATTTGGCTAGATGGAATGAAGAACTTCAATTAACTAAGATAAAAACAATGAATCGTGAAACATTTTCTGTCTTTCCTTGAAGACGTTGAGAATAAAATGAAGCATCTGGTAAGATCTATAAAAGAAATTGAACAAAATACATGACTACAGTATTGGAGCATGTAGTCCTTCTCATTTTTAGCTACAGATCTTTCATTATTATTACGTCTAGTTGAAAATAATAAATTTCTTTTGGCAAATGTATTTCAGGAACTAATATACTACAATATTATAAATAAATCTGAGAAAAGCAAAGACCAAAGGTGTGTTAAAAAGGAAAAAATACCCTATAAAATTAAAAACCACTTCCTGTTTTCCAAATGAATTCATCCAGTACGAAAACATGAAATACGGAAAATACTGTCTGATTTATTTGTTTAAGAATAAATCATGAACATAAAGAAATGAAGGCGCATAAACCATATAAAACAACGTCTCGTAACACATTTATGTTATCACTAAATTTACCACAAATAATTTTGTTTCGTTTCTCCTTTTTCATTATTTTTGTATTTTTAGAGTGTTATCAATGACTTACCTCATTGTACCACTTTACCTTAATGTAAGTTTACCAGAAGTAGGGTTTAATGAATAAAAACAGAAACAAAATTAAACGATATTGAAGTGTATATTAACAAACAGTAAAATTAATATTTTAATTTTAAGAAATCAACTTCAATATATTCATAATTTATGACCAAGGAATAAAGTTTCACGATTAATTGAGGTATTAGTTGTTATTTGGAGCTGTTCAGAATAAGTGTTTCAAAATAACGTGAATCCTGCGCCCAGTTTTGAAGGACATAATTAAAATCTAATATAAAAATATTTAATAATTGAAGATTTCACCATTCTTTGATATTCCAATTTCCCTCGTGTAATTTTATAAATCTCAAATAAAGCCTACAAAATTTACTTCATATTATTTAAATTTCCAGACATACCTTGAATGGTTTTGAAGTCATCGTATTCACCTCCACATTCTTTTGGAAAACACTTCCTCGGAATGAATTTCTCAATAGAATCTGCTGGTGGTGGATGGAGGTGGAGAATGGCCAATAACTCCTTTTTCATAAAGGGCTTGAGGAGCATCATCAATTTGTCCATGAATAGCGGAGTGTTAAGGAAATGACAAGACTTGAGGCGGACCGGCAGAGCTTCCTTTGTTTACAGATAAGAAAACGTAACGTTAAACTTTTTTTTATGATATAAGAATGGTATGTCTTGCATAATTTACAGGACATTTTGAATATGTGTCGCTTTTATTATGACATTTTAATTGAACTCTCGGTGTTATCAACCACACGTGTCGCTTTTACTATGACATTTTAATTGATCTCTCGATGTCATCAAACACATGTGTCGCTTTTATTATGACATTTTAATTGATCTCTCGGTTAACGTAAATAATTTAAAAATCTGGTATCCCTTGAAAGGGCGTTCCGCTTAAATAAGAATTTAAAGCCCTTTTCTTGCAAAAACCCTATTGTAGTGCAGTATCTTTTCAAAGACCTTGTTCAGATCGATTTAATCAAGTTTGTAAGGAGTTAACTAATATATAAGTTATATTTTACTTGCCGTCAATAATACATATATTACCTGTAAGAAGTACAAAGTTTGTCGTATCACCATAAGATCCAACCTGGCCAAGTGACCAAGACTCATACCGTCCAAGTCGATAGAGAGAACAAAACCAGGCCAAGTACCCTCCTCATATTGCCACAAATCCATCACAGACATGAAGTTCTTGATGGAATCCATGAAATGGTAGTTCTTGGGCTCATAATGAGTGAGACGGCAGTAAACAGCGCGGTAGCCTTCTGGAGTGGGGTCTGGTAGAGCGGCATACACTCTGTAGTAGAAGGTAAATATCATACATCAACATATTTTGACATATCAACATATTTTGAGGTATGAAAAATATGTTGAATATACGCATCTTCATCAAATATATTAGATGAAGAGGTCTTAAGTAAATATATACCTTAAATAAATTAAATAAATAAATTGAACTTCCACCTTCGAAGGATTTCCATCAGCTCTTAAAAACTTTTTTATAGAAAATATTTGCATAAATAGTATATTTCTGCAGATATTTGGAGAAACATTTTTGAGATATTTTGTAGAAAAATTTTTGAAACTGCGCTCTCATCTCGATAAAAATTAATATCACTTCATTATTAACTCAAGCTGTATTTAATTCGTGAAAGTCTGTATGACTGCAATTGGTATGTAAATATAGTGACAGGTTTACCCACTTTGAAAATATTTCATCTAAGTTCGAACTATCACTCGACTTAATGGTCAGGTTTCCTTGTGTTTTAATACACCTTGAACACAAAATGATTCATCTGCTCTTTCTTATCGTGGGTAAGCAACCAGAATTTTTTAAACATTTTGAGAGTTCCACATAGCCTATTGTTGTGACAACATCATCTATTCCAGCATTCTCCGTCCACGTATCTGCGTTTCAAAAGCTTCTAGCATCTAACGGAAATAATTTGCAGTAACTTTAAGCTTAGACCTCACTTAGAAATGGTATTAAAATGAATTAAATTTATATTTCAAGAAAACGCAAAATAATATAAATAGGGGTGGCTAAAAGGAAAAATTTCTTTTGCATGTAGAATACTCTTCCGCTTGTTTCTTACCTTGTCTGTTTTTTCTAGACCGTGTGATACTTTAGCTTTAATAATTTTATGGATCTCAGCAGCTTCTAGTTAATTAATATTATCATAAAAGACATACTGACATTTGATATATACGTAAGTAATTATGAACAAAATGTCGAATGAAGCGTCGCGTTGTAAATTAAATATTTGAAGAATTTAATGGTCATGTATTTTTATTAAAATTTAAAAACTCATTATCTGAAAAAAATACTAACCGGATGAAAATACATATAAAACTTATTTTTATATAATATTTTCCCCCATGATACACGATTTTTCGTTGCACGATTTTTGTTTAAGGGACAAAATTCAAGTATTTCTAAAATAAACAATTTATGAAAGAAAAACTTTAAATTTGCTATTTGTCGTCAAATAGAAGCTAGTGAAAACTTTTAAGAGAAACAGGATATGAACGAAGTAATATATAATGGTAGTGAAATCAGGAGAGGTATGATTTATAGGGGAGTTTTCAAAGCGTTTGTATAATGAATTATTGATGGAAAAATTCCATAAATTTTATAGCTTCGCGACTTAAACAGATAAAAAATATTAATAAAATGATAATGTTTAGAAAAGAGGGGCATGAGTAAGGCATCTGCACGTAGAATAACGTCATATACAGATGAGATCCATAGTTTGCCAGCCATTATATAGTAGTGAAATAATATGAATATTGCGCTGATCACTGATCACGAGCCGCACTTTTAATTCAGCAATATTGCAATATTTTCAAAGCCAGATACAAGTGGAGCCAACTCTGGCAAATTATGTTCAAAATAATATTTAAGTCGTAACTATATAACTGACTTGATTGAAATGTGTGCCTGTATCTTTGAAAAAAAAGTTTTTACATTTTCTTAATTCTGCGCGGGCGCAACCGTGGGTAAAAGCTGGTAAATTAAATTTAAATGGCAAAAACAAGAGAAGAAAAGGAGACAAGGAGGACGTTATTGAATTAAAATTAGCTACTTTTATTTATTTTACAACAAGTTTTGGTTTCAAACATATAAAGGATTATTCATAGTAAATTGTGTACGATACATCTCGTTAACGAACATATTCTACGGTCGATGGTTGAATAATTCTGGGAATTTCATTTTCTTTCACGCTTATATTATGTGTCTCAGGTTTACATTATTATGGTGTCAAGTAAGTAATCTATCGATGCTTACACTTTATCAAAAGTAAACTCTGCTCGCTCAGAAGTGGGATCTCGGTTGACAAAGATTTCAAAGTGGGTTCGCATGGTGAGGTTCAGATCCAAGCAGCGCTTCGTGGCTGCCATGCTACACTCGCAGCTGTGGAACATCGTCAGCAGAGTCAAATCTGTGGAGATGACGCGGTCACATATTTTTTTATAACATCGGCAAATTGCACTACACACAAAGTCCACATTAACTAATTACTTAATTAAATAACTATTTTAAGTTGTGTAATCATAAAGTTGCCAAAATTGTAAATTACAAGGTAACGATTTTCGTAAGTATTACTTAAAGTATCATTTCCTTATGTATTAATAATTAATGTATGAGGATCCAATAGACGATTATGTAATGGTTTGCCAAAATTAATGTGTCGTGAAGATAAATATATATTAAATTATTACACCGAGTTATTAACGAAATTTATTTTAACGCATACGTTCGACCGTTGAACAATGGTCATAAAACATGGTGATAAACAGTAATGACTGAACGTTACGCACTATTGTTTGAAAATAAAAATAAATTCTACAAGAGTATCCACTTTTCTTAATACTTTGCAGGTTCAGGATATAGAACTATCAACCAAGATTCAAATTATACATAAAATAACTTTAATGATAATTAAATAAATTTGAATAGATTGGCATATTTATACAATTATAAATTGGAATTTTGAAATGAAACAAAAAAGGGTTTGTTTACGCAAATATTTTGAGCCAACTTAAGTATACTTTATCACAACGTTCACATTCGATCGCGAGTAGCTACGTTCGTGTATATAGATCCAGTTGCATATTTGACTAAACAGCTCGATTGTTTTCTTCCTCTTTCACGTAACGTCAAAACGAGTGAGTCAAATGATTCGGTGAAATGAAAAAGACGCCGGTCACTCCCAAGCTAGTGATATACTGATACATTATGATTTCAACTGAGCGAGTGATAGATATGATCGTAACATATGAGCTATATCTTTTATATCTCTCACTCACTCATTTTATATCTCTCACATCTCTATTACACAGTACGCTGATGATGATATAATTCACCAGTTATCGTTTGCAGGACTTTTTTAATTTGATATAACAAGCCGGTTTCTGTCGCTTCCTGAGTACAAAAAAGGTAATTATTAATCAATAAAATTTCCTCTTATCTCATCTCGTTTTTGAGACACAATATTTAAAAATTAACGCACGGGTTTAAATTTGCACGGGACAATGCACCGCACACCGGGCGCCGCGCGACAACTTCTTATTTGGAATTTAAATTTTCAGCGATTTGTATATTATTTAACGGAAATGAATATCGATGATGATACTTTTAATAATTATTTTTTTAACGGAAGGAAACATCGATGATTATAATTTTAAAACTTAACAAAATACTGAAATAATGTTGTGGATGAAAAAAAAGGTTTAACGAAAAATAAATTATTTCTCCCTAATAAATACCCAAATCAAAAAATGATATGGAATATTTCGGTGTTATATTTTCGAGAAAAAAAGTAAATAATTCTCCTGTACCAATGCTTACTGTAATAAATATTTTCTCGGTTTTCCAATTAATGTTAGCATATTCGAAAAAATACATATGTCTAGACTATAACGTATTGGAAAATGAGTAGATATGGCTAGAGACAGACCAGAGGCTAAAAGAAAAACTGGGCAAGTAGCACCGAACAATATTAAACTTATTAGTTTGTTTTTCTCAAAGACCTAAACAACATAGTCATTGTTGCGGTCGGCACAGAAAATATCCTATGTCTCAAAAACTACATAACATATCTTATTCAAAGCTATTATCGTTAAAAGTTTATTTTAAGTTCTACTACCTTCGTTTTTTCAGAATTTTATACAAGTTGCTTGAAAAGTTAAAGGGACTGGCATACTTTTAAGATTTCAAAAGCGCATATCTCACCAACTATTGACTTAAACAAAAAAATTATTTTGAAACCACTGTGTCATTTTTAAGAACTATCTAGCAAAAGTACCATGTGTATTGAGTGCCATCCCAAATTGTTTTTCCTAATTCCATTATTTTCTTGTATCCGTTCAAAATTCATTTATATAGTGCCAAAAGTCTCCGAGAAAAATGGCTGTGACATATGAATAGACAGATGGATAGAAGGACAGTACGAAATTATAAAAGTCCCGTTTTTGCCATTTGGCTACGGAACCCTGAAAACCTGATTTCAGTCACCTAAACTACAAAGCGTACAACCAACGAATTATTTATTATAAGTAGCTGATATAAATGACTATTAGATAAACCATCGAAAAAATTTCGAAAATAATATAAATACGAAAGCGTACTGCAGGGCGATTAAGGGATTTGAATATACCTTTATAATATTTAAAAACTCTTCCGCTTTCTTGTCACTCTTTATCCTTTATTCTAGTTTACTTCATGATTTAATTTGATTCGTTTAATAAACCGTATTTTATTAAAATAGCGAAAACAATTTTAATACGTATTTTGAATCTTCATAAATCATTAAAAATTTAACTCTTCACTGCAAATAATGGCCCTGGCCGCTACCTACTTTACTACAGTATTTTACTGCTTTGCCAGTCATTGCGGTAATTACTCGAGTTATTGAGACCGTACGAGCCATAAAGTATTCTTTACAAAGATGGGTGTATACAGGTTAAAAGGTCTGTTGCGAGAAGGTCACCAGTGCAGGAAACTAAAAGATTTACAAGGCTACGGGCTGCAGTGTCCTTAATTATGTCGGTGCCAGTTTTCCTTAAATTATGTTCTCGACACGAAAGTAAATTATGAAAAATTATTTTTTTTAAAAGTATGAAAAGAAAACATCCAAAGATAGGAAAACAGCAGACGTAAACATAAAACAAAAGTAAGTTCATTTTAATATATTACAAATATATATAATCTCCATTTATACCTATATTGGTCTTTTCGTCGTAATTTCTACAGATTTGTTAGTACAGAAATATAAAAAATATCCATAATTTTTTTATATACTGTTTGTTCGTTTGTGATTGTGTGTTGTTGGTTTGTGTGAAATATTATTATATTACATTCAATTCTTGCATCCCTGGCGTGACTCGTGTTACTATTTATATTAGAACGTTTTATTGCCTACAGCTTCGTCTATCAATAATAACCTTAACTAATTTAGTGACAGTGGGAAATCACATTAAGTCTAATCCCATTTTTCTGTCAGTCTTTCCTTTAACACAATATACAAGTGATAAGAAAAAGAACACCTATATTTCAAAAACTTTCTAATGAAAGTGAAGTGAAGGTCACTGGTGATCTCAGGATACTTGAGGAACATTGTGTCATAATCAGGGTCCGTGAAGTCTCCAGCAACCTCGCTTAATACTGTAACTGATATTGCCAGCACCCTAACAGTCTCACATGAATCTTAAACTTTGAAATTTGTGCATAACTACATTTTTGACCTCAGGTAGTTTAAATATGTGTCATAGACATAGGCAACAGGTGAGCTGATAGGATATTCACTTCTGGCAAATCCTGCTTATTATTCTGCCTTCTTTTTAAATTTAAGTATTCTCGTCGCCTTGCTTACCCTAGCTCTAGATTCTCAGCTTAGTCGTGCATGACCTTGAAGTTCACTCTGGAAATCTCCTTACTTTACTTATTCCCAAACATGAGACAGATATCCTTCCATGAATATTCCTTCACTGTTAATGATGCAATACTGTGGGATAAGTTGGACCTTGATGTCCAGAATGCGCCCACAATCGAACATTCAAAGGTTATTTGAAAAAAAAATATTTTTGTAACTCCCGTTCATAACACCCATTTTCTTGCCTAGTATTTTTTCCATGTTATCACATGTTCTGTTACACGAGATTCTATTGAACAAAGGCTACCCTGGTATTTTAGGTCATTGTTGTCTTGCAGTAGTTAATTTTTACTTTCCCTTATAAATCATCATTCTCCAAGAATAGGGTCCCTTCATGTCACTAAACGTGTCAAAAGGTACTAATTTTATATTAGAGGTCCTTAGGAGAAATCACAAAATTTCAAAATGACATTAACAGTTAGAAATCTTTCTATTAGACTTTTAAGGTCAGGTATTTGATTATTTTTTTTATTTCATAAGTCATAATTTAAACGTACCATCTGACAAGAAGTGAAATATTTTTTTGCAAACCTTAAAAATTTATCAAGTTAAAGGTTCAAAGTAACAAAGGATAAGGGCGGAAATACTGAATTGTGTTGGCATTTTTAGCAAAGGTCATCAAGTATTCTACGAGAGCGAATGAGACGAGATATATCTCCACTCTCTCTTTAGAATTAAATTTAAAAGCCCATATCTCCCTTATTTTTAATAAATTTTAATATTTTTTTTCAATTCTGTTGATTAATTATATTTATTTTCATATAATTTTACTGATGGTCTAGTTGTATCTAATAGGGTACTTCAGGTTCCTAAATAGCAAATTTAGTAGTACCCTATTAGATATTACCAAATAGAATATTCGGATAAACCAGTACCATCAAGGTATATTGTATGTATATAAACTCCTATTCTGTGATTATTTTACTAAAATTATTTGTCCACTTTATGCTTATATTTTGTAAATTATTTCAGTTTTTTCTGTCTTATCCAACTGATTTGCACTGATTTGAAGCTAGCCTAAATCAATTACAAAATATTTATTTCATATTTTTAAGAGCCTTCAATATTTATACTCTGTAACTGGTCTAAGGGTAATATTAAAATTTATTAAAAATAAATTGTATAATGGAAGAGCGTAACCATCACTAATTTTTTTTTTTTAATTTTGTAATTTTTTAATCATTTAATATTTTATGAAATATCTGTAAATTGTTTAAAGCAAACGTTTATTAAAACTATAAATTTGTAATATTTTTCCATTTTAAATCGAACGAGAACCATACCTGAGACCTTAGGAAGATGAGGCTGCTTGTCTATCCAGTCCCTAAGATGCTGAATGTCTTCCTTCTTAATGTCGGGATTCTTCTCGAACTCCTTTTCCAGAGTTTGCTCCTTTATCGGGGCCATAATAACAATTCTGCAATATAAATATTAATGTCTATAATTCTTCTCTTAACATTAAATAAATTACTGGGTTAGCAACTAATAAGCACGTCACTTTTTTCTAGGGATTTTTGGAACGTTACAAGAATTTCTCGAACATCTCTATCAGAGTATATGAAGAACATGGTGTTCAGTTTTGAGTTCAGTTAGCAACCCTGTTTCCACAAGTAAAGCTTAAACAAAATATTAAGATTTCAATAAGTGAATTTGGACTGATCGTGCTCCGTGATTTTTATTCAAGGCGAATCTTGAATAAAGGTGTACACTCCTGTAAGACAGCCAAGCATCTGTTTCAAAACTCAAAGAAAGACATTTGGATCCCTCATCCATCCAAAAAATCAAAAAGTCTTACTGAAACAATTGCAAGTTCAATTCGCGTTATCTGACAGAGTTATTCTCTTTTTTTCTATTCCGTAATAAAACATAAATTCATGCTCTGGGGTAGAAGTGAAAAAAGTCTATTTGACTGATGAGATGAAATGATGGGTTTGCCAACCTTACATAGTTCACTCAAACATTTTTTTGGCAATTGTTTTAAATTAAAAAAGCAATTAATTTTATTATATTATCTGTTAAGAACATTCAATTTATTGATATCAGGGAATAAGTATTCTATAAATATTTATTGTACTAATTATCTCCATAGTAATTACCTATCTGTATACAGTATTTAACACTACATTTTTAAATCCATTTTAATCATTAAGTCAACGATAAGAAACCACCCCATTAGAAGAGCATGATACCTATTTAATGTTTTATTATGTTTAAAGAAAAAATTAATTAAAAGTTGATATTTTTACCAATTGTGGTATATCATCAATCGTGGTACTTCATAGATTAGTTCAATAATTTAATTGTTTTAATAACAATTGCATCACCTGTGTAAGTGACCCATAACACGATTATGCAAAATAAATCAATTACCTTACCTTATTACCTATTATTAAATCAATTATGGGACTTTGGTACGCGAACTATTTACTCTTTTGATTCATAAACTTTCAAACATTGACGTTGACTCTTGATGTTTGGAATCAACGCCAATTGTCAAATTTATTAAAATAATTCCGCGTGTTTAAAGACGATTGAACATTGGGAATAAATTTTATTCGTTCCATCTTTACATCCTTGTATATAGAGTTTAGACAGTTTTCAAGATTTAATGGAAGAAATAAGTGGTACAAGAGAAAATTATCTAACTGTAGATTAAACAAAAGATTACGAGAAATATATTTCCGTCATACTTATATCTATATAATAGATAATCTATTATAACATACAGAATTAATGTAATGACTATAAAAATTATCGAAAACTACAAGTAAGGGACCTTGCATAAGTTTAATAACAATAAAAAATATTTTTATTGGAGCTCGTGATTCAAACAACTTATATTTTTTGTCAAAATAAACTTCAACGCCTCTTAAATACATATGTCAAAAACAGACAAACATAAAATCAGAATAATATTTTAAATGCGATAAGTATCATCAGACGAGATAAGTGATGGGTTGAAGTTAAAGGCCACGAAGAAGGTGGCAAGGTATTGCGACCTTATGCGTAACTTGGCTTTTAAATGTTATTGTACAATAAAATGTCAACAAACTTATCTTTTATGTGAATATATTTTTTGTTACGTAGTTATGTACTTAATATATATATATATATATATATATATATATATATATATATATATATATATATATTGTGTTGCAACTCTTTGGTGAGATTCTTAAGAAGGTCCGTATTGTGGAATATTTACTGTAAGAAAAGTTAATCATTGAAACATATAATAAAGTTACAGATTTTTGTACTGAATTAGTCACATTGGTAGGTGCTGGTTGGTAGAACGAACGAGTAGTAATGTTACTAAGCCAATATAAAAAAAACTATCAAAAGAAGACGAAAATAATCAGCATTGATATATCAAAAACAAAGGAGTAAAGCTCCAAAATTATCTGCAACTTCAGATTTAAAGATTAATATTGGGCAACAGGAACACGAATTATTTCCTATTTATTCTTAACTTTGTGCATTGAATATATCTGGCGTTAATTTTATAGAAATTCATTATTCAGAATTAAATGAAACTACGTGATATAGTATTATTTCTACTTTCTTTAATTTCTTTACCACGACCTAGGTTTCGTTGTATTACATAATTTTCAAGTGGATTATTAGCCACGATTAACTCTCAGGTACTCCCAACAGCATTTATATATTACACAAAACAATAGGGGATGCCGGGTTTGTGCGGGTTTTCCCACTGCTTACGTTAATGAGTTTATTGTAGGGGCGCGACATAGTTTTTATTACATTTTCTAAAGTTATACAATATACAAGTATTTTAGTGAGGGTAACAAATTAAATTGATGTTATTCTATGAAGTTATACAATGCAATTCGGTTGTATGTAATAAAATTAAATGGATATTATTCTCAGTAATATATTTATACAATAGCAGCGGCATCTGATGGTTAGAACATGATTATACCCACCTGTTGTAATACAACAAAACCTAGGTCGTGGTAAAGAACTTAAGGAAAGTAGAAATAATACTACATCACGTAGTTTCATTTAATTGTGCATTGAGTTAAATAAAACTACCAAACGTCAGATCTTTATTCTAGTGTTGTAAAAACTCAGACACTGACCTAGGAAACGCTGATTAAAACCGTATCAGGACAATATTTAATGTGAAAAATTTAAATGAACCAACCCTCAGACTTCAATATCTAAGAGCTGTTAGATGCAGGGTAAAGCCAAGCTTAAATCAGAGCACTTGACATTTTTAAAGACTGGCGTTTGAGTCACTACCACAGATATACAGAAAGTAATACACTTGTTCCTGTCAAGATACTGTTGAATGGTTGTGTGTCACGGCCATCCAGTACAGTTATTGTTCAGCAATAATGACTTGTCGAGTCTCAAGTGACATGTACGTAAAATAAAACCTGTTAAGTACGAGGAGAACTCGGACTACGAGGGTTCCGTACACGCTTAAGTGGGCATAAAAACTGTAATATACTTCTTTTATATAGTACTTCTTTTACAACTATTTACGAATATTAATATTATTTCCCATTACGTAAATATATTGCTCAGTATGCCTTTAACAGGCGTTAAAATATCGTGAACTTCTAAAATATTACGAGATTTAGAAACATGGCTATAGTTTTCCTATTAACATTAAGTAATATTCCAGAAACTGTTATTTTCACAATTTTAGGTTCGGAAACTGCGAGAATGGAGGGAGGATGGACATATTATATTTTTTGCATATTTTCAAATATATCTTCTGGTATGCCTATTAGACACAATAATACGGCATACACCATTTAAAGAAACTCTGAATACTTAATTAGTCCAAGGTATATATAAATCAAAATGCTTGGTCCCTAAAAATTTCAAGTTTCTGTTTCGAACAGTTCCTGAATTAAGTGAGATATAAAGACTATGCCGAAAATAGAGAATATGAAGACTTATCCGAAACACACCAACGTAATTTCAGCGATTTTTTGTAGTTTCTGAGTTATCAATTTTTTTTTGTGTTTTTTAGGCCGAACTTATAGATTGAACACAAAATATTTATTTGCGACGTGAATAATTGTGATAGAAACTTGTTTTTTTATTAACTAGATAACTAGCTGCTCTATTCAAAATAAAATTATTTTTTTAAATATATCTTTAAATGGCCCCAAAAAATTAACAGGAGCACGAAATATTTTAAACACCAGATTTTGAACTTAATATTTGAGGTCATTTTAAAAAAGTTCACATATTTTTTTTTCACAGTATATTTCAAAAATCCTTTTATTTCATCGGATTTTTGCTCGAAGATTGAAAAAAAATCTGAGGGAAGCCAAAGAAACGATTTTAAAAAATACAACTGATTAAAGATATTTAAAAGATTATTTTTTCAGCGATACCGAATCATATAAACTAATGTAAGTTTTTATATTAAATACATTTATGACAAGTTTTATTTATTTTTAATAATTTCTTTACAAACAAACATTCAAATTTTTCATTTACTTCAACTTGGGTCCATTTTTAAGGGTACTCCGTAAAGGCAGCGCAATATTAGTTTTCTCAATTAAAAGGTGATGAAATAAGATTATTGAAGTAGATTAATTAGTAAAAATGTATGTGTATTTTTTAAAATTACACAATTTAAGTTCTAAATCTGATATTTAGATTATATCATGTTTCTGTTATTTTTGGCGCACTTTTGTTATGCATGCCAGTAAATATTTTATTCCCATTAGGCTGGTAAGTCACCTAGTTAATAAATAAAAAATCAAGTTTCTATAGCAATTATTCATGACATAAAGAATTATTTTGTATTCAATCAATGATTTTAGCTAAAAAACACCAAAAAATGTGTAAATCAGAAACTATAAAAAATGCTAAACTTACATAGGGGTATTTCGGATTGGTCTCGATATTCTCTACCTTTGTGATTCCGCTTGAAAGTATTGTTTTTTGACCAAAAGAGTTCCGTTTTTACTTTTTGTAGTTGCATTTCCAAAAATTAATAAAATCATAATTGCTTGAAAACTTTCAAACGTTCTTAATTTGGATATACGTTCCTATTTTTACAAGACAATCTATGTATAATTTTAACAATCCTATCATGTACGCATATTGGGCAGGCTATCGGAAGCTGTTGAACCCCTTCTTCGCAGAAAACCAACTGGTTTCCTTCCAAATTACTCCTATAAAAGCCAGATAAACACCCTTCGCAGTACCCTCGAACAAATATAAGAATGGCAAAGCAAGATTTATCTCATTTTTGTTGACTTTGAGATGTGCCAGATTGTCCCAGCTTATTGAGATTGGTGTCCCACCAAAGATCTTAAATATCCTAAAAGCCATGAAAAAATAAGCATTCCTGTAAGAAATTATCTTTGAGGCTATTACAGTTCACGCGGATGTTCGACAACCTTCTTTCGCCGCTTGTCTTCCTGACTATTCATCGTTGAAACAATAAAACGCAAGGCGAAATAACATGAAACTGTCAGAGGTTTTAGAAGACTTGGATTATGTTGATGACCTTTGCGTGCAGAGCCATAATCATGTAGATGTTCAAGCCAAATTGAAAGATTTGTGGAGAGAGAAAGTTGCTGCTGAGTACAGAGTAAGGGCAACCTTCGCGCAACTCCGCTCCGTGTGGAAGTAGCAGAAACTCACAAGGAGAGTAAAACTCAAAATATTCCGATCGAATTTCAAAACTATTCTGCTATATGGGTGCGAGATGTGGAAGCCAAATAAACCACTATAAATAGAACTGGATTGGCCAAATGATCAGAAGAGAATTTCCAAATAGGCTGTGAATTGGAACGTTCAAGGGAAGAGGAAACTGGGACATATGAAACTGAAGAGCATCGGCAAGATCTGAAGTGACGCAATTCGTGATGCGCAGGACCGATCAGCGTGACAAAGTAATGTGGATGATCTTTGCCCCAACGATGTATAGGATATACACATAGGATATGAATATAGAGAGAGTGAGTCATTAGCGTATTAGACACGCGCACCGATAGTTACACGGATAACCATTGAAACAATTTCTTATTTCAAAAGTAGTTTCTTATGGAATTAATTAAATATGTAAAAACTTTTATTTGACGCCCATATTATATTTGAGAAAAAAATGTATGTTGTAAGTTTTTCATTTTTATAGCATAGATATTTAGAAACATCCTAACCTTATAACTATTCTAAATTTCAGGTAGATGACGTAAACTGTTCGAAAAAATTTCTTAATCCATCAACTCACGTACAGTGTGTGACCGACAGACAGACTTTTACATCACTGGAATTAGACTTATCCTTTGCCATATTTGGTAAGGAACAGTCAAAAGAAGAGCTAAAATTATTTTACAAATAAATTTCATAATTTCGCCCTTTTAATTTTCTAATGAACAAAAATCGCATTAACCAAGCATTCTTCATAATGACTGAAACGGGTTTATTTATAATTCACAGCTATTATTAAAAAAAAGATAATTTCGTCATATTTTCTAATTAAGAGAGATCGCATTAAATAAACTATTCCTCATAAATGACTGAAACAGGTTTATTTATAATTCACAGCTATTATTAAAAAAAAGATAATTTCTTCATATTTTCTAATTAAGAGAGATCGCATTAAATTAACTATTCCTCATAAATGACTGAAACAGGTTTATTTATAATTCACAGCTATTATTGAAAAAAAGATAATTTCTTCATATTTTCTAATTAAGAGAGATCGCATTAAATTAACTATTCCTCATAAATGATTGAAACGGGTTTATTTACAATTCACAGCTATTATTAAAAAAAAGATAATTTCTTCATATTTTCTAATTAAGAGAGATCGCATTAAATTAACTATTCCTCATAAATGACTGAAACCGGTATATTTATAATTCACAGCTATTATTAAAAAACAGATAATTTCTTCATATTTTCTAATTAAGAGAGATCGCATTAAATTAACTATTCCTCATAAATGACTGAAACAGGTTTATTTATAATTCACAGCTATTATTAAAAAAAAGATAATTTCTTCAAATTTTCTAATTAAGAGAGATCGCATTAAATTAACTATTCCTCATAAATGACTGAAACAGGTTTATTTATAATTCACAGCTATTATTAAAAAAAAGATAATTTCTTCATATTTCCTAATTAAGAGAGATCGCATTAAATTAACTATTCCTCATAAATTACTGAAACAGGTTTATTTATAATTCACAGCTATTATTAAAAAAAAGATAATTTCTTCATATTTTCTAATTAAGAGAGATCGAATTAAATTAACTATTCCTCATAAATGACTGAAACAGGTTTATTTATAATTCACAGCTATTATTAAAAAAAAGATAATTTCTTCATATTTTCTAATTAAGAGAGATCGCATTAAATTAACTATTCCTCATAAATGACTGAAACGGGTTTATTTATAATTCACAGCTATTATTAAAAAAAAGATAATTTCTTCATATTTTCTAATTAAGAGAGATCGCATTAAATTAACTATTCCTCATAAATGACTGAAACAGGTTTATTCATAATTCACAACTTTAAAGAAGAGAATTATTAAAGAAGGATCATTCAAGGAGAATTCTTTATACCTTCCGATGAATAAAAGTCGCATTAAATAAACTATTCTTCATAAATGACTGAAACAGGTTTATTTATAATTCACAGCTATTATTAAAAAAAAAAGATAATTTCTTCATATTTCCTAATTAAGAGAGATCGCATTAAATTAACTATTCCTCATAAATGACTGAAACAGGTTTATTCATAATTCACAACTTTAAAGAAGAGAATTATTAAAGAAGGATCATTCAAGGAGAATTCTTTATACCTTCCGATGAATAAAAGTCGCATTAAATCAACTATTCTTCATAAATGACTGAAACAGGTGTATTTATAATTCACAGCTATTATTAAAAAAAAGATAATTTCTTCATATTTCCTAATTAAGAGAGATCGCATTAAATTAACTATTCCTCATAAATGACTGAAACAGGTTTATTCATAATTCACAACTTTAAAGAAGAGAATTATTAAAGAAGGATCATTCAAGGAGAATTCTTTATACCTTCCGATGAATAAAAGTCGCATTAAATAAACTATTCTTCATAAATGACTGAAACAGGTTTATTTATAATTCACAGCTATTATTAAAAAAAAAAATAATTTCTTCATATTTCCTAATTAAGAGAGATCGCATTAAATTAACTATTCCTCATAAATGACTGAAACAGGTTTATTCATAATTCACAACTTTAAAGAAGAGAATTATTAAAGAAGGATCATTCAAGGAGAATTCTTTATACCTTCCGATGAATAAAAGTCGCATTAAATCAACTATTCTTCATAAATGACTGAAACAGGTGTATTTATAATTCACAGCTATTATTAAAAAAAAGATAATTTCTTCATATTTCCTAATTAAGAGAGATCGCATTAAATTAACTATTCCTCATAAATTACTGAAACAGGTGTATTAATAATTCACAGCTATTATTAAAAAAAAAGATAATTTCTTCATATTTTCTAATTAAGAGAGATCGCATTAAATTAACTATTCCTCATAAATGATTGAAACAGATTTATTCGTAATTTACAGCTTTAAAGAAGTTAATTATAAAAAAAGAAATATAAACAAACTTAAAAAAAATATATTTGCAATTACAAACCGATCGATAGCGCCACTAACAATTTGCCATCTAAATCATCAAGCGAACATTGATAAACAGTTAACAGACAATATTCGAGTATTTGCGGTACTGCGAGACTTGCGTGGCGTTGAGTGTTTGTTTCCGTCGCCCGAGTCTGGAACCTTGAACGCAGTCGCGCAGCTCCTCGACTAAATGAAGAAAGGTTACGTTAGCATTTACACTTATTCAAGTGGCTCGTTGCAACCTGTCCTTTCGACTCAACGACAACTGACCTGTAATAATTGATTTACTAAACTGTTGCATTCATTACAAAGGAACTCGATAATTATCACAAGAATAAAGTTCCACAAGTGTTAATGTGTGAGAAAATATAGTAATCTGTCAAACTTGTTTTGACCCTTAATCCTAAATCTAATATTAATTAAATTAACATAAAAATCCTACAATTTAAAGTATAATAACACTCGGCAACAGAATTGTGTCAATATGCAATGCAATACATTATATTCTTTGTCTGTAAGTTACTGAAACTTTAAAAAATTGGACTTTTTAAAAAACTAAAAACCAAACTATATGCTTATTAATGCATTTTTCATTTTGGACAAACCATTTTATAGAATATTTGTTTGAAAGATATCGAATAGGTAGCGAACGAATTATTTAATTTGGTATCACACGTGGATAATTTTGAGATTTTTTCTAAATTCTATATCTTACTTGTGATATTCAATAGATTAAAATTGGTCCAGTCGTTGAAGCTTTTCAAATAGACAAAGAACGATGTACGTAGGTAACAATCAAAAACATTAACCTATTTTGTGTTTCGCCGCAACCAGATTAAAAAAATATTTATTACTTATTTATTTAACTTCTTTAAGATATAAAATTGATACATAAGGCGGATTTATATTGCTACGAGAGCAATCTTTTACAGCCAACCAGTTTTCCAATAGACCAATCTTTTACAGCGACGCACCGTCGCGAATCAAACCGCCCGCCGTCAAAGGCTATATGCCTGGGCCGGCCGGCAAAGGCCCTATGCCTATAATCAATCGACACGCTGCCGCGAATCGAACCTGACCCCCGCTGTGCGCCGTGCCGTCAAAGGCCATATGCCTGTCACCAATCCAACACACCGCGACAACGAAAAATACCAGTGACAAAAATACTAAGTGATGCCTAACAGCACTATGTAGAGAGTAATATATGTACTTAAAAGAACTGCACTTCCGATTTCATAAAAGTCATTAAAAAAATTGTAGATGGATGTTAATTGAAAGTCTAAAGATGAAAATTGTAGAATTTGAGATTTCGTATAACTCATCAACCCATTTATGAAACATTTTATATAAAAGTAAAGTTAGAGTATTATTTATGAATTTGATTTAACTGGCATTTAATTCATTTTTGAATTAGTAAAGTTGTTCATTAGCAAGAAATCATGTAATAATATTACTTTTATATTAAAATTAAAATATCTTATGAGGTAGAGATATAAGAAATGTATATACGTTATTTTGTCTTTGCCTTTAAATACATTTTTTTCACATAATAATATAAATGATATTAGATTGAAACTTCTATAATGGCCCACCAGTCTAATATGTGGAAGGATTGCTACCAGGTAATATAATAACAATTGTCTTCATATCATGTAATACTAAGTAAAGATATTAAAATGTTATCAAAGGTTTCAACAAACAAGAAATCAACCGTTTTAAAAGTTTGATGTGCTTATTAGCACATCTCACAAAATCCCGTGCACAAACTTAGATGAGGGCTTCAATGTTGCACAAGTGACGGTATTAGGAGTAAATATCATCATCTTGATACGACATCGAGTAGTTAATTTCAGTTCAAAATTAAGTAAAAACTAGTGAGAAATTTTCACATATCGAAGTTCAAAAATTAAGCAAAAGTGTCGGGTCATAACGATGATGACATAAATGGCTTTTGGCTATATGTCGCATTCGACTTACGTTCATATGCACCACTCATGGTCAGGACTGTCAGTTTCACTTACTAACAGTTAAAAACGTACTTCTGTTTCTTATTAACTGTCAGTTGAGTCAGAACAAGAGGCTACTTTATCGACTTCTTGCACGGTCCGATTGCTAAAGTATCCATACAAAATTAGTTTTCAACTATCAATAAATCCGACTGAGAGTCCTGACCGTGTGTGTAGCATACGGACGTTAGTAAACCAAATATCTGCCAAAACCAAAACCGCAGGCAAAAAGTAATATAAAGCTAGTTAAATAGTTAAAATGATATAAAAAACTATTTCAAAATTCTAATATTCAATCAGCAAAAAAGTACTCAAATCCCTAGTTGACCTTTTAAGTTGAGATTTGAGACAAAAAACACGAATAACTCTTTTTCTAGGAGTATTGATGACATTTCCAGGCGGTTTTTAACTATCAATAAATCCGATTGAGAGTCCTGACCGTGTGTTGAGCATACGGACGTTAGTAAACAAAATAGCCGTCAACACCAAAACCGCAGGCAAAAAGCAATATAAAGCTAGTTAAATAGTTAAAATGATATAAAAAACTATTTCAAAATTCTAATATTTAATCAGCAAAAAGTACTCAAATCTCTAGTTCACCTTTTAAGTTGAGATTTGAGACAAAAAACACGAATAACTCTTTTCCTAGGAGTATTGATGACATTTCCAAGCGACAAGCTGTCTTAGCGCCGAATTCAAATTTTACACTCGAATATCTCAGCAAGCAACGGGGTTAGCGAGAGGGAAGAAATGGCTTTCGATAGCTCATTAGCGCGAATTTTTTATTTACCATGTCACAGTGATCTGGCGCACACCGCACTTACGCTGTGGAAGCATATTTCGGCAACGGTTTTTCTGTTGGTGAGGTACGACACAAGTTTCCTAATCATTTTGAAATCATGCCTTTTAATGTTGGGCCCAGTGTTCAGTTAATCAAGTTGTGGGTAGCGAAGTTCAGAGCGTCAGGATGTACACTAAATAATTCAAGTCGACCTCGAAATAGACCTGTGCGATAGAAAACATGCTGCCCCTTGAGGAGTGCGTTCGCCGTAGCCGGGAGACGTCTTGATGGTGTAATATTTCCTACGTAAAATCTGCACAAATGTACTTTAGTTTACTGTAATTAAAATATTATAAATACAATAATTGTTTTTTTTTTGTTATAATTTAAAGATTGAATTCCGCGCTGAGCTTCTATTATTATGCGACAACGCTCCAATCAAAAATGCATCACTACCATGGCTCTAATTATGAATATATTAAAAAATCATGTATGTGTATACATGGCATACATTAAGAAGAATGGGTTCTTTTTTTAAACGAACGGATGATATTTTAAAAGAGATTAAAACTAAGTTTATTTTCAAGGCAATCGTCTTTTCACTAGGCGCTATCCAAAAAATAAGTCTGTTTCTTGGAGCCAGTCTGACAAGTACATTTTAAAACAAAAACACACCTTTCTTACTTTTTGGATGTGAAACTTCTTTGATAAAGTTTTATACAACTAACGGTTCGATCTGAATCTAACGGAAATCCGTTAGATTCACGTTCTAACGGTCTGAATTTAATGGATCTGAATCTAACGGTCTGAATCTAACGGATCGATCGCAAAAAGTACAGAAAATTGGTACTGAGATAATAACCGGGAGAGATAGATAAATATGATAGATAAGACAAGAAGTGTACGCATTCGTGAAAACAAACTAAAATGGCGCTAATTATTGGCTCTCAGCTGTTTTGACTGTTATGTGTGTCAAAAGTAAACTGTAGCAATTTTGCGCAAAAGCAAACAACACAGCGCTCAATGTTGCTATCAGCTGTTTTATACGTCATGTGTGTCTAAAGTAAGCTATTGAAATTTTGTCTAATTATATATCTATTTATCAATGATGCATTATTAATTTTGCAAATACTTCATCCAGTAAAAGACTAACAAGATAAGTACTTAATTTATTTACAAATCAGCAACTCTATGTGCGGATTACATACAGTTGTCATAAATATAATGCATCGTGCAACAGGAGCATTACATCCCGATTTCCTTCAACCGCATTTAGCCGTGTTCTGGTACTAGCATAGGAGCTATTTTTTAATTGACTTTGTCTATGTAAATTTATATAAAGATTTGATTAGATATTTACGTCGATTTGTAATGATATTTTATTATTTATTCTGAATGTAAAGTATTGAAATCTTCTTATACGCATTTGGTACAATCTATGGACTTACACTTGGTATATATTTTTTAATATTTAATTGAACGCGTTTATCCCGCCCCTAAACGCGTTTGTAGCTTTGAAGTGTAGGCATGTGCTGTATATATATTAACAGTGAGTAATATTTATATTTATGTTTCTCTCTCTCTCCCTCTCTCTCTCTCTACCGTTTTTCACCTTACTTATGTATTAACAAATCAAGGTTTAGATCGCCAAAAAATTTCACTTCTGTCAAGTGTAATGAGTTGCTTGTGAAGTTTTTTATTTAAAAATTCTATATTAATTTTTCAGTTGTAATATTACGACCGATTTCATTTAAAATACCAGGGGTATAATCTACATCTCATAAGTAATCTCCCGCCAATTTAATGTATTAATATTACTTATTAGAAATTACCCATTTCTTCCTCAAAATAAGAAGTTGTTTTTGTTTTGCACTTTTAGAGAATGAAAGTAAATCTGCCAGATTACGCAACTTAACTATCAACGAAACAATAGCTCTAAGTTTTCTTCTCAAGATTTTCATATTTTGTTTATTCTTTACTTGCCGCAACACAGTCGCTAGCTGAACAAAGTTCGAACGACACACACACTGTACACATCTTACCAGAAATGTTCGAGAGTTTTCTAAAATAATTAATAAATTGCTGGAAAAACGTGCTGTCTTTATAAGTTGCCTACCTAATATTTTAGTAATGGACAAAATATACAGTTGTTATGTACAATTGTTGTTATACAGTTGTTATAGTGATGGAAAAAATACACAGTTGTTAGGGCATGAAAATGTTCAGCATATCAATTTTACGACTTCTGACGTATGCAAAAACAGTATAATACAAACTAATTCACGTGCCTTTTCTTGGTACGTGATGTGATTTTTCCTATAATTTCATTGGATGCGGTTGGTGTAGTAATTATGGACTTGCTGTACCTTTTTTGATCAGATGCAACTAACGAACAACATGACTTTATATAATATCGTCTTGTCCTACTTGGATTATATTTATACTAATTCGTTAAACATTTCTGCGCGTAAATTTTCACGCAAATTCAAACATTTTCCATTTGTTGATTTTCCTTAGCAGACTATCGTCACACTTAATATCATCTGTCTAAATAGACCAATGTGTATGTAGGTATATCCGTTTCTTATACACAACAAAAATTGTAAGCTAGCCTCTTCCATGTTCTGGTTATTACATAAATAAATATTTTAAGATCATTATGAGTATATTAAATTATGAACATACATATTAAATTAATGATTAAAACTATTACGTATTTAATTTCAGTTAAAAGAAACCCAATTTTGCAAATAAATTGTAGCTATTCCGTAATCAGCCGAATATTAAAAATATTGTAACCCCAGTTTTAATGTCATTTTTATACTGCAATCGCTAATGATAATTACGACTAAAAATGAAAACCGGTTAAGAACGGGTCTGACTCGCGCATCGTAAATTCCGTGTCTCGATTAAAGTTAAATTACTCATTAATTTGTCGTACGTAAACACTGATATTAATTTCCTAATGCAATAAATATTTAATAATAGCTAATATAATTAAGTAGGGTGGATATTGTAGTGAATATCCCCAAAAATGATGACATCTAAAATCATCGTTTAGTTTTCCCACAATCTTCACATAGGTTTCAAAAACCTCTTTTTTTCATATTTCTGGTTCAGCCGTGTTAGAAATAAGAAGAAGGAACGTGTTTATTTATATATGTTTCAGCAGATCTCTAACAATAATACTATCTAAAATAATGAAAAAATATTTTTGAAACCCTTGTAATCAGCCCTTCGAAATGATAACCCAAATTGTAAATGAAATTTCATTCTTCGGTTTTTTTAAAATAATTAATTTGCTCCTTCTAAAATTTTTATTTAGACATTTTGTGAGTTAGCCATTGAAATATTTGTGGGTAAATACTTTTTTATCACTGTGCCAAATTTCAAGTTTCTGCGTCTGAAAAAAACGACCGTTTCAAACGGACAGATGGACACGTGATTGACCTATATTTTCTTCACCTCAGTCAGTCACAATTTTATTGCACCACGAATGATATGACTTGTAGTATGAGTTTTCTCTACGGCATCTACTCTCTTCACTCTTTACTACTATCTATTGCATGCGTCCCACGTTTTTCGTTCCTGATTTTACAAATTTTTCACAGCTATTAAAAATTCACCATCACAAATTTCCTAGACTTATAAATCTGTATCGGATTATAAATTCTTCGTGGGGCAAGGATAAATTATTTTGAATTTTTAGTCCGATTTAAAATTAAATATTTTTTGACGTAAATACTTATTAAATTAAAAATTGTATAAAGAATATAATATTGGTAAAACATATTAACATAAATCACATGTCTCAAGGATTATTCATTATTTTCAAGACATCCAAGGGAGTGCTTCTTACAAAATCGATCAGGACTAGAAAAAGAAGTAGACCCAAATTCTGCCCGGTTTATTTCAGTTTGGGTTGATTTGAATCAAATATCAATATCTTTAGAGAAAAAATCAATTAAAAAACAAAAAAACCGTCTTCAGAGATACTTCAATAAAAGGCCCTGGCCCACAAAGACAGTTCAGCCAAATATAATATATAGAAACTTAAAACCTAAAAAAATCTTAACTTATTGTACGCTATATTCTGCAATAATCTTTTTTTGTGGTCGATGACTTTTTTTTGTATTTCACTTTACTTTTAATATGATTCTACAATCAATCATTGTTATTCAACATAGGATTACCTAAAACGTAAACATTACACTGTTTATAAACAATTAATTAGTCGGCCCATCATTCCGTTCGCTTGATTCTATATTCTCCATTGTCTTATTGTCATTATAATTTAAAAATAATTGTAGTTAAGAATTATTGTTGATATAACTAGCAGCATCCGTCTTATTTTAATTAAGTATAACAATACTATGACACATACTAAAATAACTGTCAAGAAATCTAAACTGTGTTGTTGTTATAGTATTAATATAACTAGGAATACATTAAACCAATTAATTGTAATCATTCTCATCGAACAGCAGGTATAAAACCTAACGTTAAGTTACGAATTTTTAATATTATTACTCTATAAAAGAACATTTAGAAAAAGCAGCGCCACATCCTACGTATCTCACACCATCATCATACCATCCAATATAATTATTAATAGCGTTTGTTAGCTGTTTATAGTTCTCAGATTTATCAATACAAGTTAACCAAATAAGTTTAGTTGAGAGATCTAATTAATTGATGGTACGTAGTTTTAAATTTTTCAAATCAATAATTTTAAAAATTAAGGTGTGGGGCATTACACATTTCTAATAAAGCTTTATATTTCGCAAATGTGACTTTAAAAAGAAAAATTGTACATAATTAATTTTAATTCTGCAAGACTTGTTTAATGACACCCGCACTTTACGGAGTGGTACAAAAATTCAAAAAAGGCTGTAGAAATAGAGTGATAGTGACAAGTGGATGGACCGCATTACAAAGTTATATGTGACCCTTATTTCGCCAAAAAAATCTAAAAGGTACGCTCAAATTTTTGTACAATTATGAAACTTCGATTTGTTCCTAATTTTTTTAAATTTTGATCCTTTCTTTACATCAGGTGAGTGGTAAATACGGTAAAAAATACGCATTCAACTAAATAAAGCCCGAAATAATTAAGGCCCGAAATTTGACAACAGTATTTTACATGTAATAATAACCGTAAAAATACAAATCCAATTTTAGTGATTGATTTCATATGTGTTTATCGTTGCAATTAAAACGCAATAACCAATATATTTAGCAGTAATGACACCTAGAGTGACTATTCTTGATTATCAAAATGAAACCAAATATTATATGCTATTTGTCGACATACCGAAAAAAAAACTTAAAATCTCCTCCACGAGAACGTGATTAGCTAACGCTATATGCTATAAAGCAAATTAATAGATAAATATATACAAGAAAATTAAACCGACCACCCATAGACCATAAAAGGTAGTTGTAATATAACGTCACGAAAAAAAAACCCTTAATAATTACACAATAGTTGAATCTATGGTCAATTTCAATATTTTTATACAATAAGTCGTACATTGTTGTTTACGACAACCTAGTATTACTCCACCCTGTTTACAGTTTAATTTTCATAAACGAGACCGGAAAAAGTCCGTATGGTGTTAGGCCCAGACGTTGCAAGAATATAAATTATACCCTTAAACAGCTAAATAAAAAAATTGGATCCTTAAAAGTTTTATTTTAATCATCAAAATGAGTAATCTTGTTTTTTGTTTACAAAACTCGGGTTATTTTCAAAATAGTATGCAAACGGTATTTCTACGAATTTTTTATCAATATCAGTAAGGCGAAACAAAGTGCAGATTGTCCGTTTGTATTCTCTATACCCAGATGTAATATAATAAACCGTGAAACTCGCAGGCCCGACACTGCGGCCGTCTAAAAAAATCACATAAACTCGAAAAGTACGAAAAATATATTAATTTTGGAAACACCGGAGCAATTGTCATTTAACAGTTTATTTTTAATTAATTTATACAATGGCTACACATTAAATAAAACAGTCGATATTAATTGTTTTTTTAATCGTTCCTGAAAAGTTATCATGTTCTTCCTTATACTTTTATTGTTATTTTTAATTCTCATAAACAATTGTTGATCTGTTAAAAATATAATATGGACGCATTAATGCAGATTATTTTTTATTATGATTACATATTGTATTTATTTCTTGTTTCCAAATTGTCAATCGCTAATTTATTAAAAATTAAAAATTAATCATTTCTTTAAATCTAGGCCTAGTTTCGCCAATTTCCTTTATGAGGAAAATCCTTGGATAATATCACGCACGCTGTGAAAAATTGGTATAATATCGAGTCATAATTATAAGCGTAATAAAATATACGAACATCTCTTCTGATAGAGAAAAAGAGAATATTTCTGTTTTATACACGTTAGTAATGTTATAAAAAAATAATATATATTCAGTAACAAAAATACATAGAAATTAAAACATTCCATTTTATGTAATATCAAAATAGGATACTATAATAATGTTGTTTTAACATACTTAGTTATTTTTTATTTTACTTAAATAAGACAATTTACTGGATCAAATACTAAGGCGCGAGAGAAAAATTAAATTGAATTTAAAATACATTTTTGGTGTAACTGTAATTTAGTACCAATGATAATTACACTTTTTTTATATCATTGAAATTGGGTATTTGACTAAATTTTTTTATTTCATTAATCATAATTTCAAGGTACAAGCTGAAGAAGAGTGAAAGTTTTTTTTAATAATCTTAAAAATTGACCGAGTTATAAGTTTAAATTTAACCTTTAGACAAGGGTGGCAATACTGTGTTGTGAGGTTACTTTTAATATTGCACATTATATTCTACAAGAGGAAAAGAGACAGGGATATACCCAACTCCACCGTATCTTCAAATTTAGAAGCCTATAACTGGCTTATTTTTCAATCAATTTTTGAATTTTTTTTCAAGACTGGTTTTTAATTAACTTATATTTCACATTATTGTACGAAAAATATCAAAATTTAGAATGAGTCAACTACCGTATTATTTATCATAAAAAGCATTTTTAATAAAAAAATATTATTCTAGTTGCGATTATTTTAATGAAAAAAGTCGATTTGAAAACTACTCTTACTATGAAGAAACGGTTAATTGGTTGTCAACATTAAATGTATAACCTGTTTTACGCGATCCTTTTTGCTTATTTACGTTTTTTTTTATTTTTTGGGTTTATTTTTTAACATCAACTCGAGCTTGTATTTGCATATTTAGTATTTAACGTCACTAAGAAGGCAATCAAGTCGAAAAAAGTATAATAGTTTCTTGAAAAAACTCACTTTATATGGGACTAATTTTCAAATCAAACATTTATAATAAAATAATAGCGACCGAATATTATTTTTGTTAAACGAATCGATTTTAATGTATTTTGTTTCATTTAAAAACCAATAAACAATGAAATTTTCATCGGTGTTAATCTGTATTTTCTCATTTTTTTTTTTTAACAATTCCATCCTCTAGAACTGAATTATACAAATACTATGTACTGTACAACCCACTTGACGGCACTGGCACTCAAATGTAATTCATAATTTATGTACTTCGTTTTCAAAAAAAAATGTAAAATTTGTAATTACTGAACAGCCACTTTACATTATCTAAAACAAATGTCACTTGAAAAATTTAGAACGATTGTAAAACTAAATACAACCCGAAATATTTAATCGAACTTCATAATTTACTATTATATTTTACACGTTTTAAAAAAACATATTTGTAAATGCATAAATTTTCTGTTTTTATTTCCAAAATATCATTAATTGCCAGTTTATTATAAATAAAATTATTTTTAATTACTAAATAAAACAAATAAATTTAATATGAATTAATACCTGTTAAATGAAGTGTTACGTGTTCAATAGCACCACTAAGCGATTGCGACTAGCGCGAGTCGTGCGACTGCTGGTTAAGTACTGCGCTTGCCCCTGTGAGAGCTCCCGTCCGCCAGCTGATTTCTAGTGATGTCTCAAAACAGCACCTTATGCGATGTGTAAAGTGGAACATAACGCTTACGAGCGATATTGTGGTAATTACAACGACTTATACAAGGTTTCCAAAATTATAAAATTTCTTGTGTGACAAATTGTTAAGTTAAAATATCATTAAAATCTATTCGCATTTTATGATTTATGAATACAAAGTTATTCTCTTACATTAATGATGTAATAATAACTTACTTATTTACGTCAATAATTAGAGTCGAAGCAAATAGTCGGTAAACGAATACAATTTTTTTTTCATATTCTTCCATATATCGAATAGTACAACACTATTCGACCGAATACCAAATACTTTATATTACTCGCAAACACCTAAATAAATAATAAATAAATTATAAGATACTAATGTAATATTAAAATAAAACGATTTATAAATTTGTTTTTATGTTATTTTATTGAATCTGTCTGCAATCAAAAGAAGGGTTGTGGCAGAAAAATATAAATTTTTCACAATTTTCAGAAAACAGTCTGGATCTCTCCTATCCATTTATTGCCAACTACTGATAATAGTCGTTATAAATACAAGCTGCGAACAAATATTTCGCAATTTATTTCCATAAACAATAGTAAATTTATTTTTATTTATGGCCCAAGACGTTCAATTTTCAAATTTACTTCAAACGCCTTAGGACTTATATTTATTGTCTTTCAGTCAGCATATGATCATTTTCAAAACACTTTTCTTTAATTTTCTTCATTATAAAAACTCACTGCCAAAGTGATATATATATCCTGGTCCATGTCTCATATTCAGTCCACTTTTCCCTCACAGTGTTTGATTTGAATTATTGACTTATCATGATATTAATGGCCAAAGTATTGATTGCCTAGCCTTTTCAACTTGCAACCTGTATCTCTATGTAAAAATCAATTATATATTTTGGATGGCTGGAAATACAGTAATTATATAACTGTATGTTTATAGCGGTTTGCAGCTTATGGATTTTGCGGTAATGGGTCGTCTATATCAAATAATTGGAAAATTGATAATAATTAAACTATCATGCCACTTTACATTGCCCCAAATATGCCTAATAGTAATATTCGGTTATTCAGCATCAAAACCAACTAAATACTCAGTATTCGAGAAAATTATGAATATACTTTCGTTACAAGCCTATTAATAACATGTAGATAGAGCAATACTCTACTAAAATTAGCACTTATTTTATGCTAGCACTAAAAGTTTTAGAAGTTGCCATATGTAATGATGGTATTAAAAAATTAAATCAAACGAAAATACTTTGGTAATCCCTTGATGTATATTACTTGAATTTGTCATTCGTTTTTACAAATTGGTAGCAATTTGAAAATTGTGTTTCCTCAAGACGAGTTTAAACAGGATAATTTTCGTTCGATGATTTTTTATAAATTTTGTTGCGGTGTCAATCAGCAACAATGTTACAATCGACTTCGATTGGATTTTTATAACGAAACCCTATCCCGCGCTGCTGTTTACAACTGGTTTAACGAGTTCATGCATGAGTGTATCACTGATCTGCGTGAGGGATGTCCCGCAGCAGTGACAAATGAATATAACATCAATACTGTGCTGTTTGTGACAAATATTCACAAGAAAGTAACATATCATCAAATTCGGGAAAGATCAACTATTGGTCTGAATCAAATACAGAAAATTCTATGTGAACATCTTGACATCGGGAAACTTAGGGCCAAGCGTATACGCAAGGATTTCATGGAAGCTCTAATAAATTCTCGCATTGAAATATGTCACAAAGTATGAGAAAAATTAAACGAATGTCACTTAAATGCTATAAACGGAAGCTGGATTACGAATCCCAAATAAGAGATGGTCGGCGCTGTGGATGTTACCTTCTCGACAGTTGCCTTAAATTCGAAGAAAATGCGAAATAATGAAAAGAAAAACCGTTGGACTCGTTCTTCGGATAGACAGGTTATTAAGCAACGGTTGTCAAGGACAATAAAATAACAGTTACCACAGACTAAGTATACCGATATTTGTTTATTATTTTTAGAACAGTTCGTGTGAAACGTCCTTGTAGTATAATCTTCCTTTATCACTACAACGAACTCTCAACCAGACGAATGACCGACCATTCGTCGGATGTAGAAATTCTCGACCGTCCGCCATAAAACCATGACTTCGCATCATGAGATTTTAATTTCTTCCCAAGAGTAAAAAATAAACGATGATAAATACGATTCTTGGACGCCGAAGAAGTGGTGACTGCCTTCATAAAGACAGTGGAAGTTAAATGAAACAATGCATAGAGTATTCCTGAGACTATTTCGAAAAACAATACAAAATTTTGCCAATATTTGGTTCCATTTTTGATATTTATAAAAACTTTCAGTATTACCTTATATAAAATGGTTTGCTCCTAAGAATGTGCACATTGTAATATGTTCAGAACATTTTGTATCACGTACATGAATTGGTACAAGTGTAGAAGCCAAAACAATTTTTTAAAATTTATATCCGCTTGTCTGTTATGTCAGATTATCATGCAAAACTAAGAGATAATTGTTTGTTTCACATTGTTATCGTGGCTAGCTTTTGTTCTGATTAACTGGAAATTTAACTATTAGCAACCACGTAATAAAAATCCATTGCGCGAATTTGAAAACTGAACTTAAAAACTTTTTCAGCGAGTTAATTTAATGTTCAAGCTAAGATGTAAACCACTTTTATCTGAGTCTGTGATACTTCTATAGTGCAAACATAAATTATGATCTATAAAAAAAATACGTAGATAATCTAAATAAAATCTACAAAAAGCTCTTCAGTGCTCGGTTCAGTGTTTTCGTTTCTTTTTTCGTTAATTCAAGATCCTGCATTGAAAATTATTTTATAAAAAAAATTTTCTTTCATTTAAAAAAAAATATACGCGAGTGATGTCTCTGACAAAAGTTAGCAATAAATAAAATTAGATTCTTACCTCCATGATAATTATCCATCCTTGCGCATCAAAATCCTTTAGTTCTTTTAAACCATATATTTCATAAAATGACAAATGCGCAAACGTACTTATTAAAACTTAACTAAAATAAATAATGTTTATGAATTATGATTAAAGAGACCGAAAGTTAGCAGCCTAATACTATTCGTACTTTCATTAAAAATATTAAGTTAGTATCCAGTTAATGAAAGTAAGAGAATAAGGGTATTTTCAAAGGAAATCTTAGTGAATATGCATGAATCACATCGAACTCTGTGTGTATGTATGTACGTACGTATGTGCACCTTCAAACGTTATAAAATCTGAAGATAGCATCCGATTCACTACGGACTTTTTTTAATTCATAATACTCAGTAAAACGAAAAAAACGATCAGTTTTCGAGCTCGGAAATCAGTTTCGCCCTTGAGTTATACCACTGACAACTTTAAATACATGTCCTAAAAAACAAAAAAAAAACAATTTGATTCCAACCAAGTTAATTTGTTTTGGTCAATGGATGGTACATATTATTATTAGTTATTATCAAAAAATTGTTACAGTAAGTAAAAACAAAAAACTCATTTTTCGACTTTCAATTAATTGCTGAGTCATTTTTATTTTATAAGAGTTAAATTGGCTGTTGTAAAAAAAAGAATCTGCTTAATTTTTTTTATCAAAAACCGGATTTATTTCAGATTTATATTTAAAACGTTACTAAATGCCATTTTGACCCGCCCGTGTTCGTGGCCCGTTTTATATGTAGATGCAATTTTCGCCATCAAAAAATAATTTTCAGCATTTTAGTATAGGATTATATATAGATTTGTAAATAATAGTAGATACTTTACAGTGCGTAAAGGTTCATATCATCTGAAATTATTCTTTGAAATGGTTTCAAAATTCCTCAAATAAATTATTTTAATTGTCAAGAACAGTACTAACACTTTTGTAAAATTTAAACAGGAGGGAGGGGTTTAAGTAAAAAAATAGGAAGACAGAATTTATTAGCAATTACATTTGAATCTAAATAAAAATGACGCCACCACACTCTCGAGCTCAATTTGAATTCAATTAAAAAAACTGGTCTAACAGAGCAAGTTAACGTTGTTGATTACGATAATTTTATTACTTGCATTTTTATAATAGCCTCGTAAATTTTAAGCCAATTACGTACATAATTTAATACACGTATTTCACCTATTATCTTCATCTTATATAAACATACTTAATTTTCATCTTTGAACATAATGACAGTTTAAACAAAACGTAATATTTTCTAAATTATCCATCCAATGGTGTCGAAGGTAAAGCTTTTTTATCTTTATTTTGTCTAAAAATCAAGAACGGATTATTTAATTACTTCCATATATAAAACATATAATTAGACACAAAAGATTTAACCATACGTTAACCATTTTACTCTTTTGCATGCACGCAGATCCTTTCACAAATATTATAAATACGTGCTATGTAACGTAAAGAACATTTAAAAACCGTGTAAAAAAACTATTTTTAAAATAAGTAAAAAATATATGAAGTGTAATCAATTAAAAAAGGGATATAATTCATGTATTAAAAAAACATTCGTCTGCCTTTTTTGATAGGAAAAATAGGTTGTGTTTAAAAATTTTCGTTATAAATATAAATTTCTAACATGAAACAAATTCCAACGACAAAAATTCGTTTTGAAATTCAATCATAAATTCAATTTTGTACAATTACAAAAATGTTTATGTGACCAAACGAGCTTATATATTTTTCTCCTATTATGAAAAAATACTTAATTTCAACCAATATCCATGACATTTTTAAGCTTAAATGAAACTTTCAAGTTGAATGAATTTGGACCAGTAACTGACTTGTATACTCGCATTGCAATCAATTTAAGTCCGTATGCACCACAAACGGTCAGGACTCTCAGTCGGATTTACTGACAATTAAAAACTTATTTTGTATGGATACTTTATTAACTGGACCGTGCAATAGGGCACGATCGGTAAAGTAGACTCTTGTTCCGACTCGACTGGCAGTTAATGAGAAACAGAAATACGTTTTTAACTGTCAGTAAGTTTGACTGACAGTCTTGACTGTTTGTAGTGCATATGGGCGTTAGACGTCACAATGTCCTTAATTGAATATCATTTATATCCTTAATACTTTTTAATTTCGACGCTATTACTTTAAACGTTAACAAAACTTTAATTAAATGTAAAGTTACGCAGTTGTGCGACTTGTACAATAAAGAGATGTTGACACTTGATATCCTTGCAAGTCCACGCCTCCAGTTTCGATCAGATGTAAAGAACAGGCTCCGTCAAATTCATGCACAGCAGATGGACCAGTAATGTTATTATCATTTTATTTTATTCACTGTTTGTCCAAATTAGTTAACTAGAGCGTCTTACATAGATAACATGTAATTCTTAATTCTAGGTTTATTTAATTGATAAGTTAATAACAAGTGTTTCCTGTATTAATTTTATGTCTTATTTTAAAAAAAATAATGTTTCGCTTTCTTAAGTTAACATTGTCTATTTCATGTATTGATGTATTTAATTGTACTTATTTTTCTTTGTTTTTTTTGGAAAAGTTTGTTCTTTTTGGAAAACTTATTTCGCATTTAGTGTTCATAGAATATTTCAAATAGCTTGTGTTTGTATTTTCCCCTTGCGTAAAATAAAAAATTTTAAAAAAATAAATAAAAATGCCACATTAAATCAATTATTTGTTCTAATAAAATATTCTTTTAGGTATGTATATGAATAAACCTACCATCTATACCTCAGTTGGCTCATGTGGTAACCAATCGTAATATTTTGGCATCTTCTCCAAAACATGAAGTTGTTTTTCTATTGCAATTTGAGAGCATGAGAGCAGTTTTGACAAATAACGCAAGCTTAATCTGGTATTTGTTTTAATTAAAAATTTAAACCGAGATTATTTTTTATAACTTGAATACAGGTATAAAAATAATCAGTGAAACCTAAATCATTTGTCAAAGAGAATACAGCTTCTGCCGTCATTGTGCGTATATTACGTTTCGTTCATATTACAATTCGTAAAACGCCTCATGAGGCGGTGTCATGACATGATATAAGTAACCCGGGATGCGATGCATCAAGGTTTTTATCAGATGCAGCACAGAACCCTTGTCAAAATGTATCAAATTCGAAAAGGGTACTGGAAGAGTTTTTGAAATGAAATTTCTTTGCACGCGATGACAGTAAAATATCAAGGTTGAATTTCGTGCAACGTTCTTAAGCAATATTTTCATGAAACTTTTAGTTGTAATGTTTGAATGTAAAGAATTTATCGCAAGACGGAAAATAGGTCCTTAGCTATAAACTGAGAGAACACGGTAGAATAAGACAAGGAATGGTACGAATGTGCGAAAACAAATAAAAATGGCCCTCATTACTGGTACCAGCTGTACGTTAATTATGGACGTCAAAAGTAAACTTGTCAAATTTTTATTTATTACGAATTTTGCATGTACTTCGACCATTACAAGATACGACATATGTACTTAATTTATTTTTTAATCCTCAATGAACCCGCACGTATACATAATTTACAACACGAGCAATACATCTCGACTCGTCGTCGAGATGTATTGCTCGTGAACATCGAGATGCATTGCTCGTGATCGTCGTCGCCGTGAACATAATTTACAACAAGAGCAATACATCTTGACTTCCTCCAGCCGCATCCTTCAGGTGCTAGCACTACGGCTATTTCTTAATTGATAATTGTGTACATAAATTAATATGAAGATTTTATTAGATGTTTACGTCGATTTGTAATGGCTTTTATTTATTATTATAGAATTAAATTTTCTTAAACGAATTTATTTATTTATTTAAGTATGTATACAACACATACATATGGCGGGCGTATTGCAATCAGAGCAATCCCTTACAGTCAACGAGAACATCAGTCCAGTCCCGCCCAACGAGCGGTCGGGAATCGAACTCAGGTCGCCGCGGTGAGCCGCAGAGTCAAAGAACGTTTATCATGTGATCAACCCAACACACCACGGTGATGAATTTATTACAATCTATGGACTTACACTTAGTATATTTTCGCTAAACAAATTTTATTTCTGTCACGTGTATTGTACTCTCTTAAATATTTTTATTTTCCACTATGCTGCTTTAACCTCGAATTTGTTATTATAAATAGCCGTCATGCAATATCACTTCAGTTTCGATTTGCTTATAGTAAACAGTTGATGCATGCTGTAAATTATCGGGCATTTAAAAATAATTCACCTTGATTTATTTTTAAATGGCAGCTGTTTAAATATATGAGACACGAACAAGTAGTAAACAATTTGTTTAATAAACAAATTGTAGGTGACGAGGGAAGATCAAGAGTTAGTGAGTAATATCAGTTAATGTAATGTGGATAAAACCAATCACTTTATCGACTTCTACTTAGATGTTTTGAACCCCCTCCATGCTTTCCTTCCACCGACAAATACACGTGGATCCTTAATCCGCTCGTGAGGTCAATGGCAATCATTATATTCTAAGATCATGCACGTTCCACAGATAAGTAGATGTACATGCACCCTTAATTTTTAAAAATTTTAAATTTCATGTTTTATGCATTATATTCGTCGATTTTATTTACAGAATTGCATCTTTTTTGATGAATAAAGGAACTGGTATCAGAATTGGCTAGCTTTGATTACCCCACTGGCCTCCATTGCCCAAGAAGAGCATTGAAAACGTGGTTAAGTATTTTTTATTTCATGGAAATGAACATGAACATGGAATAAATTAGAACAAAGAATACATTTTTATCTCAAGACATTTATAATATTGGTGAGATATTACTACAATGCTAAAATAATCCTGGCACTAAAGGCCAAAAAGTTTTTGTCTTTTAACTATCTGAGAAAGTGAGAAAACTATTATGTCAAATCGGTTCACGCAATATGAAAGGTACATCATGTACCAACGTCTGTACGCATTGCATGCTACACTAGTCATAAGTTGAAAAGATAATTAAATGAAACAATGTTTATTCAATAATATTTTTAAATGGTAACACCGTTTAAAGTTGGTAAAAGTTTAATAAGTCCGTTAAAATTGCTTCTGTTAATTTTATAAGTTCGTAGTCGAATACGTAAAAAATTATGTACATTTTGTCCCAAAGCAAAATATAGAGTTAAATTTTATCCCGGTAAAACCATGTTTGCCCAATAGCAATGGTAGCACGTCATTAGGAGTACTAATACTAGCATGATATTATTGTCTATTTTAGGACAACTAACATTTTTAAATAGCCTGATAATTATTTCTAGTCCACTAATTATTTTTAGATTCAATTATCAATGATTAACCATATTATACTAGTCAACAGACTGAATCTTGAATGGACGTTAAAACGTTCTGATGGCACGTTGCACATTCTGACGGCTTATCGGCTCTGTCCGACTTAATTCGGCCAGCTTCGCGTCTTGTTGGCTCTTTCCAACTTAATTTAGCCAGCTTCGCGTCTTGTCGGCTAACAGTATTATAAAATTAAAAATGAATTTTCAATAGACGATTGAGAAATATTTCTGTAATAACTTATATCATAAAAATTAAATTAAATTGATATATCATATCACAAATATCTGAATATTTATTTCTTCGTTTTCAATTCGTTCAAATAAAAATATTTCAATTTAAAAATATAAAAAAATTTAGATATTTCACATCTGCCAGGCGTCCCATGATGGCTCGCAATTTTGTTTTTGTTTAGATTCTTAACGTGATATTAATATACCTACAATATATAAAACGTACCATAAACTCGTTTCTAGATCAAAAATAATACACATTAGACAGAAATTTTTCTTAACTTTTAGTCATAATAATGCGATTATTCGTAGGTCGTTTTTAAGATTTTTTTGTAATCTCTACAGTAATTTTGCGTAACGTACGTACAATCAAACAAACAGTCGAAAAACAGTCGGTTTCTTCTCTATAATTTATGCGCAGTATTCCGAAATTACCTTTTCGAAACATATATAATATATACAATTTTTTACCTTTGTATTTTATGTCATGTATCTAAAGTCTGACGAATAAGAATGGTGTTTGCCAAATAAACGCATGTGGACAAGAAAAAGTAAACCAAAAGTTCTTAAGAACACTGAAAACCATGTTGAAAGGATAACTGAAAACCAGTAATACTTTTGAAAAGCAAATCGAGAATGATAGTAAACGGTGCCAACTTCAAGTATTACGATCTTTGTATTTTCTGAGAAACGGCGAAAATTGTCCAAAAGTTTTATATATGAGTTTCTTTTACAAAAAAAAGTTTCTTTAAAAAAAAACAATTTTCCCTCGCACATCACTACAATGCGTCATAAGATGCAAATGGTATCACAGCGCGATGTGTCAAGGCCAGTGCAGTCGAGCAGATACTCGATGACTTTTCCTTATAAATATTTCAATTTGTCGTTTTGAGGGATTTCATACGTTATTTAAAAAAACCTGCCTCATTTCCTGCATCATCTTTTGAGATGAAGAAATTATAAAAAAATCAAGTAAATTCTTGTGATATAATAGTGTAGTTATAGTCCATCGAGACACTTCTTAGAAATATTTTGTTATGAAATAATTATAAAAATATGAAAAAATTTAATAAAAAAATTGAAGAGCACACTTGTCCTTGAAAAACACGTGCTTAATTTTGCATACATACATTACATAACGAATCGTTTAATTTTCGTAAATTAAAAAATGATGTTAAATTATAACTCGACAAACTGTAATTACCTACATCATTATAAGAATATTCTTTAATTTCCCAAATGTATGTGTCCCGAAATAAGTTATGATACCGAAAGTGAAGCAACATTCGGCGTCGTGAATAACTTTTGTTCATTAACATAACAAGACTTATATTATATTTCTTCTTGTTTCTAAATATTGTTCATTTATTGTTATTAAGTACAATGAAGTGTTAAGTATATTCTGATTATCGCTTTTTTATTTTTCTCTAAAACATTTGAAACTCCGATTTCTGAGGGCGCTAAGGGTATTCCTTAACTTCGAATTGTTTTTTATCCTTAATAATAATTAATTTAAAAAACATTTTTTTGAGTGTGGTTAAGAATAAATTTTCAAAAATATTTAAATGACATGAAAAATTATTCATAAAAAGAAGACTTTTTGTAGTAGACTGATACGAATAGCCGCAAAATGATAACAGTATTAAATCTTGCTGCCATGTAATTAAGATCAGCTGTATATTTAGTTTGAGTACAAGTTAAGCTAATTTTTATGGATTTCAGCTATATCAGAATACTTACCGAACCTAACAAAATACCCTACGTAATACTAACAAAAATGACATTACTGGGGTAATCGCTTCCATTCATCTATAAAAATTTGACAGAAAATAGGCGAACTGGACCATAACATGAATGAATACTAAATAAAAAAAATTAGTACAAAAATATCTGTCATTGATAAAAAAAACATTGTTAAATAATGTAAATCATAATTAGACATATTATAGAGTTATCATAAAGAAACGATCAAACAAGCATAATGATTAGAGATTAGGAATGGTTTTTTGATGAAACTGAAAATATTTATCCAAAATGAGTTCTTAGCACCGATATTCGACGCTTTCAAATTCGTACGAAGTGCGTTAAACAAAATTTTGCGTTATTTATATGTTAATAGGAATAACATTAAGTGCTTTCAATTGATTCCTAGAAAGACACAAAAATAATTATAAATGAAATGGCAAACAACATTTAAAAATAGGTTTACCCACTGCCCAAAAATGGTTAAATGGTTTCAAAAATGGCAATTAACAATTACGTTAAAAAACGACGTTAAACGTAGAGAAAATTATCCTCCTTCTTCACGACAATGCGCTAGTTAACGTAACACAAGTTGCTAGGGCTGCTATAGTTTTATTGTAAATTTGAAGAAATCAACTATACATCATTTAGTGTAAATTTGGTCTAGACTATCTTTCCTTGCTCCTTTGAAGTAAGCCTTCGATGTCGAAAACGAATTAATGAAACGCGCACTTAAACTGTCTGGCATTCTAGTTGTTTGGTGGACTTGGACTTTAATTAATGGCACATTCAAACACTATGGCGCGCCTTAATTTTTTGGTGCACTTAAACTTTAATTAATGGCACATTTAAACTCTAAGTACGACTTAGTTTGAATATATTTGACGTTAATTTTGTAGAAATTCCTTATTCACAATCAAATGAAACTACGTGATGTAGTATTACTTCTACTAACTTTAATTTCTTTACCACGACCTAGGTTTCGTTGTATTACAACATCTTCAGGTGGGATATTAGCAAAGATCTTTGCTAATAACCCAACTGAAGATGTTGTTTGATGCACTTAAACTTTAATTAATGACACACTTAAACTCTATGGCGGGTCTAAGTTGTTTGGTACACTTAAACTTTAATTAATGGCACACTTAAATTCTACGGCGCCTCTTAATTGTTTGGTGCACTTAAACTTTAATTAATGGCACACTTAAATTCTATGGAATAGCTTAGTTATTTGGTGCACTTAAACTTTAATTAATGACACACTTAAACTATATGGCGCCGCTTAGTTATTTGGTGCACTTAAATTTTAATTATTGACACACTTAAACTATATGACGCGGCTTAGGTGTTTGGGGCACTTAAACTTTAATTAATGACACACTTAAACTATATGATGCGGCTTAGGTGTTTAGTGCACTTAAACTTTAAGGCCTAGCACGTACTGCTATTAAACGCGGTTTCAATCCGCCGACAAATGTAACCTATGGCTTTCTATATAATTGCATGCACTAGCGATTTTTTTAAGTGACTCACTTTAAAAACGTAACTTGCTACATTTGGGAAGCGGTTCGAAAATGTGCGATTTTTTGTATACCGCAGTAATCGTTGGTGGCACACGCACAGCGGTTAACGAGACAACGCGCAGTGAGGAGTTGTGTTTACAGTGCTATGCGCAGAAAGGTTATGTTGCCCGACTCGTCTAAACTACCGATCGATATTCTGCAGTAATTAAACACTTATCGGGATGCTCTCGCAGATCATTGTACATTATATAAAAGTACCATTCAAATGTCTGATCAATTAGTGGATACACACACTACCTATATATTGTAACGGCGTTATTTACGTCTTCCATTTTTATAATCAAAGCTACAAAACATACAGATCGCCAAAAATCCAAGGTGATACTAATAACGAAAATAGCGAAAACGTCAACCATATTATGTGTCCGTATGCGGTTTGGCGTTTCCTGCAATTCCAAACCTTCTTGCGTTTAACCGCAGTGCGTGTTAGGCTATTAAATAATGGCGCACTTGAACTGTATGGCATGGCTTAGACATTTGGAGTACTTAAACTTTAATTAAAAGGTATTAAAATCAGAAATAAACCACTTTTTTTACACCACTATTTTTAGTCAAGAATCTTATTTTATGCCGTATGGGATTTTTAACTTCAACCTAACGATAAGTCTTACTAAACTGTGGTTGACTGAAGAAGTGCCAATTTGAATATTCGAGTACCTTTTTTCGTTAAACACCAATCAAATCACATCATCAGGGTTGGTTGCATTTTTTCATAAGAAGTTATGAAAAAAAACTGTTAATACCTGTATATTAATTCACACTTAACTTTTTTTGAATTTTCTTTTCGCACGATCTTTTCGCACGAATACGCGCAAATCATGTCAATCAATAAAAAATATGTATTTTAATATTTATTAAGGTGAAAGCATAACACAGCTTCATAAATTCATAGAGTTATCAAAAAGGAGTGCAACTCGATTTTAATTTAAAAAAAAAACCATCATTTTATCGATATTTCTCAATTATTGAAATTTCTATAATTTATAGAAATTTCAATAATACATATTTTGTACAGTATCAGCATCTTCTTCAATCTAGTAGTAAGGATAATATGATACAACTTTTCTTTCAAACCACTTCTTTTTCTTACGTTTCATTCACATGCAATAGAAAATATGCAATGGTATAATTGATTTGAATTCATATTGCCTAGATACAAAACTACAGGCGCAATATTGGTTTTAAAGGTGATAGTCGTTATTTTCGATTTTGTTTCGTATATGCAGAATATAATGAAAATTAATAAGTTTAATATACACACACAGTTCTCAGATTCAGGTAGGGAGTACTTTATAAGAATTTCCGTTTTGTTTCATATTTCTGAGTTGTTACGTGTGATGTAAAAATGCACCTATATTTGTTTTTATTTAACTTTAAAAACGATAAATAATTATTTAAATACAGTCATTTTTATCTAATTATTTCTTTACGCTAAAATATATCGTTGCATTAAAAAGAAAATAACTATTAACAGGTGAAAAAACATAAAAGACAAATTAACTTCTAATTATAACTCTAATGATACTGTTATTTTATATAATAATTATTCCAAAATTAATAGAACAAAAAATAAAACTTATTTCTTAAACTAAAATTTCATTTTCTTACTTTTTCTGAGAGGAGTAGTTTGTACCATTATCAATGTCTATCACATCAGATACTTCCTGCTCAATAACAAAGATAGACAAACTTGGCAACCTTAGTATTGTGGGTCTTAAAAATCTAAACTAAAATTTCATTCTCCTACTTTTTCTGAGAGCAGTAGTTTGTACCACTGTCAATGTCTATCACATCAGATACTTCCTGCTCAATAACAAAGACAGACAGACTTGGCAACCTTAGTATTGTGGGTCTTAAAAATCTAAACTAAAATGTCATTCTCCTACTTTTTCTGAGAGGAGTAGTTTGTACCATTATCAATGTCTATCACATCAGATACTTCCTGCTCAATAACAAAGATAGACAAACTTGGCAACCTTAGTATTGTGGGTCTTAAAAATCTAAACTAAAATTTCATTCTCCTACTTTTTCTGAGAGCAGTAGTTTGTACCACTGTCAATGTCTATCACATCAGATACTTCCTGCTCAATAACAAAGACAGACAGACTTGGCAACCTTAGTATTGTGGGTCTTAAAAATCTAAACTAAAATTTCATTCTCCTACTTTTTCTGAGAGGAGTAGTTTGTACCATTATCAATGTCTATCACATCAGATACTTCCTGCTCAATAACAAAGATAGACAAACTTGGCAACCTTAGTATTGTGGGTCTTAAAAATCTAAACTAAAATTTCATTCTCCTACTTTATCTGAAAGCAATAGTTTGTACCACTGTCAATGTCTATCACATCAGATACTTCCTGCTCAATAACAAATATAGACAGACTTGGCAACCTTAATAGTGTGGGTCTTAAAAATGTTGAATCAATTTCAACTTCAAAAAGCTTCTCTCGCAACTGGTATTGTTTATGGTAATTGGATAAGACAATAAATTTGTACTAAAAAGCACTGTACTAAAATAAATAAAAATAAATACTGTAATATAAATAAAAATAAATACTGTACTAAAAAGCAAAAAAATGTTATCGAACCTGTTTTCTCCATCTACTCTGTAAAGACATACATTGTCATGTTTGTTATTTCGTATAATATTTGAGTCTAAAAGCGTGAATGCTTTGTTTTAAAATCTAACTCAAATGTTAAACATTTTTATTCACATATTAAGTTGAGAAACAAAATCTTTTTTTTCCCTTACAAAATGACTGTGAAAACAGGGTTGATGATTATTTTTTATTTTTAGTGCAGTATTTATGAAAACGAAGTGTAGTATACAAAGTGTAGTGCAGTATTTATGAAATTAAAAATAATACGAAGTGTAGTGCAGTATTTATGAAGTAAACGAAGTGTAGTGCAGTATTTATTAAATTTTTTATTTTTAGTGCAGTATTTATGATTATTTTTTATTTTTATGAAAACGTTTTTTTTCGTTTCTTAAACTATTCATTTATTATAACACTTTTTTTAGTCTTAAATTGAAGGAGAGAATATTTTTTGAACTTACTTTATAATATTTAGAACCACTTTCGCAAATATCAACACTTTATTAAAAAAAACTTCTACAGAATTGAAATTAGCATAGTAGCATAGTTGATTAGCATAGTGTATCTTCTTAATTCTGTGTCTATGGGCGACTGAGCGCGCATCCTCTCCATCTCTGCCAATGAATCAGTATTGCAAGACGTCTTTCTGATAAACTTGAAACCATCCAATTCTTCAGTTCACAAAACGTTCAGTTTACTCTACTTAAAACTACGTATGCTTGCCCAAACACAAAAGTTCGCGGTCCTGAATAGACCACTATTCAGTATACGACAATCAGAAGCCCAAACACGGTTAGGATCCGTTATCGAGTTCAGTGTCTAACTTCTAGTCCTGTTTCACTGATCAGTCGATGGCATCATTTTATTGTGTTGTCATCAGAACTACACACAACTGCCAAGTTTTATGACGATACAATAACTAAAAGCCCAATCACGGTTAGGATACGTTGTACCGTTTTCGATTTCAGTGTCTAACTTCCAGTTATGTTTCACTGAATCAGTCAATGGCAATGTCTTCGTTAGTTCAGTGTTCAGTGTCTAACTTCCGGTTCTGATTCATTGATTTAGTTCGATGGTACCATTTTATTGTATTGTAATCATAACTACATACACTGCCAAGTTTCATGATGGTACAAAAATAACAAGGGTATAACATTTATTTCCGTAGATTCAATTGGGTATTTGACTAATTTTTTTTATTTCATTAATCATAATTTCAAGGTGCAAGCTGATGAAGAGTGAAAATTTTTTTTTTAAATATTTTAAAAATTTATAAGAGTTTAAATTTAACCTTTAGAAAAGGACGGCAATACTGAGTTGTGAATTTTTAATATCGCAAATTATATTCTACGAGAGGAAAAGAGACAGGGATATACACAACTCTATCCGTATCTTCAAATTTAGAAGCCTACAACTAGTTTATTTTTCGATCAATTTTTAATTTTTTTTCAAGACTGGATTTTAATTAACTTATATTTCACAATATTCTACGAAAAATATCAAAATTTAGAATGAGTCAACTACCGTATTACGTAGTTAGTTACAGGTCGACTTAATACAAGTGTGTTAAAAATAACTTTCGTCTCAATTCATTTCCACGAGACAAGTTGGTATATCTACTTAATAGAGATTTAGGTGGACTCCCTTTGTTTGTAAATATTTTTGGTCATCATAAACTTCATGTAGCACCAGAGACCCAAGAAATAAAATAAAGGAAATGACTGCATCACATCTAACAAAGTTTCTGTATCAATTCTTGTGTTTAAGCTTTCAGTTTTCCAGAGTTATCAAAATAAACTTGTTATTTTTACCTTTTTAGTTAACATTATAAAATATGAAATTATTATTGATTCCTCGGCGAGAAAATTTTGCATCCCCCAAAGAAGTATCACCAGGGCGGCCCGCACCCACTATCCCGCGATGCTACGCCACTAACATGGAGACAATATTCACATGAAGAAGCACATAGAAGCAATTAGTTGTAAATTCGAATTCTGTTTCCTTTTTGTGCTTTGTTTGTTGAACCTTTTATCTTAAAATTTATACCAAATTTATTAATTACAACCAAATTTGATATTCAAACATAGTTGTGAAATCATTTAAATGGAATCAAATATTTATTTTTTCAGGTCAAAACCTTAATTTTATAAGTAATACACTTCATCATATAATCTATCCAATTCCGATTCCCTAACTTCTAAGTAAGTAATTTCTATTCGCATTCCAAAGCCACAAATATATGCCTTAGCTTAAAATTAGGTTACCATTTAACAGAACCTTTTACTTTTTCCCAATTATTTCTGGAAATATACAGAAACTTCTCGAATATTTCCGTCATAGTAATTTCTGTCATACTAAATTTCGACGAGTAAAGAATAAACAAAATGTGGAAATTTGACTAAGGGAACATGGAGTACATTTGTTTTATTAATTCCATTTAGAGAGAAAACGGCCCAAAGGTTCCAAAGATTTGAATTTCAAATTTCTCTAAATTACAATCTCTGCGAAAATTCTCATCGAAGTCGATAATTTTCTTCTATGTCCCAAAAATGAAATTTAGAATAATCAAAAGGACTTACTGAAACATATCCCAGCTCTCATGCTGTAATAAAAAACAACTTAATACTTTGAAAAAAAGTAGAAATATTCTATTGAGCTAACATGCGAGTTGATGAACTAATATGAATCGTTAGTCGCTAACCTAATATAATTCTAAAAAAAATATTTCGATATTTTTGTACCAAATTACAAAATCGGCTTAATTTTTATGTAATAAATAGTAGAAATATTCTGTACAGCAGGTTCATCTGACTTGTTGCTTATTTTTTTTATTCACAATTCACTGTTTAACCATTTTAGTACCATTGTTTTTTATTCATATATACTTAAAAATGCCAAAGAAATCTTTTGTTTTTGATGTCATTTACCCTTGTCTCGAAAAAAACCTGTATCTCTTCTAAAAATTATGCAATTTTAATAATTTTTCGGTGTTTTCTTAATAAAAACTTGTACAAGGATAATAAAATGCAAAGAAAATTATGGAAATATATATTGTGAACAAAAACTATAACAAAAACTGAAATCAAGGTCACATCGTCATTTTCGCAGTTCAGTACATCCTATGTATCAGCAAAATAATTGTTATCGTCACTAGCACTCAAAATTTGCATTACGCCAAATTGTGAGCGCACCAAAATGTCACTCCCACTATCACTTTCTTCACAACTTGAAAAACGATAATTTTCACTCGAATTATTTTCGTATTCCGACATTATGGGTTAAAAATGTTCTTTTCCTGGATCCTTTTTATATTGTAATTACTAATAATATTATAATTTGAACTTTATGTAACACGTAGAAAGATAAAAAATTAGCGATGCATGCGACCGACCTCTCCTGCTGCGCGCTAAACAGCAACTGATTTCGCGAACGCCATCGCGCTCGTGGTAAATTTAGTTAGTACGCGCACGAGCGAGATGGGGCTCGTCGGCACTCAAACGGTTAATAATGATTTTCTCTTTACGTAACAAAATTATTTTTTATACACATTGCGATCGAAAAAATATACTGCCATAACAAACAATATGTTTATATATACAATTAATAATTTATATAAAAGTCATAAAATACCAAAGCAAGGATGCGAATATATATTTAGTTAATATGTATATTAATACAATCTCATCTCAACCATTGAGACGGAGGCGGTGGCCAATCTCTCTAAGAAAATGCATCAATATTGAGTGTATTTTTGCAGTAAATGTTACCTATATATTACTTTCTACTCAAACAATTGTTGACTTATTTTATAATTCGAACAACTGCCCTGTAAAAAACCAAAAATAGTCTATAATTAGTCAATCACAAAAACACTATTGTGGTAAAAGTGAAAACTAAAATAAAAAATAGAATAACATACGCGCATTATTTAAACTACTCTCAAATAAAATAATGACACTAACGGCCTTATTCATAAAAATATTGCGCATCTTAAAACAAGCTTGAATGACGTTTGTTAAAAATCATTATTCATTAACGTCCAATGACGCTAAAACCTGCGTTATCAGTGTTTTAAAGTTAATAAGAGCTCAGACCTTCTTCAAAGGCTTATTAAAGCAATTTCAACATAAATTTTATTGACATATGTCACATCTGACATTTGGTTTATTAATTTTGCAATTTCTTAACGAGGTTAATTTTTTATAATTGAAATTATTGAAAAACGTTTTTAAAAATGAATGCTAAGTTATACACATAACAGGGACGCTATAGAGCAAGAGCGACGAACAAAAGTTTACCGCCAACGTACAAACCCTTTCGACCTTCGCAATTTAAATTTTAAATTTAAATATGGATTTAGCTAAGAAACCATTCGCGAAATCATTAATTTAATTGAAAGTGATCTTGTGAAAGATACAAGAGGCTCTGGCACATTCCTCGAAATACTTCGAAAAGCACTTCTTCTCATAAAATACTCTATTAACGTGTAAAACTCTTTGAAAATAGCAATAATTTTAATTTATTTTAATGTCAGATTTGGAGTTCAAGTTTGACAGTTTGCTGTTATAGACATTTTTGGTTTTATTTTTTGGTTTTGTCTATGGTCTGCGCAAATGAGTTATTTAACTATACTTTAGCGCTCAATTAGTTAATAGAGGTTTAAATAATGATTAGGAATACAAATCTTTAACAGCCGCTTATAACAGCTCGCTAGGCTCAATGAACGTTTTAGCTAATGTAGGTTTTAAACCTAAGTTAGCGTTTTTTTTAAAATAAGACCGTGAGTGTATATATTACAATAATTACACTGATTATATACAATATATTCAGTGTAATAATTGAGGTGTATGCACTTACGGTCTTATTTTAATATAATAAAATAAGACCGTAAGTGTAAATAAACCATTCTTATAATTTAATATAATACGCGTATTATATTAAATTATACACAAATAAAATGTTAATCAAAAATAAAATGTAATTCTTGAAACGATACGCTCCGTGTTAGACAGTGAACTCGCTTAGACGATGTCAAAAGGAGTCGAGTGTACCCGAACAGTGAACTCGCTTGGCCGATGCTAAAGGGAGCCGACTTTACCCAATTCAGCGCCACCAACCCGAGCGTGATGACTCAATTTCGTTCACTGCTCAGGAAAAGTGCGCATGGTGCACGTAAAATAGTTTTCACTGCAATTATATAAAACTAAAAATCTCAACACCATCGACATCGGATAAAATTGAGCGCATGTGCATTTTAATTTTATATTTGTCTACATGTATGTGTGTTTGTGTGTGTGTGTGCGTGTTATTTATTCCCTTTCCCACACGAGCGAAACCTCGGAAAAAAACGAGTAGTAAAATATCCAGCAGAAAAACTTAGCAGAAACTCCTCAAGACATGTAGTCTTGAGGAGTTTCTGCTAAGTTATGTAATAGATATATAATAGATAGTGTACTAACTAACTCCTCAAGACATGTAGTCTTGAGGAGTTTCTGCTAAGTTATATAATAGATATATAATAGATAGTGTACTAACTAAATTTACCACGAGCGCGATGGCGTTAAAGAATCGATGTCGATTCTTTGACATCTGTCACCGCGGTTTTTAATCATCATCATACTGTGTGTATGCAGATCGATGTAATAAACCCAAAACTTTAAAAATGTATTTAACCGTTAGATTGGAATCATATTTTAAATATATTTGAAATAGCAGTTTGCTTTTTATTAAAACGTGTCGTGAAACGAGCATAGTTTGTGCAAAGTTTGTTTGATAAGTTACATAGATTTATCTTAAATTTAATTTAATTGCATTAATTGAGGAATTCCAAAAATTACGACTATTTTACGTCGAAAAATTCATGTTTCAATGTATGAAACGTTAAAAAAATTAACAATTCTAATACAATATATACATCTAATACAAATCAAACATCAAATACAAATCGCCTTTGCCTTAGACAGAAAACAAGAATTCGGTTATGCAATTCAAGTCGATCGAGGAATAATATTTGGAACATATGCACTTTAGAACCAGGAACATTTCGACAATTGTTTTAAATCATATTAAAGAACATACATTAAAAACGACATGTTTAAAAAATATCTGCAGCTGATGATTATTTATTATAAAAAAATCACTTTGAAAAAAAAATACTCACTAGAAATATGTCGAAATTTGAATATTACATAGTTATCACTATATTCACAATGAATTTATCGTTAGACATTACACATTTGAACAGACACACAGGAATTAAAAAAGATAGTGAAATTAAATCACTTAAAATAAACATTTAAAATTAGGTAAAAAACTGTAATTTTTATGTCTTAAATGTCAAATAAGAAAATACCCAATTAATCAAGAAAATTATCAATCGTATCAACTTAATATGTTTCAACTATCTTTAAATCTTTAATTTATGATTCCTGTTCTTTTTTTTATAATTTATGACTATCAACTTTTGCATTTGCTATTACTATAAAAACCTAATTATAGTAATTAATTTTAAGATGGAAACTTTCAATGTACTACGTATAAAAGAAAGAATACAAATGATATAATGTAACTAAAATAATTTCCGACCGTAACTAATGCTTTAAAAAAAATTGGTTAAAAATAGATTCAATAAAAATGTATATTTCCAAAAAAATATTTGTTATAAATATTTCGAAAGAATAAGCAAAAGCAATATTTATGGCATTCATTTCAGTTTGTAGCTTTTTTTTAATTTTTGTCATTTAATTATTAATATTATTAACAATAAAAAGTTTAATATTAATAATATTCGTTGTTGATTATTTAAATTAAGCCCAGCCCACTGGGGTGGATTGGGCTGAGCTGAGCAATTTCTTAACATGATTATTATTTAATATTACAATGTTTCTAGTAACAATGTAATCTTTCTAAAATATATTTTAAATTAAGTACAAACTGAAATGAATGCCATAAAATAACCAAAAAAGATATATGCCATCGGTTAGCGCCGTTTAAGCAAAATGTAGTTGTTTAATAATTTCTAACAAATTATGCTTTTAGTTATGTAATAAGTGGTTAGTGATAAGAGAATAAATGAAATAAGTAGAAAAAAAAGTTAAAATCTATTCCATCGCAAACAAAATCATCAGGTACAAAATTTTTCAAATTGATTTTTTTATAATAAATAATCGTCAGCTGCAGATTTTTTTTCAGATATGTCGTTTTTAATGTATATTCTTTCATATGGTATCAAAAAAATTGTCCAAAAGTTCCTGATTCTAAATCGCAATTTATACCATATTTTTTAATCCGAACGCCTTATCCCTGTAAATTGTGAAAAACATGCAATTATCTATTTACTCAAACTCAAATATTTTAATTAAAAAATTATTTGCTTTATTAGCTTAAATACAAATAGTCAGTTATACCCGAATCAATGGATTTTTAACTATCATTGAAAAGAGAGAAGTTACAGCAATGGAGATGAGAAATTTTATATAAAACCACAAAGCAAGGCTTGCCGAAATAGACGTGAAATTCTATTGTACACACGTTCCATCGCTCATCCAAAGGATTCTGCTAATCATCGTTGACTTGCATAACGAAGAAGTGTCAAAGTTGTCACATTTTTTTTCTTTTAAATAAATGCTTTCTACTTAACTTCAACGGCGAGTCTTCACTGAAATAAACATTAATGATTGTTGATGATAAAACACTAAATTACTTTCTCAATTTTGATATAGTTAATTTTTTATATATAAACTGAAACATGTATTGACATACCATAAAAATGAATATTTATAAAAATATCCGACACAAACTACAAAAAATAAAACCTACTAAGTACGATAAAACTCGCGGTATGAGAGCTCTGTACACATATAGACACATATACATTTAAATGTACAAAATATTTCTATTAAACTATTTACATAAATAACTTATGAAACCGAAATCATTTCATTTATTTATATTTCTATGTATCTCGTCACAGAGCCTTCGTACCAACTTTGATGATTGTACTTTAATAAAAAATAAACTGTTCATTCAGGTATTATTAAATAATTTTATACACATACATGTCGCAAATTAAAAAAAAACTACGAGATGTAAAGTCATTGCCATAATTTTCTATTAAATGTTAAGCAAAGTTCCAACAATGCTATTTTTAAATAATTTTGACTTTAACCGTTATGAAGATGGGGAGACATATAAGAATGTCTCTGAAATGATCTTACATAAAACTGTGAACAAAATAGTTTCGAAGCCCTCCTTTCAAATTATTTCCCTAATAATTGCCCTATAAATATAAATGTTAGCTATTAAGATATAAATACGCTTTATTACTATGTCAAATAAGTAATCACAGACACAGGAACGAACACGTGGATAGAGTTAAAGGGTAGTTAACGCATCAAATGGATTAATCAACATCAATGGAACCTTCCGTTTTCCCGTTAGAGGTACGGAACCTAAATATAGTAGGAATTGATTACGAAGCAACTGAAGTTTGCACCAGCTGTATGATACTCCACCCCCGCTGCCTACTGATACTCTATCCCATAACTCGTTAACATATGCTCATATACTTACACATAAAAGAAATGTATATCACGACAATATTATCACATCACACACTACTCTTGAAAAAAAACTAAATTCAATAAATCACCTAATTTCGATTACTCAATCAAAGTTCAATGAACGTAAATTTAATGCTAACTAGGCATAAACCATCGAAAAGTTTTCTAATCAATCAAGCAATTTCTTAACATGATTGTTATTTAATATTACAATGTTTCTATTAATAATGTAATCTTTCTAAAAATTATACAGCTCGGATACGAAACAATGGCTAACGCAATATCCAATCGAACTATATAATTTTCAGTCAATTTCGTTATTAATCATAATTAGTGCCGGTTGTCGATATGTTATTTTTTCTGTCGATTATTTGGTACATTAGTAGTTAGGCACGAATAACTGCCAAAGAAGTTACGAACCGCGATATACTTATAATAGCTATTACGAAGCAACGAGGGCAAAAATAAGCTCGGCGTGAGAGCTATTCTCGCGAGCAATTAGTGTGTAGGGTCAGCTTGTGTAACCCATATTTATAATCGATGAAAAAACCGGTCAAGCATAAAAACCGATATCACAATACCAAATACGCATCACATGGGTTTTAGATTTATAAATTAACAGCGATTTCGCTCGCGTGCTCCGTGAGCGCAACAACCATTCAATAGTATTTATGAAACCTATCATGAATGTATCTAAAACTGTCAGTGCTTACTTATCCGCGGCTTTGTGCGCTGTAGGGAAAAAATAAAGGTATAATTTGAAAATAATATTCCTTTTAAAATATTGAATCTTAAAATTGGGACTAGCTAAGTAATTTTCACTTGCAAACATAGGTGTAACTACATACTCATGCACGCTATTAGCGCATTCCAAGCGTTGGACAAATTTATTACTCAGCACAATATAGAACAATATCACAGAGGAGATATCCACATAACAAAGATACCGAAATATAGCAAAAGATCATGAACAATTAAAAAAATGTGTAATTACATTTTTGGGGTATTTATCGAACAGAAGAAAATATCCAGAGCGCAAGTCACCAAATTATATACAAATAAAGATAAAATACCAAGATGCTTTGTACAGTGGAATACTACGAAAAAGAATTGACCATGCTCATGAAGTGAATAGTGGAAGATCGATACACCGTAAGATGTAAAAATGTTATAAAGATTAAATGTCCAATATAAATACTTTAAAACAACGATAGTAGCAATGAGCGACAGTTGTGCGTTGGAAGTCTTTTTTTTGTCGGGATGTTAATATGGAGTTAAGATTATTTTGTAACAATCCGTCTTTTAGGTCCTCAAAATGAGTGATTTTTATAAACAAATTATATAATGGTGTAAAATCCCATGTACATTTCCACACCAGTGGATACATGTACGCAATTTTCTTTTTATTTTCGCGGATATTGATTAAGTAGTTCAGTCGTGACAACGAAACAAACAAACTCACTTTTTCATTCGCATTGTCGTTAATGGTTGGGATAAAAACTTTCATACAGTTTTCTTGTCACCTTTGCGCGCACTTCTATATTCATATGAAACCCAGTAATGTTATAAAATTACTGACCGATCTATACTTACCGATCCAGAGTCAACACTCAACCAAATGCACGCTGTTTCAAAAATAACATATTTTTCTTTTTTTTAAACTATTGGTTAGCTTTCATAATTTGTTTATATCATATTTGTATAATATTTTCAAAAACTTTCGTCTAATTGTTTTTGTTGCTATTTGTAATGTTACTTTTTCAATTTAATCAGTCTACAGCACGATTGCTAACGCTCAGTAACCAGGTAAACTGATAAATATTATACTCTGATAAAAATGATGATCGGCAGACGATTGCAAATCAAATAATTAAATATGAGCTAAATTCACTTTAATGTATTATCATTAATTAAATATTTAGTGTACCAACGAACAACATGTCATCATTCAAACATACTGGGTGCGCCACCTAGCGTCTGCTTGTATATCGGTTGTAAACAAATTTCTCGTTCGCGTCCACCTGTCAAAAATAGTTTACTATGTAACATAAGATTTTCGAATTTAACGTAAATATATTTATAACTTCCAAATTTATAGAAGTTTTGAGCTCAGTATAAATTGTGAGTGTAAATATCATTCTAATTCATTTGGTAAACTCTCTCTTTTCTCTCTTTCTATTTATATATATATATATATATATATATATATATATATATATATATATATATATATACATATATGGGTGTAATTAAAAATTTTGTACATAAAGAATCATAGTCAACTTTACATAAAAAGTTGAATGCATCAGTTGAAACCTGCTCGATTTCACCTATTTCTTATGTCGTTCAAACCGAGCCGATCATTTCTAACAAGAGATTCATTCTTGGTGTTGCCTTGGTGAATTGTAAAAAAAAACACAGATATGGACACGTAATAACTTGACCATATATTATGAATAGACGATAAATAACTAATATATAAATACTGTAGAAGACGAAAATGAAAATGGTAATAAAAGAAATACAGCGAAATTACAACGATAAACGCAAAATGGTTTAGAAGAATGCAGTGTGAAAAGTCTTAATTATAAAATTGCATATCAACAAAAGGATACCAATAAAGTATTTTAACATCATATGATATTTAAATTTAACGGTTATTAATAGCTTTAACCTATAGTGCATAAATATACATAAGTAATATTTAAAAAAAAACTTAAAGTGAAAAATTAAAGAATTAAGAATAAAACAGGTGCATTTACCTCTGATTATAATCTTTCTTAAATGATTCCGATTTTTATACACTAAAGTTCATTATTTATAACATTTCCTGCTCGTATAATATACTATCATTTCACTTCCTTGGTTATTTGCCACATAGCGTTCACGAAGCTCCTTCGTGCGTATTTATTACCGAAGCTCTGGTTTAAAAAAAATTAAATGTAAAGAAAATTTAATGACAACCATCTATTATTTCATTTAAAATATACAGTAATTACTCTGCGAGCTTGCAAGAGTGCATTATTAAATTGTTACGTTGATAATCTCTCAATCTTCAGTTTAGTATTGCTTTATACTCCTGACTGTTACATGAGAGTATGATGTCATGGTTAATTTCACCTGCCTAAAGCGCGCACGAATATCTTACAGCGTTCACCTGTCTCTTTTGTGTAATCACATTGTTTAATACAATATTACCATATGCACCCAAGATTGACAATTTTCTGCTTCACTGATCAGCATACTCCATAATGAACCTACACTCCCTAACCTACCAGTTAAGGAATTGCTTTTCAGTTTATAATTGATCCCTAGTTAAAGGGAAGTTTGTACAAATTGCTGTGTTTTTCTGCCTCATTTACTATTGCTCATGTTACATTTTTCAAGCATTTCTTATGGTATTTCTGCATATCTAAAGCTTTAGGTGGATCTGTAAATTAAGAATGGGATTATCAAGAAATAAATAACTTCACTCAATCAAAAAACTATTGCATATTATTTTCTACTTTTCAAAAAAGATGTCAGATTAAAGTAATAAATGTACTTTCGTAGTACGAGAAAGAGAAGATGCCAACACACGAGAGTAAAGTCGCAAGAGGATAGGATGCCGTATTAGCGAGTAGCCTATTGTCATGCTACCTAGATGGAACTTTGACATGAAAGTGTTCTTTTGATTGTTTAACTCCCTCTTGTGACAACCCTGCTAACTATATCGTGGGATCTATCGATCTCAGTCTACGAGACGTACATATGTGAGGACAGGTTGTTCAGTGCCTTTCTCCGGTGACATAACGACAGTACGTACGCAACGGAAGTGGCGTTGCGAGTTCGTTCCCTGACGCACATATCGGTAATGAGTTTTATGCTAAAAACGTAGTTAGAAGTGGCTTAGCCCCCTAATTGCGTATGCTGCTTACAAGACATGATCGTAATGATGGTTCCGGAAAATTTCAACTCGCGTCATTCTGTAATTTATCATACACAAATATGAGTTTATACTGTAGAACGACGCAACATTATTACAAAAACCAAGCTAATAGAGCTTAATTCGACAGGTCTTAATGAACTGAAATATCCAAAAGTTAAAATAAGATCTGTCTATTGGCGTCATTAGTTTTACAATTAAAGGGAAGATTTAAAATAGCTAAGATTTATTTATTTATCTATAATCAAGCTTTAAACAACTTATAGCGCATTCCAAACGTTGGATATATTAATTACAATGCACAATATAACAATATTACAGAAAAGACAACCACATAACAAAAATACCAAAATATTATAAACAGTAAACCTGCAATTGAATTTTTGGGGTATTTATCGAACAGAAGAAAACATAAAATTTCAAGACAGCGCAATTCACCCAATTATGGATGCTTAGAACACTGCGGTGTTGGTGGTAACTGAATGTCATTCAAATTAAATGCCTTCTGGTCAGAAATTAAGACTCAAGAGTGTAAAACGATATCGATTCCTACACCGAAAACTTTGAGATAATGAGCGATTAAGAAACTCCCATCTAAATACAAAATGAAATTAATTGACCAAGCGCGTGACTTAATTAGTGAAAAACCGATGTACCATAAGATATAAAACGTTATAAAGATTAAATATCCAATACTAATACGTTAACACAAAGATAGTATTAATGAACCACACCTCTACGTCTCAGAATGGCGATATGGAAATTAAGATAATGTTGAAACACCCCATTTTTTATTTCCTTAAACAGATGAATTTCCAGGCTTAAATGTATATATATATATATATATATATATATATATATATATATATATATATATATATATATAAGCAGAGACCAAGGGGAAATTACTTAAACCACTAATCTAAGCGAAACATGTCATTCTGCTGATTGGAACATTTTTTCCTTTAATGTTATTGCTTTGCGGATATAAAGAGGATCTTTCAAAATCATCACCGAAACTTTAGTAGGAAGACATTTGTATTCATCCTAAGCTCTGACGGAAATTGTTCCCTGACGGCGAACGTTTGAAGCTTAAAATTAAAAATTAGTTAAAATAATTTTCTTTACATCATTTGAATCGTATGGTAACTTAATGTTTCTATTGCTTATGCACCTAATACTTAGTACTAGTATTGTAACTATATATATTAAGTGTAAGTTTAAAGAAGTGTAAGAGCTTGGGTGTCCCTGGACGATAAACCAGATTTTTGTAGTATTATATGTATAAATTAAGTTTAGTAACAAAAGCGGCTAAATTCGAATTGTTACACAAACAAAATATTATTACATATTTGTCTTTATTTCTTAAAGTTTTTGATGCAATTTAATCATAATAACGTGCATTGACAGTTTTAATGAAACCAGTATCTAAAATTTTTTAAACTCGTGCTTAACTCGAGTTAAAATTAAAAGGGAGGGAAGTGGCAGGCTTGCAAAGTTCTTTTGTACCTCATTTTAAAGTTTAATATTTCACAAACGAGGATTTAAAATTAAAAGAGGGTAAATGAAACAACAATTTTCTTTAGAAAAACCTTAACATCGTTAGCAAAAAATTATATAGTCTCAATTTTGCATGTATGGTACATTAAATTGATTATAATATTTTCCAACATATAAATTAAGGTCAATATCTGAAACGTCTACTCGCCACATTTCATGTAAATAGGTCTAAACCTATTGAACTATGACAAATGGACAGACAGACGAAGAAATTATAATGGGTTTCACTACTTGCAATATCCTGCACTAGACTGCAATATCCTACCGGTTTAAGTGCTAGACTACAATATTCTGCCGGTTTAAGCACTGCACGAGACTACAATATACTGCCGGTTTAAGTACTAGACTATAATATTTTGCCGGTTTAAACACTAGACTACAATATCCTTCCAGTTTAACGTCATAAATTTATCTTTACTTAAGGGTGATGGCCGTCAATTACAATTTTATATGGTGAAAAACGAATTTCAGAAAAAATAAATGCTCGATTGTCCGTAATATACTCCATTGGGTTCACATGCACAAGGTTGTCCACGACTACCAAATACCCTATTATTCAAATTCGGGAAATGGAGAATAGCTTAGCTTTGAAATATTATACGCATCATGAATAGATTTCTAATATGTGCCTAAGCTTTCCAACATTACACGCCATCGTAGGGACCAATGGCTGAAACCAAGAATTTAAAATTAATTTTCCCCAAAATATCAAAATTATTTTCTTTGTCTGAAAAGTAGGTGTTGCTCAGATCAATGATTTATAAAAATCAATAGATACTAAACTTACTGATACTAAATTTATAAATCGCCTATCCAAATTCTGTTTAGAACAAATACGTGCCGCAAATACACACCTAAGAAATCAAACTTATAATGAGAAATAAAAGAAAAATACAAGATGCATATGCAACAGAAAATATGTGACATGTATCAAAATATTGTTTTTACAAAAAAAGTGAAATATAAAGTAGACCAGAAGAAAGTTAGACCTGATAAGAAAACTATGCTTTCTCGCGCGTATTTAAAGGCATTTCCTTGTTATGTACAGTACATCTCACGCAACAAGTTTTATTTAATTTGTTTGTTTATTTTCATGTTTTATTTTCGTTCCCGTAATAACCAAATAAATAAATAAAATAACTTCATAAGAATAGAAAAAACAAAAAAGAAATAAATTGCATATGTATAGTAACTCCATAGCATAGTACTTTGGTAAAAAAGTATCTTTTGGGTGTGCTTTTGTAATTAATAGAAAAATATTTTAACACTAAACTGAGATTGTTGGAATATTATATGATGAATTATATAAACACGTCAAAATCACTCTCACTAGTTTCAGAAAAAAAATAAGTAAAATCGGACGATGCACAGAGTTGGGTAAAAAATGTGAGAGAATTACAAAATTACAAACCACTTTTAAAAAAAGAACCTCGCTCCATTGAATAAAAAAGTAATTATTGACAAACTACAATAGAAGAACATGTGAACCCAATGGAGTATAAAACGTGTTTAAATGAACTAAACATAAATAAGAAATTTAATATTGTATACACAAAAAATGTGTTAAAGTAAATGTGCTGTTAAAGAAATGACCAACACCCGAAAAAAAAACGAGTGTGCTTTAGACCACACGACTGAAGTAAAACTTCAAATTCACAAAATATGAACTTTAAAATTAATTTACAATTTTATTCATTTTAAACGTAGAATGTTTAATGTATTGAACAAAATAATAATTTATAAAATTGTTCAAGAACAAAATGAAATTACAAAATAATAAAAAAATCACCGTTCGCGTAACGCTAGCAAACTCGCATATATATATATATATATATATATATATATATATATATATATATATATATATATATATATATTTCATGCACTGGCTATGAGAGCTCTCTTGTTCCTACAGTGTGATACAGATAATAGGCTTGCACTGTGTCTTAGATATCCGAAACATACTGGCTATGAGAGAAAGAAAATGTGTACTCGCACCTCTCTCTCTCTTGTCCATACAGTAATATACGAAATGTAACTCTCTTTCTGTCTTCACTAACTTATATCTCCCTCTCAAATTCCGTTCGCCTCGCCCGATCACACTTTTCGTAACGCTCTCGTCACGCATTCGCCAGCTTACTCCCCAAGTCAAGCGTGCGTAAAGAAGTTTTACTTCAAAAATATATGATTCATTGATTACCTCAATCACACGAAGATATGGAAAAAATTAATGGAATGAGATAAAGAAAAAATTAAATATGGGGATAACTGCTAGAGTAAATGAATTAACAAACGATGTTCTCGGACCCATTGTAATTAATAATAGAATAGTAGAACCAGTATTGTAACAAGTCAGTAAACGGAGTATAATATAGTAAAAAAGACCATTTCCAATTAGTCCTATGTAAAGTACAAATGGTTTTAGTCTTCCAGCACAAAGCACAAGTAGAGCTACGGTATGGTTTTAGTACAATACAAAAGATACAAAATGAGAAAGAACCCGCCGAGAAATACGTAGTTTGCGAAAAGATAATATTGTCACTAGCCAAAGAAACACAGAAAGAAATATTCACAATTTCCTTATAAAACTAAATGGTAACGTTTAACGAAACACACTGGAACATCAAATCATTCACGCTCTATATCTTAGAAACTATTGAATAAAATCTGATTTTAACATTTTTGTAAAATCAAACTAATAATCTTGAAGTTGCGTAGCTTGCAATACTTACTGCAGTTCTTTGCAGCACGAATTAAAATTACTGGATAAAAAAGTATTTCCCACAATGCAACAATTTGTCTCTATTCGGCAGATGAATATCCTGTACAAATCAATTAAAATTTAATTTCCTGTTCGAGAAACCTTCCTAAAGTGATTTAACAATGATACCATTGTTACTGAGCACCTACATAAATCACCTCAAACGCGTTGATGATGATAACACTCTGCTTCCAAGGGTTAATACGAAGGCCGTTGTTCATAGTCAATTCTTCATGTCATATTGTTTATTTTCGAATTGAAGATGTTTTAATGCGAAAATGTTAGCTTTTTTAATGCGAAAATATCGATAATCTAATAAAATGAAGTTGATATGATGTAAGGTTATTCCAATTAACATTAATTTCCAATTAATATTATATTATATCATTTCTAATTAATTTTATATATTATATCCAATTAATATTAATTGGAAATATAATCGAATTATCATGGTATTTACAAAAACATTTTTATGTAAAATAAAATCGTGTACGCAAGTTTCTATTATGATTTTTTATTTATTCTGCAGCTGAAAATGTTTTATTATATTTTGTGTATTTTTAAAGCGATGAATACCGTTGGACTATAATTTCAGAGATCAAAGAGCAATGACTTATGGTCATTATTGTGAAACTAATATAATATTTAGATAAAGAAACATTAAATGAAAGTAATCATATATTCTAATTGCGGATTAATGTTTTGTCAATATTACTGGTTTTACATTGCTACGTGGTAACCTGCAGTTCGTGCATCACCTATGTTTGACAATGGCATTTTCAATTTTTTTTTATTAAATATCAGGTTGTACAATAACATGTTGTATTGTCTAATATCGTGGGAACTGGGAAGCATTTACACCGGTGCACCGTGTTATATTCGTGATGATATTAAATAAAATGATGTATTTACGTTTAGTCACGAATCATATTCGTGACCTGATCTCGAAGAAGGTCAACACATTTTCTTAATCTTCGATTTAAACTTTTGTTCTGAACTTTACTTATTGACCTAAGTATGTGAACGAATTTTTTTTCTACAAAAGGTATTTACACACATATTATATTTTGCACAAATATCTGATTAAAAAACTTACGAGAATAAAAAATACTCGTTTTATACATTATATATTTTTGAATGGCACAATTATATACATAGCTAAATCAACAATTGTTTTTAGGAATATGTACCTAAAAAGGCAAAACGAAAAATGTAACCCTTATAATCATTAAAGCTCAAAAATATTCACATGAAAATATTACTCGATAATTTAGTTAAAGATATTACTTGATACAATAGTTAGAAATATTGCTTGTTAAGATAGTTAAAGATATTACTTGATAAGATAGTTAGGGATATTACCTGATAAGATAGATAATAGCTCCTTCTCCAAAACGGTTGAAGATAAAGTAATGAAAAAAAACCGCATTACTAGAATTTTATTAGAAAACTCACTATAGAGATGATTCTATATGTTATGTTTTTCCAATATTCACGATATATTGAAAATAATATTAATATTTGCAAATAGAGTAATATAAATACTATATACCATTTAACATTTATATGTGCCCAGATGTGCACTTACCCCCGTCATTCGATTGCAACTCATACTTACCAAGTTTTTTGAATACGAATTTTACAAGGACAATGTCCGTTATGGTTAAAGAGTCATCATATGAAACGAAATTTGAAATATGTATTATCGAAAATGTCTAACGAATGTAAAATTATTCATACCAAACCATTTTCTGTTATTAAAAAAACCAGTTTTACCTTAAGTTTGTATCGAGGTCCTAATTCCTATGGTAAATAGTAGAATAATTTTAAAAAACAGAGTAAAACGTGTAAGTATATGAAATGTTGTTATAATGTCTATTCAGTGGAAAAAAGGATAATATAACTGAGGAAAATTTTAAAGTCATGCAAGTTGATATTTATTTTACCAAAAACTTCAAAAATGTGTAACTGATTTGTTTACTACTTTTGTTACTCTATTTAACTTTAATTAGGAATCTAACTCACTAACACTTAAACCGAATCAATTTATAAATCACACCGGAACTATTGTAAACGCCACTCTTTTTCCGTCCAAAAGAATTGTCTCCTTTACCAAAAAGTTAAATGTGCGTTAATGGTCATTGTTAACACTAATTCAGCGCGACCTTAACAGCTGACGCGGACCAGTGAATGCTCTATGGGACAGTTCCGCTTGAGAAGAATACCATGAAACATGTCAAGGATCTGAGTTTAAATCCCAGTGTCAGTGTCAGAGGCATGGATAAGTTAACCATACTTATCCATGGTCAGAGACCATGTTAAAACTAAAATTTTATGCTTTTGGATTTCTGAGCGTTTTTATAGTCAATTAGTAACAGTGCCTCTGTACTAAGTTTTTGTTAGCTTTTTTGATTGAAAAAATGTCTATAAAAATTGGTACCACCATTTTTTATCGACACTTGTACAGTGATGTGGTATAGTGTGGGTTATTAATATTAATTGGAAATATAATCGATTTATCATGGTTTTTTAGGTAAAATAAAATCCTTTACGCAAGTCTATATTTTAATGTGATATTTTTATTTCACTCACAATCTATTGACCTAGATGTCCTTGTCATTGAAGCTTTTTGAACTAGAACTTGGTAGATATTTATTACTGCCGTATGACTTTTTTTTTATTTACACAAACCTACGTGAGAACATACTACTCTTAATAGTTATATTTATAATAAAATATTACTATTTTTCCACGTATTCATAATATTATCAGCGAAAGTAAGGTGCATCTACATAGTAAGAAATAGTAATAAGTTGCCAATATATTTTTGATATACAATTGTAATAAGATCGAAATAATTTTGCATACTTACTAAATAGCGTAATATTGATTTATACCGTAATAAATGATGGGCAAAACCATTGTAAAACACACTAAAAACATTTTTGAGACCCATATCTCGCGATTTTTCTTTGATATATAATACTTTTAGGCACTTTCTATTGTCCAAAAAACTTTTCAATGACACCCTACAACGAGAGAGACAATAAAAACAATTAATCTTGATCCTTTCGATATATAATGGAAGGTACTTAAAAAAAGGGTAGAAGATATTTATCTCTTATTTTTAAATAAAAAGTGAATGATATCGAATTAGTAGCCAAAGGTACTTCGAAAACATTTATAGAACTTTATTTGAGTACCCTTGGGATGGCAGGAAGGAAAATGCGGTGTTTGGTAGGTTTGAATGTCCCTTTAAATAATTACCTTACACGAACACTAGTTATAATATACTATTATAATATATCAGATATGTTAAACCATTAGATTAAGGCTACTTTGACGCAATGATGGACGTCCAAGAAATAAAATAATACTAATCTCCAAAGTCAAAGTAATGGTACTTTAAAAAAATGTTGAAATGTATTTTGCCTTTTTTCGATACGTTCACATAATTAAAATATATCTTCTTGTAATATTACATCACAATCGTTCTTAAACCGAAAGAGTTATGATGCTGTTAACTATGGATGAAAATATACAAATGAAGAAATTATGAGGGTTTGTAACTCAATTACGGAACCCTGAAAATTGCAAACCGATTGATTTACATTAGCGTGAAAACAAAAGAAATTAATATAAAGAAACGTCGGCAGTATATTTGCAACTACGTCTGACAATTTAAATTTAACTTAAGGTGAGTTACAAAGAATCTTAAAAAAATTATAATATGTAAATTAAAATTCAATATGTAAATTGCGACTGTCAAGTTTATTGATCCAGTTTAGCCGTTACTTTATACTCACAAATATTATGGTCATATTTTTGGAGCTACAAAAACGAGATATTTGATAATGTTTAATTTTAATTTCAAATTATTATCAAAATGATTTAAACATCGGTTCGAGCCTTGGTAAATATTGCTTTATTATTTGAGCACTTTCTTTATTTAAGCTTTTTATTTTTTTTTTAAGCATTTAGGAGTCAATGTGACTAATATGAAAAGAACACTCAAACCATATGACGTATAGAGAGTGACGAAATTCAAAATTTTATTTAGTTTCTATTTTTGGAATATTTTATTAATTTTGTATTTTAGTAATTTTTTGCTGAATGTACTATTTATATTATAAATTTGAATTTATTGACTACCAAACTACAGCTTTTATTGTCGCGTCAGTTAAAATAAAAAAATATAAATAAATGTTGGTTATATTTATATTTTTTTATTTTAGCCCTAGTATCAACCATGCCGCAATGTACATTAACGGATTCAGAGACGGGACTTCGTTCTACAAAATATAGTAGATAATATAGTACCCCACCAAAAACATACTCGTAAATAAAAAAACTTGACCCAAAGTTCGACGATATAAAGGACAAGTGGATTTGTCTGCTTATCGAATAAAAGAATCAAAATCTATTCGTAAGTGGGCGCAAATCGAAAAGTTGATTTGTATACTTATTTTTTCGCGCAAATCTCTAGAACCACACGACCGATATTCAAAAGGGTTTTTATGTTAGAAAGCCCATACTTTAAGTCGAGAAAAAATTGTCTATATATAACAGAGATAGAGCAGCGATAAAAATGCAACAAAAGTTGGGGCACATTGCAAGTTAGAAACAGACCGGCTTATTTATTGTGTGATCGTCCCGAGTATTCCCGCCGATATACTCCCACTCCGCAATACCTCAGAACTTTGTGAATTTCTCAGAAACTATGAAATTTAGAATCATCGCTATTGGTTTTTAGTAAAATTTAGGTAAATTTCTAGTAAAACTGTTTTTTTTCTATATTGTAACTTAACCATTTTCGAAAGTAGCGTTACGTATTTTTGTGGACATTTTCAGCAATATATTACATAAAATTCTGAAAAGAATAGTTTCGAAATCATTGTTAAAATTGGAATATTTCATTTAACTCTATAAAATCCAGACAAAAAATCTTGTTTAGATATATAGGACTTAATATTCTTAAACACTATGCCATATTTCAAGTTTCTACGTCAAACGGTTTTTGAAAAAAACGGCTGTGACAGACAAGCCGATTAGCGGACGCTTATGTTATCTTATAAGCATTCCGTTTCTACTTTCTGAGCTACAGCATCATAAGAATAAAATCTTCTCCATTGAAAAAAGGTATAATCGATTAAGAAGCTGCATTTTCTAAATGCGCATACTTCTGCCCCTATGTGCAATAATGTGCATACACATACAGTTAATGATTCAGCCCTCGCCTGAGTCAGGTCCATTTAGGTTCAGTTAGGAGAACACTTGCACTTGGTAAATATTTATTCATTGCATAGAATGAAACAAATGAATGAATGAAAAATAAAGAAAATAAATGTATGTGTGTGTGTGTTCATGCGTGTAGGTAGATGTATACCTATGCTTGCGTACATGTATGTTTGTGCGCGTGTGTGCTTACGCTCGTATGCGTGTGCGTGTATGTGCGTGCACATGTGTGTGCTTGCAGTCGGTTGCGCGTATAGATGTCTGCGCATGTGTTACCCTGCAACTATTAACATTTTGATTTTTACCTACAAATACTTTACAACCCTACAACAAAACAAAAACAGTACAATTTTATTGCGACTTTACGAAAAACTAATACTCTTAAACCGATTTGCGTTTCGCAAGAAAGTACATACGGCATGACTGTATCATATATTTATTTTCATTTTAAAACAATAGGCAATGCCGTTTTCGAGATATTATTTGGTTTAAAATAATATCATATATCATGATAACTCAGCACACAAATGGTTTTATCTGTTTCTGACTGGCATCATTACTATGATACTTTTTATACATGATAATGTTCAAGTACTAGTCAATAAGCAGAGCATTAACTTCAGTGTTTTACTTAAAGTTTGAGAAAGAGCGTTTATTTTCTTTTTACCGCACATGTTCTGGACTCTGTTTGCTTAGAGACTGACTTGTCAAACAGGATGAAGGATGTTTATAAAATATTACCTTTAATCCATACTTTTTTAATACAAAATTGAATATCTGTGAATGAAATCACAATCTTTATACTTGTTTCTAAAGTTCTCTGAATTAAAATGAACTTTTTTTAAAACAATATTGTTAAAATTTAATATGCCTAAAAGTTCAATTCATTTGCATGTGGATATATTTTTCGAGCCTGAAGATATTTCAATATTTGCGTTTTTTACATAGTACTCGTGTGTACACAGTAAGTTGATTAATTGGAATAGCAAGAGTTTTTCAATTAACAATTATTTCTTATTTTCAATAATTTCTCAATTATAATTAAACTTGAACGTTTCATTACCATAAACAAAACTTATTAGAAATATACAGACAAAAAGACTTGAGATGTATACTAAATTACTGGGATACTTAATATTACTGTCCGTAAAATAATAGTATCGCTGAATATCCATATATTCCTCGCAAGGGGTTTACCCAGTTGCGTCGTATCGAATCGCTTCAATCTGTCGCATGGCACCCGGTGTGCGACGCACTGAAAGATATTTCGCCCTCGGATTATTAGTGAAATCGAGTATTTTCCAAACGGGAAAAGCTTAAAGAAAATGTAATTGATCTTAATCGTTTTATCTTGTACCTTCCGAGTACAGAAACCGGGTTGCTATACCAGTTAACGACAGCCTTTATATAATTGTATCTAGTATTTGGGGTACAAATCCTTATCGACTTTTTCTCATATCATATACTCTATTCAACCTCATTGATTGAAAAAAAAATTAAGTATATATTTTTTTCACAATTGGATAGTCGGTTTTGTGTATAAAATAGCATACATCTTATGCAGTACGTACTAAAAAAGTCGAACATTCAATTGAAAACGTTACCGCAGGTATTTATTTAAATAACAGTAATAAATACATGACTCCCACGCGTTCATACTCTATTCACTTTTTAATATAATTGATTAACACTTTCAAGCCTAATTTAATTCGCTTCTATGTCAAAAATAAAAAAAATCTTCCCACACACTTAGACACTGACCCCATTTCGACATACTTTAATTTTAACCGCGTCTAAACGAGCTGAATTTTTTTTCGCATATAAAAGCGCAATGTGCGTTTCGAAAGAGCCGACGACAAAATTCATAATGCAAACCATTCGCAATGTTTACGCGTTCCTCAGCAACGGACGAGCCAACGACGCATTGTTCTCTGCAAAATTTAACATAGATGGAAGCAATCCCGCCACGGAACGCCTGTTTTCTAACACTCTGCGCTATCATGTGATGTAAACTTTAATTTATTTTTTACGCAGCTTTCCAGCAAATGAAAAAGAAATTATAGAAATAAAATTATTATGAAAGATAAAATTAATGGTAAGAAAGTCAATGGCAGTATAAGTTAATGGCGAGAATCTTGTTAAGCACGAGTAAAATTCGTACTACGAAGGTTCGGTACAATTATTTATATAATATATACAATTATTTATATAAGTATATTTCTAACAAACTATTTGCTTATATTAATTTTCCACAACGTACATATATTGACTACTATACCTTCCACAAATGCGGCACATTTAAAAAATTATAAGATATACATAATCATTATAGTTTTCCTACAGTATTCGCATCGCTCCTTAATAGCCTATTCTTTCATCGTATCAAAAATAAGGACGGTGCATATTTTTCAGCCCTCTCAAACGATACCTATACTATAAATGGCATTGAAATAAATATTATTTGATGACTTATTTATCTGCTCTAAAATTCCCAATACTTTCTAGTGTTAGATATTGAGATTTGTGCGAGTTGATATGTTTTAGAACTATGCCGAATTTCAAGTTTCTATATCCAGCAATTTCTGAGAAAAACGGCTGTAATAGACGGGAAAATAGATACGTGAATGGTTTTATAAGGGTTCCGTTTTTCCTTTTGTGGTACGGAAATATGATCATCCAAACTTATTTCTGAGCTGGTTAAGGAAATTAATAAAATAATCGAGTAAAATCAGGATCATTAACAGAGGTTCACCGATTGACCGATATTACCTAATCACCGTAGAATTTTGTTAAAGTAAAAGTTAACACCAAAACCACGTCTGTTTTTGTGCCGTTTAAAAAAGCAGATAAAAAGACTACGTTAAAGACGTCGTAAAAACTGGCGAACTTTTTCAGGTTAATTAGTTATTTTGAATGGACTAGCCATTTTGGATGCAACTTTTGCATTTAGAAGAAAACCTTCTGGTCTTCATGACGTAGCACCATTAATATAGATGCATTTATTTATTTATCACCTTTTATGCATAGTACATATTACTTATTGCTACATAAGCAATCTCTACCATAACAATTGGTGTTGAACTTTAGTCGGTATACTGTAAGAGATTTTAGAACGAAAATTCTTAGAAAATTAGACAAAAATAACACAAAAGTATAACTAATACAAACTATTGACATGATTTGGAATAGGAAAGACAGGAAAGGACAAAGTCACAAAGGAAAAGTTTTCAGGAGAAGCAGAAATTTTTCACTCGGTCTTTGAAAATATTTAGGGACTTGATTTTCCTGATGTCAGGATCCAGGTGATTCCTAATTTTTGCTACTTAGACAGTGAAGGATTTTTCAAAAATGGTAGAGGTATGTTTAGGAATAAATAGGGTGAGTGAACTTTGAGATCGTAGCCCAAGGCCGTGAGCAGACACATATTTAAATTTCCCAGTAAGATAATTTGGGCTATAAGGATTTTTTTTAATATAATAAAAAGAAGTATAAATATATGAAGTTGGCGTCGATCACGAATCGTCAGCCATTTGAGAAGTGACCTATATTCAGAAATATGATCATATTTTCTGAGGCCAAAGATATACCGAGTGCATAAATTTTGAAGATGTTCTAACTTATACAAATATTCTTCATTAAGATCAGGATAACATACGTCTCCGTAATCAATTAGCTGTAACAGGAGTGTTTGACAAAGGTAGATTTTCATTTTAGTCGATAGAAAATTTTGAAGACATTTTAAAGAGTGTATCCTATTGAAAACACGACGACTAGCATCATTTACTTGAGGGCGCCAATGAAGATTTTGATCGATCAGTAGGCCCAGGTTTTTAGCATTTGACGTATATGATATCATTGTACCATTCAGTACTAATTTCGGTAAACTATGTAGGTTTACTTTAGAAATCAATATTTGACTACCAATGATAATAGCTTTAGACTTGCTTGGGTTAACCAAACGACTCATTTCATGAGCCCACTGAATAATTGAAGCGAGATCTTGATTAAGGATGTCGATGGTTTTTGATAAAGGAATTCCGAATGCACATAGATTTGTAGGTCATCAGCATAGAGCTGATAATTGGTACAGATATTTTTAAAAACATAATCAATGAAAACTGAGAAAAGGAGAGTAGATAGAACTCCATCTTGTGGTACACCAGTTGTAAGATCAGCCCACTTAGAATATGTATCTGATGACTTAACACATTGCCTGCGTCCATGGAGATATGAACTAAACCACTCAAGTGGATATTGGGATATATTAAAATATTTCAAGCCGGCAAGAAGAATATCGAAATCAACAGAATTTAACGCACTGCTGAAATCAAGAAGCACAAGGACAGTGACTTGTCTATTATACATAGCCAGGCATATATCATTAGTAAACTTAACAAGGGCAGTTGAGGTGTTGTGGCCACCTTTAAAGCTAGATTGAAGTGAATTTGGAGGCTTATGGGCATTGAATAAAGTAACGAGTTGACCATGAAAAATACGTTCAAAGACTTTAGATGGAAGCAGTAGGATATGGGCCGAAAATTCTTGGGCAACGTAGGTAATAAAATTTTAGATACGAGCACAATATAAGTTTTTTCCCATTCCAAAAGGAAGACAGCAGTTCCTATTAAAAATATAAGCGATGACCGGAGCCACAATAGCCATTATTGGTTTAAGAGCATTTAGTCGACGGGGAAAAAACTAACACTTTAAAAAAAGTAAAACTAGCTTCACTGAAAAACGTTCGTGTTCACGCCTTTCTTGTATGCAATTATTGACAATAAATTCAATTTCTACCGATTCTTCACGCGTGAAATAACTTAAATAAACAAGTAAAAGAGGTTTGAAGATGAATCAAACCAATATATTGTTACATAACCTCCATTTTCTAGTGCTCGAAAATTTAAAAACCAGAAATAAGTTCTATTGATGGATTTTTTTATTCTTTTTGTGATATATCACAACACTGCATTACGCACAACAAAACGAAAAGATCGAATAGGGGCAAAATATGTCCATAAATATTCACTTCAACTTTATTTTGTAAAGAGGAAAAATCAATAATTAACCTGACTGTGACGAAATTAAAATCTTAAAAAGAGTAAGTTTTTTATAAAAATTTTGAACTGTCTTAAATATAATTACACAATGAAAGTAATTGATCGGTTTTCCGAGTACTGGTACTTTCCTCGAAATTAAATAAAAATATCACTTTTTTATGACTAATTGTACCAAAAATTGTTTTTTCACAGTCAATCGAGTTTTTCTTCGCAATCGAGGCCTTCAAACGACGTGTCGAGCGACATCAATGCCCCACTTTTTAATTGAGGTAAATCTGCAAGGGACTCATCGGCATTCAAGACAAATATCGTTCACTTTCACTCTTCTAGTACTCGCCGTTTGCATTGCAACTCGCGGGAAGCTGGCCACCAGTCCGTCTTAACGCGTCGCCGCGGACGCACTGCCAGCCGCAGCCAATAAAAGAAACTGCTCGTGTCAACTCGTGCGTTTTCGCGCCATTTTTGTTTATGTCAAATAGAATTTTATAGTGATTGGTTGTCATCTCTTTTTTTTTTGTAGTTATTTAATTCTTTTTATAGTTGCAAGTTTGTGTTTTTATTTATTTATTTAGTTGTATATTTTTTGGTTTACTGTCATTGGTTGGAGGAGATCTTCGCGGTGAGTTATAAATTGATGTTTGTAATACATTTGGTAATCATTTTATTGGCTTTGTATTTATGTCGAAATCAACTTGGCAACGAGTCAAAAATTTTATGCGGTTTATTCAGCGGAAGCGTTCTAAAAATATTTATTTCGTATCCTTATGAAATATTTAATCGTATTGCAATTTTCAATTATTGGAATCTAAATTTTATATGTTTTAATTATTCTAATAGAAAAGTAATTTTTGTTTATGCTATATTTTCTAATAGTTTTGCACTTTAAGTATTTATTATATTAGCTTCAAAAAGTATCATATAAACCTTTCAATTAGCTAATTGAAAGGTTTAATTATTTATGTATATATATTTATATATATATATATATATATATATATATATATATATATATATACATATAAGTAATCCCCTGCATTGACACAATCAACAAGCTATGACAAACATAGCTATATAGATAAGACCAACGATTGGTCACCTCAGCTTTGGAGAGTATTTACATACTTTTTAAAAATTAATTTTGAATATATAACTTTGTCAAAAATCATCTTTTGAAGTGTTATACAATACTTTTTGTGACGTCAATACTGTAGAGAGTATTTCATGAGAAATTAGACGCGCAAATAGCGCGCAACTTCTGGGACAGCCGCTGCCATTGGTCGCTAACTTTTTATTCGCTCTTTAAGCAACCCAATTGTTTAACGGTGGACTAAAATAGTTGCTGCTTAACTGTTACTCGCGTCGATTGAAAAAATACCTTCTTCGAAATAAAAATTTATTATGTATCGAATTTTCAAACGTAAAATAAATTTAACTATTACGTGACTTAATGAAATTGCAAATCGTTTAAAGTAATTGGCTAAAATAGTTTAAAAAATTAGACTATCATATATATGTTGATTGTTTTCATGTCTGACAAATTAGCAAAACATGGATACTCCCAGCTCTCCAACACACTCGATAAATATTTGTCCCGTAAATACCGAAAGTATGAAAAATGGTGTGAAAATTAAAATAGTCTTAATATATTTCTCAAAAAGTACAAGACGGAAACCGCATTGGCAGAGAAAGGGAATTTCACAATTTTCCCTATCTATCTACCTGTCATTGAAAGGTATTTTACTTTCTTTACAATGATAGTAATAGATTACAATCCATTGTAACGATGTCAGTCAGACGACGTGTTTCATATATTTTTTCGGATCTTTCATTTGAATTCTTTTTGCCTACAGCTTCAGTCGCGCGTCGTTCATAATATAAAGAAACCTTTTTTTTACCGAGAATTGTTTTAGACTAAATGGAAGGAAAATTACTGTTGTAGATAATTAACTAAAACCATTCGTCCAAACAATTTTTCTGAACTCTTTAATGATCATAATCGAGTTTTTTACTTTTCTGTTTTTAATCACTATTATATATATATATATATATATATATATATATATATATATATATATATATATATATACATATTACTATATACATATTTGCCTTTTGTTGATGAAACATAGCAATGAAAATGTTCAGTTTCATAATTGAATCATTTTACAAAAAAAATGCTCAATTTCAATACGACCTTAACAAAGACTTAGTTTCAATTTAAATATTGAATCAAGCTTCTAAGAACATTGTGTATTTGATAATTTAATTAATTATAACCAATTAAATATAATATACCACCTATAAAGGTATATCTAACAATGTTCAGGTGACATAAAAATAAAACTAAAAAAACAATTTGGGATAAAGCGCGGTTCTATATTTGTGGTTTTCTCATATAGAGGGTCGAACGTGAATGATCTTATAAAGATTTCCTTTTTTTCGTTATGAGGTACAGAACACTAAAAAACAATTTTTATTTGTTTTAAAATAATTGTTAACTCGGTCGCGCATTGTCTAACAACAATGCATATATTGTTTGCTACACCAGAAGCCGAGAACAACTAAAATTCATGCTCGCCTGTTTAGTTTCGTATCGCAGCGATCGATTATATCAGATTCTCTTCGGTTATTGAAAATTGTGTGCGAGTTAGCATTATGGTAAGCGGTACCAATTACCATTAGTTGCGTCGCTTGCCGCTTCTTCTTGTCATTGTTAACACTCCATGTTTCCGTTCCTTATAAGCTTTCTTTCATGCAATAATTTGTTTGATTTGGATAAAATTATGTTAATTTTTCTCCCTCTGGTCACTTCCATATTGAAGTAGGGAATCTTATAAATAAACTAGCTGTTACCCGCGGTTTGGCTCACGCGTATAGTTTTTTATTTTTACTATGGTTTTTCTGTAGTAGTAATATGTTCATTTCGAGAGAAAAGCATATTTCATCACAGCTTGAACTTTAAATCGAATCACTGTAATATTCTCGACAATTTTTATCCCATATTTTAAACCATTGCGGTTTTGCTGCGTAAGTTTCAATAATTTAATTTCAATTTTCTTATTAACATTTGATAAAAAAAATAATTTAGATTTTGATGAGTAACTTAGGTTTTTTGTTAACAGAAATTTAATTCATGTCGGTTTAGTAGTTTATTCGTAATGCTTAAACGAGTAGATAAACAAAAAAAAGACAAATAACACGTCCCTCAAGGAATATTCAAAACGACAAACTTCATTTTAATTTAGACCCTAAGAATTATGCTAATAAATATTCCATTGAAATTATTCTAATAATTTTATATAATACTCGAACAAACAGACAGATACAAATTCTATAAAATAGGTTGGATTCATAAAAACCAGAATAGTATATTCCACTATTTTTTTCAATACACAGACCCAGTTTTATAATAGTATAAATTTCGTACATTATATGCTTATATTAAAGGTTAGGTCAGGACGTATATAAATAGCCATAGAATACTGATTTTTAATTTTAATTATGATATCAGTAAAAATTATACAGTTGACTTAGATAAAATAAAACAACACCCAACATCAGGTTTTAACGTATCTACCAAAAAATTATAAAAGTTCTATTATAATCGAGTTTTTTGCTTTTCTGTCATACCAACTCAGACAAAAAACGATTCTAATAAATAATATTTTTAAACATATTTTTCTTCTGTGGACGTAATACAGCAATAATCTTTTACAAAGGAAATATTCAGTTTTAATACGACCTTATTATATTAATAAAGCTTTGGGTTAAATTTAAATATCGAATTAAGCTTCTAAGAATATTATCTATATTATAATTTAATTACTTATGACCAATTAAACAAAACTTACCAACTTTAAAGGGCATAATATTGGTATATCTAACAATATCCACAACATTGTTAGATATATTAAAAATAAAATCAATTGATATAATAAGTTAATTATATATTAACGATTAATTATGACTACTACTTATTTAATACAAACAATGTAATATACATTTCAGAACAAATATGTTACGTAAGTCAAAATTCGATACATGAACAAGTGTTACAATGCAGTCATTACAACGATAACAAATATTACATCAATTAATTATTTGGAAAAACTTAACAGCCTAGTCGTAGCACAAATAATGTTCAGCACTGATCCTTAATGGTCCATATACTTTTATATACACTTTTCGTTGAATTTGTAATTGAAATTTGAACTGAAAATTTGTATTCCGCAAATACTATCATTAAGCACAATTAAAAGTACTTGCGGAATACACATTTTCAATTGATTATTCAACGAAAAGTATATGGACCATTAAGGATCAGTGCTGAACACTATTTGTTCTACGACTTGGATGTTAAGTTTTCCTAAGTAATTAATTGATGTAATTTTTGTAATGGTTGTAAATTGAAAAAAATTTAAACTTTCTATTCCTAAAATGCTTTTCATTACATTCGTAATTATCAATAAACCATTTTACTTTAGCCTGTGTTCATAAAATGCAGAGGAATAATAGTTTGACTGGTTTATCGATAGAGAGTCGATTAAATGCTACAAGGTTATTCCTATTGCTAATTATTATTAGAAATTGACAAATTCTTATCAATTTATGTTTACTAATTTTTATTAATTTTTATTTTTCAATGACACCAATTAATATAGTTCGGTTGCAATTTCCGCTGTAATTCACGTCGGACACCGTTATTATTCCACAGCTGATAAGTGTCGAAAATTTGCGTAAAATCGCTTAGACTGGCAAATAAAAAACGAATGTACCATTTAAACAGCGCTTGCTTTAGAATAAATTTAAATTGTTGGAAATATATCCGCATACACTATTGAAACTTAGTTAAATGTTTATTTGGCAACATTTTGGAAGCCGAGTGGTGAAAAATGATTATACAATCAGATATTATCGCTCTCGGGTCATCGAAAGGTTTCTACTAATTAATGGTCTCATTAATTTCGTTACGTAAAAAGCATGAAAATCGGCGTAGCGTCTTTCGACTTTTTAACAAATACGAAAAAATGTGATGAACGAAACGGACAGTTTATCTACGACGAGTGACGTAACCGAGAAACTTATTTAGTTATGAGTGTTCACTTACCAAACTTCGTTCCAGACTTCATTCCAGAAGTTATATGATACAAATTTCTAATCAACGAGTGTTAAGTTTCGCCCCATTTTCCAATTTTTTATTTTAATTCAATCACAATATCCTTATACTTTGGTCTATAAAGATATTCTTCAAATAAATAATATTTCATGGACCTCCAAACCCATCAGTAAATTTTCATTCTCATTAATCTCAAGTCAATTCCTCGCTGGAATTATCAAATATTTCCTTTCTTGGGTCGAAATATAGCGGCAACATTAAGATGATCTTAAAAATAAAAAAAACTTTTCGAAATGACATTCTTAAATGTATCTTATACTTTTCTTATGCAGTTAGAAAACATTCAATAAACTCGTACAATAGTAATTATATGATACACGTTTTGGTAATTATTTGTATAAATAAAATGTTATATAATTCTTAGTAATCTTCAGCAATACATTGCTTAAAATATACAAATATTTCTCCACAAAGGTTTTACAAATGTTTCTCCACAAACTGTAAGCCACTTCAACACAAAAATCCTTCGAACGCTAATTGGAATAGACATTCCCCTATACACATTAATATAATACTGATTCTCAATTAAGCGTATTTAATGATTGTACATAATAACATTTGTCTGTATCCTACCTAAATAAATACTGACGGCTACCGCCTAAGTAACTGTATAATTATATTATGCACAATAATTCATCAAAACCTGATCAACGTTAAAAACTTACTTTTATCTAATGCAAACACTGGAGGAAACATTTAAAAAGAGTATTTAAACCACGCCTATTTTAATAAACGAATTTAATTTTTAAATTAATTAAGAGGAATTATTGAATTCTAATCCTAAATGTAAAGTAATATGCGATACAAAAGTATTTACCCTTGACTTTGAGCTTTGATAAGAATTTTTGACGTCGATCGATTTAGTCGGGCGTCTTTAATTAGTACCGCTTTATGATATGTTGACATACGTCAAGAACATAATTGTTTCTAATTGTGTGATTAAGCAAGTAAAACATATTAAACATATATATTATAGCAATCAAAACAAAAGCAATATGACGAACTATAAATCATTTTTGGTATTAATAACGATATTCAATACCTAATGACGATTTCCCGAAAATGTTGTCCAAAATTACATACAGCTCAGTAGTCTTTAATAAACCTTCCTACATCGAGACTGGTAATTATTATGTAATAATTTTATATAATTCTTTTTGTTTCTCAAAAGATACGATATCCATTTATGCATATTTCGTCGAAATTGTTAGAAGTCTTTAGCGTGGACCTAATAACCACAAAGTTACATAGGTTAAGCTAAGTACTTTAAAGCATGGACCTAATAACCACAAAGTTACATACTGTAAAGCATGGCCATAATAACCACAAAGTTAAATATGTTAAGTCACATAAGTTAAGGTTCATACTTTAAAGCATGGACCTAATAACCACAAAGTTACATACTTTAAAGCATGGCCATAATAACCACAAATTTAAATATGGTAAGTCACATACGTTAAGGTTCATACTTTAAAGCATGGACCTAATAACCACGAAGTTACATACGTTAAGTTACATACTTTAAAGCATGGACCTAATAACCACAAAGTTACATAAATGAAGTTACATACTTTAAAGTGTGAACATAATAACCACAAAGTTACTTATGTTAAGTTATACACGTTAAAGCATGGATCTTATAACCACAAGTTACATATATTATGTTACATAAAAGGACCTCTTGATAATACATTAAACGTAACACGAAAAAACATTAAAAAATATTATTAGTGATCACTATAAAAATTCGTCAATTTTTTTAATAGCAGCTCTCATAAAAATTTTCAAAACAATGTTTATAATAAAAACTAAACAAACACAGAAACTATTTTGAAACTACTAGTAATATTATTTAAGTTAATTATCTACAATCTTTTATGTGCATTACCATAAGTTTTTCCAAAAGATTATCTCAGCTCGTAAATGGTACAATAGACTTAAATATAAACGTCATAGCGTCTAAACAATCGACTAATTTACAGTTAAATTGTGGACATTACTAAAACTGTTGCTAATTCATTCATAGCGTATTAAATTGTGTTATAAACCGAAAAATCAAATAGTTACCAATTTCACCTGTTTCTCAGCGGATCATGATCGTTGGCTTAGTTTATTTATTCGCATAATACATATAGATTAAAATTTTCAAAAATTAGCGGTTACGATATAAGTCAATAATAATATCGTATATTTACAATATTATATGGTAGTATTATAATTAACCATCTATACTTATATAGAAAGACAATAAAATAGTGGATGGTGAGATCTGATTCCACCATCTAATCAAAAACCTACTAAATGAAAAATATTTGTATTCTTAGTTTCATCAAAAAGACGAAAATATCACGTTAGTATCTTGTAAAAGGTCCAAAATAATCAAGGACAGAAGGTGCTTTAAGGACAAATGATAGTGAATAAGCGCGATCTACATTGAAATCATAGTATGAATGCTGTAGATACGTTTATAGGCACGTATACCTGTGCGTACTGTTCGTGCACTTTCAAAGGCTTCTCAAAATTTAACGCAGAATCCGATTTCCTTTGGACTTATTTTGTTTAGTACCTACTTGGCAACACATACACAACGCTATATTATTTCAGATTCAAAAACTCGTATCTTTCTCAAGATATGAACTCTTAATATTTAAACCTATATTGTATAAAACGTTTCGAAAAACTTATGGAATCGAACTTAACACATCTCAGATTTTTTTTTATAAATTGATTGTATCTGTTGTCTTTGGTTTCACTCAGAAAAGCAATTCGATAAAAGCAAGCAATCTGTCTAAAAGCCGTAATTTTTACCGTATACTTGAATGTCACTGGTCGGTTCGCGCCAAAAACTATAGAAGTGACCCGCGTGCAATAAAAACATAACTGTCAAAGTACTTTCGTTACTATGGTTACGTTATTTGAGAGTTCAGTTCAATTTTGGTTGTGTGATTATTTCGGTCAGACATTGTTTTCTATATTAAATATTTGCTTAGGATTTAATTACCCAAACTATTATTGAATTTATAACGTTTAATTTTCATTTTAAAGTAGATATTTTCTTTTGGTCAATTTTCTTTTACGTTAAACCTTACACTTTTCACTTTGAAATGAGTGTTCTTTTGGCCCTTAAGATTTGTATATGTAAAAATGGGAGTTTTTTGTGATGGATTTTCCGACCACTCGTTTTTTTTTCTTTCTTTGCCTAATATTAATCAATGCTTTCGACACGCAATGACATGTCAATTAGATTAACTGGTTTAAAGTAAATGTCTAAGGAAAAAACGTTAAATAGATTTTCATACTAATCTATTATTGATGTGTGTAACCATATATATATATACAAACCCTTCTTAGACCATACTTATAACTTTATTTAAACGTAATTCATGTTAAATATATAAATAAATGTATTTAATATAAATGTTTCTGGTATAACAAAATTATTCGACATGACATGGCCTTCAAGTCACTTCCCAACGCTCATATCAACAATTGTTAACAATTCATTAAATGTCCCCGGAAAGTTAAATTAGCAAATTTTTATTTCCTTTATATTTCTTATTTCCTATCGCATCTATTCGCAATACACTTCGCACCGGAACAGCCTCCGAATACCCACATCACACCATCAAAATCCATAGTTATAAGAAACAAACCAAAACCTAAGCTCAATACGCAAGTCGAATCGCATATCCACACAGCACCGGGAAGTGGATCGTTTGACACAATCCCAGGAAATCTTCGTCGGCAGCGCGCCGTTCGGTCTGTCCGTTACGCCATTTTTATCGACAGCCGCCTCCACCGCCGCTTACTTCAATCGTGTTTAATGGATGTTAACCACGGTTTGGTAGCTACTTACAGAGTCAATTTTGCTCCCAGACGGTGACGTCTTCCATTTCAATACCTCGATCGCAGCCTACTTAAATCGAAGCGAATTGCTTTTTATAACTTTTGTTTTAATTTAAGATCAATTTTCATTAATCCGTTCCATGAAGACTGATTGTCATTGAAATTATATTCATAAACAATGTTATATTTTTCCTACATGGCTTCTCAAATACAATGCGTTATACACACTGTTTAGAAGTCGCAAGCTATACGATTTAAGGCTATTAAAGCATAACCAGCTGGTAACCAAAATAAACTAATTACGTTTCCTCTAAATGATCGAGAGATGGCGTTACAGTTTTCGTAACGCTCGTCGAACGTATACAAGTTTCACTTCGTAATTTTGGAGGTCAAAATGGAAGATGAGTAGATCGCTAGAAAGAAAGTTGTATTGATAATGCAAATTTTATGACGTAGTCCACTGAAATTACTATATTTACTATAGAATACTATATTTAAATGCCGATTCCAATTTTAGATAGCATTTTAAAAAGTGTCGAAGTTCATATGGAATACAAAAACATTGGACTCAGCCCTGATACCAGGAAAATAACCACGGTAAATCTTTTCAAGGATTCAGTAAAAAACTCCTGTCTCTCCTAACCCTTATTTTTCAGCGCTCTTGTCCTTTTTCCATTCTAACTCATGTCAAAAATATTCTGAAATATATTTTTTTGTCTTTTTTGAGCGTACTATTACTTACACACAATCTCGACAATTGTGACCAACCAATTTTACTAAACTTATTGTTATGGTTGACTGGAACAGATTGCTCCTATAGCCGCCATTTGTAATTTACATTAAAATAGGCAAATAAATAAATTGTTTTGATTTAATATCATCTCCTGTGTCTACTGATTCAAGATACTGTGTCTACTGATAACGTGAATTTCATGTAAGAAAAATTAATTAATATTAAAAAGACGTTTCATCTCAAAAACCCAATTTTTTTTATTGAATAAACATCAAAATATACTGTTAAATTTCACTTTGTTCAAACAATTACTTAGCGGAATGACCACAAATAAACATATTTTAGCCACTATTTCGTACAGCTGTCCGCCGGCTAATTATAATCAATGTTCGCATATTCTCCAATTCATTAAACTATATGTAAATATTGAGATTTTTTTTCATATATTTTTTTAGTTTTGAGAATTGTTTACATTCCCCATTATTTTCCTACCGAATCAATTAAAAAAAATTACCTGCTGTAATAAAGTTACCCACATTAGTTTTAATAAAAATACTGAAACATTTTGTCCAGTCAATTAGTTCTTCAGTTGTGTTGATGACAATAACAGTGACATGTGATAGATAAATTAATAAAATTTAAAGTTACATATTATTTTTACTAAATTGCTTTTTAATACACTTGCTATGCCCGCGTCTTCCTTCGCGTGAAAATCACTAACGATCATTCTTTAGAATAATCGCCATACGTAAAAATATTGCCAATGGATGAATAAATATCGACACAACATAGATTTGTATAAAAACTCAACTCATAGATTTCATTTTCGGTGAGCGTAAAATTTACAAATGCTGTTAATAGGTGGCGTCAGCTGTACACGTATTTTGATAACATTATAAGTGAAAAATGAGGTTAAAAAAGTTTAATATTTAAAAGTAACATCAGTGTTGTAACCACTTGTAGAGCACATAAAGAAAGAATCGATGGATCGACGGAAATTTAACCCACACTTCGGTGTACCGTGCCAACGTGTTAACCATTACACCACGGTTGATCTAACTGATCTGTAGAAACTATTATTATTATTATCATCACCATTATTCTGCTTTTTTTTATTTCTTATTTATTTATACGATATCTATGAGCGTAAATTTTATTCAAATTTCTAATAGATGGCATTTGCAGTACCAATATCGTTATATTCACCAAGTTTTTAAGTCTATGATATCTAGATAAAAATATCCTATGTATTGCTCGAGGATATATAATATCACTATACTAAATTTCATCAAACTTGGTTTAATAATTTTTTTATGATTGGAAAACAAATAAACAGACAGATAAACGATAATTCCAAATGCAGGTTTTTAGGATTATTTTATCATTCTATACGCTAAATCCATCACTCTTTTTAAAATATCTTCTATTTACTGAATTAACTCTGTTAAAATTGTATTATATATATATATATATATATATATATATATATATATATATCTATGTGTATATATATATATATATATATATATATATATATATTAATTTTATTGTTCAAACTATAGTTCCTAATAAACCTTAAATTGGTGTAAGAAATGTCACTTATTTTCCTACAGCTCTTTTACTTATTCATGCTATTTACTCGAAATAATAAGGCACTTAAGTACTCACAAAATTTTGACATTCCGATTGTTTTACATTTTTATGACATATATTTGGTCAAAACTTATAGCTATAGAACCACTGCAGTACACTCTTGAGGTTCATATCTTACGAAAAAGACGCTATACAAAAAGAGCGGTCTGAAATAAAGCCAGATATAGCTTTCATCTTAATAGCATTTAGCAATGTTTTAAATCTGAATTTGAAGTAAATTCGGTCTTTCATGAAACAAAGTTGAGAGACAATGTCAAGGAAAAACTCAAGTTCAATAAATATACACACAGAAATTTTCAAGATGGCGGCTGTGACAGTTATATATATACTCAAATACATTGAATTTATTACATAAATATTTACAAAGTTGTTGCTGTGTGATGGAAATAAATAAAAAAATATGGAATATACAAAGACATACATACACAATGCAGAATCTAATTAATCTTATCATATACTCAATTATGTACAGAAACGAATATATTGATGTCAAGTTTGCATGACAATTCCTAGTCTATGATGACAATGCCCGTTGACAGTTGGCATTTTTAATTTTTCACATTGGCAACACAGTGATTTGACAGCAGCATCTCGCTCTGTATGTACTGAAACCAATCAAAAGATTTCGCTATATGTAACACGATGTCGAATGTCAGTATTGTCGTGTTCAAGAATTGTTTTTCCCTTTTCATTTGTTTAGACTTCTTTGCCTTTACTTTTCCGATTAAAAGTAAAAACGACAGATGTCATCTAGTATTTATTTCGTTTTAGAAGGACATATATTTTTCGGTGGCATAACTGAAGAGCGGAATAAATTTCAGAGCTGAAAAACTTATAATTTATTCGTTCTGTTATGCACTATTAAATAAAAAAGTCCATTGTAATCGGATACTTCCCTCAGAATTCACAAACCTTTGGTAACGCACATATATATCTATATACTTACAAACATTCATAAATACAGAGTCCGGTGTAATTCGAGCTTATCCACAAACATTGCCTTTGAAAACACCCTTCATTTCTTATTTTAACTGAGCCCCTAGCAATACTTTCATCATTTTGATGATGTCAACGCGATACTTCAATAATTATGATCATGTAATTAGTTTTCCGTTTAATTATAAAATACATTTTTAATATCATTACCCTCGATGGAATTCGTTAGAAAAGCTATAATACAAATTTAATTTAGTTATTTTTCCCCAAGTTTGATGCCTATTACTTGCAAAATTATTTTTTTTCTTTTATTTCTTTGTGTTTTTAATTATGTTGGTCGTAATTGTTTTATTTGTTTTTTTAGATTGGTTTTATAAACATTATCTTACTCAGTATAAACTTTCAAATATACGAATATCACCGCCAAATATTAAGAAACAGTGTAATGTTAATTATTCAATAATCACAAAATAATATTGTATTCCTAAGTATATAGGAAAAAATAGAATTCGCAACGTTGCCTTTATACGTTAATTACAATTATTAATAATTAAATTTATGTATAATGTAAACTCTCAATATGTTTTAAGCGAAAAAATATCCATTCCCGATGCCAAACACCCGACAAACAGGCATCCACGGGCATATTTTTTACGTCATATTGCAGAAGATACCTATGTAAAAAAAAGCCCCTGGCAAAGCCAACAGTTCTCAAGATATACAGAAATGCACGTGTACTTTATTCCGTACACCATTTTCAAACATTCCATTTTTTCTCACAAGTGTTGATTTTTTAAAAAAAATTTACTGAAAATCTTTTCATTAACCATTTAGCTCTATCGATTGCAATTAACATAAATTCAATTTTTGAAAAAAAAATTCTATGTCCTTCGAACAGTAGTTTTAATCCCCTGTAATTCCCGCTCCACATACTATGATTCATACTTCGAGAGTAATCTCTAGTCTGTAATTTAGTAAAATGTTGTTTTATTTCTAACATTCAAATTAACGGATTAACACCAATTAAGTAAGTTTAGTTTCACTAGTTTCAAATACAAAACTACAGTTTGCATAATAATTATGTTAAAATTTAAAAATCATTTTATCGTTAAGTATAAAATATAAACAGATATATAATTGAGGTAAATTCTTTTTTATACTGTCGGCTTTGCCCTGGTAGCACTGTAAAGAAGGCGGAAGTGCAGACCGACATTATTTATTATCATATTCATTTAGATTCGTTTGAAGATTATGCTTTCATTTCGGAAACAAATTAATGAATTGTATTGTTTTCCATTAACGATAAGATCGAAAGAAAGCACTTCTTATTATTTCACGTTTTTAATGACTTTTTGATAGCAATGTATATAATTTTCTCTTACGGGTACGCTGTATTTATTTTTTCGTTTCGCTTTTGCGTGTTCTCTTAATATTGTGCAGCACTCTTGCTTGATTTTGAATTCTCACCTACAAATTTATAATATTGCATGTCTATAAATGGGAAATGCAGAGGTGTATCATATTTAAACGTCTAACTTTACAAATGAAAAATAATTCAATTAATACGAACAGAAAACTCCAAAGGGAAAGAAATTATAATTTCTACTGTTTCGTAATCAAACAAGTAATGGCTCTTAATAGGAAAAAAACCCGATTACTATGACACACAAGTTTAGAAAGCACATTCTGTTATATGTATTTTGGAAATAATTAAAATCCTATATGGAACAATATTATAAAGTTCTTACTGGTGAAAAATTTATTTGTACCTAAATAAATTTTTGTCACCGGTCAGGACTCCATAACCTTTTTCTATATATTTCATGTCGGTATTTTATAATTAGTTTTTAACACTATTTCTTTAATACTCTTTATAATAGGTTAGATAATTATTTATTATATTTTACTTTTATTCGATATTTCCATACAAGACATATTTTTGAAGTGATTTTTATAACACTTCCATTTATGTATCAGAGCATTGGTGGAATTAACAATTTTGTTTTTAATTTTCTCGGGATTTTTTACGGAATACTGATAGTTTAAGGTTGAAAACAGATGTTAATTCGAATATTACGAAATGCCCAAAAGTCAAATCCCAAGCAACTTTGCTTGGCGAGTTTTTAAACGTTTTTCATGAAATATATTTTTTTACACAATTTATTATAAATTTTTAAAATTTCCTCGTACAGACCTTTTATTTGGTACGAAAATAACAATTCTTTTCCTTTCTTTTTCTTTTCATATCTAAGAACATCCAGAAGACACACCCACATACTTACACACATAGACCTATGAATACAATACCTTCGTTGGCGTACGCAGTCGGTTTAATATATAATAGTTTATATGATAAACCATTTTTTTATATAAAATACATATGAAATTAAGACGAATTTCTTTTCTCCATCGAGTGGGACAAGTCTTTGATGGTCAATTAACACTAAAATCATTAAAGTTGCTATCCCGCTTGAACCGCCATTGAGACAGATTTTGGCTCCCAAATTGTTGACAACTTTTCCTACTTAATTTAAAGTGTTTTTTTATAAATAAATTGCAGTATTTACGTAATTCAAATATATTTTAATTTCTCGTATAAAATAATCAATTGAAATAACTAAAAATGAACATCTTGTTACGTAACAAGATGTTCATTTTTAGTCACACATCCATGCTGAAAAATGTATACCTACGTGTTACGGTTTGCATGCGCTAATGAGTTCCATGAGATAGTTGAAAATATTTTGACTTAAAAACTACCAGCTCAATCATCAATTTCAACCATCTTCCAGCATCTATTGTCTGGAGAAGCGATTTTAGGATTCACAAATAACTGGCGGAAACCAATAGAATAACTTGGTGGTGTTTGAAAATCGGCTTCAAGTGAGATTAGACTAGCCTCTAAGGTCCCTATTCATGTGTTCTCTTCAGCAGGTGTTGATTGTCGTCTGAAATTCAATTAAACAATTGCATCTTACCCCGTTCCGCAAAGAATCAGTCGCATATATAATGTAAATAAAGCACAAATTTACTGCGCGCGTGAGAATCTTTGATTTGCATTATTTCTGTAAATGGCACACATTACAGACTAATATAACGTTTATTGTAACTTTATGAGGTAAAGCAATTTTACCTCAGCAACATAATATTTGGCATAATCTATATAAAAGTTTAATCTATATGTATAATAAAATTGTAACAGAGTGAATTCAATGCATTGAAAATATTTTAAAACGAGTGATTGATTTAGCACATAAATAGATAATAGAAGCCAGAAAAAATTTTTTTAGAATGAGTCTGTATGTTAATTTGAGCAGGTATCACGCAAAATATAAGGAAAAAATAACAATTTTTTTTCCTAATTACACGCGAACGAAGTCGTGGGGTAGTCTTATTACAAAAGAATGTACTAATCCCGGTGAGGGTTCTATAAAATTTTACTTATTTTCTAAATCTATAATTTGGGTGAATTCAAAAATACTTAGGTGTATACTTAAAAGCGATAAATCAAAATTAAAAAAAACGAGTGTGCTTTAGACCACACGACTGAAGTAAAACGTCAAATTCACAAAATATGAAATTTAAGATGAATTTACAATTTTATTCACTTTAAGCGTAGAATATTTAATGTTTTAAACAAAATAATAATTTATAAAATTGTTCAAGAACGAAATGAAATTACAAAATAATAAAAAAAACACCGTTCGCGTAACGCTAGCAAACTCGCATATATATATATATATATATATATATATATCATGCACTGGCTATGAGAGGAAGAGAGAAAGAATATGTGCGCGCGCACTGCTCTCTCTTGCTCCTACAGTGTGATACAGACAATAGGCTTGCACTGTGTCTTAGATATACGAAACATAACTGGCTATGAGAGAAAAAGAGAAAGAAAATGTGTGCTCGCACCTCTCTCTCTTGTCTCTACAGTAATATACGAAACGTTACTCTCTCTCTCTTTCTGTCTTCATTAACTTACATCTCCCTCTCAACTTCCGTTCGCCTCGCCCGATCACACTTTTCGTAACGCTCTCGTCACGCATTCACCAGCTTACTCCCCAAGTCAAGCGTGCGTAAAAAAGTTTTACTTCAAAAATAAAGTTTTTGTTTAAAAAAATGACAAAGCAATGGACGATTGAAACTGCCACCGGTACAAAGTAAACCCAAAGGCAGTTCGTGTTAAGGTTTCTTCACAATTTTTTATTTTTTAACCCGTTTTGCAAAATATTGCGCTTCCAAGTGATGTCCACTGTTTCTCTTCCCCATTCTTTTTTCGAAGATGCTTGAGAAATTTTTAATATAATTGTGTTAATTCATATTTGATTTAAATTATTTGGTTAAACTATATCAACCATTTCAGAAGATATAAACAAATACACAATACACGTGCCGCGTTTCTGATATGTAATTGGATGGTAGTTTTAAATTATACACTTTTACAAATCAGAAGTGGTAAATCGGATAGAAACAAATCGCTCGCTGCCCGCGACCGCATTTACACCGACATTGTGGTCGCTGTGATTCATAAAACCTACTTCCCGTACATTTCCTTTTCATTACTTCCGGATTCACTTTTAGTATGCTTTTAGTACGATGGCTATCGATAAAAAGTAGACGGAAGCTTGCTACCCTTCCATGTATCCCGTGAAAGAGATGGTGAAAATAAACAATGTGTATTTTATGTATTTTATTCAATTTGAGTAATTATTATTATGGAGTTCGTGTGTTTTCATTCCGGGCTTTTTCAGATGCTTTGTGTACAGAGCTGAATGCAAATGAAATCAAATTCAGCACGTTCTGCTATTTATTCTTAGCACAATTGATGCAACCTAGTTATCGGAAAAAATGAAGAGGAAAAACACCTTACTGGTTTTCTACAACCTCAAAGCTGTAACTTCATGTACTCGGATAACTTCGAGTATTATAAAGTCATAGACGAAAATATGTGTTAACAGTTGATCAACACTGGCAGTTAATAAACGGTTGAAGTCGATGCCTGTTTGTATAAACGCACATTGGAGCATTATTTCGTTACCGCATTGACGTTTATCAACGTTCAAGTTCTAACTGCTAACTGTTAGATGTTGACACTCGAAATATACTCGATATTTCGAGTATTATAAAAAAACATATTATTTTCCAATTAATGGTAAAAAAACAGTATAACCATTTCAATCAACCCCTTTTAATTTTTTGGATTTCAACCCTCAAAAGAAAAAGAAACGGAACCCCATATAAGAGCATTCACATGTCTGTCTGTTGGCCACAGACATTTTTCTCAGAAGCCGCTTGAGGTAGCTACTTAAAATTTGATATGGTAATAAAATATATTAACCAGCACATGTGTCAATAGCTAACACTCGGAAATATTCACATGATAATTTTAGGAGGGGGAGAGGCGGGTGTGTCAAATTAAGTACACGAGTTTTTTTAATCCCATATTTAGTTTGATTTATCGTTTGAAAGTTTTAGTTATTTTCAGAAAGTTCTAGTTTTTTGGGTTCCAAAAACATATATCTTAAATATTTTTTTTATTATCTTAGGTAATATATCTTCAGAGATATACTGAGAAACTGCCAAAAAAATAGAAAAACACATTTTTTCCCCATATTTCCGAAACTGCTCAACCTAAAATTATTAAAAACAGAGATTTTAAAAATCTACTTTCTCAAAAAATAAAGGTCATGTTTTACGCCTGTGAAAGCTATAATAGACAATATATTTATGTGGCGAAAAATTAATATTTCTAAATAATTTAATGGAATACTATGTACATTAACTGTTTACATATATCCAAATGAGTACGAAACCCTCGTAGTACGAGTTCTATCCGTGATCGACAGATTTTTTTCCTCGGAGTTAAAAACCAAGAAACAAAAAATTAAGTCATTATTTGTAAAGAAATCAATGGCGAAAAACTTAAAGAATGTATACAATAAGGAGTTGAAAACACTTAGTTAAACGTAACTGACTTCTTTCTTATTAAAGTACATAGTTGGGTTTATCAGTTAAAATTCGAGATCAAGCTACTGTGGATAGCACATTTAGATAGCCTACCTTGAAAAATTACATTGAAAATTTACAGACTTTGTTAATGAGGCTGCAAAGGCAGATTATTTTCCATATTCCTCCCAAAAAGGCCTATTAAAATATTAAATCAATCAACATCTGCTGGTATATTTCGATGGAAAGTTAGAACAGCACATTCTTTCTTTCTGAACTCTTACCATTGTTGATATTAAATCAATCAACATCTGCTGGTATATTTCGATGGAAAGTTAGAACAGCACATTCTTTCTTTCTGAACTCTTACCATTGTTGATATTAAATCAATCAACATCTGCTGGTATATTTCGATAGAAAGTTAGAACAGCACATTCTTTCTTTCTGAACTCTTACCATTGTTGATATTAAATCAATCAACATCTGCTGGTATATTTCGATGGAAAGTTACAACAGCACATTCTTTCTTTCTGAACTCTTACCATTGTTGATATGAAATACGACACAAAAGCAACAAGTTACATAAATATATACAGGTATGTATTCATATTAAACTTTTTTATTAAGTCCACATATATACTCGTACACGAATTTAACGGTATGTTTGTCATTTTGAAGGTCCTACAATTCAAAAGAAAAAAAGAGAATCCTCAAAACATCTCTCACTAATCCGTCCATCTATATGTCTGCCACTATAAATCTTTTTCAGAAATCTAATCTGAATTAGAAACTTCAAATTTTACGTTGTGATAATCTATAATAACTCATTTATATCTAAATAGTTAACGCTTAACAATAGTATTATGGACATTTTTGAAAAGGCTGGAATTTTTTTTAATATAATATGATGAGTCGTGTTTGCCATCAATTGAACGAGTGAGTTATGATGTATACTATTTTTTCAGAATTTTATGTCTGAGAGTTTTAGAGATATTGCTGAGTATGTTCACCAAGTACAGGTCCGTCCTCCTTCATCTCCGCAACTTCTAAAGTAAATATTATGAAAAAAATAGCGTCATTAGAAATTACTTAGAGTTTACCGAAAAACTATATCGATGAATTTAAATTTTATTCTTTTTGAGGAATTTGTAATATATTTAGGCCTTTGAAAGATATAATGGTAAATATATTGCCTTATTCAAAAATAACATTAATATTTGTAAATAATCTAATAGAAATACTATATATCGTTTGAAGTTTATTTGCACTTGAGTGCATACGGAGTTCCACTCGTACTTAAGAAGTTTTATTTCTCATATCTAATGATTGGTGCCTACCGCGCATAAATTTTAAGTTTGGAATGAAATAAGTTTAATTAAATATATTGAAATCTACTCTCCTATGTAATAAATATCTACTGACTTTCGTTCCAAGCAGACTTAAACTTTAAGGTCCTCTGTAATGATTGTCGGCAGCGATAAACGCTTTCCCATTAATACATTCAATATCACAACAAAACAGAGCAAACTCCAAGGGTAACCAAGGGCAAACGTTACCATTAACGCAAAACATTTGAGCATTCGGATGTTACAGATAATTTTATAGAACACAGATAGTGATATTAACATTGGCAAATTAAATATATTACCTCGATTAGCACTGCAGTGTTATCTCAATTTAATTTGAATGATTTCATGTGGAAAACTCACAGGCAATTACGATGTACACAGACTATAGCTATTTTGTCGTGAAATCTATCTCGAATAATTAGAATTGTCAAAATTGTATAAATATTGTCTGCATAAAAATGTGTTTTAGAAGACCGTTTTTGCATTGACAATTCAGCATCATCATTTTGTTCTTAACTACTTTGCAATTTTTTTTTTAAATTTAAAATTTTTGATATTACGCGCGCGCCCAATGTTTTAGTTACAATAACCAAAAAAACAATTGGACGTTATAACAATAACACAACTAATAGCAAACGGAAATATGGTATCAAGTTTTTATCATTCGACTCATATTAATTATGTTATATGAAATAGAACTTGTATTTTAAAATTGCTACAAAAGGAAAAAAAATGTTAAGACATAAAGTGATTCCCCTTGTTTTCATTATTTTTTTGCGATCAAAATCGTTTTTATGCCTCCACCAAAAAAAACTTTAGATGTTCCCAAGTACCAACTTCGCAGATTTGTTTTTTATTTCGCATAATCATAATTATTATGCAGAAAAAATGTTTCTCATTTTGACTGGCCTTGGGGTAAACTGCCATTGTTACGCAATAACCTATTTACGGCTGTTTATCACGTTAAGAAAAAATGTTTGGGTAATTTTTACATTTTCTGACATATATAAACGTTAGAATAAATCTTGCGTATCATAACGATTAATATTTTTATTTCACACGTAAATATTTAACATGAAATCTATCTTGAATAAGATGAGTCTTAAATTTGTTCATGTTTTGCCATATCTCCTTAATTATTTAATTGCTAACCGACGACTTCGCTCAACGTGGAAAGTTTAAAAATAATATTCTTGTGAAATTTGTGAACCTTGGGGATGGAAACGGCTAGGTAATTTAATACATTCATCTTAAAGAGATAATTTTTGAATTACCAAAAAAGCGAATTCTTCTTCACAACAAAATCCAATTTTCATCCCCTTGACACAGGCCAAATATATGCGAATCTTCAGAAACAATTAAACTAATAAACAATTTTATGCATTTATAATATTAATTGAGATTAGTATGTATTCAAATATCTTTAAGTACAATTTTTAAGTCCTTTCATATCTAAATTATATCTTAAATAACTTAATTAACGAATTACCCGAATGTTCTAAATATATATTTTAAGACAAATCTATACGAAATATAACTGCAAATAGTAATAATATGAAAGTAATAGTACATGACATAAAATAATAGTAAATAAAAGTAAATAATACTAATACAAATATAGAACATATTACGTTGGATTGGAAAGTGTGTTAAAAAAAAGACCAAAATGGACATTATTGGAGTAATTCCTCATATATACTATTTTTATTCTATTTAATATAACAAAATTTTTATTTCTTCATTCTTTCTTGTCTATATTCCTACACATTTATATAAATTATATTCTGCATATAGTTCATCGCCGAATACCAGGTATTATTTAATATTAAAATATACGTTTATAAAATGAGCAGTTTTCGAACTTTATAACTCATATTTTGATAAAATAACGAAATATTTTCTTAAGTTCCAATAAACATTTTTTAACATTAAAAATTTCAAGTTTCGTTTAAATAAGTCGAAAAATAATTGAAACTTTATTTTTTCTTTAACTAATTACTTATCTATCACAACGTAATATTCAGCAACTGGTTAATCGGATTTAATTATATTATTTTTTAACGAAATTAACTATTCAAAGGATTATTCAATCCCACTCTGTTTTACTCTTTTAAATTTAATACGATGTCTTTACAATATGGAACAATTTTGAAACTAGTTTCAATGTCTTTGGCCATCTTATATGACGTAAATATATATCCTTTTTCATTTTTAATACTTTTTACTCCTCATGGTGTTATGTTTGGTTTATTCTCCATGTACTAAAACTTTAATTAACACATATGTCCAAATTAAAATGCACTTATTACATCTTACTAAAATGTTATTTAAATTAGGTACAACGTAACGACAATGACATGTAATAAAAAAAGAGAAAAAGCAAGCAGCACTTACAACTGTTGACATCTCTATACGAAACGTACAACGCCCTGAGTATGTTCCGTGGCGAAAATGATTACACACGTCGATTAACTAAGCATACGTAAAATCTAATCAAGCTGCTACACAGAACACAACCATGGCGTTGCGTCTACGTTGCAGTGAAAAACCTAAAAGGCTTTCTCTTCATTTATCCTAACGATTATTATGAATCATAAAAGGTCACGTGACTATATAAATTCACCAATCTTTAAACCAACGGAATCGAAAATATTATATTACTTTTATAGGATCTTATAATTTCGTCAATTTTGGAAAAGATGTGAAAGTTACTTATTTCTCTGATAGGCTTAATAAAGAATAAGTTCAACCGACCTTCATGTGCGATAACTATGTAATGAAATGATAATAACTAATTTCTTTATCGTTTTTCACTACGTTACGTTACTAGAATTAACAAATCTTCAATCTGAGATAATAAAGTCTAAAAATATAGTTAACAACAAGTTCTTGTACTTCTAAACTGTTTAAATATTTATAAATATCTTATCATAAATGTGTTATAAAAAATTCAGTTTAATAATGCTTATTGCTAAGCGAAAATTTTGTGACGCAACGTTTAATTATATATATTAATTATATATATATTTAATATTGACAGATTTTTTTTAGTTGGTGACACAATAACACACTTTTGCTTTTAATCAAAAGCAATCGGTTATCGCGTGCAAATCAATCAGTAAATGTAGGTATGTTGTAAATATAGCAATAGCCAACAGCATAAGCCGTAGGCGACACGTGACGAGAGCGAAAGCTGACACAGTATTTAATTTCGGTCGGTCTTCAATGTTTTTCTTACTTAAATAATATGAGTATTAGGAAAGAATAATCAGAAAGCATGTTACTCAACTCAAAGCATAAATCAAACTATTGGGGAAATTAGTTTGACAACACAAATAAGTGTCAAGTCATGATAATTATCCTGACGTTAGAAAAATAAAATGTAATTTAAAAAATTGTGCGTGTCAGCTCCGATGCGCGACTGGATTTTACTCCTTAAGTATAATTGTCTTGGAATGTATAAAATAGATAACACTGTATATAAATATAAATATCAATATCTTTAAATGTAAATGGAAAATTCTGACAATATAATAATTTTCAAGTAAAACACAAATGAACAGGATTACATTTATACAACAAAATTAAAAACATTTAGTAACGTCAGACTAAGAGGTTAAAATTAAAAGAAAAAAAATCGAGCGATAGTAAACTATGTGTGTCACACTCCGTCATTGCGATTACACCAAAGAAAATACCAATATGTGTGTCATACACCGTCACTGCGATTACATCATAAGAAAATGCCAAATAAACGTATTGATATCTCACCCTAAACATACGCAGAAATGTTGCGACGCCATCTAACAGTTACACTTTTTTAACGCTCTGAACTTCGCACGATCAGAACCTAACGGTTACCCTTTTTTAACGCTCTGAACTTTTGATTTTACTCCTTATATAACTTTATACCGGGCACTATATATGAAAATCGATTCTTAAAGAATAAGTTATAAAAAATCTGAATATTTTTTTTGAATAACCTAACAATTCAGCAATTAAAATCATGATACAGCGAAAAATAAAATTCAATTCATAATCACACTGTAAAACAAAAAGGCAATTCTGTCGTATATTAAATTTTTTAATATGTTAATTTTTTTAATAAAACACAAAAATAACAGTAAAAACCTAACGAATTACATAATACCTTTATAGAATCGAAACATTTTACATTTGTATATTACTAAGTAAATTGAAAATAAACTGACAGTGACAATCATTCCGTGTTTTTGTGCAAGTGAATATGTCCTCCGCCTTTTCGAACTTTACATGTTTTTTTTTATAACCATGTCGAGCCAGTGAGTTTCGTTGATTAGTATATTATGCATTTATATGTATGTGATTAATATGAAAAATAAACTATTTATAATAAGTACTAAATTTCTCGTTAGTTTTATGAACGATTTAAATAAAATTTTGTAGAAACTTATTTTAGTCACTTTATTTGTATAAGAATGTCATTTTTATTATTTTATTATAACACTCAGGCCTAACACAAATATAAAATAATAAAAAAATATACCCTGCTCAGACTTAATATTGAGATAAAATAATTATCTGATGATATAACTTAAATTCGATCACCTCCGTTATAATAACTATAATATTGAAGATCTTCCTAATTCTTAGTAAAAATGTCAATGATATAACTTAATTTATGTCACCCTCATTATAAACGGTATAATATTGAAGTTCTCAATTCTCAGTAAAAAATACTGATGATATAAATTAAATTCTGTCACCCTCGTTATAAACGGTATTATACTGAAGATCTCTCTAATTCTCAGTAAAAACGCCGATGATATAACTTAAATTCTGTCACCCTCATTATAAATGGTACAATGTTGAAGGTCTTTCTAATTTTCAATAAAAATACTGATGATATAACTTGAATTCTGTCACCCTCGTTATAAACGGTATTATATTGAAGATCTCTCTAATTCTCAGTAAGAATTAAAGGTCATTTAACTTTGCTCCATCGAAAATAAACCTATTTCAATTCAATTTCTCTAAGCTTCAAAATTAATATAGAAGCCTCCGGCAGTCACTGTAGATTGCTTATAGATCATCTAGTATCTGACATCGGTATCCTTGCGGTCGCAATCAACAAGTAAGTAATGGATGCAAGATAGCGGGAGTATAAACAACAAACTTATCCGGTTGAAATGTGTAATAACCATTTCGTATATTTTCACTGCAACATATGGACGCGTTGTTTCGCATTTGCGCATGACCATATCATTACAGATGCGTATCGTTCCACTTATCTCAAAAAATAACGTTTACGCACCCATTATGAAACTCTAAAATCACCTAGCCTTTGGAGACTGAGCCGAGAGAGCGACCTCGAGATTTCAACAAACAAATTAATCAACTCAATGCGAAAAGTATATGTTGTTACGTGATCATCAAGGAAAACAACAAACTAAGTTAAAAGTGTTTTAAACGAATTATTTATTACTAAATACTTCAAAAAAAAAATGTTTGGTAAAATTTTATTTTTGAGAGAAACACAGTTATTTTTTACTAATAAATACAATATTTACGCATTTATTTTAAGTTTATTTGTATTTTGTGTTGGCCTAGTACAGCCTCACACAAATACGGCGCACTTTCATGTTCATTCCGCGCCCTTTTGCGCCGAATTGATACATTGAGAACGCCTCAGCTGTAGTGTAGGGCAGCCTCACAATCCCTGATGTTGGTAAAATCTTTTCTTGAAGTTATAATTGAAGATGACCTGCATTCTTACGGTACGGTCACACCCATAGCTACAATATATAATAAATATCAACAAACTTCCGTAGAACACGATACCAATTTGTTGAATTTGATCAGTATAAAATGATAAGATGGAATGTTGATGGAAACAGTGGATATTTTTCGTAATTAATCCTAATTAGAGAATAAGGCAACAAACCTAAGTTAAGACTGTTGTTTTTGGGAGACATCGTGTCTAAGCGTGTCTAAGTTCTAAACATATGACCAATCTTACTACCATTTATATTGTAAATATATCGTATATTTGGATCACTATTGACTGCACATTTTTTCCTATTTTCAAAAGAACGATTAAAATTAGTTTCACAAATAAATAAATTTTAAAATTCTAAACAAATTAATCGAAGTACGTTTGAAGAGTCATCAAACAAACTCTTTAATTTTTTCCTTTTACTTACTAGAAATGCAATTCCCTTTGCTTCGATTATTTTATTAAATAAACACTTCGCAACACTATTTACATTGGACACAATATTTCGAGATATGTGACACAGTTGAACTATCTCCGGAAATTCATTTCGCATTCTTGTCGCGCGACATTTCTTATGTCGAAAGTATACTGCACTATCATGACAGATGCGTGTCATTCTAGAATGTTTTGATTTAATGATTAGGTGTTATGAAATGATAGTAAGTACTCAGGTGTCTAGTTTACTTAATAGGCGGTCTCAACATTTCACTTAAGAGATTAGTAATCTTTCACGTCATAACATGCGTAGGATTTAGGTAACTAGTTGATCGCAAATATAATCATTCAAGGCCTACCAAGAGTACAATTTCGGAAACTGGTTATTTTCAAAAACATTACTAATAAGATTGGTTAAGTATATTTTGATATAAAATTTATTCACACCTTCTATATCAAATTTCAAAATGTTAATCATATAGTAATAGAGCCCGCTAATAAAAGTGATGATAATAAGACAGTAACGACTACTCTTCAAACAAATAATAGTAATCGATCAAATTATATTCCTTCTGTTCGTATATTAATTACAGTAGTAATAAAATCTACTGCATCTGAAATAGAAAAAATCCCAACCAAATACAAAGAGAAAATGGCTAAATCTACTGATCTTCAAGTATATGAAGTATTGCATGATAAAAAAAGATCGACCTCTCCTTGCACCATTTTCTACAATTTTTCTTAAAGTTAAATATGTTAATGGTAGGTTAATAATCGAAATTTTATAATATTTATTCGTTGAAATGCTATGTCTGGGACTCGCTAATGTTAATAATGTTAACAGTCAAATCTTCCAATTGTAATAGTTATAACTATAAAAGAAAATATGAAATCGTGACCTGTTACAATAACATTATAAATTTGATCATCGCCAATTGTGAAATTAGGACATCTTAGTTACATACTTAGGGATATAAAAAGGTACGTAGTGTTTATATTAATATTATATTAAACAGTGTGAAGAAATTACCTAGTACATGTTTCACCGGCGTACAAATACCGTGAATTTCTCAAAAGCTATCAGATTTAGGACCGTTGCTATAGATTTACTGTAAATTAACATAATCTCATAATACGCTGCTTTTTTTACAATTTTGGCTGTAGAGTTTCGATGATTGGGGAGACGGGCATATTGTTTGTGAACATTTTCTACAAAATATCTAAATTATATTATATGAAATTCTAAAAAAATACAAAATTATTTTGGAGTATCAGTTAAAACTTTCTCTTCCAACTGATACCCACATAATATTTATCATATTTAACAAATATATTTTGCATTCCCTATTTTATTTAATACTTCCAAAAGTTTCTTGTACATATTTTTGACATTGAACACCATATATTAATGAAATATATGGTGTTCAATGTTTTATCACAATCACAAACTTTAAATTTCTACGTCAAAAGGTTTCTGAGAAAATCGTAAGTGATCTTATAGAAGATATGGTTAACTGAGTTAACTTTAATTGAAAGTTCTAAGGAAATATATATGATTATAACTTAGAAATATGAAGAAATATAGCAAGTCACTTTGAAGTTTGGTATTTCAAACAAGGGGACCCGAAAATTAAAAATAGTTTTGGAAACTGATTGAATTATAAAATACCTTTCCAACAATAGTCCCCTCTATGGTATACCCGAAATAAAAATTTTCCACCCAAATGTATTATTTTTTTTACATTCAGTTACATGATTATTGAGATCTGTATTTGAAACATTTTCTTACAAAATTTAAATCTGAAACTGTAGAAACTGTGGCATGGTGACAAATGGATAGATGAACTAGCGAAATTATGAGGGTTCTTTTTTTGTTTTGTGACAGAACCCCCAAAATAATTTATTTTCAAAAGCACGATTGCAATTTACCAGTGTCCAAGCTTTCATTATCATACAATCATAGTTATGAACTACTAGCTTGTTTGTTTTAGGTGTCAAAACAGAAATTAGAAGGCAAAATATCACGCTGATGGTAATACTGGTACGGTAGAAATTCGCACCAGAGAGATCGCAGCCAAAATAAAGTAATAATTCAATATTTTACATTAATATTATGTTTATCACGAAATATAGCCATTATGAAATATCAAATACATAAAATATGCTAATTTAAAGTGTTTATTCGTCCTACGTAGATGCTGGCCTCTAGTTAAAAAGTGGCCGTTTATAAGCAAAAGTCTCACCAAATATTAGCGTGTAGTGACATTCACTAATCCAAAAACGGATATCATGAAATATTATTTATTACGATTAGTTTTAAAAATCTTCTTAATTCTGCTGATCGTATATTGTGCACTCTTTCTGAGTTCCTTGATGTTTTAATTTTTTGAGAATATAACATTTTAGATAATTTATTTATAAAATGAAGAAACTTCATTTAATATTTCACATGGGACAGACAGTACAGATAAAAAAACCTGTACAAAAAATTACCTCTATGACTACCAGTAGATGAAGATAAGATCTTAGACCATTTTTGAAATATTCATCTATTCGTCTATTTATTTGTTATTGCGTAACATACCAACTATTGAATGGATGTTAATAGGAATTTCATTTATTGGAAAGGTATTTTAAAATTCAATTAGCAGCAGTTGAACTTTCTTTTATCGCTTTTTATGTATATTTAGCAATAATTCTTTACCGAGTGGACTGATTTCGACGATTCTTTTTTTTAATTTATAGAGGGTACTTTAGAGGTGGTCTCATATGATCATGATCATAATGATCTGATGGTGAAGTCCAGATATAAACGATGCTCCTTAATGAATAGCAGTACATGAACTATGATTCAAGTTATTTGCTACGGGTAGTTGTTATTTTGCAAAGTAACTACACGACTTTCAAGTCAGAGTCTGATAATAAGTTTTGGTGATGAACAATGGAACTCCTTAACGGATGTTAGAAAATCAACCGTGATTAAAGATATTTGTTACTAATAATTGTTACTTTGCAAAATAACTACTCCGTCGATCAGGTCAGGGTCTGACGATGTATTCTGAAGATGAACAATGGAACTCCTTAACGGATGATAGTAAATCAAAAGTAATTCAAGACATTTGCTACTAGTAGTTTTTACTTTGCAAAATAACTGCACCAACGCCCAGGTCAGGTTCTGAAGACGAATCACATAACTTCTTAACGGATGGTAGTAAATCAAACATGATTAGTTGTTATTTTAGTTATTACTTTGCAAAATCTGATATCGGATTTCGGATATGAAGAACAAAATTCTTCAAGTGGTAATTCTTACTTTGTTAAATCTAACATTGGACTTCGGATATGGAGAACGGAACTTCTTAACGGCTAACAGCTGACCACTAGTGTCTACTATTGTAGCTTCATTTCAGTGTGTTGTTGATAACCAATTTAGACAAAGAGGAAATAATCTACATATAAACTAGGTTTTACCCATAACTTTTAATAATTATACAATAATCTAAGAAAAAAAATAATTGAATGTTAGTTGTAGTGTGATGATTAATATTATTAATCACTAAAAATTCTAAAATAAAATATCTTTTAAAAAACCGAATTCGAAAACAGAAAGTACTAAAAAGTAAAAAATTATTCAAAAACAGAAGGTACTAAAAAGTAAGAAATAATTAAATCAAAATAGGTACCTACTTATTCATAATAAATAACTAACTTACTTATTTTTGAAGTCAGGCACCGCCGATCAACTTAAGCAAATGTAAAATTTTATGTTATAAATACACCTTTATAAATCTTTTTGCTATTGTCAGTATATTAGAAGTTTTAAATTTACATTATATATTAAATTAAATTATTAATTTATTTAAGTTGGTCGATAGTGCTGGTGCCGACTTTAAAAATAAGCAATTTAGTTACATATTACGAATAAGTAGGTACCTCTTTTAAGTTGATTATTTTTTACTTTCTAGTATCTTTTGTTTTTGAAGTCAGTTTTTTAAAATATATGTTATATGGTCTATATTGTACTAGAACCTGGACGTGTATTTTGTAGTAAGGTGATCCTGACAAAAACCGTGTGATTCCTACATATGTCAAATTTCACATTAATGATTCTGGCGAAAAGAGTCGATATCTCCGCTTAAAGCACTTACAAGTCTTTGATAGATAAAACACGTAAAAATGTATTTTTTCAAATATTGAATATATTTAGCGTTAATTTTTTAGAATTAACTTTTTAGCAAAGATCGTTGCTAATAGCCCACCTGAAGATGTTGTAATACAACGAAACCTAGGTCGTGGTAAAGAAATTCAAGAAAGTAGAAATAATACTCCATCACGTAGTTTCATTTAATTGTGAATGATTTCTTTTTCTTCTATAGCTGTAGTTACTTATAGGGATGTTTACATCATTAGATTGTAGTAAGTCTTTGCGGTTCGTACAGGCAAGGCCGTATTACTAACATTTCCTTCCCTTACGGCGAATATTAGTAGCGGCCACTCGGTGATTCACGAAGTTGCCGAGACAAATTCAAAGCAAGTTTTTATATCGGCCAGCTGTTAAGCGCATTCAGACACGTGTCGATGGTTTGAAAACATTTAATTATAGTCGGCAGTAGCACGAGACTTTGCTCACATTAAATCAATTTGAATTCAGTCAGCTATTGATCACGTAATCTTTTATATGTGAATATACATATATGTGTGTGTGTATGTATATATATATATATATATATATATATATATATATATATATATATACTATTTATAATGTGAAGTATTTAGTCCAAGTTGATATTATAAATTCATAAATATGTTTGTTTGTCTTTCTTTCGCGTCGCATGAGAGCAACGGATCGCCATGATTTTTACACAGCGATAGTTGACAGGTCGAGAAATGACCTTCGCTACTTTATATCCTGGAAGATTGAACCCTAATATTATAAATGCTAAAATGTGTTTGTTTTTTCTTCTTTCACATTAAAACAGAGTAATTAATCAACTTATAATATTTTCTTTCATGGAGATGGTTTATAGAATAGGAAATGATATAGACTATTCTTATTGAGGAAAATCTTATTTCTTTGAAAAAAATTCTTATTTGAAAGTAATGTTTCTACTACCAACGGATCGTCGTAATTCTTTAAAACAAACGCCTTATAAATAAATAACAATTCCCCTCCCTATAATCCCTAAACTAGAAGAAAACATTTTTGTTTCCATTGTCACTTATATTATAAAGTCATAAAAGTAAAGATTTACTACTTCATTTTGCTTAATCATTCTACATGGCACAGCTTATTCTAATTTCTCCCTGTAAGTTTGTAATTTCAAGCACGGGAGCGAAACTGCGTTTAAAAGCTAGTATTAAATAAACCTCTCATACAAATTGGCAACATGCAAAGTATAATAATTAAATAATAATACGCTAATAATATTTGTGAATCAGGTTACATTAACTATTATTTTTATCATATGATAAAAATAATAGTTAAATGATAGTACGCTTATAATACTTATGAATCAGGTCGATAATTATCCCGACTATTATATTTTCTTTAATAATATCGATTAAAGAAAATATAATATCGGTATAATTATCGACCTGATTCATAAGTATTATAAGCGTACTATCATTTAACTATTATTTTTGTCATATTTTTAATAATATCACTACGTCATATAAGGGTTAGTAACCACATTTTTCAAATAAAAAGTATATTTCAGATAGTATTAGAGACATATTTAAAAAAAAAGTTGAAAAAATATGTGCCATCAAATACGTTTCAGTTTATTTTAAATAAAAACAAAATCCATTACAAATTAGCAAAATTACATATGCATTCAATCGCCGCTATATTTTATGCTCTGTTTTTATTAAGGAGAATTAATTTAAAATTATAACAATACGTTCTGCTGGTATTGCGCAACACACATTCAATAATAAATTTCTGATGTCTTCAGATGATAGGGCACAGTCTATTTGCTCCCGAAAATTCTATAATCAAATGTATTCATTCAGTTGCCTTGAGCTTTTTTCAAAATTTTTGAATTCTAAAACAATTAACTCTTTAACACGGCGTTTTAACTAATGACTGGCCAAACTACATTGCAGTCAAAAAAATCAAATCAATATCATGTCACAAATAATTTAAAATTTTATATTTTCAAACTCAATATTTTTTTGCTAATGCTTATATAGAAAAGGAGTATATAAAAACCCTTTAGGATTATAAAGGGTTTTTATATACTCCTTTTCTACATAAGCATTAGCAAAAAAATATTGAGTTTGAAAATATGGCAACGAAACAAATGTTTGCAATATACCACTTTTTATATATTAAGGTATTGAATATATTTGGCGTTAATTTTGTAGAAATTAATTATTCACAATTAAATGAAACAACGTGATGTAGTATTATTTCTACTTTCTTTAATTTCTTTACCACGACCTAGATTTCGTTGTATTACAACATCTTCAGGTGGGATATTAGCAAAGATCTTTGCTAATATCATTTAATTGTGGATATATTAAGGTATTTAAATTCAAAGTTAGTTTGAATGCCATATTACATTTTTATACAACTATGCAACCAAGTCAAAGAGTTTTTTCCCACAAAATTTCCTAATATATGCAATGTGTTGCTTATATACGAGCCGTGTCGTCACATTTAAAGTTTTAGTTATGGTTAAAATTACAGACATTATTGTCGTAAGCTCTGTCCGACTTGTTGCATTTGCGGATTGAAAGGGATGTTGTCACGTAGTTGGCACGATACGTGTTGGCGAAAACTCAACCATATTGTACCCAATACACCGTGTCTAATAGTAACATTAGGTTGCTTACTCAACCCTAAAGTTGCGGACCATCTCCGCGGCCAAACATCTCGCCGGTGTCGCGTTGCGCAATTAGAAAGGATGCGCTGAGTGCCACGACAGCGCCGCGCTCGTTATATTCAAATTTGACGCTATTTTGTGAAGAATTACGAAGGTTATGATGGCGCAACCTTTCAATGCTATGATAATGATCGGTGAACGTAAGCAGTGGCTTCGTGACGTAGACAATAACACTCTGTTACTGGTGCCCTTTACTAAGAGTTTCAATGATAATAAATGCGAAAAAAGTAATGTTTTGGTCCTTTGCCACTTATACAGACCATTCATTTCTATATATCTACTCCATCTACTATAATGTTTCATTGTACAACCGTTTATTCGGCAATAACAAACAAAATAAATACAAAACAAGCACTATAGTTACTGTAGTTTGGTGGTAAAAATACCCTAACCCTTAGATGACGTGACTGGGGAAAATTAAAGTAAACGCCGCTAAACTACAATTTCTGCCACCGTTCGAGTAGCTAAAGATGCTTCAATTCTGTATATAAAGAGTAATAGATCTATCCAAAATTTATCTTATTTGTACTAACATTATTAAAAATATGATAGAAAAAATGATACATCCAGTTCAAATTAGCTGCAGTGAGCAAACTAGGTTACTCGTAAATTTTAAGTAGGTGCCACTACACTACAATTTCTGCCGCCGTTCGGGTAGCTAAAGATGCCTAAAATCTATATTTAAAGAGTAATAGGTTTACTCATAATTCGTGATATTAGTACTAATAGTATTGAACAAAAATGATAGAAAGAATGGTACCTCCAGTCCAAATTAGCTGCAGTGAGCAAACTAGGTTACTCGTAGATTTTAATTAGGTGCCGCTATACTACAATATACTGCCGTTCAAAGATGCCTCAACCTGCATTTAAAAAGTAATAGTTTGTCCCAATGTTGTCTTATTTGTACTAACAATATTGAAAATATGACAGAAAAATTACACATTCAGTACCAATTAGCTGTAGTTAGCAAACCTCGTTACTTGTAGATTTTGAGTAAGTACCACTATACAATAATTCTGCCGTTAAGCCGATCGGATAGCTAAGGATGCCAGAAATGTGTATTTAAAGACCAATAGGTATTTTCAAAATTTGTCATTTCTGACAATATTGAAAATACGACAGAAAAGTGGTACGTTCAGTCGAAATTAGCCGTACTTATCAAATGATGTTACTTCCAGACTTTGACTATGTACCATTACACTGCAATTTCTGCCTCCTGGATGTGCCTAAATTATGGGCGAAAAACGTTACTCACGGAAAAATTCTTGTCCCTAGTATTTATCAATAGATTATAGAGACAAGCAGTTAGATAATCTTCCAAGAAATTCGTTTCTTTATTATCTATAGTAAATAAATGTCTAAAGATAGTACGTCCAATCCTAATTAGTTACTATTAGCAGAATAACTTACTCGTAGAATTTGAGTAACGCTTATTTATTGCTTATAATCGAGTATCTGCTTAATAATTATTTATTTGCTCGTTGGAATCTAAGTAATTGCTTATATGTCTATTACTTATGAGCCAATCAATACTTGTCATCTAATCTAAAATTAAAAAAATATTCCACAAAGCTAGTGTCCTAGCTTTTTACATGTTGGTTCTGGAAGTTTTGCTGAAAGTTTTATCGAAACATGAATAGTATAAACGAACTGTAGAGACTGTTTACTACTGTGTATAGCATTGTTTGGTAACTGATATACTGCTGACATTGGTCCTCCATTTAGCAAACGTTTTCTCGTATTTTGAAACTACTATTAAAAAGACCATCTAAAACAACTCAATCGAAATTTAAATTGAAAATAACTTCGTATTAAAATTACAAAAACTAGTGAAACTAGTATATTGGGGAATTACTATTTCAAGTTTGTTATCAACATGTTTATACTACTTATATATCATTATATCTACTGTTATAATTGAAATAAATATACTAAACTAAATACATTTTAAATGCAAGTAATGTAATTCTCCTAGCAACAGTAATAATCCCTGATAATATTATGTTTCTTATAAGGGCCAATCCAACTCCTGAAGGTTGGCAGTCAGGTCTATGTATTTGGTCTTATTCTTGGTAAGGAGAAAGAGTCGGATGGTACTTGTAATCCTTGTCCATTCTTGAATGTTACGCATCCGTGACTTTCGTCTACGGTTTTCTTTCACCCAGTCGCTTTTCCCATCATTATTTGTTTTAAGAGCTCTTTTCTGTCATGTTTGTGCACACGCCTTATATATGCAACTTTATATTGTTTGATATAGTTTAGAAAAACTTGCGTTTCTAATCCACCTGTCGTAGAACCACCTCATTGGTGACTTTTTATATCCAAGAATGCCTTTATGAGACATCGTGCATCTATAGGCCCACATTTCGAATGTTTCTATATATTTTTCCTAAGATCTTCTTTAATAGTCCATGCCTCGCATCCGTATAGAAGCAATGGCTAAATTTAAGACTGGAGAAGACAAATTCAAAGTAGGATTTTAAAGCTACGATTGCAGAGTACCTTTTTTCTTTTTTCACTTTTCCAAAGGAACTGCGAGCAATTTCGATGCGAGCTTTTCACTGTCCCAGTTTTGAATAATCCGAAGTATTTATATGTATTCACCTACTCTATTTTTGTATCCACCACAATTATGCTTGGTTTTAAGTAGGGATTGTTAGAGATGACCACAAACTTTATATTAGTAGCATTCATTCTGAGACCAGCTTTAACTACGCTCAAAAATTGTTTGTTAGTTTGCTTGTTTCTTACTTAGTATCTCCATAAAAAAGTAACAGATCACTATCAAATTTGACATTTATAAAATTCATGGAGCGAATATAGAATACATGCTATTAATCGTCACTTCGCTCATGTATGATATTTATGTCATTAAAAGTGCATATGGAGGATTATTATTCGATGCGTTACATCTGAAAAGATATTCTCATTTAACTAGGTACAATTATTCTTTATGACAACAGATAGGCATTTTAACCTCGAAACTATTATAATTTCTGTAAGATAAAACTCTATCTTTTAATTCAATATTAAAAATCAAAACACGACCAATGTGTAAATTAAACCTAATGATCACATGCCAAGAGGGTTCAAATCAATATAAGTGAAACCACTGGAAAAATCTAATTAAAAACCATTATATATATATATATATATATATATATATATATATATATATATATATATATAGTTATATTGAATGACAAATTATCCTACTTATTTAAATAACAATCTCAAAAAGAAAAAAAGAACAGACGCTAGTTGGTAATTAATTCAATTTTGCGTCTAACCGTTATGTCAAACTTGTAAACTGTCAGTAATTAAATTAGAATATACTAATGTGACCTTCCACGGTGATATAATACATTATGTTCCATTAATTAAATTAGATTTACCAATTTGAGTTGAACTGCGAGAGTCAGTAAGTAATCAATTCGTGGAAATTTCTGTTCGCTTACATAACCAATAACATTCTTTGAAAAGCAAGCGTATTGAAAACCAAATATTGTGTATAAATAATGTGTATAAGACACTCAACATACTTATCATTATTTTATGGAAACTCAGTAAAATATGGAAATGGTAAATTATTAAAACTAATTCCTTGAATCGCCTCCGAAGTGTTTAAACCCTCTTAGTTTGTTCGAATTAACACATAATTTACTCCTTAATGGTAAATCCGTTTTTGACTACTCGATTAATACACAAGATTAATACATCATTTACTCCTACCATTAAGGAATAAATGATGTATTAATCTTGTGTATTAATCGATGTAAAAGCGATTGTGTATAATCCGTTTCTGACTACATGATTAATACATCATTTAAGTACTACTTGATGATAAATTAGTTTCTGACTACTGAATAATACACACGATTTATACATAATTTACTCCTTAATGGTAAATCCGTTTCTGACAACTCGATTAATACACACAACTAATACATCATTTACTCCTTAATGGTAAATCCGTTTCTGACAACGTGATTAATACACACGATTAACTCATCATTAAAATAATACTTAATGATAATTCGTTTTTGACTACTGAAGAATACACACGATTAATACAATATTACCTCCTGAATGATAAATCCGTTTCTGAGACACGATTTATACATCATTTAATTCTTAACGATAAATCCGTTTCTAACCACTTATTTATACTTACAAGTAATACAATATTTTGCATTGCAAAATAAATGACCTTTACTAACAATTGTTCGTGAAAAATGTATGAACCGAAATAAATAGAAATAATAATGTAACCGACGAAAACTTCCAGTCACGACACTAGAAGTTTTCGTCGGTTACATTATTATGGTTGTATCAAATAAAAAATGTATGTTGAGGTTGTTAGCATTATAAAAAGGGACACGCAAAAAATAGTCAAGTACGAAACAGGCTAAGGCCTGATTTCGCTTTTAAGTTTCCGTAGCCGAATGGCAAATTATATAATTCGTCGTGTCCGTCTATCTACCAGTATCATAATTCTTTCAGGTTAAAACCGATTGTAATTAAATTTAAAAGAAAAATGAAGTTTCAGAAAAAGAAAGAATTCTTTTCTATTTTTTTTCAAATATTGTACATGTTCCGAAATTAATGATTCAATTGTTTCTCTCGCGAGCCTCATTCAGTGAGAGGATCATGAACAAATGTAAATTACAATGAAAGCGAAAACATTTAGACATAAATCTCCAAAGTAGCGTGCAACGTAGATGGTACTCCGCTCTCGCTCCCCTCCACCTCCCCCCTTACTTATTTACGTATTTTTTACCACTCGCTGATTATCAGTAATGACGCTTCAAAAGTTATGAGCAGGTGAATATTATTTTTGTCAACTAAATAAGTTCCCGAGAAATCTTACAATAGATGACGTCGAAGATAACTTGGTCCAGATATGAGAGCGAACCCATGACTACAGAACGTTAAGTTAATGCAGGTCCAACACACACTCGACCGGTGTATAATCAATTTATTATATATAGATAATAACTATATTAATGTATCCAACGATAAAACTGATTATAAAATAATAAACGGAAAATCTACATGTGCATCCCTATTAAATCAATTTTTCCGTTATCATCGTGACCAGATTGTAATGTTTTACATTTTTCCACTCAATTGAGTCGGGACATTTTTACTCACATGCTGATAAATTTTGAAGCGTCATTACTAGCTTTTATTTGGTGCCTGTTACGAATTTATTGTGTGTACTTCAACGGTATTTTTTCATTTACTCCGTTTCTCCAATAGATATCCTTATTCCAAATTGCGATGCAATTTCTACGTCCATTTATCGAATAATTCAAGATAATACTGACAAAAAACAATGGAGACTACTGTAATACATGGATAAAAAACTTACATGGTATTTTCATCTTTTTGGACTAGATACATTTTTTACATACTTTCATCTTTTTGGACTAGATATATTTTTAATACACGGATAAAAAACTTACATGGTATTTTCATCTTTTTGGACTAATAGTTAGATACATTTACAAGTAAGAGTTTAAATATTAAGGGTACTTAATATTGCTAATAGGCTATTTACAAATATTAATATTATTAGTCATATAAATATCGTAAATTTTTCAAAAACTATGAAATTTAAAACCATCGCTATAATTTTCCTAAAAACTTCAAGAAATCTTATTGAAATAATGTTATTTTCATACGTTTAATTTCAGTTTTCTTGATAAATGAAAAGATGATATAACTTTATGCGTAAGGTATTTCTGGAGTTATGCTGTATATAAATGTGAAAAAATACTTTTGCGATCTAAATAACTAGCTTTTTTAAACAAAATTCACAAAAAAACAGTCTTTGATTCCCCCCCTCCGTCTCCCCCTAAAATTTCCATATAAATAAAACATTTTTTAGAAAAACGTCTGTGACAAACATAAACCGCCATACAAATGCTCGAATGTTCTTATAAAGCTACCATTATTATCCTTTGAAGTACTGAGTATAAAGACTTTTTAAAATGTTAAAAAAACCTTAGAGATTTGCGTAATCGAATAAAAACCTTAATATAATAAAATAAAAATATTTACCAACTTATATTGAACGCCATGATTGCTATTCTATCAATAATTACATCATTTATCAAATATTGTATCATACCAGACGAGTTGACTATACAACATACGAAAAAATTAATCAAATTCAAACAAATGTCACATAGTAATATAACACGAAATAGCCATTTACTTTTATGCAAAAACAACTTAATTTATCAATAAAACTATCCATTTGAAACATATCTGTTGTCTCTATAAAGCCCATAAAAGCTTTTAAAGACAGCTTTCATTAATCACTGCCACAAAATACACGAAATAACTAACACATAAACGTACATGAGTTTCACTGACACTACTGGCCTTGATTAACTAAAACTAGACTATAATTGTCAGGTGTCCAAAATGTGCATTTCATTTTGGTCAGAAGGTCACGGTTAACCCGACTCGGACCTTCTACGATAACTATTTAGTTCAGTTCGATAAAATATACTTAAGAACGATGTCGGTACGGAGAAATACGCCTGTATTTTGTAACGAAGGGATATTGAACCAATAAAATCGTTCGAGTCGCCCGAAAACTTAAAGACATAATGGTGAACCGTTCATTTTCTTAATTCATAAATAATATAAAGTGTTATTTAACATGAATTCAAAACGTTTTACTTTTTTAAACAAAGTCGAGTTCAGTTCAAAAAATTTTAAATTATATTTTTCATAAACTTTAATTTTTTTAAGAACTAAATTTCAACGAATAAAATCGTTTGTGTCGCCTGAAAACTTGAAGACACAAATGTGAATCGTTCAGTTAGTTAATTCGTGAATAATATAGAGTGTTGTTTAATATGAATTCAACACGGTTTATTTTCTCATAAATTTTTCTGTAAGAATGTCGAGTTCACTTCGATTTTCGAAGTGAAACCATAATTTTTTTAAATGTTCATTTTTGCAATGAAAAGCTAAATTTTAAACGAGAGACCCAAACGTGATATATTAATCCAGTTAATTAATGAATAATGTAGTGTTGTTGACAAAATCGAATTCACTTCGAAAATTTAAAATTTCACCTTTATTGGCAGCTCGTCTAATGTGAATTTAGTGCGATTTGAATGTAGTTAAGTTCTGTGATTAGTGATCAATAAGCAGAGTTAATCTTGAACCATGGCGCAGTTTGATTTAAATACTGGATTTAATCTCAGCTATGCGGTAAGATAGATTTTGAAAATTACATCTGATCATATTTTATATTTTTAATTATGTTAAAGCGAAAACAAATACGTAGCAAAGGACAGTTTATTAACAGAAGTTTAGAAAACAAAATCATTAAATACACTTAACAATTGAGGCAAAGCCGAAAATATTATTATATTTTATAAACGTCAAATTATTTACTTTTATTACGTTTCTATAAAGATTCAACATTTCTAACAAAAATTTATATTTTTACAATTTTTCGCACTCTTTTTATTCTTTGCACCCGACTTTTTTAATAATGTTGAATATATATATATATATATATATATATATATATATATATATATATATATATATATATTCCTCTATATAATATTATAAAGAAAAAAAAATTGTTTTGTTGCTTTCAAATAAAAATATTTACATGATTAGTATAATACTTTTAGGAACATATTATAGAGCTGTTTCTGTTTAATTTATTCACCATCACGTTTTATCAAAAATAAGCTAGGAAACAGCAGTTAAAATAAAATAAGTAGAAAAAATCGGCCAAACACAGGTCGAAACACGCATAAAATAGTTACAGTAATTGTTTGAATCCGTCGAAATTATTAACGCAATTTAAACGTAATATAATTTTGATCAAAAGGTTTAAAAGCTTTTCAAGCGCTAGTAGCTTTAATTTTTTTTTTAAATTTCAGATCCATAATTAGAAATTTTTTTGTGAATTTTTTGTGAAAATTGATTTATGGCCAATTAATTTTTTGTGAAAATTCGTTGTGCATAATTTCGGAGTTTACGATTATGTAAATTGGGCTACAAAATGAAAAAGGGGACAATAAGTAAGAGGTAATAAGTAGGAGGATAAAATTGTAAGTGTTGCTCAATGCCGTCCAATTCGATGTGTGTAGTGTGTTTAATAAAATGTGAACCGTCATGGGATGCCTAACAGATGTAAAACATCTTATTTTTCCCTATAACTGTAACTCATATTTTAAATTAATAAACGTTTTTAACGTTTTAAGATAGTTTAATGCAATACATTGATATAAAAGAGTAAAGTTGTAAGTATTATTAAATAAGAAACAATGCTAAGAAACTAACACACACGTAAAGCAGGGCATATGTAGGATAGTAGAGAGAGAAGCGTTAAGCCGGAAAGAGCCGACAATACACGAAGTTGACCGAATGGCACGACGTACCGATAGAACGTTTTAACTCCAACCCAAACGCGCCATTAAATGTTTCACATAAAAAGTCACTTCCCCTCTTCGAGTATGGGGAAATATGTTTTCAATATTTTTCTTCATGTTAATTGCGATTCTAATCTGAAAATTTTAAAACTTTTGTAAGAGTGAAAGATGTAAAACTTATGTAAGAGTTGGCTATGACCGATGGTCGTCTGCAAGAATGCATATAATAAAATTACAGTTAATTACAATTAAAGTCTCTTTGAGCATCTTTATTAAATATAAGCTATTGCTCATGGCTTCAACTGCGTATATTTCTGGATCCACTACATTAATCATGATGCTAACGAAGCTTCCTAGCTAGCCGCATAACGCTATGTAACGGTATGTGGTTTCATTTCACGATATACATTTAAAATTTCTCTAGCCGTATTAAGTAAACACATTAAGATATTCAAAATTTGACAACGTTGAATAAATAAGAAAGATAAATAAATAGTCACCTTATTCAGCTAAACCTAACACGTAGAAAATTAAAAATACTATTTAACCTACGATTACTTACCCTAACCTGAGTAAATCTAACAATTACGTTAACTTTTTATTAAACTTCAGTGAACTATAACAGGTAACTATCTACCTAAATAAACGATAAAAAAAGAATATCGCTACTTACTAAATACAAGTTATAGAGAAGAACGGAAAAACTGAATACGCTATTTTCCTCCTTTTGTTTATGTATTCTTTCGAACAAAACAATTCCCATCAAATACACTCTTCACCACAGCTACATAATCATTCGCAACCGGCACGTGCCCTTAAGTACGTGCCTCTCCTCATAATAAATATTACGATGTAAAATTAAGTAATGCTTTTTGTGGTTTATATTGAAGAAATTTATAACTATGTAAATCGATGTCATCAGTTATTATGGTTTTATTTTTAAAATGGCAGAACTCACGATCAACTTTGGCGTGGAACCGATCTCGCCTAAAAATTAAAATATAAGCTTTAATTAATTTACTTTAAATACTCTTATAACATATTTTACAATAATATAATCAAATTTATCAGTAATAAACTTAAAGCACAAAAAATACACCATACGTTGATTTTACGCGTATTTCGAAAATACATTTTAAGAATTATAATTATTAATGGTTGTTTATTCCAATATTAATTATACATTTGAAATCACATCTTCCCAAAGTAGAAACATAAATTGATATACCATAGTCATTATAACATACCTATAGAATTAACAAGCACGGAACGGTTCTATTGCCATTATCGCTGGCAATTCTTGACTTTTGCGATATTAACTTTTCATTTTATTTTCATTGATTGTTCTGTATGGTAGCAACATTTTATATTATATTTGTTACGTTATGTTATGTTGCTGTAATGTTGAAATTATATTATTGTCTTTCTGATTTGTTACAAATTCTATATATTATCGTAAATTTTGAAAACTTAATTAATATTCCAAAAATGATTTATTGTAATTACAGAATGCAAATGGTTTATTAAATGGAATTCGCGCAATTGTAGCGCACACGTCTATTAATTATTTCCAACTATTCGTCACTTGGACCGAAAATCGGTTAGTATTTTTATCTGTGAATAATTCTGACTACAGAGTCTTCTAATATCGTTGCGTTATTACGGGATACAGTGAAATATCCAAGAACGAAATACATATCCATAAGATAAAATAAATACGAAAAATCTCGATATATGTATGTAATACATCAATTATCACGTCTAAAGCATAGGTAACTCGACTTAAATTGGATTTGGAAATTGATATGGAGGTTTTAATATAAAGTAACGATAAAAAAAATTAATGGCCAAAATTTGCCTAATTTATGCACCATTTCTCGAAAACCCCTGGCTGTAGCGAACTATCACCGGCGACAATTATTTTAATATTCAAAAGTCTTGAAATGTACTGTTATTTTACGTATCTGGAATAGAACACCAACAAAGGATATAATTTTTTTATAACTTTACACTGCAAAATCAGTTTTTGCCTCTGCCTTCGCACTATTTAACGTGCAATCACCCAAAAACTAAGTTAATGAATAACATTTCAAACTGAAAGAATATTTTTTTCTAAGTCTAATACTCATTATCGGTGGATATACAGTCAAATTTTCGAAAAATTCTGACCTCAACAAAACCTCTCTAATGTCGGTCTCAGTAGTGGCCTCAGTTGCGTCATTTCCTTAGAGGAAATTAGCTAAAACATCTTTATAGATTAAAACTGTGATCTGGTTATAAATATTTTTGCATTTGCATTATATGTTAAAATATCTATAATTTTTACGTTAACGTTGTAATCGTTACAATAGTCGCTTTAAAACGCAAGCAGAATTAAAATTGCGACTATAAATTAAAATAAACCCTGATCAAATGCATATCGCACGCATTAACTTAGGTTTCGGTAACCTTGTATTTGTAGGTAATCAGTACGTTTATCTCCCGTGGTAAAAGAAGGCACAAACCTCGTAAATTGGCCAAGTTGTTTAGAATAAAGTTATCTTTGTAATGACCTACTGTAAGTTTCTAAAATATGTCATTTATTTTAATTAGTTCAAACAACATTGGGCTGGAGTATTTTTTTAGGTTTATTTGATTAACGTATAATCATGTATCTAAGGTTCAACTTAGGTCAAGTCTATTGTAGTTTATGAGACGTTCTAACCGTAAAACAATTTTCTAAGCGTCACAATTTCGGTATAATTTAGTTTCATTAGTTACAACGATATTTTCAAATATATATTTATGTAGGATATGTTGATTAACTTGTGTTCAGCTGCAAGTATTTCCTGAATTGTCAGGTCTACGTATAAATACTTTACTAGATAATATCCTAACTCCTCCTAGAACATGGTCTATAGTCTCATCGACTTGAAGATTTGATTTGGTCATCTTTTGGTTGTCATCTTGGCTATGTGATGTCATGTGATTTTGGTTGTCATCTTTTATTCTGATATCCTTTATGTATCTGCTGTAGATTCTGGTGTTTTTTTTATATGATTTTGGATCTGAAACATGACAGTGTTTAATTAGATAAACATTGTTCCTATGTTGCTGTCATTGTAATTCTATTTCTATCTATCGGAATATATAAAATAAATACCTTTCTCTCATCCCCTTCTACTTTTCAAATGTATATTGATTATAACAAGTATTTTGCATGAGTTATCTCAAGATACCACCGTAAACTAGATAAGTTTACGATGCCATCTCAACTCCAACTAGCTGTTTAATAAAACTAACAAAATTAACAAACTTCAAGTTTCGTGCAAAGTAAGTTGCATGATTTGACAAGCTTTAATTAAGTAAATATAATGTATGGTTAGGTAGATTTTAATAATATATACTTTGGAAGATAAATAATTTAACATGCCTATGTCTAAAATGTTCAGTATTTAAGTAACATTATAGGTATTCGCTTTTTCATAATAATTCAAATAATATTATTTGAACATAGCCCTCACAAAAATACGATTATACAATAAACATGCAAATAAAAAGTCAATGAATATCTTTGTGAAAATACATAATAACTAAATTGAAACACGTTCATTAATAAATTGTTTCTCGCAATACATAAAACAATGAAAATGGAAAATACAAAAATAATGAAAATGTTTATATTTACAATTTCTTTACGTGAATTATATATGGCTTACCAGTTAGTATCAACGGTTCAAAAAAGGAAGTTTTCCTCTTTTGAGTAAAACCGGTTCATGAAAAAGTAATAATAATAACTTATTCGCACTATTTTCATGCTACTATTTTAACGAACTTCTTTCTTATCTGAAAAATTAATGAATACAAGAAACACTTTGTTATTAAATGAAATAATTCCTTCCTATTTCTCAAGAAAAATACTAATCTTTGCGTATCATTTCTATGTATAATCTCAACCTCAGTATAATGTTGATTACATATAAATTAAGCATTGGTAAATAACTCTTTGTAGATGTATATAAACAAGTTTTATATTCGTTTTATATTCCGTAGTTTGAGTAAAAGTCAAACACAATATTAAGTATGTTTATTCAATTAATTTATATTAGACAAGGGTTAAAAAGTGCGTCAAAATTACCGTTTATTATGATAATTTACCATTTATATTGATATGAAACGGAGTAAAGTTTGTCAGAAAAATAGATGCTGCACAAAAAATATATTAATTGCATTTTTGTCCGCTAATTTATTTTCTATTTAAAGGTGTAGAACTTTGAGCCTTTGTCTATAAAATAATTATTCAAAATGATCTTGAAAACTTCTACTTCTATTTCCAGTTAATGAAAATTTTCATATTCAAAAATTTCAAAGTAACAGGCGGCGTAAAATTTTATCCTATAATATTAAAATCAGCTTCGTCGCCGTGCTGTGTTAGGTTGATCACAAGCCATACGGTCTGTGATGACGCGGCGCACCGCGGAGACCCGGATTCGATTGCCGGCCGTTCATCGAGCGGGGCTGGACTGGTGTTATGGATGGCTGTAAGAGATTGCTCTCGTTGCAATAACTCCACCATATGTATCAATTAGATACATTAAAGTAGATAAATAAATAAATAAATAATAAAACAGTCTGAATATCAAGAGGCCTTAATTGTTTTAGCTAATATCGTAAAATATATTTAACGAATTTTTCAGATAATAAGCAATGTAACTACTTGAGAACATGTCGCAGAATGTAACTAAGTTTTCATATGGCCTTAGCAAATATATAGCAAAAAACATTTGAAAGTAAAGAAAAAAAATTATTGACAGAAACATTTTAATTTTATATAATAACTGTCATACCCGATTTTGCCTAGGTAAAATGTGGAAACATTTTCGAGCTTATTTAAGATAAATTTCGGTATTTGTGATTTTCGAGGGTAATTTGTACGTGAATGGTTGATAAGTAAAGTTACTTTTTGTATATGACGAATGAATTTATTTTAATATAAAGATTTACTGTTAATTACTAAATAAAATTCTGTCAAGCGCGAGTGAAACTCGCATTACGAAAGTCCTTTACACATTAAGACATTTAATGGTACATAATATTCCTATTAAACTATTTACAAAATTGTAATTTCTTGGACCGAAAATGTGTTGCCTACTATATCCTTCACAGACGCATACTTAAAAATATGATATAACAAATTAAGAATTTTCGGCTTGCCTGTGCTCTGAGACCTTAATTTTTGCCAAATTTCATGATTGTAGCTCAATGGGAAGTAGCCTACAAGTTTTCATTTCTTTACCAGTGTCAAAATATGCGGTATAAGTGGCCGTATTTTTATGGTTTTTCTTGATTGCGTTGACTTAGAAGCTTGATTTACAACTCCAAGAGACAATAGACCTAAGTGTTTGATATTAATTTCAATTTAATGCCTCTACGCGTTCTTGTTTCTTTTTCCTTTTGAGGTACGGACATTAATTGTAATTTTAAAACTTGTAATTTTAAATTTAATCGTCTATTCAAAAGCATATGATAATAACCCTTATTCAGACTATATGCAATATTACGCCACCTTTTTCTGTTTCCATTTTTATTGGTAACTTTCTTCATCCTTCTTTATCTTTTGTAATGGTAGCATAAATATCAAAATGTATCTCAATAATAATTTCTTTTTAGCACTACGCAATCTCTTTAAAAAATTTCATAATTTCGTATCACTCAGGAAATCGTTCAAATTATGTCAATAACAATGTTATCTCAGTCAAAGTTACGAAGTGAAAGAATTACAAATTATAAATAATTTTTTTTTCATCTTTACAATATCAAAATAACTAGGAAATTGTATATTTACAAAATTACATAGTCACACTTTACAATTCTATCGATTCGACCAAAGAATGTTTACAAAAAACAATATTCAGAACGTTTCTAGTCTATGTGTCAATTAGACACTTCACCTTGTGTAATTATTAAATAAGATATTATATAATGATTACAAGTTATTTATGACTTCTTATACGCAATTATTAACTATAAAAAACTATTCAAATTACTGTAAATACAACAATCGAGTGAGACTTAATCGAATCAGACCGTCAGTCGTCTCGGTCTGACGAACAGTAAACTTTCAAGTAGTGCGATTATGGAATGGAATTAATAAAAGATGTAGATAACCACTCGATAATATTTCTTAGAATCTGCTCTCCGTTCGTTTATCCGATTATGTGGCACAATATTTCTTTTGTCTATTTAATTAGTATTTATTAATTAAAGTAAATGGAATAAATTGTACCTGGAGAATTACATTAGAAAAAATAAAACATGCGTATAGTGATAATTATATATTGTAACACATAGGACAGCATATTATGTCCGTGCCAGCTATGGAAAATGACAATGCTCCTATAATTTGATAATTAACTTCTGAGTTATATACGAGTACATAGACACAATAAGTAACAAATACTTCAACGAAATAATTCAGTTTACCTGTATTTGGTTAGGTCTACGATGTCATGTGAAATCAGCCATCAGAGGGTTTATCGTAAGGACAAATAGTTCCACAGCACACGTATAAATATTAGGTTAGCAACTAAGAAAGATGCCACTTTCTTTCTCCTACTTCCGGAATGTTATAGAAACTTCTCAAATATCTTTAGCATGGTATTAAATTTAGAAAAAATAAATCCTTATTAACAGATCCCAGGTTAATTTCGCATCCTCTGCCAGAGCTACTCTCATACTGCAACAGAAAAACAATTTTTGCTTGAGAAAGAGTGGAAATATCCTATTTGGCAACCATGTAAATATTTATTAGTGGCCAACCTAATAGGTGTGATTTCAAACCGTTACCAAAAATATTTCAGCGGGTATTCCCTCTCCCCTTTTCTGAATTTATAATAGCATTATTAGATTTTACCTTAGTATTAAATAAGCACAGGAATACAAAAACCTAACTGCGATTTAGTTTTTAACGTCTTCTTTTATAATACATATATAGTTTTAACGATATTATATATATATATATATATATATATATATATATATATATATATACATGAAGAAATCAGTCAACAAACCATTGTTTAATTTAATATAAAAATATTCACCAAAAGCACTTATATATCTGGAGTAAAAAATAGTGACTAGATTTTTTGTGAATAGGCCCACTCTATGATAATAATTTTGATACGATATAGTATATAACCATATAAATAAACTTTACCAATTTAAAAGTTGCATGAAGGAAATCTTCTTGTGTACTTTAATTTATTTATTTCTTAAAAACTCCATGCCCAAACTACATATGTATTCAAAACATTGGGCATATAGAAGAAGATATGACAAATAGTTTTAAAACAATTACCAATAAGGCGACACACACACAGAACAATTTAACATAATTCAAATACAAATACACAGTAATTTGGATAAATATCATTTAGCAATCAGTCGTGAACTACCAAGGAACTCCATGGCCCTGTTTCTGAAGTGGTCAATGGAGCAGAAAAAAATATCTAGACTGTGTGCATCTCGCAATACTGCGTTGAACAATGTGAGTGCATCAAAGACAGATGAACACTGTAGGATATTCGTATACGCTCTGGGCAGATAAAATAAAAAATTACATGGTCCTCTCCTGTAGCAACCAGTAGCTTAAAAGGGTCCCTAAACTCAAGATCGAGGGATTATCAACGTAATGATTCCATAATTCAAAAAAATACATGATCGAAGTAATTCCCGTCGCAGATGATGGGAATTACATCTGACCACACCCATTATGAAATCTGAGGGGAATAAGTAAGGCTAATACTCATACATTTTACAACATAAAAACCCATTAAACTTTTTTAATATTTTCTCCAGCATGAGGATATAAGTATCTTCATATGAAGACCAGATAACAGATGCATTCATTTCAAGGATATTACAGACCAAAAAAGTATTAAATAGGTTAACCATTAAATAGGACCAAAAAAGTATTAATAGATTCAGCTTCTTGAAAATCGTGGGAATTCCGTATGATAAATCCTAAAGGCTTAAATAGTTTAAACAAAAAATATGATTAGGTTCAACTGTTTTCTCATATATATATATATATATATATATATATATATATATATATACACTAAAACGAGACGTATAAGAATTGGTTTATACAATTTCGTAAATAGTTTAGTTGAAAATAGTTTAGGAACGAATATTCGTTCATAAACTATTTTTAATAAAAATTTCAATAGAGATGAATTTATAAAAAAATATTAGAAAAACATACACTAAATAAACCAACATCTGGAATGATCTGATCGTTTTCGTTTTTCCATCGACACGTCTTTCCTGTGCGAATATTTTCATAAAATTTCCTGAAGTATCTAGATTGCTTGTCAGCTAGTTCAGATAAACTTTTGGACTAACGCTACATAAATATTTGCTTACATTCTTTAGGAAAACTAGGTGATAAGGTAAAAAGCTTTTCCTAGGCAAATGTTACAGAGAAATTTTCGTTTTATCGTGAAGTAAATTCGGAGAAAACAGCGCAAGTTAGTCAGTACACATATGTATGTTTAAGCTCGTGGAAATTCGTAATTAAGCATTCCGTATATTAAAATTTCATGACGGAACTCTTACATGAGAATCCGTTGCACGTTCCTATATCATTTTGTCAGTTCTTTATCATCATAGATTCTAAAAGTATTGACCTGACAATACGTATAATATCCAAACATATATATATATATATATATATATATATATATATATATATATATATATATGTATACTTTTAGGCTTTCTGACAGGTTTCCACGATATGTCCGTGTAATATGAAATGATTATCCATAATTATACCAAGATCACCGAACGAACCCTTTTTGAGTGTAGGTCCGTCTAGTCTAATGGAAATCTAGTGAATCTAGTGGAAATCAATGTAGATTTTAAAAATCATTAGAAAGATTCATATTCCATTTATTATTAAGAGGTATTTGTAGCTATCATAGCTACATGAATGTGTAAAGCAAGTAAGTTTTTGTATGCAGAAAACTTGCTGTTGTGTTGTTGGTTCTGTCGATACTAATAGTTAACCTGCATATTATATACAGATATTAGCCAAACAACGCTTACTAACTGACTCATTACGAAATCTCCAGAACCATAAAGGATACAACCTTTGGATAAAACATTTGACAATTATGTTTCCATCGATTTTTCAATTTTCAATACGAAAGAATTTTCTGTAATCAATGTTTTAGAAGTGTGAAAATATGGGTGAAAAAATGTACGAGAATTTCGAAATAATTAAAGTTTGGTACGTGAAAATTTGTATTTAGACTCTCAGACAGAAAAAACAAAGGCGTTTAAGCATTTTTGAAATATCAGAACACATTCAATATTAAATACATTCTGGACTTACCCTACGCATCGGTCGCGTGCCCACCTTTAATAAGATCTTGGGCAATATGAAATTAGATACGTTCTTGTAACAGTCCAACAAATGCGACTATCTGAACTTTTCACTCGAACGTCTCTAGACCGCCTTAACGCCCGAGGGGTGGCCCGCGGCGGCGTAGCGGCAACATTTGTTGCGTGAATGTCTTGCATCACGCGACACATTTCCCACGCGACTGCGGCTGTTGCGTGTGGCGCCCGCCAGCGACATCTGTAGGTACGAAGAAAATATTTTGCATAAAAATATTCATATCTTTTTAATATTCTTTTCTGGTTCATATTTAATCTTTATACACACAAACTAATACATAGGTGCGAGTGTATATATATATATATATATATATATATATATATATATATATATATATATATATACTTACATATTTCAATTCCGACAAAATTGCATTTTAACGTACATTTTTTTTTAATTAATAGATAAATATTGTTAACTCTTCGATCTTGGGTTGGTAACGCTTCATTTTTCTGAATGTTGCGTAAAAGGATGAAGTCATAGTTTATTTCGTTTGCCTGGAGCACATACTAACTTTCTGCAGCACTCTATTTTCCGTACAATAAAATTTAGAAATGGATTAAGTTTAGGAATATGATTAAAATATACTTGAATATATTTGGCGTTAATTTTGTAGAAATTCATTATTTACAGTTAAATGAAACTACGTGATGTAGTATATATGTAGTATTATTTAGTATTTCTACTTTCTTTAAGTTCTTTACCACGACCTAGGTTTCGTTGTATTACAACATCTTCAGGTGGGCAATTAGCAAAGATCTTGCATCACGTAGTTTCATTTAATTATGAAAAATATACTTGATAGTTCACGATTGATAATTAGGTTTGTATTATGTTGATAATTATTTTGCGTTTAATTTGAGGAATCTACGTGTTCTTTTTGTGTTTTCTGAATTATTGTTACTTTAAGCTATTGTGCTTTTAGCATTTGCACATATCCAACACGTAGGGACAACCTGTAAAACATCTAACTTAAGATATAGTGTTCTTTCTCAGTAAACAAAAAAAATATTTACATGAATATCTATATTTATGTAAACATGCCTATGGTACCCTATAAAAAAAAACTTTTTTCGAATGTTTTTTAAACAGAAAGCAATGCAAGTTGCATGATCAAACAGTAACAACAAGTATATAAGTATATACTTATATACCAAAAGTATATAAGTATATACTTCTCTAAAAAGATCAGACAATCTTGCAAAATATGGTTCATTTGACTATTTTAACAAAAATTACAAATTTATACAAAAATATTTAAATTATGACAATACGTAATAATACCGCATTGTAATAGTTTTCTCTTGATATCAATATGAAGTTATTGAAAATTATTTGTTTTTAGTTAGGCAAAAGCTTTCAAATATTAAATCACATAAAAATATTTTCTTTATGTGTCAATAGATATATATATATATATATATATATATATATATATAAAGTTAGTTAATATTGAAAGGGTTAAATATGCATTTAATATTTTTGTCCAATCATTTTCTGATGATTCAAAATTAGATTTAATTACTTGGTTTTTATTATAATGTATAAGACTAGTACATTTGACAACTTAGAGATTTTGCTCAACCATATTCTACGAGCTTCATTGCAAAACAGTGTAGTCACAAAAAATAGACGTTTAGAAAAAATATAATATCAATACGTGTTCAATCTTTCAAGCACGTTGCTGTTAAAAAACCATAAAAAAACAACATTGTGAAACAATTATAAACAATATTATTGGACAACTAAATTCTCAAACAGTTAAAGCTGTTTTTAGACTTGATATCGAAAAGCTCCGAAATACATCTATTAGTTTCGCCCTCCTATCAATTTTACAGGACGACAGCTTTTTACCACTTATAAAAGAAAATTTGAATAATATTTCAAACGATTACGTGATGAAAGTAATTTTGGTATTAAAAACTATTTGTTCCAACTTTTTGAAATTAAAGAAAAACATATGCTTATGTTTACGTGGTTCCAAAACTTCAAAACAATACATTATTTTTTTAGATTTTTGTGCCCAGAGGTCCGGACTTTATTGAGCCCCATTTCTCTGTCTGTTACGGGCTTCTAATTTCTAAACGTAATAAGGTAGTGCCTGAAATTCAGATGTAATATTTAGTTTCTAAGTCCAAAATTAGTTAAAATTATATTTCTGAGAACCTGCCCTACGCGTAAAGGAGGGTTGATTTGTTCGTTATTGCATTGACATGTGGATATTGTTAAAAAGAGTCCTTTAAGTAAAGTGTAAACTTGTATTTATAATTTTTCTTCACAGCAATACCAAGGAATTAGCTTGCCATCAAAATTTCCATTTTTAAACCTACATTTTTGCCAAGTCTATCTCAAAAATACCATTACCGAGGAAGACATAATTCCCGTACCCTAAATTTAAACAACAAGTAATTAAAAGAGAAAAAATTATTCTACCATAAAATTTATGATTAATCAAACCAAAGTATTCCAAATTTTTACACCATTTTTACACAATTCACGCCATTTTTTCACCTATATTTTAAAATAATCAACATGATTAAAAATATTATTAATATTTGTAAATAGTATAATATAAGTGTATGTTTTTATTGTGCTAATGTGTACGGAACCCTCGTAGAGCATGTTTTACTCGTACTTAATAGATTTCTTTTAAACGTAAACGATTAATAAAATTAATTGTCCAATTATCCTACCATGTGAGATAATCTTGAATTATTCTGTATCTAATGTTTCAATAAGATTCCATGAAACTTGTTTAACTGTTAAGTTATAATTAAAAAAATGTTAATTATATCTAAGTAAATAATATTTGATCATTAATATTTGAATGTTTTTAATGTAGACATATAGGTACGAACTCGGCAAACTCTTTATGGTCATAAAGATTTTCTTACTAAACAAATTTTTTTTATTACACTTTTCTAATAATAATTCTTGACAGAGACGCAGAACAAAAAAACAACAAACGACCTCTTGGAAAATATAATGTAAACCAAGTTCGTTTCGATGCCACCCCTATGAATATGTCCCTAATAAAAAATCAACTCTGGTCACGACGGCTGACCGCACAAATCACTGAATCGTGATGCGCAAGTCGAACCCGCGATCGCTGTTCATTACCACGCGCTTGCGCCATTGAGCCGTATTACGTCGTAACCGCGCGTGATCCCCGTGACCTGGATGATCTGATGAAGACGAGCATCGTCTTTGTAAAATGTCTAAATACGTAGCTTTGAATATCTGAGCCGGCCTGGAAATGTTCTTTATTTAATATTTTATTTTACTTGTTTATAAAGAATTCTAGAAATGTAGAAATATAAACAAAGGTATTGAATTTACTGCTGAAAAAGCTTAGAATCAGATGTTGATCAAATCTTGGATCGATATCTTTTCCTGTGGACGAAAATTAAATTACTGAATCATTAATGACTAGTTGTAGTAATTCAAGCGCATATGCTTTCACTAGATGTTTTGACTACCAATAGTAAAATATGTTTTAATTTAATAGCATTAATGAAAAGGCCTTACAATCAGGCTTACTAGCTGATGGAATTTAGATAAACAGTCAAGATATCAAAAGGCTTTTTGTATTAGGTATATTACATTTGGATTATACGTAAAATTGAAGATAATTTGAACAGTTAATTTGATGTGGATTCGACAAATACAGAAAAAAGTGACGGTGAAAGAAATATATCCAGCGGTACTCAAGACATAAGTTTGGACTAAATTGAAATCCATACATATTATAGAATCTTACGAAAAAGGAAAACTTGAATAATTGATAATATAGGAATATAAAATTCTCTCTAATGCGTTTAATTATAATAGTAGGAATGTAGATCGATAGGATATGGGCTGGTGAAGGGAGCTCATGTACACCTTTTTACACATTTACGAAAAACCTGAAGGTTATCTTAAAAGTATTCAATATGTCAATGATGAGAGAGGTTAATAAGTCAATAATGAAAAGTGCAATTATGCGTAAATAATCACTGCTTGCAGATTACAATTTAATACTTCGAAGATTTTTGCAACTATTACCAAATTTTAAAATGTTATACCATTTGACGAATCAAGTATAGTACCGTTAATAAATTCTAACCTTGTTGTTCATCAACAGCGGTATCGCAAAGAATGTATTATCGATCTGAAATCGTGTAATTTATATGTTCGCAATAGTTATTTATTTAAGTATTTAACTTTCCTGCAAGCTTAAAAAACTAAGTATTCAGTGGTGGACTTATTTCTACAGAAGCAATTTCTTACAGCCAACCACAATGAATTAGACGAGAACATTAAGTGCTGTAGTAGACTAAGCGATTTTTAAACATTAATAAATTATACTTACAATATAAAATATATGATAATGTGTGCTAATTAAATAAGATTAATTAAAAACCAAAGCAAAATGACACTTAATGTGTAGGGAGGGGTAGAGGACGGATTATAATGGAAGGGATTAAGATATGCCGATTATGATAAATAATGTAATTTCAGACACCTTTTGAATGCAGACAACGAGGGTGCACTTTGCATATTTGTGGTCAGTTCATTCTACAATCAAATAAAATATGCAGTGAAGTATTCCCTACAAAATACGGTTCTATGCTGAAGGATTAGGCAGTAGTTACTATATTCTATAGTTTCCGGTCGTAGTTCGAGGAATATAGATAAGAATCCCCATTTACTAACGTAATTTTTGTATATTGGCCAAATTCTTTGATTAATGATAATAATTAACGAAACAAAAGAGTAAAAATGCATTTTAAAGCTCAAGTCTCTCTGTATGTTGGTTTGAATATAACTCGAAAAATACTTTACAGATTATAATGTATCTATCAGTGATGGTTAACTTAGAGCTGATGGACTTGAAACTATTTTACGGACAAAGCCTGTGTAGAAAATTCATGATTAAGTGAATATTCATTAGTGAGTGGTTAAGATGCCTTTACTATTTCTAATACGCATTATTTAACAATTTTTAAGTCCGTAAATTACTAACATAATCATCAAACAACAAACAATTCCTTTAGTTACATATCAGTTAAAGAATTTATGAAAAAATGCCTTAAGCAACAAGAGTGTGTTCTAATCAATAACAGAAAACAACTACATTTGAAAGCTGTTTTAGGAATTTGATTCCGTTGAGTTGTTTTTCTTTTGTAGATAAGTGCCAGCAACTTTCTTTCTTGCTTATTATTTAGATTGAAATTTTACGCGCCGCCAAACACGCATTAGGGCCTTAAAAAGCATATCGAATTTCAACTTATTATTATTATACTTACATCGTGCACTTTTAAACATAACTTGCTATCTTTATACGTCACTACTACTAGTTAATGATTCAAAGGTATGTATTTATTATCGCAATTTCTTAGAAGCTATTCACTGTGACCGAATAGTGGTATATATTAATGAATAAATGTGTGCTTGCAATAGTACCGTTTACAGTTTATCGATAAGTTATTATAAAATATATTTCTTGCCAAGGTAAAGCAAGGTGTTATGCACGTTAGATCTGATTTGAAATAAAATTAATTGACGCTCATTCATTTTTTTAAAATACTTTAAGAAAATTTGTGTGGACAGAAACCAATTTATTTATAGTCATATTTTTCATCCAAAAAAAAAAGAAAGGTGCGTGTACTTATGTACGCGCGTAAGAAGTTATACTTCTTTGGCATCATTAAATAATACATACGGATAGATAACCTCAATTATATTGGAGCACTTGAAAAAGTCTATAAACACAATTTTTTCACTAATATTTACGAATAGTAAATATATTAATCAAAATATTGAATTTAAATCACTACTGAATATAATTTATCAGCACATATATAAATCGCACTTATATGAAACTAAAACACGTGTGTGAATGTAGACACTAGAAACATGTAAATACATACGTATTACATGTTTCTAGTGTCTACATTCATAAATATAAATACTATGAATATGAAAACAGTGAACAGAGGCGACGATGGTGCCAATAGCTTTTATTTCGAGACTGGAACCGCTGCAACTTCATACTGTAACTTTTGTGTGACGAATCTTAAAATTTCACTCTCATCATTTTTTCATAACGCGCCTAAAGAAGTATAACTTCAAAAAACTTTAAAACAATTTTGTGACTAACAAAAGGTTTAAAAATTTCAAATGTAAAATTAATCCCTTTGCATAAAAATTTGCACAGAATTTTATTACGATGTACTTCGGTAGAACTTAAGCAAACGACGCAAAAAATCATCTATATCCCATCCTGGCTATTCGAATATGTAAGAATGAAGATCTTAATATTATTTTATTCCAAAAAAAATCGATGTAAATGTAAAATACCTATTCGCTTTTGCAGCACCTATAATTTCTAAATGGATATGAAAATGTTAAAAACTAAATCTATAAAACTCGTGCTCCGGTTTACTTCAACTTACCTACTAATAGAAAAAAAAAACAAAATACGAATCCAAACTATTTTTTATAAGGTATGTTTCTCAAAGTACTTACGTCAACATGAACTATTTCATTTTAAGTCAGTTTACACTAATAAAAGTTTCAGCTTAATTAAAATATTTTCATGAACAAAATAAAGTGCGATAAAACGTGATTTTGTATCACGTTGCTCACTTTTATAGAGTGGCTTTTACCAAGGGACAGACAATTAAGTACAAAGTTCAAGAACAAATGTGTTAAGAAAAAATAATACGAACGATAAGAATGAGCCACTTTTGATACTTCAAATGAGCCATTAGCGACCATTAACTTAATTGCAAACTGTGGCCTCTCACGCTTTCGAGTCATTTATCCCAAAAGTTATTTTGCTGATATATCCAGGTGTCTTTTTTTATTATTTTACGTGATACGTTATTTAGTATTTTAAGTCATATATTACTTTGTTTGACGACTTCAAGTCATTTTGGATAACAAAATAAGAAACTAAAAATTATATCCCTAGTTATTTTTAATTATTAAAATTTCACTATGTTTTACTTTTGAATTGATTTAAAATGACGATAAAATAATAAGTCTCTCCGAAATGATGTACATCAAAGTGACAGAATACAACATTTTTTTCCCCAATTGTTTCCAAAAAACCTAACAGATATAGTTATGATGTCAGTTATTTTATTTGATAGTATATAAACCACAATTATTATAATAATACTTAGGTTATTCTAGGCATTTTTTTTCAAAATTTTGTGGTAAACACAGAGACAAATTAGTACCAAATTTACGAAATAAAAACAAATTGTGAACCTGGCCTAAAAGTCATCATTTTTTTAAATTTAAGAACATAAATACGATATTAATATATTATAATAGTAAATAAAATATAACAATTAATAACCTCCAGATAATTAAATAATAACGTATAATGAAATATAATGCGTCGATTCATCAAAAGCAAAGTTCCAAGTTCATTCAACGCATGGTCATATATGAACCTAATGAAGCTTTAACTGTAGCGTTGTTATTGACCTTCATAAACTTACGCTTAATCATTTCAACGTCCGTATGTCAGGACATGGTACACATTTACTAAAGATAGCAAGCAACTTTGGAAAGATAAAAGGCACAACCGCACATGCTGCCGTCGGTATTCCATTGAATATTTCAAGTAAAAAATTACGAAACGATAATATAATGAGACAGTGACTTAACAGTTATTCGTTCGTTTCGCTTGTTTGCTGTGTATCTGAAATCATGAACGACAGCTAAAAAATAAAAAACAAAACGGATGCTCCTTTATTCTACAGTGTCGACAACTTATTTAGAAATTTAAGGAAAAAAACTATTGTTGGTTCTTAACTTGATTTAAAAATAAAAGAAATAGCCGCAATTGACACCGCCGGTATAAAAATTTCGCGACCTTGTTAATTTTTTTTAATATTGCAATAGAAATCGGGAAATATATGTATGAATTTTTAGAGATCAATGAAAATCTCTATAATCTATTTCGAACAATTCTTGTCCTAAAAACATGACAAGCAAAAGCAAGAAATCTTTCGAGCCATAAATAAAAAACCTGTTAAGTACGTGTAGAACTCGTACTAAAAGGATTCCGTATATGCTTGGTATTTCAATTAAAATGTTTGCAAATATCAATATTCTCTCAACATATCAATTTATTATTAAAATATTTAGAATACTCCAAACGAGCTTAAAAATATCGTGAATTTCTCAAAAAATATGAGATTTAGTTTCATTGCTATAGTTTTTAGTAGACTTTAGGTAATCTTTTAATAATATCGGATAGGACGTTTTTTGTGAACATTTCCAACAATATATTAACAAAAAATTAATTTTAGAATCTTTGTAATTTTTTACTTTTAACCTTAAATGACATAGTGATTAAAAAAAATCGATTACTTCATTTTCTTCCTCCAAACATGTTTATATAAATATTGTTGTGTCTTACGATATACGCTGATTGATATGCTTTAACAATGTGCCATATTTACAGTCTCTACGTCGGATTTTGCAAAAAAAGGCTGTGATACACACAGAGACGAAAAAGTGACTGAAAAAAAATTAAGTTGTGTATTACGATGTAAGCTGATTGTTATGCTTTATCATTGTACCATATTTATAATTTCTATGTCAGATTTTGAGAAAAAGGGTGTAATATACAAACAGATTTACAAAGTTGTAAGTGTATTAAAAAGGCAATAAGAGAAAGCAAATTAAATTTCTAATCGAAAGAATAAAACTTAAAAAAAATATAAAATATTCTGAACCGGAATCATGATATTAACTTGTCCCACAGCGAACTACCATTACGCATAATTTGAATTATTGTTGTTGATACAAATGAAAATAATTTATCCTTTTTTCCGCAATGTTAATCTGAAGTGCCTCAAATAAACTTAATCACTTTTACTTTACTTGTCGTATCCGGTACTTTAAACATCACATTTTATATTGCAAAACAATTCAAGTGCAAGCTTTCAAAAAAATTATCCTATAAAAAGCTTTATATCCATCATCTGATATCTTGCATTACAATGAAACATTATGAAGCATACTCACGACATTAATATGTTCATACGCGGAAGTATTTAACCATTATAATATTCAACATCAGTCGGATATTGCCTGAGCAAAATTAATAATAAAAAATGCTCTGCTGACGTAACTTCTAAACTTTTTGCGTCCCTAATAAATGGGTGGTAATAAATCGACATAATAGAAGGAAAGTTAATAGTATTATTATTATGTATAAATTACGATATATTTTCATACTGATCACTATAGTATTTTCTGGCCACTAAAATATACAATCGTTTGGATATTATCTTCATAATTCAAATACGTGTTTGCTTCGAAATTAAGATAAATCGTTTTCAAAATCAGTAATTCACTTGTCGGTACAAACAAAATACAATATCAACGAGTTTACAGGTCAAAAACACCAAAAATGAATTGTGTGTCACTAAGGATCTTTGCAATAACTGAAGTAGCATCCATGAAAAACAGACACAAAAAGAGACGAGTAGCCAAAACAATTAATGCCAGTAAAACTGAAGAATAGCCATATTTAAGAAACTACGTTACAGCTAAGAAGTCGTGAGTAAAATTCCTGTTTTATAAACCTATTTAGAAGCATTCCTTGCGTGTGTTTAAAAATTTTCTCCTTTTACTTTCCTCTTCAAGTTACCTCGCCCAAATATTTTCAAAGACAAAGTATTCTGTTTTTAGAATCAGTAATTAATTTTTAAGTATGAATGACATAGAATGTCAATGAGTGTCATATGCCAAAAATATCAAGAACGTTACGTTCCGATCCCTATTCATTCTAAACAAGTTCCTTAAGTACTCAAAAACTAAGTTTAACAATAATGAATTGAAAGCTATACTGAAAAGAACATTTCTCATTTTACTCTTAAAGTGGATTTACATTAGTATATAAACAACAATCAAACATATTGAGCCATATATACCCAAATTACCTAAATAAATATTATTAAATATGGTTATTTCTTTATATAAAGAAACGACAGAAAAAATTACGGGCATCGCTCTATTCAAGCGACAAAAACGTTAAGGAATTCTTAAGCCGATTGTCATCTTCAAAAGAAGTGAATCCTATGGAAAAAAAGTAACAAAAAATAATTCTGTACCACTAATGTATATTGCAACAATTGACTTCGGGCACCCCAGCAAAACAGTGTAAAAAACAATTTTTTTTCCTCTAAACTCATTTTTCATTTTTATTTAAGAATTGTAACTCGTAAACTCGTTGATTTGCCAAAGAAATGCCAATGACAACCTGCAACTATACCTGTGGTCTACAACAGTTTTTTACAATTATCAAAATAGATATGTGCTGCCGAGAATTGCAAGTAATGATGGAAAACCTCGCAAAGAACATAGATTATAATGTACTACTGCAAGTGCATGACAACTTCACAAGTAAAGATTAATATTATCGTCGATTTAAATGATCTTCCTCAAATTATACGGTGAAATTTAGTAATTTGATGAAAAACTCAAGAATTTCCTGATATGATAAAAAAACTGAGTGAATGTAAAAAATACGAGACTGTATTAAAAACAACAGTAGAGACTGTTGTTAATACGTCCATAATATATTTAAATAAAAATCCCCACATTTAGACATAATCTACAACTTTGAAATCTTAACGCACACTAAATTAGCCAACCGCGCAAAAATTTAAATAAAATTGAAATTGAAAATTCAACTAGTTTTAATCGCAAACATTTCACTTTTTAAACAAAAAGTAGATAAAGCCACTCACATCTTACACAACAATTAGATCCCCGCGTTTAGTAGGCATAACTACGCAAGTTTCCACGTATCAACGTATTACGTGTATTACACAATACTAAAGAACTTGATAAAATCTAATCCAGGTGTGTTAAACGTCGGCCCGCACAGTCGGCAATATTTTTTGTTGCTTGTAGAAATTGTTTTCATGCCATAGAAGAGTGTTTAATATATTTTGTAAGAATTAAATATAACGAATCTTTTGAATACATCTTTAGAAAAATGGAAAAAATATAATTTCATCATCATTTCTTATTACAGGTTAAAAACACAAATATTATAACATTATAACTAAATACGAAAAGAAAATAACAATAAGCCAGTTATTTTACTCTTTTTTAAGTGAAATTCTATTTGGGTTCCATTTATTTAAATTAATAACTAAACAAAAACAAATAGTAATGTAATGAAAAACTCCCTTCGCCTTCTAGCAATAATATGTCATAAACGTCTCTCGTACTAAAGATAATCTATGAAATTAAATCGAATAAAAATGAGGGACTAAAATGTGTTTGCTCGTCTACAGATGGATGCGTTTAGACGAGTTATATTTTCTAAACAGGGCAAGACTAATTAGACAATAAACGTCTTGCGTACAAATAGTAAGTTATATATGTTATAAACGTATTTCGTGCAAATAGTAAGTTTATGAAAAAATCTCTATCATAAACGTCTTTCGTACTAAAGATAATCCACGAAACTCATTTAGATTGCGAATCCATGAATTTCTTAGAAATCAAAGAATGAAGTATAAAACACAAATCAAGTTGGTGAACGTGACAAATCAAGCGTTGAAGAAGAGAATGCATATGGCTGACAATGCGAAACGGTTTAGAATTTTTTATTGGGAAATTTATTCTCGCTCAGCGTTTGATTTATTCCACACCGGGGAAGAGATAAGAATTGACTTCCACAAAAATAAACAAGTCTAGAATTTTTTATTATTTTTGTTTATTTATTTTTTTATTTACATATAATTAGAGAAATTGTGCAATTATACACCTACAAATTAGAACTTTATTCGTATTTAACAATTTTAAAACATGAAAAATATGGGAATTCCGATATGATTCGTTTCTCGATACCAGTATTGCAATATAATAATTATTACACGAACTCAGGAAGCTGTCAAGTGTGAAAAGTAAGAATCTTTCCAATCAAATAGGCCACTTTTTCATTTAGCAATCAGAAAACACAGCACACTTTCACAAAAAGCACATTATTCTTAAATATGTTTAATGCTAATGAAACGAAAATAAACACATGGCTTTCCTTTGATCTAGGGGCAACTGAGCGTCATTGTGTAATGATAAATAAGACAGTTTTAATGTAATCTTCTGAAACGAAATGAAAATCGAAATCGCTACTGCATATAACAGAAGTATATATATATATATATATATATATATATATATATATATATATATATATATATATATATATATATATACATACATATGTATATCCATTGGCATACGTTTTAAGAATATCATCAATTACTTTCCTCATTAAATTTCTGCGTATATAAACATGTCATACTTTTAAAAATATTTAGTTTAGAACCCAGGTATTAATTTCTAAGTACAAATTGAGCATTAAACATCAGTTTAATTAAAACAAATTAATGGCTTTTTTATTAATCCGACCATAACACCGGATGATATTCCCAACTTAAACTCTTACATTTTGACATAATAATATAATTGTTTTTTGTGTCACATTAATAATAAAATGTCACGACAAAAGTAATTTTTACCAATTTTGTAAAAAGGATTCGAAATGAGGAATATCGTAATTAGAATCTTGAATTTAATTTCTCTGGCATTAATACTTCGTGAACATTAAATTTACATATCTACATATATATACAAAACATATATAAACAACTTCAGAAAATTTTGAACCGATCTCTTTACAAATTTATAACAGAAACGTTACTTCCTTGTTACTTTCATGGCAATAATTTACTCAAACTTTATAAACGACTGCTCGCATCTGATTTAACAAAGTTTAACGCCCCAGCTCTCTTCAAACAATGCCTTTTTCACGTGGTCGCTTCACGTGAACTTTAACGAATCACGTCACCGACGAGCGACATTAATATGCGACGGTGAAATTCTCAAATTACGGCCGTTAATTAACTCGAGCGTGATGTCGATTCATTCATTGTTATAGTTATGTGAATATTTTACGTCATTGGGATATGAGATTAAGGTGATTATCTAAATTACGTAATTCGTATTCAATTTCACGTGCAGAAAAAGTTTAGAATTACAGGCGAATTTACCCTTTAAGGACGAATTACTTATAATCCGCTTTCTTTTCGTTAGAAATAATAGGTATTTAAGATCCATTGAATTAATTAACATATTTATAATCACTCAAAAAAATATTTAACTGTTATTCATGGCAGTTAACTGCTTTTAAGATAGGCTTATATTTTTAAATGTTGTACGAATAACACTTCTACTTGTTTTAAAAATATTTATTTCTAATTCTTCACTAAAATGCTATAATAAAATAGGTAAACTTTTTTCATAAACTGTTTATACGCTACGTAAATTTATCTTTAAATCAAAATCTATATCCTAATATCTTTAAATCAATTTTTTTTTAAATCAAATCTTTAATTCAAACTTTGAAGAAATTAAAATTTATACAATTTTCCGTAAACTAATTTCTTGCATTTTTTAATATTAAAGTATAACAACGTTAAATTGGCCTTATGTATGGAGAACGATCGTTAATTCAATAAACAACGAAGCGAAAAACAGTTTAATTTCAATAATATCAACCTCACAATTCCGAATTTTACGAAATCATCAAAAGAATCACGACCCCTGTTGTTCCTCACAACACAGAGCTTTTATATGTTACTCCTGGGTATATACTATTATCATACCAAATTTCATTAAAATCCGTCCAGTAGATTTTTTGTGATACCTGCTCAAATTAACAGAGACGGGCGGCCAAAAATTCTAAAAAAAAATTTTTTCTGGCTTCTTTTATCATTCTATACCCTAAATCAATCACTTTTTTTAAATGTTTTCAATGTACAGAATTCACTCCGTTACAATTTTATTATACGTATGGATGTACAAATATACTTTAATTCTTAAAATAGTACTTAACTTGTCCACAATTGCTTTATCCAACTCTTGTGAAAATTGTATGTTGAGTCGAAAAACTTTAAAACGAATAGTTAAATACCGTATACCCACTGCGTCTCTCTCTCTCTCTCTCTCTCTCTCTCTCGCTCTCTCACACACAGCCACAGCAAGAAATAATTTTTTTTAACCACAATAGAAAGTACTTAATCCACTTTAAGTACACTTACATTACCTTTAACCATTTCAACATTTCGAAGAAAACGCTCTATGGCTTAAACGATTTATTCTAAATAACAGCTGACTTAATCTTTCCTTATGCGAATACATTAAGATAATAATGTCATCAAACATTATCCTACACTTGGCCGAATCGGATTTGAAAGACAAATTTCGTAATGTGGCTTTAGTGACAGACCGTTATCACCGGCCGTTAGTTGATTGCATTTTGGTTACGGGTTTTTTTTAATCTTTTTGCCGAGCAGCTATAACGTCTCTTGCAAGAACTAGTTAGTTGGCTAGAAATCCGGTTCACAAGAAATCTTGTTGTCACTTTAACGTCTTGGCTCTCGACACCCTTTTCCGTCGTGTAGTGAGATATTAGTGTAATTACAGTTTTCGTAAATGGATTTACGATATTGCATATGGTACTGGCATTTTTTGCTAAACTGGTATTAATTGTTTGGTTAAGAATATTACGTTAGACTGAATGTTGCAAAAATTTATCGTAACGAAATTTATGTCACATTTTTTTTGTTGACTGTACATAGTTTCAAATATGGTACTCTTTGGGGAGTTATTATTTATTACTTTTGTCGTATTAAAAATATTTATAATACGATCTAGTGTTTTTAATTTTTTGACGGAATAGATCTTATTTTGCGGTGAAAAATATAAAAAAATATTATTTATTGCAATTAACTGAACTGAAAACTGAACCTAAATTCGTAAACGGTAAAAATAAGGTACCGCTATTTAACATTTAGGTAATGGAATTTGTTTATAATTCCACGCGTTCGTGTAGTAATATTCTTTTATCAAAAAAGTAATATTACTGATGTAAATCCTGTGTAATTTATAATTCAACGAAGAAAAGTAATATTGACTAATTACCATATTTACATCATTAAATAATTACATAGATAACGTAAAAAGTATTTCGCAATATTTTTTCTTCCATTATACTCTTTATATTAGCATATTTTATACTTACAATATGTAATTGAATTAATTTAACACAAAAATATCACTGCACGAATTCAACGTCATTTTTAGGAGCAACTAAAGAAATCGTTAGACAAATGTACGTCAATGCTCAACTACGGTGTAGTGCGCCATCCAAACTTCCGGCGAATTAATTCCGTTCCACACTTCCGTGATCGAGTAGCGAGTAACGACTCGATTCGATTTACATATTATCACGTGATGACAAATCTAACTTCGAAAAGAAATTTAACCTAGAAACATTGTTTCAAGTACAAGTAAAATACAAAGTTTTATTGTGAGATAATTATAAAAAATCATAGTTTTTTTCCATGTACAAGTTTAAAAAGCAATCTATAAAAAACATCTATTCACCTATGAACAAAAGCACATAGCAATTTTTTCAAAACTTATTTTGGATTCTTTATTATAACATATAGTTAAGAGCTATTTTTTGCAAACTATCAGCAGGAAAGCTAGTTATGTACGGGCATTTCGGCTCGAGCGCTAGACAATAATGCTGCACACCTCCGCAACGCCACGGCCACGCTTCATGCTGAGTGCAATGTGCAACAATTTTGCGTGAAGGTATTTGGAAAAAAGAAAAATAAGGCGACTGTCTCACAGTTAGAAGGTCACTTAACATAGCATTCTTTTTTCTTTATACACGAGGTTACGTACCCGACTTGGTGCTCATTTAAGTTTATCATATAAGCAAAATTATTTGGTGTAATAATCTTTCTTTCAGTTTTTTTTCAACTAGTTTAAAAAACAAAAGAGATAAAACAGAGCTTTTAAGCTTCTTTGTCCAATGCTGGTCGTCGTCGATTTTATATTCAACTGGCAACATTACGTTTCAAAGAATTTTGAAATTTTGTTCTACCGTATTGCTAATTAGAGACTACCATATTGCTAACGATGAGAAAATATAAATTGTATTTGCAGTTTAAACATTCTTTAAAAGATAAAAGAATACTCGTGTTGGTCGATAATCATCTGGCTCCATTTGAACGCGTATTGAGTGCAATTATCTGCTGCTAACAATTATCAGCTGCTAACCAAAAGAGAAACGATAAGCCACACGGGTTTGCATGTAATAATAGTGTAAAATAAATACTACTCAATTAAAAACAGAAGTAATAAAATGGAAAAACAGAGGTAATAAAATGAATAAATGAAGATAATAAACTGAACACTCTTATAATAGGATATATAAAGTGATTTAACACTTTAAATGCCAATATTATTTTACATATTTTGGGAAATTTAATTCTATTACCTAAATCGATTAATTTTTTTCTAGGAAGACGTTCTTCCGTTTCCAGTTTCCAACCTTATTTAAAGAGTTTGTCAGTACTATAATAGAGATTTAGCAAAAAACGCCCTATTACTATATTCATTACATTTAATGTTATTTTATTACCACCATGTGCAATTCCAAATGTGAGGTTGTCTAGTTTCCGAAGTACATATATTCCAAACGTGACAACAAAACTTCACCCATCCTATAACACCACATCCGTTTTTACGGTTCCGTACCTCAAAAGGAAGAAAGGAACACTTATAGGATAACTTCATTGTCCGTCTGTCGATCTGCCAAGACTCTTTTTCTCAGGAACGCGTTGAGGTATTAAGTTGAAATTAATATCGAATAAGTCTACGATCCCTTGGAGCTTTAAAAAAATCAAACTTCTAAGTTAACGCAATTAAGCACAACGCTAAAAATACGGCCACTTGTGCCGCATATCTTGACACTCACAAATAATGACACTCAAAAATAGAATCATGAAATTTGGCAAAAAGCAAGGTCTCACAGCTCAAGTAAAGGAAAAAAATGTTAACTTGTAGGAAAAAAATAAAAAATAATAATTAATTCCGAAAATCATAATTTGTAGTTATATCACATAATTTTTTTTAAATACGCGCCTGTGAAAGTATAGTAGACAATATATTTTCGTACCAAAAAATTAAAATTTTGTTAATAGTTTAATAAGAATATTATGTACCATTAAATGCTTATAAATGAGTACGGGACCCTCGTAGTGCCAGATCCACTCGTGCTTGACAAGTTTTTTATAAGTGAAAGTATTAAGTACTTAGGATCTTAAAAAAGTAGTAAGAGTGTTTAGCCTGATGAAAATCTATGAAATACCATTTAAATTACAAATTAATTTTTTTTACACTTGATTTTTTCTCCTTTTTTTGTATAAATACAACCGTTTTGCAAAAATATTATATATACACTATAACACATATGTAATAATAATAGCATATATATATATATATATATATATATATATATATATATCACCATCCAAACTTTTCGATGGTTGTGTATATACCTATGTTATTTGCCCCCTAGACCAATCAGGCTATTCATCTGTCATCTGTAAATCGACTAATGACCATCATTTGTTTATTTACATTATATTTTTTTCTTTTATATAAATATTTTCAAGTAATATTAAAATAATTGTGATTAATAAAACGAATTTATATAAAGACAGTACAATTCATTTTTACGACTGCAAGAATTGTTCTAATACACGACCACCTGTATATCCACATAATAGTCGATGTATGAATGTCACATTTTAAAAGGTTATCCCAAGGTCAAATCTAACGAGATTGTAATGCTTCAGCAGATTATGACAGTGCATTCTTTCAAATCATCGTGTTGCCATAAGTACAACAACAATCACGATCTACGCCTAGTCGTGCCGTGACCGTAAGGTCGCGAAAGCGAAGATGTACCGGATTTAAATAGTACTGATTCAAATTGATATTTTGTGGTATGATGAATATGGATTGTCGATTAAACGTAACGATTGTGATTAAATCGACGTTAAATTACTGACATTATCGGAGTTCGCATAACCAAATTAAATGACGAAATATGAAGTTAATTTCCAATGGTAAGATATGATACAAAATTGCCAATCAATATAAATTCAGTAATTTATGTTTATAAAACATAATAGGTATTCATAAATTAGCAATAGCTTTTTTGTGTTTATACTTGAATAAATATGTTTTTTTTTCAATATTAACTGTTTTCAACGATTACTTCAAAAACGTAAATCCTACTGAAGCGTCATTTTCAAGAAAATAAGTAGACCGTATGATTTTTTTAAATGTTACCTCTCTAGATAGTCTGAAATTTGGCATTTTTTCAGTATAATATTGAAAAAAATATATAAAATTTATTTCAAACGATAAGTAATATTTAATAAATAATTTATTTCAACGATCTTCATGACCTTTTGCACCTTTCCATTATAAGTTTCAAATAACAGTAACAGTAAAAATTACGATGGTACTAGACTTAAAATAATACAAAATGTATAATGTTACAATAAGTTATAATGGTACAAAAATTATCAAACGCTCGGAACCATTTAATCTCTGTTGTTAATTTTTTAAACTAGTTAAAAAGAATTAAAAGCGGTAAATCATACCACTGAACAATTATTATCATAAAAAATTGCTGTTAGATTTTGTTCATTGATTTATGAATGGCTTATAATATGACATATTTTCTTAAGGCATTTGCACAAGACGACTGATTTTTTTTTATAATTTTCATTTTCATTACAATAAAATTAATTTTTTCAAATTTGCAGTAAAATTATAATTAAAAAAATATTTTATGAGTAAAGTTCCTTTTTTAATTTAAACTTCTCATCAAGTGACAATGTATAAACCGGATTGAATAGAGTTATCAATGTGCGTAACGAAAGTAATTCGGGAGAAGAGTGGATGGCGCGCTACACCTTAGTCGAGCATTGGCGTCTTGTCAATTCTAATGGTACAAAAAATACTTTCCGAATATTGATAACAACGGTACAAAAAAGCATTCAATATTTTTAATAAAAAAAATTAAGTATTAAAACCGGTTTGAATTTTGGAAACGTTTCATTACTGGAGTTGCAATGAATATTCTGCAACTCTTCGGTATTTGGCCAAATTTTCTCTTTTCGGCCGGATACCAAAAACTAGACCACTAATCGGGCCTACTTAGTAGCTTAGACTTTTTTTTAAATATTGAATATATTTGGCATTAATTTTGTAGAAATACATTATTCATAATTAAATGAAACTACGTGATATAGTATTATTTCTAATTTATTTAAATTCTTTACCACGACTCAGGTTTCGTTGTATTACAACATCTTCTTCAGGTGGGCAATTAGCAAAGATTTTAATTTGAGTCAGTGGAAACTGTAGGTTGTAAATAATGCACATATTGTTTTCTTACTTTGATTACAATATTAAATAAATTTTCTGTTTTAGACTATGTAACAGCTTTTTTCTTATTAAAGCCAATTTAGTATTTTCCTGCATTACTAAAAAAAATATTTCTTTGCATTTTAAGCTTCTATATTAGCATATACTAATTTCGGAAGATTTTTTTTCTAATAAACATTGCCTCCAGATGCAGCTAACTATTTTACTGCAAACTTTATCTTGGGTAGTAAATAGAATACATTACGAAAACTGTACTCCGTTTACTACCCAACAAGCAAATGGATTTTTATTTCTTTTATGTATTTGTGAGTATCAAGTAGGGCCACACGGGTGCTCTTCGCACTTGATCAGCTCGAGTCCTGGTTTTTATTTATTTCAACTGCTATCTCTTCACAGCAACGCTAGAAAGACGTACGTGTTCTCTGGGCTCATCAATCATCTTAGGTTTAGTACAAATATTGGGGAACTTGCACTTTCATCGCTCCTTGTTTCATAGTCTGTCATAATACCGCCATTGTCATAAAACCGATTTACACTAAAGCTTGCGGAATAATTTCAGATTGCATCATCAAAAGTCTGTCTCAGTCCACTATTGGACATAGACCACTCCAATGTGCGTATCAATAAAGATAATTGTCCATAATCGCCACGCTAAGCAATTGAGTGGCGGAATGTATTGCCTAGCTACTCACACAAGTGACTGCTGCCTGCCATTAGTCTGTGGAATTTTAGCTACGCAATTTTGTACCTCACACCAGCCTCGCTTATCGAGCAACTAGGAATCGAACCCGGGTCTCCGCGATGCGCCGAGTTCTCGAAGGCATTACGCCTTGTGATCAATTCAATACACCACAGCAATGACATATGGATTGCATATAGATGTCAACTCCGGCGGAATAGTATTGCCGAATATTCGGTTAAAAGTCAAAGTCCACGGCAAATTCAACTTAAGACCGAATATACTATATACTTTATTTATTCCAAAAAAATAAGAACCTTTCTCACGATAAGAACATTTTGCGTGTTAAATATTATTTTATCTCATTTAAAAAAAAAACTCTTATTTATCTTAACCTCGTATCTTTTATAATTTTTAACAAAATTATGGGTTTTGATTACAAATTTTCCTAAACGAAAACTGTTTCAAAACTGTCATTTGTATTTTGTAGAATAAATATACCACTTAGTCTGTCATTCTCTTTTTCCTCGACTAAAATGGTTATCAAAAGCTCACCTCATGTTCATTCAATAATATAATTAAGTCAGTCACACACTCCGTGGCTATGTCACAATAAAATCTTTAAGAAGAATGAAACTTTTTAAAATCTGTCATCAGTCAATCATCGTGACATGAAATTATGGAATCGTAATTATAAGACTGAAAAAATTATTTTTGTATTAAACTGATGTTACATTATAATCATTAATCATTGCAACGATGTGTTCCATGAAAAGGGTAATGCTCACAAGTGGTATCAATTATCTCTAAATTATACGTTCATAAAATAAATGTGAAAAATATTTCGTTCATTACTTTATTATACGTTACTTTTAAGTACATATAGATAAAACTTCTTGGCAGAATTTAATACCAAAAGCTACGTACGTAATATGCTGTTTTCGAAGATTTTATGACAATCAGGGCGAATCATTGCGTCGAATGATTTTGAAATGACTTTCCCACAGAATCACTTTCGGTTATGGCTTGTATCTCCTTCGAATAAAAACCAAAAATATGTTTTTGAAGTGAAACTTATTTGGGTGCAATGAGAGTAAAATGTTAAGGTCGAATCTCGTGCAACGTTTTGTATGCAACGATTTAAATGTAACGAATCTATCACAAAAAGACGGAAAATATATATTTAGCCAACAACCGAGAGAGATAACAAAATAAAATAAGATAAAAAGTATACGCATTGGCAAAAACAAAAAATGGCGCTCACATCTGCCATCAGCTGTTCTGTACGGTATGTATGTCAAAAGTAAACTGTCAAAATTTTGTCAAGTGTACGTATGCGCGAAAAGAAACAAAAATGTCGCGCGCTACTGCTATCAGCCATTTTGTACGTTACGTGTGTCAAAAGTAAACTGTCAAAATTGTTTTCATTTACTTAACTATTTATGATTGTTTTATTGCTAATTTTACATGTACATCATCCATTACAAATTAACAACATATGTACTTATTTCTTTCTAACTCCGTAATGGACCCGCACATATAGTTGTAGTAAATATAATTTACAAGAGCCGATTTCCTTCAGACGCATTTAGCCGGATGTTTATTCTACTACTGGCATCGCGGCTATTTTTTTAAAGGACAATTGTCTATGCAAATTTACATAAAGATGTTTACGTAGATTTATAATGACATTTTATTATTTTTTTTAATGTATAGTATTGAAATTTTCTTGTCCGAATTTATTACAATTTATGGACTTACACTTAGTGCAATTTAACTCAATATATTTGTCTTGTCGTTAAGCACGTTTGTAACTCTGAAGTGTACGCATGCACATGTACTATATGTATTTCAACAGTGAGTAATTTTTATAATTAATTAGTATTTATTTCACTCACTCTCTCTGTCTGCCGCTTTGTCCTTTACTATATACCTAATACCTAATACAAATGGAGGTTTACATCGCCAAAAAAGTTTCACTTCTTTTTTTTGCACGCGTTTTTTTTTTGCAGTTGCACGCGATATTCTTTTTATTTATGATAACTTGCCACAAATTATATAGACTAAACTCAGTGGACGAATTTAATAATAGAAAAAGCAAGTAGCGCGGCACAAGATGACTGTAGTGTGACAGATATAAATGTTCTGGCAGTTCGCATTCTGAATATTGTTTTTGTAATATTTTGTTCGCTTAGTCAAAAAGAATTAATTGAACAAAATTATACAAGAAATTAGTTTTAATATCATAAATAAAAAGTGTTGTCGTTGTTGTACGACTCGATATGATTGACTTAAAAATAAAGTACAAAGGATAGAGACAATTAAATATCCCATATAAAGAAAACCCCGAAAAACATAAATATTACGATGGGTGCAAAATATCTAATTAAAATATGATTATGGTGATAGTGCATATGTTTATTTTTATTTCTCATATTAATAATCCGTACATTAATTCATGATAACCATGACGCTTACTCCTAATGGTACAAATATTCCAATGTTATATGAGTTGTTCGTTATGAATTACGTTATGAGTTATTCGATATTTTCAAAACTTTATAGTTATTATTCAATGAGGTCGGCGCTTTCCATAATGATGATAGTTATGAATTACGATACAGAACATTTCAATCATGTTGAAGAAATATTAAATGAGCGTTAATAACCTTGCTAAATTTCAATAGTCAATATTTAGTCGTACCCAAGATTTACACTACAAATGTATTTCTCTTATTTCAATATATTGACCGAATACAACAAATTAACGAAAGTTTCATTGAAGTACAACTACTTTCGACACAATATTATGTTGCATGATGGCGTGTGCAGTCTTCTTTACATATAATCAGTGAAATAATCCAAAATGTATACAACGAATATTTAAGAGGTACTATACGTTATTATATTGGTATGAAAAATAGCAAATGTTTCAGAATGTCTTGAAAGGAATGAATAAACTTAGAATGTAAAACTGTTTACAGTTTTAATATATCGTTACTGAAGTAAAAAAATACATGTTTTAGTGCCACATAAAAGCACGCCAAGTAACAATTAAGCTCAATATAGTAGCAAGTGGTGGAATTTGCAGAGACTCGAAAAATTATCTGAAATAAAAAATAGTACATAATCTGCACATAAATGCGCATAAAGTAGATTAGAACGAATAAAAAATATTAAGAACTAGCTGTGGCCGCGACGTCATTTACGTGAATCTTTACAAAATATTTGTATTACTAAATATTAAATTTACCTGTAAGATTAATAAACGTGCCGCCATGTAATAAAACAATCATAAAAGTAAACTTTTTAAAAGCTTCTTTGAAATTTCATATTACGATACCTTCGTGTTAGCTGGTGACGAAAATTATCGAGTATATTGCCCCAGACACGATAGTGAAAATTAAATCATCGAAATTCCATCGAACTCGATTCATCGAAACTACTTTAGCTTTTCTTGCGCGAATAAATAGACTAACTGATAAATATAAAAATATTGCATAAGCAACATTTTGGTGTTCGATTACTTTTGTTATATTCCTTACAACATTTTTTTTGTCCTTCTACATAAGAACAAGCTAATTCTACAGTTTTATTATATGTAAAAATATCTAAACAATAAAGTACATAACAACCAAAATAAGGCAGCCTAATACCGAACCAACTAAAATAATTTAATAATAAGTATAGACAATAGATTAAAATTTTAAACAATTTGAGGAAAACATTTAAAAGCGATAGACGACCGACAATGACGGCTGCCCTCATGCGTATCCCGCGTTCGGATAGGCTTACTCGAGTGCCTATCCTTCTCACACCACATTACACTTCACCACTGGTGATACCCATTTCACCAAATAAGTCCGGTGATTTATATACATAGGATCTATTTATATACATAGGTTCACTATACTGATATTTTTTGTTTAATTACTACGCTTTGAACTTGGCACTTCGTAATTTGGCACTTCTCTGTTGTTGTTGCTGTTGTAATGCAATATGAATGAATTTCTTTCAAATATTAAATTCAAATATCTTCTGATTGAGTGAAGCGATTTGATTGAAATAAAAATTAAATATTAATTCAAGAATGTTATCTTAGTTGCCACACTTCTTCCAAGGTTCTAAAAATTGTCTATTATTTTTTATATGATAATGTACGCTAAGATTTACAATAATGCAAATTTACAATAAATATATTTCAAAGTATGCACTGGTATCGTTCCACCTTTATTCATTCATTTCCGAGACATTCCGAAATATTTGCTATTTTTCATGCTAAGAAAATAATAATCCTCCCTTAATATAACAATCACGTAAATTCTAAATAATTTCTAATAAAATTAAATGAAAAATTTTCATTTGTGTACATTGAAAAAAAATTACGTAAATTATTAAATTTTTGTAAATGATTCAAATAAATCAGACTTACGTAAACCTTACGTCACATTAAATATTACTAAATCACATAAATAACTTTAATGTTAATAAAAAATAGTGCACATTATTTATAATCGAAAAGGCCTCATTACATTTTAATTACTGTTTTAGGCCAAATAAATCATTATCTAATTTGTACATACTGAACAGAATATCGACCGCATTCCGAATGCGTGCATTAACAAGATGGAGCGCCATTCAGTCTGCGAACCAGTTGCGCAAGCGGTCCAGTCAGCAACGCGAAGCGCGCAGCGGCAAAAGATCAAGGACGCGAGAGAAGCCTCACGGTGCGGAGGTTGGCGCCGCTTCGCAACCGCTCGTGCAAACTTTAACGCATCGTGAGGCGTGTGAAAAAGTTAATTCGCTAATCGCACTTGAGTTATGAGATAAGACGATAAAAACATATTACATATCCCCGTGTTACAGCGGACCCGATTCAGCGGACGCGGCTTTACTTTCCTTTTATTTCATTGATTCTGTTTATCCGCGAATCTGCCCGCGATACTGTCGGATGACCTTGTTTCAACGAGGCTGTTTATACCTTGACTGCGCTTAGAGTAAATAATATAATATAAATACATCAAGTTTTAGCGATACATCCAATGTCCGGTTTACATTTCGGTATGCACGATTGTAAACCGGACATTGGATGTATCGCTAAAACTTGATGTATTTATATTATATTATTTACTCTAAGCGCAGCCAAGTGATAAACAAAAGTTTAAACCAATATTTTTATATAATTTGATCTGTGTATAAATACAGCTCTGTGTATATAATAAATCAAAACGATAAGTAGCCACGATTAATCAAAACCAGTTTTTTGTTTAAAATATTCACACGTTTCAACGTACAATTCTGGGAACAATACTAGATACCACATACATACATAAAACAAATGAAGATGTTGATAAAAACTGTAATTTTCAAAGAATCGACAATTAAAAAATGGAAGTATCATGGCAAAGTGATAAGTACAATACAAAAACAAATTAAAAGAATAATGCAATAATTAATTTCGATTTAAATTTACTTTTGGCCAATAATTTACATAACTATTTATTACGTCTACATATCTAAATGATTTAGTAGCTCTCTGTAAGAGATTCTCAAAATATAAACAATTGATTTGTCTTTATTTAGATGACATTTTGTATGAATTTGTGACTCATAGTGCTCTATTATCGTTGCCTTATTTTATAGAAATGCTAATTTTATCACGCGATATCGCCGCATGCTTTTCAGTTAAAGCAACATGATTTGACCCTGATCTGATAATATCGCAATACCTCTTTATAATATTAAACGTTTCGCCATGTTCTTTTGAAAAACGTGAGCAATAAATTTAATGTATGCGTTACGCCCTCTATCGAAATGTTGTAATATTATGTATTTATAATTGAATAAGAAACACCCAGTTTCCTCCTACAGGAGTTATTCACCTTCTGGGGTTGTATATTATGAATACACTAAGCTGTAACAAATATGTCTGTCTGTTTATGCGTGATTGAATATGAGCTGAAAATGCCTTCTGGTATAGCAAAAATCTTGAAAAAGGATTTCGTTTATAAGTGAACATTTATAAATAAAAAAAACATTTATTTTTAGTTCATTTTGAACTGCCTAGAAGGCAAGAGAGAAATAACAGTAGTGAAACAGCAATATTTAGTTGTTTATATCACACTTGTACCATCTCAGCGAGTGTGATTATATCAAACTGAATTCTATCTTTTGTTTATGGATAAGGATGATATCCGTCATACAGCGAATTAACTAATCTCTTAAAATTTATTTGCAACACTACAATATCGCATAAATCGCGCTCACAAATAATGCATACAGCCCAAAAGGACATACGGATGCGAAACATGGACGCTTACTAACATAGTAGTGTTGAAACTGAAAGTTGCCCAAAGAGCAACGGAGAGGATTATGCTGCACATGTCTCTTCGAGACCGTACCAGAAATGAGGTCATGAGGCAGGAAACTGGTGTTACCGACTTTGGAAGTAGAGTTGCTAGTCTTAAGTGGCAATAGGTTTAAAATCTGATGAGATGCAAAAACGATCGCGATGGAGTCGGAGGTTAGTCAAATGGAAACTTCTAAGTAAATGGAAGTGTTTTGTACTCATCTTCTGTGTCTCGTAATTAAGAGTAATATTATATTCAGAAGGTGTAATTAAATTACTTCATAACTTCAAAGCAATTTAATTACTCAGCTTCAATACTTCAACAACCATTCAAGTGTGTGAATTATTTTTACAAATAAAATAAGTTTAACATATTATTATTTTAATTTTAAACTCCTATATCTAGCCATCAAGCTTGACTTGGTTATTTGTAATTTTAGGTTAAATAAAATTTAATATTTAAACAATATGTTGAGACAGTTACATTTATTCAAAACTTAATTTTTAAAATATATTTAGAATAAATTATTTTAATATTCCATTCGGAACGAAATAACAAAGGGCAATGACGTTTTAACAATTAATTTAGCTGAAGTCAACAAATATCAGCCAATGAAATTAATTTATTGTGATAGTCCTTATGAAGGTGATTGTTTTTTTACGTGATGGCGACAATACAATGCGTGGGATGTATGGCATTTTATTTTGTTATTTTAAAAATGTCTGAAAGTAAATTATTTACCGCGTTTAAATTACTGAGGTTTAAATAATAAATATAAAATAATTATTATGAAATCGAGTATCCTTTTTAAGTACTTCAAGACTGAATTAACAATACACACTGTTGATAAAAACAATATGGGTAAACAATAAAACTACTAATTTTAACAAATATTATTCCATTTCATTTCAGCTTTGTATCCTATGTTTCAAATAAGAGAATGTAATCTTTCAGTATTTTGTCTTTTTTGTTATTAATCCACGTACTTTGCTTAATAAATACACGTATTTATCTTAGAAACTCACATACTTTGGCATATTTAGCCACGTATTTATCTTGTTAACTCATATGCTGTGCTTATTTATCCACGTATTTATCTTATTAATTCGCATACTGTGCTTAGTTATCCACGTATTTATCTTATTAACTCACATATTTCGCACTGGCTAACTTTTTAAAAATATTAGTTAAGAGTTAAAGAGACGAGTAAATAAGACACGCAACTTATTGTTAGCTTTATATTTCAAATGCCATGTCATTTTAATGGGTTTGAAACGAGGAACACAACATTAAATTTTTTCGTAATTTTAAATTGCATGTTTAAAAAGATATTATAAAAATATGCGCCAGAAATATTCCTCCCCCTTATTTCTGAAACTCATGAACTAAAAATCGTAAAAAACAGAGTTGATAAAATCTAACTAGAAGATTATTATAGTGATTATCCTAGATCTTATTATTCTCGAATTATATACCGTTTATGTAATAGTTTAATATAAACACTATGCACCTCAAATATTTATGAGTGATAAACGTAATGGAATCCGTGTAGTGCAAGTTCTACTCACACTTCACAGATTTTATTTGTAATAAAAATACTTGTCTTCAAAATCACTTATCCCGTCTACCCCACTAAATACAGGGTTCGTATAATATAAAAAATGGTGCCTAAATATATATAATCGACTGACATAGTTTCATTATCAGAAACTGACGTTTACAAGGCAGCCAAATACCACAGTAAAGTGGACATTATAATTTCTAGAACGGAAACACATAGCATAACGGAAGTCTCCACATCAGATAAAACAGAAGAATTATATTTCTACGTTTAGAACAGACACAAAAAAGCGACATTGAGTAACTCCGGAGCGAGCAGACCACGTTCGGACAAAGTGTTGCGACTAAGGTGCACCGTGGAGTCCAATGACAAATTTACGCCAGTTTTCCGCAATGCTTTCATTTCGACTGCAGCCGCTTTTTTATTTGTTCTTTAAATGCAACGTTTAAGATTAATTTCTAAGCATGATTATTGGTAAAAAGCGCTGAGTAATAATATAAGTAATATAAGTAGTATTAATGACTTAACTGATAAATTTAAGTAAACGTAGTAATTGTCATCTACGTTGAGAGACTTCTAACCTAGTGATGTACTCCTACAGTAAGTCGCTCCCGTTAGTTTTCAAAATGTCACTTTTGAAAAATTGTATTACGTTCGTATAGAAATCGATAACTGAAACCACTTTACGAAAATTGCAATACTCTACACAATAGATATATAAGTTTTGATAAAGATATTTGCTGTCTTTTTCTCTATATAGTTTCCAGTATATGTGTGTGACTATGTGTGTATATTTTTCTGAACCTATTTCGTCTCATATATATAACTGTTATTACGATTAAATAATGTTATACTGAAATTAATTTGCAAACCTCTTACTCACAACTGTGTGAATAACTATCTAAAAGACAAATTCAGACGTTTAATAATATTAGTTAATATTGAGTTGATGTCGTAATAAGTTTCGCAAACAATATCGACAAAACTTTTGTAATTATGCTTGATTAGAGAGCGATAAATTTATATTGTTAACACTTTCAGACCTGTATATATATAGGATAATTATTTCATTGATCTATAGGATAATTATTTCATTGATCTATAGGATAATTATTTAATTGATCTATAGGATAATTATTTCATTGATCTATAGGATAATTATTTCATTGATCTATAGGATAATTATTTCATTGATCTATAGGATAATTATTTCATTGATCTATAAGATAATTATTTCATTGATCTATAGGTTAATTATTTCATTGATCTATAGGATAATTATTTCATTGATCTATAGGATAATTATTTCATTGATCTATAGGATAATTATTTCATTGATCTATAGGATAATTATTTCATTGATCTATAAGGTAATTATTTCATTGATCTATAGGATAATTATTTCATTGATCTATAGGATAATTATTTCATTGATCTATAGGATAATTATTTCATTGATCGGAATGTTTGGACAATATGAATGAATGGTGCCACTTGCATATTTATCTCGCTTTGTAAATTTTCAAGTATTTATAAGAGCACAGCGAGTTTCAGAAACTTTCCAATAATTCTTACATGAAGAATAGCACTCCAAGGACGTCATAATTCTTGAAAAACCGGAAAAGAACTGGACAAGAACCAAAAATTTTGAAAATAAAATCAATAAGCATTTGAGTAACACTTTCCAGCCAATAATTCGAGTTTACGAAAGAGGTCTCAGAAAAACCTTACTTACAAATGTTGACAGCATTTAAATAAGTGCTGACATGATCCAAGTAGGTGACCGTATCACTTGACCCTTTAGCTTATGTGTTTGACTGAAAATGGCGGTGAAAGAGTATTCCAGTTCTCAGTCTCATTCGGCATAATTATCAGTTTCAGGGATATAACAGAATTTCATAACATCGAGGCATTTCAGAAATTATGGATCAGCTGAAATACATTAACGATAAATAAAAAAACTCCGTAAAATTCTTAATACTGTTCGTTGCAATTATTATTAATAAATAATTTAGTTATAATGGTAATAAATGTTTGACACATATTACACATTCATAAAAAAAACATTGCAGCTCCATCGTAGACAACGCATTTCGAATACTCCCAAGCAATTAATGAAATTTAGAAATAATGGTAAATATTTTAATAAAATGTTTATCTGACACATAACTGTCAAAACCTAATCTTTTTTCCAATTTGCATGGAGAATTTTACGACGCAAAATATTCTATTGAAATTTATCTAAGTTTTTTTTAAAGAAAAAATGTAAACTTTACAGAAAAACGCAAAAAATATAAATTAAAGTTTCTTTTAATAAGACAACCAAGTTCAAACAAGGAACAAATGCACAAACTCGAGTGTTTCGCTCTCAGTTGCCCTTTCTCTCTCTCTCTCTCTCTCTCTCGTTCTCTCTCTCTCTTTAGACATTCTCTTATTCCTCTGGATCGTGACTTCTCCTTGTAATGTCTTTTAATCTCTTCAGTCCGGTTTCCATCGGTCACGGTCAATGGCTTAGTGTTGTGCGGAACTCGATGGCATATCCAACTGGTCCGGTGACTGATCAGACCATTGCTTATGAATTTATTCCCACGACATTTTGCTCTGGTCTTTGTCAGTCATTATGACTCTCTCCAAATTATCGACACACCTGCGAGATATGTGGACAAAATATAAAACAATCCTACATTGGCAAACTGCAAATAATCTAGATTTGGGCTTAAGATGTAAATATTTGGGATCAATTTTTTGGGTCATCACTTATTTTGACATATGTTAGATACCCAGCTAGCTTCCTTTATTATTAACGACGGAGCCGCGTTATTAGTACACCTTCACGATATTATATTGCACAATAGTTCGTCGCGTTGGAACGCGGTGGCATATACAAATATGGCGACCAAATGATGACTAATTTCTTCTGGTCAACTTAAAAACTGCTGTATCTTTTTCAGTGGTAGCGAAGAAGGTCACCCGCGTAGTGAAGACTGGATGCTTCGACTCAACCAACCTTTATAACGCCACCCCAACCATCGAGGATTTCGCGCATTATATACCCATATTTTATCACATATTACATTATTCTCTAAATTCTGTCACATATGCTAATAGAAGAAATTACAGATTTATTGCGAAAAAATAATTTATCTCTTTCTTAAATCCACGTCTGTGTCACAATTGAAATATTTTCCGTTAATAACCAACACCATCTTTATCTTTAATTGTATTTCTCATTATACTGCGAATACCCATGAATTACATTAAAAATATCATATCATTACTTTTCTAAATATTATATTTTAGCTATTTTGTTAATATTTTCCCAAAATCTGAAAAAAATACATTTTTAAAGGTTGTTTCATGTTTTAAGTTGACAAATAAGTGATGTTTATGAAAGAATCGCCAGTGCCAACATTTTCACGATTATTTATCGAAATTTAGCCCATTACAATAATTTTTCATTTAATCAGTTAGTTTCAATACTAATACACAAACCTTTAAATTCATTATATTGAATTTCCCAAAAAATATACGAATGCACCACGTAGTGTCACCAGAATTATTCCATTTTCACCTTGCGAAGCTGTGAACCATAACAATTTACCATTAAAATACTGTTTGTTTTCGTTGCAACCTTTATTCTATGACTATCGACAACCGGAAGTTCATTGCTAGCATTTACATAACCGTGAGTAGCGACCGTTACTTCTTTTGAATTTATCATTCACGTTGTTGAACTTAAAGATATAACGTTCCAATGCCATTTTATGGAATACAAGTTTGAAATAAACTGACAACGATTATCACTGATTTAAACGTTCGTAAGGCAAAGAGTTAATTCAATGCGATTTATTGGCACGACCTACCATTGCCGCTTCATATTTTAAACATCAAATCGTAAACTGTTTTGAAATTCTTAACGCCCAGTTTTAATATCTGTGTTTCATTATACCAATACAACTATTCATTTATATGTGTGTGTATATATATATATATATATCTATATATATATATATATATATATATATATATATATATATATATATACATATACTGCTTAGACTTAGAATGTCATTTGTGGAAACAACATATTCCTTTTTACACAATTCTTTAATACTAAAAAGGACTAAAATTATGTACGTTTTATTACATTTTTTTAATACTTGCTTTCCTTGTATATTCTAAATTGACATAAATACTTCATCTGCAAATAAGTAGTAATTATGTATCCTATCATTAAGTATTTTAAGCGAACCTCCCGCTCTTTTAAGTTTATCAAACACATAATGATATACCATTTACTTCTAAAAAAGAAAAACACAATTTCATTTAGCTTTTCTTATATACTTTTTGCTTGCATTCAAGACTCCTTTTCAGAATGGTACACTCGTTCTGTTCAGCAAAAACGACTGAAGGAATATTTAACGTACATGTTTCTTTTACAAGTTTTCACGGTTAAAGAAATAACCCTTCTTTAAGAATGTCGCCATGTTAGTCTATCCGTTCTTCTACCACAGCCTCACTCTTTCTACGCTTTTAGACCAAAGTGCCTAAAAGTTTGCAGGTAGATCTTTTGTATTAAGATTTCAATAAATATGTAACAAATAATTAAAAGACAATTTATAACGAGGGCATTGTATTTACACGTCTCGTAGCGCGGTATATTACAGGACAGGTCGTTTAAAATTAAACAGAGTTTTCAATGATTATTTTAAGCGTCGTTTGGAAAATATTAAACTTTAAAGCGGCGTGCAATATGAACAACCCCTTTCAAATTTCACAACCATAAGTTTAAACGATTTTAAATAATTAGCTTTCGATCGGGAACTTTCAGTTAAATAATTTCACGTAACTTGCATCAACGATTTCAGAAAGATATAGACAATGGCGGAACCCTATTTTTCGTGTATTCCGCCATACACTTGGCTGGTTTTTAATGGCATACGTAATTTGATAGTCTCTTCAATACCCCAGACACAACTTACCGTAATAACTGTTTGAAAACGCCTAATTTTGAAGAGGGATGCGAGGATCAATATTTTATTTATATTTGTATTCAAGAATGCTACCGAATACGAACCCAGAAACGCGTAAGTGTACAGCCATTTTCATAATGATGTCCATCTATTATACCAGCCATTAGTAACAACTCACTCTTTAGTTCGTTTAAATCAAACTCTCTAGTTCATTTAAATCGAACACTCTAGTTCGTTTAAATCAACCTCTCTAGTTCGTTTAAATAATTAACGTAATGAAAATGGATGTACCATAATATAAAAATATGACGATATGACAACAGGAAGATCAATAATTATAATTTATAGCCCGCCTTATCTATACTTGCATCTGCACGAAATATTGCGTGGCGCAACACAAGACAGCCAATTTCTTAACCTCTTGTGCCTTGGAATCGAGAAAGAGACAGAAATTTGATTTACTAACGTAACTAACATATCCTAGATATAGAACATATCCAAATGTAAACTTTCTTCGATATTTTAGTAAAATTTTCTAGATGGAATTATCATACTTTTTCAACGAAACGAAATAACAATGAGGTTTTTCTAAATCGAGTTTTAGCTTAACGCTAAAGATATTTCACTAAAGTTTCGCTAATTTCCCTCGCTACCATACCGTTCTTACTTCTTGACATACAGAACAAGCCGCTTAAGCGATATTGGTATTTACACCAGCAAATGCTTCTTAGTGAAATTTATTGTCAATACAGCGGACTCAAATAACGTTATCGTAAGGCTAAATAAAAACCTGGTATTATAACGATTTTTTTTATTTTAAATGACTTCTTCATTTTAAAATATTCGACAAGTCCTAATCTTTCCATATCATCCAAAAAATAAAAGTTACTTAGATTATTTTTTTTTTTTGTATTTTATCTGTTTCCGTTTTTCTTTAACTTAGACGTGAAAGAAAAACGGAAACAGATAAAATAACAATTTATATTATCTTATGTACTTACTTTTTTAAGTTTTTCATTATTGCGGTGAATCGAAATAAAAAAAGTTAGTTGGCCTAAAACGATTTATTTACAATCAATTTCCAATTTTCGTCCCCTTACAGGTTGTACACGTACAATTTTTAAACTTTATTTAAAAAATATTACCTTGTGTTAATGTATAGGTGACCAATTGTATTTCAATGGAAAAACACTAATTGTAAAAAAGCAAAAGAATAAAACCTTAAATAAAAAGGAAAATTAAATTAAAACTAAAATGAGATGAAAATTTGGCAAAAAATTCTTGTTGATTTATACTTTGATTAAGAACTATTTGAGCCACCTATGTAGAAAAAAGGAGTCAAAACATCGAGAACCGAAACGAATAATGGCAAATACTAGCATTATAATTAGTCAAAAAAAAACTCTTTCTGAAATGACACCAACTTGAATTACATATCAATTTCCTTTTATTACTCGTATAGCTGTAATTTTCCAGTCTGACAACATCTTGTCCTGTCTCACTTCTGTCAGTTTTCTAAATGTGAATACAGGTATCCTTGGTTGTATAACAAAGTCTGTCATTTTCTCAACGCATATTGAAGCAACTCCCTAATAAAATTATTCACTAACGCATTTTTGTTAAGAGTTCTAGATTTGGAGTATTGGTAAGCATTTTATAGGCATATTGATAGTAGTTGCAATGCTCTACCGATGTCGACAAAAGAAACGATAAAAGCAGAATCGATTGTCATATTTGTAAAGTATTCTAGTTGGAATAAGTTAATCGAAACTAACTCAACACCAGAAAGACATCACAGTATCTAAGATCGATTCCTTATATATATAACAGCGTAAAAATTATATAAAATATTGTAAAAACAAGTGGATCCAGCTATGATCAGTTGAATCTATATATATCCACAACCCAAAAACCTGATAATCTTTGTCATCAGTCAAAGATATAAAGAAACACATCTGCTTTGAATTTCTAAACGCGGACATAGGCAGTGAAATTTCTTGAAGGAAATATTCTGGACAGTACGACCAACTACGAATATAATAACACAATTACGAGTTTGACCGTAATATTAAGGTCACATCATGGTGATGACATGACCTTGCTTCATACTACATTTAAGAGTTTGTAAAACATTCTCGATCAGACGAAGATAAACATAAAATTATACCATGGTTATATAGACCATAGATACAAAACTAATTAAAGTTTCGATCGTTTGACAAGTTTGCAAACCAGAGTGATTGTGCAAAATATTGCGGAGGCCCAATCGGTCAAATTAAAATTGCGCATTGCAGTTTTTCTTTCAAGAGTCTTAGTCATTGGCGCAGTGGGCACAATGGGGTTGATTCGACAACAGTAGAGAATGTAGTAAACCAGGTTTGCTAATTATAAGGTAAATAAGCAACTCGACAAAACTTGATATTAGTGTGTCCATATTACATTATCCAAAAAAAATTTGAAAATAACTGAAACCATGAGATACTTTCACTTAAATACCAAATTATTTGACTTACTTTGTATCTTGAAAAATTAGAAAATTCGACCCATTACAAATTGACCAAAATTGGGCGTGATTGAAAACATAGTTCCTTGTAACAAATCTTACATTGGTCGATCTTCAACTAGGCTTAGATAGGAAATAACTGAAGAAAAACTGCATTGTGTGAAGGGTAGACGATGCGTACTCCACCATTCTTCAGTACGTCTGAGCTAAAATACTTCTATGAAATTTATATTTAACAACAAAATTTTATCCAGTACGTAATCACGAACATTATTTTTTATAATATCATCATTTTCAAATCGCACGGACTTTCCTTGCCGAAATTATTTGATTATGGTTCAGAAACTTATTAACATTCATTATGGTCTTATAACAGATAAGAGTTACAGAACTGACTTATAGGCTAAGTTTAAATGTTCTTTATGACCTATGTAGATATTTAAACTACAGGCATATATTTTTATTACCATGTTAGAGTAACGAAATTAAATAAATATATGTTAATTTATTTCAAGTATTTTTCAAAACTACTTATAGCAACAATTCGTTGTCCATGTGTCTCTAGGCCATAATCTCGTAATCTTCAAACTGCTCAACATGGACTCCCAAAGAGAAACCTTTTTTTTATCTTAAAAAACGAAGACAATCTTTGTTGTATGTAATCCTCATTGTGCAAGAAGAAATCGCATGTGTTTAGTTCACTTCATAACCTGTTCTTATTTCTTTATCACCATAAAAGGAAGAAAGTGAAATATCGGGCGTAAATCAGTAGTTACAGTAAATTTCGTAAAATAAATGAATAGTGTGCCATCTTAATTTCACTTCTACTGAAATGCAACCAATATTTATGTCATTATTGTTTTGCTAATGCGATTTACACTAAACCTACTAGTTTATTTCTATCACTAGCATATATTTTGTCACACAATCACAGTAACTGTAAAAGTAGCTTGACGCTGTAGCTACTTGTAATTTATCACTGCACTCTTGGCAATTTTGTTGAGCTCCAATCAACCACGTCCAACATAATCCTATTGCCAAAGAAATAGATTTTACCAAATTGATTTCTATAGCAAAAAATATAAATGCAAAAAATATTCAAATATATATATGGAAGTGATTTAAAAAGCCAAATATAATTTTAAAAAAGTAACGAAGGTTAGAACGTCCATATTAAATCATTCTCTATGGGCAGATTCGTCAACAAGTTGTCTACACGAGTAATCAATTAAAACCTTGCTAAAAGCCAATCATGTTAGTCACTCAATCAATACGATGAATAGAATTAAAGATAGAACTAGATAGGAAAGAACAATTAACACAATCAAAGTAAACAAACAAAAAATAGCGCGAAACGGAAACGATAAATTAAACAGCAATTGTAAAGAAACTACGTTCATTTATAAAAAAAACTCACGGAAATATGGTCAATAAAGTAAGTGAATGTTGTAAATAAAACTAAATTAAGTGAAAATAAATTGGGCCGAATAATGTAAGTTAAATGTTTGAACTGACTAAACGTAAACAGTACTTTGCGCCATATTAAAAAAGTGGTAATCTTGTATCTGCTAGGAAAGCACCAATGGTGGACTCTATTTGTCCACCATTAGTCTACTATAGTAAAAAAACAGTCAAGCCTAAGTTGGACTCGCTAACTGAAAATTCCGCAACTAACTTCACGGGCACGTAAATATGTTTATGTTATTATGACGATTATAAAATGAATATTTGAAATTAAAACATTACAGGAAAACCTAATAAACTATAATTTGTTAGTTCCGGATAATTTGAATATTTAAAGATAACTTACGCAGAATACAAAGAAACTAACATAAGCGATTATTAGTTTAAAAATTATTCAGCAGTTATGAGTTTACACTACATGACATAGCAGTTACGAGTCCTAGAATCGATTCACACGGAGGCTCTGTTGATGCTGTTTCACTACACAACTTAGTGATAAACGGTGGACGAAGGTTAGACAATTTCTACAAAACCAGTTTCTGAAAAACAACCAATATTTATATCATTATAGTTTTGCTAATAGTCGTTTACAACACATTTACTTGTTTATTTAATTCGCATGTTTATTTGAGTACACCTTTATTACAATGTTTTAAAACATTTTAATAACGATAATATCTGTGTTAAAACAATATATACGTTTTCATGAAGTTTATTAGAACATATTAAGTTTATATTCACATACATCATAAAAACCATATGAAAACGAAGTGAATAAGTATAAATGAACATTACACACAGACGTATTTTTATTTTGTATTTCCTAAATTCGACTATACGTTGTTATTTCAAATACCTGAAACACATAACGTCCACAACAGACTAGACGAACAGTATTAACTAAATGATATTGTTTTCTTGCTCAAAATAATAAATCATTAAAAATGTTGTGAACGCTGTTCAATCTTTATTGCTTTTAGAAACGTGAATTATATAAAATTCGGATACCTTTTTGGAATACGCATTTTCAGATACGTTCCAAGCACCGTCACTTGTCATTTTTGTTGTGAAAATGAATATTTTTATAAATAATAAAGCTAGTTTCTTTTGTACAGCGGCTATTAATGCCTTTTGGTAGAAAAACAAATTAATTAAATAGAGGTCACTTTCATGTCACAATAAAAGTCATAAAACAAATCTGTTTTAAAGTAATTTTAAGCATTTGATACGCAAAAATGACTCAAGATTATAGTAGATCAGATAAGGTAATATATTTCAGCGGCGAAGCGATAATACGCCCAACATTTCTTACAAAATAAGCAGCAGGTCCGATCTCTATCAGAGTGAGTTAATTTAATTCTTTTCAACTATTTTTCCATACATTTTATTCACAAAATTTCTTGACTAATGTTTGATCAACACAACTGCCAAGTATGAGCAGAAAGCTCCAATTATAATCAACAACCTATCTCAGAACACTTGCAATGATGATACTGTCCCAATCATAGGAGTTAATACCAATAACCACGATGCTGGGCAAGCGGGTTGGCGATAGCAGTGCGTAGCTTCTAGCGTTACTGGCGCTGCTGCCAGACACTGGTATCTTAGCTACGCGATTACAAACACCAGCCTCGGTAAACGGGGAGCAGGGAATTTAATCGCGATGTGCCGCATTGTCTAAGGCCGTGAGCCCGTTATCAAAGCCACAAACCACCGTATCGACGATTAGATTATGTTTTTCCCTATTTTTAATTTATTTTTAATTAACATTATTGATTAGTTATTGCAAGTTCAAAATTTCCATGTAACAAAATTAAGGTTAAGGTATAGGCATTTTCAAAAAAAATATTTTTATTGGGAAGTGCAATAAGTAAGCAACCTCAAAAGCGGTGTTTATTTTGGAACAAATTTGCCAAGGATGTATTTCAGAACTATTAATGGTTAAATTCTTTATGTCTAAAAAAGTTAAAAGATTTTTATCAAATTTATAATGACATTGCCAAATTTAAGATACGAAGAAAATATTCTCCTTTATATACATACTTTATATACATAATTATTATTCAGTTTAATCTTTTTTGTCTTACTTGTTTATTTGCTTCCACAAGACACAAAAACAATTTTCATAATTTTAAACACGCTGTACAAATATAGCGTCTTGCATAAATAACAAAAAACACATATCTTGGAAATAAACGTGAGATGGATAATCAAAAACATTTACTTAAAAAATACGCACTAAAAGTTAATTCACCATTTTTTTAATATTCTGAAAATATGTGCTGATTCATTATAAGATCTTAGTTCATATTTGAGTATTAGGAAAATGTTATTGTTATATTTGATAAAATATCTTTCACAACTTATAAAGTCGAAGGTGAGATAAAAATTTGGATAAACTTTTGGAGAAAGTTATCAAACAAGAGTCAGATAAAATTAATAGGACTAATCCTTAGTGGAAAATACACAATTAAAATTATTGCTTAGCTTGGCAAAATTAATAATAACGGTGAAATACGTTGTATCTAAATGTACTGTCACATTTAGATCATGAAAAAATAATATTTGAATATATTTTAATAAGAAATATCGCGTGTTAGATAATTTAATGTACTAATAACGGTGTACATTAAATTATCTAACACACAATATTTCTTCTTAAAATATATTCAAATATTAATTTTTCATGATCTAAATATATTGTCTACGACGTATTTCACAGGCGTGTAAATATGATGGGATTATCGCTAAAATTACATTACAACCTTTGGGTAAGCTAAGCTATGAAAGTAGACACGTGTGTGTACATATATGTTTTATCACTGGGCCAAGTTTTTACATCAAACGATTTCAGAGAAAAACGGCTGTGATAGATAGACAGTCGTGTGAGTGGTCTTACAAGGATTCCCTTTTTTCCCTCTCGAAGTACGAAAACCCAAAAATTGTAAAAATGTTATGTATGTTCAATGAAATTTACAAACTAATTTACAGCTGAAAGTATGAAAACAAACAAATTAAGTGGATTTGAACTGATCTCTAATAACTCACAAAGATTTTTATTGCGAATAGAAAATAGAATATAATGTTAAATTTGAAACATAACATAAAATGTAATTGACAATACTGCTATGTATGGTGGCTATCATAATAATAAAGACAAGATTACGATAATAACAATACTTTTAAAAAAGGCCTGCATGACTACTTTTATTTAACATGCTTTCCACAATGCCAATGCCATCTTCTGTCGAAGCACCTTCCCACAGGGTGGTAACAAAGAAACTAATAACAATATTTATTAAAATGTTAACCAGTGGCCTTTAATGTACAATATTTCTAAAAAAACCTGTCAAGAACGCGTAGAAGAAGCGCTGCACGGATCTCATCCACCAGTACATCAGCGCACACGAATGCATATAAAAATATTTATATGTATATATATGCTTAGTATTTCTGCAAAACTATTTACAAATGTTATTATTATATTTCCCTATATAATTATATTATTATTATATTTCCCTATATACACAATTAAATGAAACTACGTGATGTAGTATTATTTCTACTTTCTTTAAGTTCTTTACCACGACCTAGGTTTTGTTGTATTACAACATCTTCAAGTGGGCTGTTAGCAAAGATTCTTACTAATACACGTAGATTTAAGATTCTTACTAATGCACTTAGGTCACGTAGTTTCATTTAATTGTGTATAATGAATTTCTACAAAATTAACGCCAAATATATTCAATATTTCCCTATATAATTATATCTTCACAATCGTAAGAAAAAATGGACCCCTTTTACCGTTAATTATTTTTAAACTATTTTGTCTAGCATTCTTAGCCTTGGTTCGAGTATGGAATATTTAGGAAATTGGAAATTAATTACAGCCTCCTAGGTCCATAACAAAAAACATACATTTCCTATACCGAATAGGTCTAAAACCGATCCCCGTATCTAATCGTCTCCCGTATCGTAATATTTATTTTTTTTTTAATTTATGTACTTCATTCGCACCTTACTTAAAAAACTTATTTCAACTATTACGACATGCCTAGATGGAATAAATCAACCTTACCTTTGTATTTATAGGGACATCCCTAACTTAAATGTGATATCCGGTTTTATACCAAAGTCTACATATTATATTTGAAGTGTTTAGCTTATTCCGTTTTCAAGGTAAGGACCTCTAACAGACACACGAATAAATAAACAGCGTCATCACAACAATAGAGTTCCGTTTCGACCCAATGAATATGAAACCCTAAAAATTGGTTGTTGGTGTAATAGTTGGCAAAATTTCGATATCATAAACTAAACAATAAAAAAGATCCAAACCAAAAAGTTTAATAGGTCCAATTCAAAAAGATTTCATTCTCGAGAAGAATTGAAAAACATATCAGCATCATTCATGTTAGTTTTAAACCTTAGTGTCTTTATAAAGTGAGGAACAAATTAAACTATAGTTATATTAATCCATTTTAATAATATTTTTGAAATGTATACAAATTTTTGTATTTACATAATGTTTATCAGAAACATGATACAAAGTGCCGAAAAAATTAATGACAACTTAAAATTTATAGTTAAAAAAACAAAAAACACGTTTTTGTGACCAAATAACCCATTGAGACAAATCGAACAAGCTCAAACTCAATGGATTTATTATTACCCATTGAAAAGTGTCATCATCTTCTATGACCAGACCCCTTCATTTTCCTTTATCAGACCCACCTGGTTACAATATGTAATCTAAGGACTCATTTAAATAACTCAAACTAGTCCAAACTTCACAGGGTTACTGTTAGCCACTGAGAATTTCCTAGAAGCACCTCCCTTCTCCATTATTAAATTAGCGCGACAGTACCATATTGTTATATTGTCATCAGAATTGCATACGTGTGTAGTTTCAAATCGATACGGCAATTATAAATTAATAAAAAATGAGGTACTAGGATGGAGGACAGGAGCTTAGGTTGTTAAGGTCAAGCTAATAGAAGCGTGGTAAAAACAGAAAAACATATGTTGCAATTTTAATGATATTTAATGTAAAATATGCCTATAAAAAAGATAATCTGGACTACTTATTATACAAATAACATAGTACCAGTGTGAATATATAAAAACACCACTTTTTCCCAATAAATACAACACCTTTAAAGTTGAATATTAACATTTATCGTAGTCCTCATATTTTCGTGTAGGTCTTCCTACACATGATATATCTTATGCCAACATCCTTCGCTACTATATTTTTAAAACAATCCTAACCCTCCGCACTACAAGTTTTTTAAATGTCTATGTCCACATCAACAGTAGAAAAAATCACTATTATTCTTAAATTAACACAAGGAAATAACATTGAACGGCGGATTAATCAATGCTTAATTTCAATATAACTTCACTGTTTGACCGCGTGAAAGCTAATGAAGCGTTTAATTGAACATTTCGTACGCCCACCCGGGTAGAGTAAGCCAGTGAAACGTCTATAGCCTCTTGCCGTATAGAAACAGTAAACTAATCGTAATATACAAATTAGCCCTTTTTACACGACTCCGCAAAAGAAAACGTCATGTGTTCAGAATTGATGAGTACGTAACTATGTGAGTTTTTTACTAGGTTATAGCGACTAAACGGCTCAAATGATTGTAATAAATTAAGTGTCATTGCAATCGGTTTATTATTTTGAGCAATGTAAGCAATATGATTGTACAATATATTAGCTGAAATGGTATCCGAAAGGAAAAAATACATATACCTAGCAAAACATCCCCTAAACAACAAATAGTTCGTTTAGGGGAGTCCACAAATAGATAATAACATAGGTAGTTACTATAAAACTGAAAGGGAAATAAGACAATAAAAAAATAATAAATAACTGGTTGAGAATTTCCGTGTGGGCATTTGTGACTTCGGACAAAAAAAATTGCTTCAAAATTTATTGTAATAATAATAGTAAAAAAATAAGCATTCTACAATAAATACCCACATCTCAGGCGACCGGTCGTGCATAAATTCACAGTATAATGGGGCTTGGCGCAAGTGCGGCGAGTTTATGATATATCAATGAGAGATAGACTTGTGGAGGGCACACGCCCTTAACTAGTGGACGTCTTTTAGCTCTTATTTAGAAGTTTGAATACAAATTTGTATTCTGGGAAATGTTACAATGAGTTTTTCCTTACGCTAACAGAAGCTTCTTTTTTCCTTTTGCAGTTTTGAATAACTGATTGCTTAAAATAATTATTATTCCAGTGTTAGGAATAAAATATAGACTTTGGTTTTACAATTACAAGATTCTAGTTTACTATTATGAATTTCGATAGTTGATTGGGAAGGACACAAAAAGGCACGAAAAATAGTTGACAAAATGAAAAAAATAATCTCGTCTCAAACAATTAAAATACACAAAAGAGAGAATGTTCCAATAACATTCACAACTGTCATCAAATTATAAAAAAATATTTATTTCAAGAACACCAAAAACCAACCACCATCGAATTGAATACATTGCGAGGGTAACCCAAAGTATAAAAGCGAATGCTTCTATTTATATTTTACTGAACTGTTACTATGAAAACTATCCAAAGGGCTACATTAGACGGAGTCGTTGTAGGCTTCATCTGAGCGGTACCATTTGAGCGCTTTAACTTCTTTTTCTACAGTAGTCTCTAAAATTATCCCATCTTGTCTATGATGCATTCTGACCTTCTGGATACCCATTTATTTCACTTTTTATCATTTTTACATTTCAATTGTTACTGTTTTTACCACATTTGCGTCCAGTTGTTTTTTTAATATATCCAAAGCTTTATTTGTTGACAGCACTGCTACGATTTGAGCGTTCACATATTATATATTATATATATATATATATATATATATATATGTGTGTGTGTGTGTGTGTGTGTATATATATATATATATATATATATTTCTTACCTTGCCACATGTTCTGTTTTCTTTTTCTCTTCTTTGAATTTTAAATCTGTTTGAAGATTTTTCTCCTCTCGCAGACTTAATGTAGGTTGAAATATAAACTTTTATTAAAAATATTTTGACTATGCCACTCTAATGTCTGAAGATACTTAAAATATGCACTCTTTCCAAACACATGACTTTTTTAGATGTGAATTTTTCCATCATATCGTTGCCCTAAAAAAAGATTAAGAATTCAAGAAAACATATCAATGGACATTGATATTCAATATACTACGTTATTTTATTACAGTATAATAGCATCTTTTTAAAAATTTAATTTTTTGCTAAATATTATTATAATTAAATTTTTTGCTAAATTGTACTTTGTACGCTTCACGATTTTCGAATTAACGACGGTTTCTTTTGGTTTTAATATTGTTTAGAATCTATTCAATAATCAGTAATTGTTGATGAAATAATGAAATGGAAAACGTACAATTCAGTCGATCAAATTACTTAGCTATATTATTTGAAGCATGTCATGCACGGAACCGGATCAGATAAGTATATTTAAAATCGAATATGTCTTACAATATAATCGAATCATCTTGAAACTTTCAGAAATTTTATTATGACAAAAATCTTTAAAAAATACATCGCAATTTGCGATTCCGGGTCACTTATAACAACTTTATTATATAATAGATTGACATTATTTACATATAAAAAACCATATTAAATAATTCCAAACGAAACGTGTTTGCACGTTTTATTCTTATTGGGAATTTAATGTTTAAATATATTTTATTAAAAAAAATTGTTTTATTTAAACAAAAACTCATATCAAAATTTCTCTATTTGTTACGCCACGTCAAAATAACCATAGAAAGTATTTTAATAGAATTTTCACATTTAGATTCCAAATTATTGTTTTACATATTTATCATTATGCTAATAAAATATTGTGTTGTCTGTTTGTTGTTAGTAACGCAAAATCACCGAATGTATTTTAATAATATCTACAATATAATTCAGGGTAACGTACATACCACATAGTAACATACATAGTTTTTTTTTTAATAATGACTAAAATATAATTCAGGGTAACGTACATAGCATGTAGTAACGTACAAAGTATTTTTTGATAATGACTAGAATATAATTAAAAGTAACATACATAGCACATATAAATTACCTTTTGTGGCACTAACAATAAGACACGTTATTACCGGAGACATCGTATTTGACGATCTGTTATAATGGACTTTCAGTATTATATTAAGTGACATTGAGTTTTTGAAAGACCCATAGCAAAATTCTTGATGAGAATTCTGAACAAATAGCCACCACAACTCTTGACGTCCTCGAGTAGTATAGAAAGTACGTTGACCGACTCGTGGTTTTTATACTATAAACTGTTAGGGTTAAACAGGAAGGAGCGACATTACCATATAATAAACATTAATATATTATAGAATCGGAACTTAGAATCCAAAAAAGTGACTGATATACTTACATATCAAACATCAAAGTAAACCTTTGAGGATTTAATAAAAATTGTGGTACTTAATATATACCTATATTTGTATACGTGTCTGGTATTATAAGATATAGTTTAAAGCTAACCTTATAAAGATCAATTAAGACTAATGTTAAACGAAAGTTGCTCTTTTACTAGGACTCTCTTTCTGTCATTAATAATGCGATAAAAGCAATAAGTTCTCAAATCAAGACATTAATAATATTATTGTTATATATGTCATAAATAAGTCAAACATGTCATTTATCATCAAAGCCGTGGAAATGTAACCGTAAAGTGCTACAATACAGTTAACAAATGAAGTCATGCGACAGATAATAGAATCACATAATTCCATTACAGAGGTTCACTTTGGCAATTTGGCTGTTATTTTGACAAATGGAGCTTGCAAAATAGTAACTCGGTCACAGGTCAAAAGGTTTTCTGTGCCTTTACCGCTGTCGAATATTCAATTGAAACTTATGTTACGTTCACTATTCAACTTAAACTTATGTTACGTTCATATTCGATCAATTAAATTTGTTATTGAACTACACTCTTACCTCAATGAGTCCTTTATCGTTTTAAGCTTCCATCCCAGAACCCTTATAAGATCAATCAAGCGACTTCCCATAGAGTACAATAATTTTTCTCAGACGTAGAAATATGAAATTTGGTATAGCGATACAGCATTTTAAATGAGACGTATGCAACATCTCAGTAATTAAGACTTAAAAATATTTGTAAGGAAAATTTAAGGAGGACAAATTAAATACTTCATTTTTCACAATTAAATGAAACTACGTGATGTAGTATTATTTCTACTTAAAGAAAGTAGTTTCATTGAATTGGGAATAATGAATTTCTACAAAATTAACGCCAAATATATTCAATACTCCATTTTTTTTAAATCTCATCTCTTGTGGCCTATCAATTTAGATAGCGAGTTACAGTGATTTCAAAACTAATTTACAAATTTTTTTTAACAATTTTACTTACGGTTACTTACGGTTGCTCTAGTTATATTGCCAAAAATGTGCATAAAAACTGTTGAAATTACAATTCTGAAAAAACCGTGTTTCTAGAAGTTTAACCAGACTTTAACTTAAACTACAACAATATTTTTAAATCTCGTATTTTCTACACAATTAATTATAACGTGAAAGATAAACTAGAAGTTATATTTACACCGTGAGAAATAATATTAATGTTTGTAAGTAGTTTAAAGGAAACAATTTCCCTTGAATGTTTATATAACCTAAACGTATACGGAACTCCTATAATTTTACTTATTTTTAACGGATTTTTAGGATTTAAAAGACAGAAAATGGAACCCTTATACGATTGACTTCACTTTGGCCTCTATTAATATAGGCATATAAATATTTTGAAGTAAAACTTCTTTGGGCGCGATGAGAATAACATCTCAAGGCCGTAAAGCTTTTCATGCAACATTTTCCAACATTTTGTTGTAACGTCTGAATGTAACGATTCTGTCGCAAGAAGGACGGAAAATAGAACGCTTAATTAACAACCGAGAGAACTGGATGAAAACGATAGAATAAGACAAGAAATATACGAAAGCGCGAAAAGAAACAAAAATGGCCCTTACTGTTGCCGTCAGCTGTTTTGTACTTCATCCATTACAAGACTAACAACATAGTACTTAATTTATTTATAAATGTGTAATGAACCTGCACATATAGGTGGCGTAAATATAATTTACAACAAGAGCAATACATCCCGACTTCCTTCAGCAGCAATTAGCCGTGTTCTGGTACTAACATCGCGCCTATTTTTTTAAATGACAATTGTCTATGTAAATTTATGTGAAGATTTTATTAGATGTTTAAGTCGATTTGTAATGACATTTTATTAATTTTTCTGAATATATAGTATTGAAATATTTTTATACGAATTTAGTATAATGTATACTTACACTTATTATATTGTTTAAGATTTAACTCAACGTATTTATGCTGCCCTTAAGCACGTTCATGTATTCATGTACGCATGCGCATGTGCTTTACGTATTTCAACAGTAGTAATATTTATAGTTAATTAGTATTTATTTCTGACTCTGCCGTTTTTTACTATGTACTTCAAAATAGAGGTTTAGATCGCTAAAGAAGTTTCATTTCTGTCAGATGTATTTATATATATTTGTTTTTTTATTGTTCACATTGAGGTATATACTTTATAACTACGCAGAATATCAAGTTTCTACAGGCGAATAAAACGGCTGTCACAGACAGATAGATGGACACATACATGAGTACGTAACCTTATAAGGATTACGTTTTTCCCTTTTGAAGAAAGTATCCCCAAAAGTCTCTTTTTATAGTCTCTTTTTAAAATTTTTATAAAGTCAAATAATATTTAGATTATAGTTCATTTTTTTACTTTCGCAAGGTATGCGCACTCTTTCAAAATATTTGAATTTATATTCCATTCTTTCTAATCATCGATCAAAGGATTTCGACTTTGTTAAACGTCCAAATGACAACTGCGATCAAACTGTATTGGAACTCACTTGTTTCAATATCAGTAATTTTTATCCATTATTTCACAACAACTTGTACTTGTTTTCCATCGTTTATGTAACCTGCAAATAAATAATCGCCGCCAAAAGTGTTTGACGGGCAGCAAACGGACGCATACACGAGTACCCCTACAATAATTCCGTTTTTCTTCCTTTTGGAGAAAGTAACCCTAATCAGTTCTTTTCATAAAGCCAAATAATCCACCATTCAATGAAGCTACGTGATGTAGTATTATTTCTACTTTCTTTAAGTTTTTACCATGACCTAGGTTTCGTTGAATTGCAACATCTTCAGGTGGATTTCTACAAAATTAACGCCAAATATATTCAAATAATGTTTATATTATAGTTTATTTTTCCACTTTCGTAAGGCATATTCTCTTAAAATATTTGTATTTATATACCATTCCGCCCAATAATCGATCAAACGATTTTGGCTTTCTTAAAAATTCGAATGTCAATTGTGTTCAAGCTGTACTGTAGCCCACCTGTTTCAATATCAGTCATTATTAACTATTATTTCACAACAACTTGTATTTGTTTTCCATCGTTTATGTAACCCGCATTTAAATAATCACCGTCAAAAGTGTTTCGATAGTTTGGCAATACGCACGCGCTCGTTTGGATCGTTATCTGTAAAACCACTGAACTACTTTTACGTATGGTATAATAGGGGCTTTATCGATAATCGGTTCGTTATTTCTGCCCAAAAAAAAAACTTTTTTTCTAATCTAAGCTTAAAGTCCAACTAAGGCATTGATATTAGATATAACACATCTAAGATAAAAGTGCAATATCTACTTTGACAATCATTTTCGACATTCGACCTCGCATTCATTTGTTTAAACATTTGGTAATTATTAATTTCGGTTCCTTACAGACAAATTAAAAAAAATACAAAATAATTAGTTTCACGATTTCGTAGTGAAACAAAGAATCCATATACAAATAACTTTGTCATATCCGTGCGTGCATCCCTCTATCACAGTCTTACAATTTCTATAGTTTTAGATCTACATGCGTGAAGCTCCATTCAACTGACTTAAACCATTTGCAAAAATTTGTAATTAAAAATGTGTATTTATTTCCTGTTAAAATGTACTAGACAATATATTCATATCTTTACGTGGTGAGAAATAATATTATTTAAATATGTACTACGTTTTTACGCCTGTAGAAAATATAGCAGGCAATATATTTACGTCATGAAAAATTAATATTTGTAAATATTTTAATAGAAATACCCTTAAATGTTTATAAGCACCTAAATGTGTACAGAACCCTCGTAGTGTGATGTATCCATGTTTAATACTCATGCTTAATGTATCTTTTTAGGGTTCCGCAGCCAAATATCAAAAACAGAACCCTTTTAATTTCGTCCTGACCGTCTGTCCGTCACAGTGGAATTATGAAAATAAATAAAATTAAGGATGGCGCTCCATACATGTAACTGAGGGATGAAATACGAGTCCAGTACACGTAGTGGTGTGGGGTATCGTTAGGTAATTCTTTAAAAATGATACAGACGTTCCAAAATATTTTTTTTTCTGAAAAAAATAAGGGTAGTAGAACTTCAAATAAACTTTCAAACAAAATTTATTTGAATAAAATATGTTGTGTTATTTTTGAGATATGGGATATTTTCTGTACCGTTCGCAGCAATAGCTTTGTTTAAGTGTCTTTGAGAAATATAAACCTATAAGTTCAATATTATTTGGTACGCGAGCTCGACTCACTCTTCGCCGATTTTTTAATGTAAGATTACATACAGAGCTAGGGCGAATTTTTTGTTTCGCCCATACCATTCAATGAGATATCATTGAATTAGTCTTAAAATAAACATAGGTTGCATTTACCTTATTTATTTCTTAAGCTACATTTGCAAACTATTAAGATTTAAAATTACGTGCAGTGTATTGTCCCTTTCGCAATTTTCTGACAGAGCCTGAAAAATCTGATAAAAATCTATGCACCAGCGTTTGGTTAAAACTTCCAATTAAAATTACTTCGGTTAACATGCATCAAACAATTTTAAGACACAGAGATAGCTATAAAAATGTCGAAGCTTACTAATTAAAGCCTACTCATTTAGCGAAGCCTACTTTTGCCATACGCACTTTTCCCGTTTATTATTTTTTAATTTATCTGTCGAAGTTGGTCGAGTCTCACATGACACTAGCGCAAAAGAATTACACAATATCGAAATAATAAATTGTTATGAAACTTGTACGGTTAAGACAAATAAATTCTAGAGAATGTTGAAAATAATTACCAGTCAATCGCTCAAGACATGACAAATCAGTTTAATAAATATTGACACAATTCGCAATAACAATTTCTCATGGTCAACGACAGCATAAAATGAACTACAATTAAGGTAAGAGGCGCGTGAAATGCATCGAATAATAACTAGAATGTCGATAACGTTATGATAACATATTTCGAACAAGGATGGTTAAGGACGGCTGGTCGTAAAGTTGTTCAATTGTAGCATACTAATCTTAAACCTGGAAATTTACAGATTAACAATTATAGCCGTGCTATATACTAATGAGGATATTAGAGATGAGTGCGTGTCTATTGACGATATATCAAAATTTGGTAATTTGACAATTGAACGATTAAGTTGGAAGACCTTCAAGTTTCAAAAAATGTATTACAAAAACATATTTTCAATAAATCTAGGGTCGGATAGTGAAATAAGTGGGGCGACATATTTTTTATACATTTTTTTATTATATTTCTAAAGATATACTCCATAAAAGATTTTAATGCTATCATTACTAGAAAATGATTCTTTCAAAATGATACTCTACACTCTATATGAAATTAAAGAATAATCTCAATTAGATAATTTGCCCTACCCTCAAATACTACTTTGAATACAAATAGTTAATACTGCGAGTTAATACTATGCCAATTTCCAGGTTTTTACGTCAAGCGATTTCTAAGAAAAAACGATGTGACAGACGGACAGACAGACGGGTGACTGACCTTCTAAGGGTTAATTTTTTCCTTTTGAGATATGGAACACTAAATATTTATGAAAACAATTCTTGGAAAATAGAAAAAAACCACTGAATGTATTACATATTATGTTTGGAAGTAAATGTGAGATTTCTTCTACTGAACACAATGAGAGTAATTGTATAATGGTTTAAGATATACAGTATAATTTTAAAATAAAAATTTAAAATACATCTATTTTAGGAATATTAAAACCATAGAGGAAAAGTGAAAATCGTCTGACTTTGAATTACATAAGGGTAACTTTCACCTTGCTAAAATATGATATGAAGATATTATATAAAAGATTATTAATCTTTTTACCATTACTTTTTTTTAACGTTAAGACTGTAACGTTATAAGATATAAAAATAACATACAAGAAGAAGAAATATAATCTTATACGATGTAAAATTATAACATTGCTTCATTTTCTATGTCTATAGATTTTCTTATATGCCGTTTATTTGACTCGCTTTAATATAAGATTCGCATTTTTTCAAACTATATTAGAATAAACAAAACTTAAAAACGATCGTGACGTAAATAATGGTTTTCCCATTAATACTTACGAAATGGTCATTCAATTTTTTTCTCGAAATGATTTGTAGTGTCTCTGTAGAGGTGTACCGAGATATGTAATTGAAATAATTATGTTTCTGAGAAATCATCTCATCAATCTCAGCCTCCATAATTTTTGAACATTAAAAGTATGGGCATATGAAAACATGCCAACCGTAACCTTGATTGGTAACCAAGGTCACAAAAACTTGCACGGCTCCGATCCTCGTGGGAAAATATACCGGGTAAAACCAGACAAAAAATTAGATACGAAAATTATGTATCTTTCTACAAATTGGTCCAGAATTTATCTCAAAATATATTTATAATTCTCAAATTTATCTCATTTTTGGATTTTAGGAACCAAGCGACAAAAATGGATCCCATGAAGTTTCAACATGTATGTGCGTTGGTTACCGCATCATAATTACTTAAGTTTATAACCGTTGGAAGACCCAGTCGAATTGCATTAATCGAAATTGGGGGATGATTTTTTTCACAAACCCCAAGGTTTGGAGTGTCATCGAAGCGGTCTTTTAAAATTAAATCGGGAATGGAGTATGGCGTTTTCGTCACTTTTAACCACATAGACATATCAGAAATCTAAAAATAAAAATAACTACATTCAGCACGTAAGTACTTAATACAAATTTATTTCAGTCAACTTGCAAAACAACGAAGTCAATTTTCTTAAGTGATAAAAGTGAGAAATGTGAAATTATGAAAACTAATATCACAATACATGATAGTAATACCATTAGACTAGGTTTCAGTAAATGGTTACTCATTTATAAAAGTTTAAACGTTTAAGCTTTTATCGATACCTAGTCGTTTCTACTCGTACCTAAAAGGTTTTTGAAATTTATTCCATTATGTATAAGTTCCACCGCCAGAAGACAAAATAGGATTTTCATACTCCCTTATGCGGAAATATCTTTATCAGAAATGTCATGATGTCGATATCCGACTCTTTTTACTAGACAGAGAAACCTGGGAAGCGTTCTATCTCGCGTTCCGCAAATACGTAAAGACATCCTATTGCACGTAACACATTTCACATTGTCACATCAGTCTTAGAGATGCAAGAAATCGTTAATATCGATACATCGATAAACCTAACGTCGACTGTAGTCTGTCGTATCGTTGTTTTATTTTCAATAGCATGGCATAGGTCTAATTGAAATCTAAACGAGAGTCAGTAAATATTAAACAAGTACCTAGGTTAAAAACCTTTTATGGCCTCAGTGATTTTTTTATTAATTTTGATTAACTCTGTCTACATTTTAAATTACTCAAGTAATGAACTATTTTTGTGCCATAAAATATTACATAATTTCTCGAATAGTTTTAATATCAACAACGTTGTAATACAATAATGTTAATAGAATACAAAATATGAACAGTTGCTACGTCAATTCAATATATTATATATATATATATATATATATATATATATATATATATATATATATAAATATATATATAATATATATATATATATATATATATATATATATATATATATATATGTAAATATAACATAAATAAACGGGAAACAAATTTGTCTTATTTTCTTTGTCAAATCTGTAACTATTTTTTCACAAAAAAGGATCCAATTAGTCCCCAAGTTAATAAAATGATATTTAGAGACTGTCAGATTAGAATTAAAAGGATAAAAAAGATTGCGCCAAAAGATATATATGGCCTATATGCATTTAAATTAAAATTTAAGAAAAGAAACGATTATATACACATTCAATGCAGATCGTGGTGGCATAATCAATAATGACCTTTTAAAAAATTGAAATTGCACTCTAGATTGACAAATGGATATAATTAAAATATCAATTACACTTCGATAAAAAGTTGGTTCAGTTCAGCGGAATGTATTGATATTCAACTAATAAATATTGCTTTAATAAATGTATAATTTTTACATATTTCCAATTCTTATTGAAGCTCACTATAAAAAATGAATGCCGGTTCATATTTTAAATACTGTACTCAAAGAATGCGTCATTAGTAAAATAACTATCAATCTGTTTATCTAAGTCCTGGCGTTGTTAAAGTTTAAAGAATAATCATTAATGTCCATATTAAACCTAATAAAGGAAAAATGCACATTATCAATAATATTACATATATAATTTTATCGATATAATCATGCTCTACTCAGAGATGAGCACGCTTGCGCTAAGCATGTGAATAAATTTTATCCCACATTGTTCGTGGGAGTATTCACCGAGATTACCACCTAGCGGATGTCGACACGTTATCGACGTAAAGAGTTTACTTCGTGTAATGTTTACTTCTTGTACACACCAAGTATATGCCGAATCTGTATACAGAAAGAAATAAACAAAACTCAAACAAATAAAAGTAAATAAAAAAAAAATTAAATTTAGTAAATAATATTTAATTAACATTGTTAACGCATCGAGCCTATTCCGAAAATTGTGTATACATAAGAAAATAGATAAAAGTGAAACAAATAAAAGTAATTACAGGAAAACAAAATTCAGTCAACATTAAAAGTTGTTTCCCATTATCAATATGGCGTAGCGCCTCCAAAATAATGTATCGCACTCAACGTGTTAAACGTGATTAAATCAACTTGTAAAACCTGTTATATAATAAAATGCCATTTCCATCATTTCAAGCGATACTGTAAATAGTTCTAGTCCAATACCTTGTGAGAGTTACTGTTTATTATCACAATTTTTGAAGTGACTGCAATTACTTAATTTTACCAAAAATTCCCATTCATTTTTAAAAGATCCCATCCATTTTTATTCTGGTATATTTTATATTTTTCATACATTGTCAGTTTTAACGATGAAACACCATCCAAATACGTGTTTGAACATACGCAAAATAAGGTTCCTTAGTTATCTATACTTACTGAAAATGTTGACCTAAGTTAATCGAAATAATTGGATATCCAGAATTATTTTATATTTTTCAAACCCACAGGTGAAAAATAGAATAAAGGACATATTACACATCATTTTGAAACTTAATGTTTTGGAAATGGAGCATAAAAATTAAAAAATAGTCAATAAAACTTAATTTTTTTAATAACTTTCCAATGATGGCCAAAAAATATTTGCCTTGTATGTATAGAAAGGAGCGAACGTTAGAGAAAAAAGAAACATTCCACTACATATAATTGAGTTTTTCATATGAAGCACATGTTGGAAAAACTTCATTCACATATCTCTAAAATTATAAAATCTCAAAAGCTGTGACAGACGGACATGATAACATTTTAAGGGTACTTTGTTTCACAAAACCATGGAAAATAATAATGTTAAGTCAAAGGCTAGACCTACATACGAATAAATTTTAATGATAGGTCAAGTTGTACTCTTAAACTTTATCTCAAACGTTACGTTTTCTCTGAAAACAAAGAATATAAAAAAGTTTGCAGCTTCGGTATGGAGATATGGAGAAAAATAATACAGGAAGAACCTGTACTCGTTATAACATTGAATTAAAATATTTGTAATAAAAAATTAAATTCAGTTTTAATCATTATATATAGTAATCTTTCAAGTAATTACTGATATAGTGACCTCTATTAATAAAGACAGAATATAATGTTTTCATTTTAACCAAATCGTTCCGAACTATATGATGCAAAAACGTCTATATTTATGCGACGCATAGATCACTCGAACGCCAAAAAAACTTCTAGTGGACAGTATTTAAATCAAGAGTAATAAACCGAAAAACTCTGTAATAATGATAACCTTAATTGAAATTTAGCCTAAGCAAGCATCTCATCAGTCCCCATCTTGGATAACCAGCGTCTGCTATTACTCAATCTACGGTTAATTTATTTTCGCGATAACTACTCGTACATACCGACTGCCCTAGACTCTAAGCAAAATTTTAATAGTGATTAAAAAAAGTCTTTCCCTCTCAAAACAGAATATAATTTGGACACCGCCTTACTTACGTGACTCGATTGCGAATTAACGGAATTGAACGGTCCCAAACAATTAACATTAACGTATCAACGGATAACAGAATTACTCAGAGACAAAAGGCCCAAGTCAATCTCGAAACACTATCGGTAAACAATCTTAATTAGCAAGACATTTGACAGATTAGAAGCGCGAGGCTGTAAGTCTTTCTCAAACCGCGCTCAATAGCCACCAGCAAGGCTGTTCCCACATTGGCCAACGTGCTTACGTATGTGATATACGCATTGTAAACCCGGCCGTCAAAATAAACGGATCTGTTGTCTATTCAATAAAATATAATGAAACAAGCGACTACGCAATCCCAGTTTCATACAATATCCAACATAATCATTTAATGGACGAAATTATTTAAGCAATCGTATTTTCACAGTCTGCAGGTAAAATCAGAATATTTAAATGTAGAGTTCGACATTAGATTGTTTCAGATATCACTCAGTAGCTCCAGATGTATACTAATTTACATATATTTATATATATATATATATATATATATATATATGTATAGATGGCGGTAATTATATGTACAATACTTTTGCAATTATACAAATTTCGATACACGCTGTTCGGTAAACAGCATAAATATATTCTGCTGAGTAAACAACTTAAATAACAAAAAGAGAGTCAAATTATGCATGAATTACAAAATGAAATAATAATGTCAGCACTTCAAGACGTAAAGAAGTTTATAATGTGGAATAATATAAATATGTGCATATCTACAATATCTACATTATAACTGTTACACAGAACGTTTGCAAGTTTGTAAGAGTGTGTGTTTATACGAGCTAAACTCAGAAGTCATTAAACGGTCTCTAAAAATTATTTGCATAACGAGGTCTCTCTTTTTGTCTTTCTCCCTTTTTGTATTTGAAGTAAACTGGAGATATTTTAATACCACCACAGACTGAGTATTTATTTCACTGTTATGTAAGGTGTTTACCTCAAAAGATTTTTACGTATAAAATAATAGTGTGAGTCGTGAAATTATTTAGTTATATTAATATTTGTTAACCATGCTCCTAAAATAAGTGTGAACACGAAGAGCGACTACGGTGGCGGTGCTGGGGCGTAGAAAAGGAAGTTACTCTATCAGATAGAGGTTAAAGTTAAACATATCAACTTTTACGCGAACAGAGCCGCTGCCAAAAGTACAACAAATGATAAACTAATAGTGTTTGTTCATACAAACACATCGGAACTCGTAAGTGTAATTGATATGAAAACATATAATTTTGTGATAAAATACATTTTTACAAAGAACGGTATGAAAGGAGTTGAAGGATATGCAAATACTTTGGCTCGTTCTTAAGATTTCTGAGCACCATTATTCTTTACTAACTATGCCTAAAACTTCGTTTGCGTGTAATTAGGAAAAAACAATTTTTTTAATATTTTTTCTCGTATATGTTGCCCCTGGGCATATACTATTACCATACCAAATTTCATAAAAATTGGTCCAGTAGATTTTTGTGATACCCGCTCAAATTAACATACAGACCGACAGACAAAAATATTAAAAAAGTTTTTCTGGCTTCCGCTATCTTTCAATATGCTAAATCAATCAAATTTTTGTAAATATTTTCAATGTACAGAATTCACTGAGTTATAATTTTGTTAAATATATAGATTAAACCTTTTCAGAAAAGCATTTAATAAACCATTTCCTGTTTAGGTCGTTTACTGTACACATAATTTTACCGTTAGACCATCACTTTTTCAGTGAACACCCTATTACAACTACATTTTGCAACCAAGATGCATCTTGTGAACTGAAAGTGAATTATGGCTCCTTCCTTATTTTTATAGCTCATTCCTATATAATAAATCAGATATCCCTGAATTTCATTCCATCCGCGTTTTTGGCATAGTCCATGTCCTATTATAATATTAAATATGACCAAACCATCCCAAATCCCCTTCTTTATCTTCACAATGATACTTTAATTCTCAATCAACTGATTTGACTGATCTGCTCCGACTGATCACGTCGACTAATCTATTAGATACTCATTTCCTTTGAATCTCATTCAACTTATCTGATTATTCCCATCACTTTGATTGCTATTTAACTGACATGACTTTTTCTCATCTTCATTTAACTGACATAATTTTTTTTATCTTTATTTCTCATTCATTTAATCTGATTGATGATATCACTTACTTTATTACCCATTCACTGATCTGACTGAATATCATTCGCTTCGCTTCTCATTCACTTAATGATTTAAATGGATTATTATTCATAGTCACTTTAAACTGGAAGCATTCTCATTGGATTTGATTTCTAATCAAGTGATTTGACTGGCAATCTTTATTCACTTTTATTTTCATCCATTATTTTTTCTTGGTCGTACATTTATTCATATATATATATATATATATATATATATATATATATATATATAATTTACATTTCTTCAAAAACTGGGACTTTTATATTGGAAGTCACACATCTTGAAGATCGACTACTTTCCACCCCCATGTCTTCCATACCTTCCATACCATCGACACGCAACCACCATAGTGCAAGGTGAGAGGGTTGAGGCTACAATCACGCACAAATGCCAGTGGTCAGCGATATGTAGTTTTGGCCGCAGAATGGAATATAGGCAAACATAAGACCAATTTTATATAATATATATTATTTTGATTTAAATGGATTATTATTATTCAGACAAATATTTTATGATATGCAACTACTCTTGCGTTATTCGATTTTTTGACATGTTTATTATTTGCTACTTTCAAAACAATGCGTTTCTGCCAGCTATATATACTCGTCTTCAATACTTTTTCCTCAACAACACACTTTCTACTTCCTTTGTAACAACATTACCCATCGTTTTATTTTTATTTTTCAGCAACTTTTACTATTATATTTATCAGTTTCCATGCTTAGGCCCTCTTTAAATTTACTTGGGGCGTTCGTGCTACTTTACGTCGTAAATGTTACAATATCCAACATAATCATTTGCATATATCCAACATGGAACTGGTGTATTTTCTGTTCGTATACAACGTTCATCGCCAACCAATTTTTTGTCGCTTTACAGATTGAAAAGCAAACAAGACTTAACACAATTAAGCAACTCGACGCCGATTCAAACACAAACCTTACTATTGTAAATTATTTGTTGTAGTAATGTTAAGTTATTTAATTATTTAGAGTATTACAAATAATTTTATTTTATACATAAGATACGTCTATGTAATGTATATATGTACGTACATGGTCCAGCACCTCGCAATCAATACGCTCAAAACATTTAAACGTCCGACTGTACTACCATTTAATTCTATCAAGTCGAAGTCAGGGATATCAAATACAGAGCTTATTTTTATAATATCTTAATAGTGTAAAAAATTTGATCAATTGTATTAGACAAGAATTCAAACAATAATGTCCTCAAACTGAATCGTTAAAATGATAATACATGGTTACGATTAAATTCAATGTATTTCTAACGTCATTTTTAATAGACGAGAACTAAAAAAAATATTAAATATCTGTTTGTTTAAAAGGAAAATAATTTAAGCAAATTGATCATGTTTATTCTACTTCGCTCTTTATTACATCACCTTTAAGGTATATTGACATATCTATAACACGTATTTTTTCTATTATTAATTTTATATTATAACTAGTCTAAATCGCCCTTAGTCTTTATTAGGTATTACTTGCAGTTCAATACGTGACAGGTTTGTAGTTTTTACCCTCATCAAAACAATATAAGTATGGCTTTGGTATCAAGTAATGGGCCCAGGAAACTCAGGGAAAACTGTTGTTTTAGGGCAAGATTATAATAGATAAGCATGAGACATAATTTTTTAATATACAGACTATAAAAGAAACTCGTATGTTATACATAAAAATGATTCTGAGCATCAAACTGCGTATATTTGAAGCATGTTTTTGTAAAGAAATTTTGTTTTCTTTTTTATTAGAATCGCATAGTTGACAGTGATTTTATTAGAAATTGTTGAAAATTGCCATATAGATTCTTAACACTTTCTAGACAGTTTGATGCTCAGAATCTAATAATAATAGACCCGTTTTTTTTTATACACAGGATATCATTTTGTACATAAAACTGTTTTGAGCTGCGGATAATTTATAAAATACAACAAAAATCTCAGATTTAGAGTGAAAGCTGATTTCATTTTACATATGTATAAGACAGATGTCAAATTGAAATTGTGCGGATTCAGAAGAGATAAATCCACAGCTTAGCAAATTATTAACCTTCTGCAAATCTTAGAGAAAACAAGAGAATTCCAAATTAATACACATCACCTCTTTATCGATTTCAAAACGCCCTATGAATGTATCAATAGAGAACGCCTAATCGAGGCGCTGAATGAATTCAACATTCGTGATAAACTGGTTACGTTGATTTCCCTCATTTTAACTGAGACCAAAATGAGACTTAAAAATCAAGGAAGCTCTGAACCAGTCGAAATAGCAAACGGTGTTAGATAGGGTGATGCATTAGCGTCTCTTCTTTCACCATTGCTCTTGAGAAGATTATTAGAGATTTAAAAATCAACACAAGAGACACGATCTTCTCTAAATCTATACAAAGTATTGCATATGCGGATAATGTTGACATTATTGCTAGAACTCAAAAAGACTACATTTCTAGGACTAGAAAGAGAGGCAAAAAAACATATGCATCAAAAACGTGGACATTGTCCCAAACTAGTGGAAAAACGACGAAAAATCCTTCTTTGGCGACAGGGTTTGGAGAAAAAGAAATAATGCCGAACTTTATCGCTTATTTAAGGAATCTGATATAATAAAATTTATAACAGTTCAAGTTATGAAGTGGGTCGGCCATGTAATTAGATTGAAGGAATATAGAACGACAAAACGATTTTTCTGGCCAATCTGGCCAATATGGCTCAAGAAGAAGAGGAGACCCAAATTAAGATGGGCTGACTGCCTACGAAGTGTTTTCTACGCTCTCAACGTAACAAATTGGAAAAACGCCCAGAAGAAGGACTTGGAACTGGAGGACTGTCGAGCTACTGATTATATATATATATATATATATATATATGTGTGTGTGTGTGTGTGTGTGTGTGTATCTATTTTCATATTAGGAAACTATAGCCAACTCATAAAGGAAATATTTTTTAGACATTTTTCTAAAAAAAGTTTTCTTATGTCTTTATAAATATACAAGTATTTCTCGCACGTTAATCATATACTCAACGCATGAATATAATTCAACTGTACAAAATAACATACAAAAATAAAATATTTCTAATTACAACTACAGAATTATATAACAGCATGTGCACTTATTGCTTACACAAGAATCCTATCGAGCACAATAAATGAGGAAGGGAGTTTATTCTCAGATTTCATTAGGTTTTACTTTTACGTGGTTTTTCAAATATGCGAAAAATGTAAATAAAAAAAATTTAAAACCACTGCATGAAAAAATTTAATTTAAAAGTAAAAAATAAAGAATTACAGTTACTTGTAATTAAGAATTCTCATCATTGACTTGGAAATTTATGTTTTTTAATTAAAATTTGCACCATACTGGGAGGTCTGCCCAAATTTCCATCCAGCGATTCTCAATATTTTTATTATTAATTCGTTTATTAATTATTTATAATTACTAAATTTCTATCCTATTAGAATAAAAATCGATATTATGTATTTTTCCTCTAAAGAACACTACACTTAAAAAGCTTCGATATATATATATATATATATATATATATATATATATATATATATATATTCCTTTTTTTCTTTTTACGCATTTAAATATTATAGACGCCATTTTGATGTTGTTACAATGTGGAATAGCGAATATTACTTAGGATAATATAACTATTTTAACGGTATCTAATTTATTAAATTCAGTTGAGCGATTTCGTCATTGTAAAATACGAAACCGCGCAACCGAATTCAATAAAAAATTCACATAGCTATGATATAACAACTCTTTTTGCGCACTCACGTAAAAACCTGTGAAAACCCGAAAGAGATTCGAACTTATATCTTATGATTACTTGATTTATTAAACCATTCGTCTACAGCCACTACCTTTTTTCCCATCATAAATTTTGTTCAGAAATCATAAACCAAATTTGAAACTGTTGTCCATGATGTTAAATGCTCCCATGTATCTAATCTATAGAAGATCATTCTTTCTTCATTTATTTTCATACAATTCAGTAACATAAAAAATGGGGTATTCTGCGCTGAAAGAAAATTAAATTAAATTAAGACTAAAATAAAGGAACAATTTGAACGAAGCAACCTTTCCTAGCAAATGCAGAAAACATTCGCTGATGCCTCCAATTTTTCATTAGATTCCAGAGAGTCATAATTTTTTTATTTTCTGCAAACGTAAAAATTCATCTTACATATATAGTTTAAATTGCAGAACAAAATTGCATCTAAGGTAAACTTAGATTCAAAAAGCTGGTTTTAGTGACGTCATAAGTATCTATTCCATATTAGAATCTATATTCTATATTCGTTCCTGAATTCCAACATTTCAAAATTCCTAAATTTTAAATTTCAAATTTATTTTTTCGATCTAATATCGCAATTACAAAACCAAAATAAAAATAAATACAGCATAGTAAGAAACAGTCATTTTTAAATAAAATAAATCTATTGAATATATTTGGCGTTAATTTCGCAGAAATTCATTACAACTTAATTTTTATTCACAACTAAATGAAACCACGTGATGTAGTATTCTTTCTACTTTATTTCAATTCTTAACCACGACCTAGGTTGCCCACCTGAAGATGTTGTCATACAACGAAACCTAGACCATGGTTAAGAATTCAACTAAAGTAGATATAATACTACATCACGTAGTTTCATTTAGTTGTGAATAAAAATTAAGTATAAAATAAATCTACCCAAAGTATGTGTATGCATAGTGATGTAAACAAAATACGTAAATGGAACGTTTTGTATTATAACTAATGATGTCATGGGTTTTAAGCTCTTTCAAACAAATATCTTTAGAGAAATTAACAGAAAATATTATATAAAAAACAAATTAATTTCAAATATATTAAACATAAACTCTAAACGACAAATATAACGATTCCTTTTTGATGGTTCGAATCGGAAAGTGTTAAAAATTGTCCATTGTGTTTTTATCCATTTTGCACACTAGTTTAGATCACGCAGTATGTTCGACCAGTACGCGATTAGATGCGGTGCTCTTTGAAATATCTAGTATGTATGTGTACTTAATGGTATTGAAGTACCATTCGTAATGGCTTTTGTTAGTATTTTCTGTGACACGTTTTCGCGAAGGATTATCGTCAGTACTGCGTCGACGGTGTCGTCTGCCTCACGCGTCTGCGGCTTACCCTAAGTTTTGTGATCACTATGTACTCTTACGAAATGGATCAACTATCGTTATTGTCTGGGGTGGATGCACTTCCCTTAAGTTGTGCCGAGCAGGTGTTTATTCAATAATTATTATAATTATCATAAATTTTACTTTTTGCTGTATTTCAAACCAACCAATCATATTCATGAATGATTGATGTATGTTTTTATTTTTCATTGTTATTATTTTGTTTTCCACGTTGAAAATTAGATGAGCGTAGACAAAATCATTGTATATATTTTATTTCTAGCCTTGAACCAATGAAGTGTTTAAAAATCAAGTATTATAAAATTTTCTAATTGTAATATAAAATAATCTTCCATGAAAATTAAAATAACGTATTTCATATCCTTTAAGTTCTTTACCAGGACCTAGGTTTTGTTGTATTACAACATATATAGGTGGGTTATTAGCAAAGATATCTTTGCTAACAGCCCACCTGAAGGTGTAATACAACAAAACCTAGGTCCTGGTAAAGAACTTAAAGAAAGTAGAAATAATACTACGTCACGTAGTTTCATTTAATTATCAATAATGAATTTCTACAAAATTAACGCCAAATATATTCAATATTCAATGATTACGTTGCTACAACTTTACTTGCCCTTTGAACTTTTTGATTTCCAATGTAAGATCTGAAAGTTGGAAATGGTATTTTACAGTGTTTAAGTTAGAAACATGCCATTATGGTATATTTTTGCAGTTTTGGTGAATTTACAAAAACGGTTCATTTTTTAACTTTACCTGTCTCCTGTTAAACTAAAATAAACCTTAATTTTTTTAAATATCCAATCTACATTAATTATTTCCTTTATGAAGTTACTATTCTTTGCACATTATAAATCAAATTTAAGACATCATAAAACGAAATTAACATCATATTTAAGCTTTATAAATAATTTAAAATTATTACAATACCGAAATTACGAGAATTTCACCTTAAAAAATAACATCACTATAACCAAGTGTTTATTTTTTTACCACCAGGCTACGCTGATGGCATCTTGCATGATCCCTGAACTCAATTTTCTGACACAGCCATGATATACCTTGAGATTGCATGCTCGTAATTCCATGCACACTCTCTCGTTCCTAAAAAATAAAGCTAAGATTGTCATGATTGTAGTTATAATATTGAAACAAAAAGGGGGACCAAATTGTCGCTGGTGCAAATCCTATACAAATGAGAATATATTTTCTACGTTGTGGTACGAATATTTTCCAATTTCAATACCGCAATTCAAAATAACTTCACCCCTAAACCACACATACTTCGAAATCCTTTTAACATACTGGTGTTTCAGAGGATATCGTTAACATTAGCATCACGAACAGATAAAATAATATGACTGTACTTATCAGGTTACAGTTACCCAGAAAAATACGCAATTAGAACAAGTATACAGCAGTATGAGTATCTGTCCATTGATATTTAAAAACAATATATGTGACCGATAAAAATAAAAGTGCGGTTCATAAATAATTTTATTATCGATATCCAATCATTTTTTGTGTCTAATTTCACGACTGATATGTGCATTCAGACAAATCGAACCAAAACTAAACAATAATTTTAAAAAATACTTCAAAAATAAAGTAATAATGATTTCCATACGAGTAAAAATCATTATTGTATAACAAAAAAATTAAGTTACAAGTGGTGAACTGTTTCTTACTCGACCAGACTTTTCTCTACATCGATTGGAACGCTATTATTTCTAAAGGCGTCTCATTAGCGCTTTAACGTAGTTGTCGTGCAAAACGCGTTGTCAAAAAAAGGCTGAATTTCTGATAGTATGTTCAAGCTATAAATATCTAACTTATTTTAAAATTTAACAATTATGTACCGGTTAGTTTTGGTAAAAATCGCTCTCAAAAATGTACAATTACATTACAGGAATGTAGGTATTTCACCACACTTTTAATTATATTTAAAAGACCCGACGAGCGATTTGTCTAAAAACTAAGTCATTGTAAAATGATTTTAAATTAAGATTTAAAAAAAAATGATTTAGCCTTTAGTTTTGGTTAGAATCGCTCTCAAGAATTGAACAATTAACATTACAGGAAAAGTAGCTATTTCACCACTTTTCATTTTATTTAAAAAATGCAATAAAAAACGCAAAAATTATTTTTTTAGCTTGGAAAGAAAATAATTTTCAGCAAAAAATTTTATGATAATATTTGGTTCTGATAGTAAGAACCACGACAACTACCTCGAATAAACAAACACTTTTGCAATATGTGACTCTTGAACAATATAAAATGAAACCAAAGGAAAGCCTTATATTTAAGAGAGACAAATATTGTCACAAAGTTTTTTAATTAACTATTTATATAATATACATTTAATAATTTATTCTAAATTGAAATCTTTGCTTACTGCCTTCTCTTTTTCCTATAAACAGTAGCATGAATCTAGTCGCAGATAAGTTCTAACAACTCCAATGAGAGTTTATTTATTATGAAGTATTTTTCAATTTACAAAATAGTAATAATGTTGAAAATCCTTAGATTTTCAATTCAGTTGCATACAGTTACTGCACCATGTTCTACTTCTCTACAGCAAGGATTTTCTATAGCTTTCACACATTTTCTGTTCTTGTTAGAGTTCCGTAGTAAAGCAAGGAACGTTATAACTACATTCTGTCCGCCAGTCTCAACAATTTTATAGTTTTAGACGAACGTGTGTAAAATATTGCACTTAAATCTTTCAGGTGAATATATCAATTAGTAACTACAAAACTATTAAAATACATTTTTGTTAATATTCTTTAGTACATCTTCTTATACAAGTGATGCAAAGCTGACAATTTTTGGCGAACCCCATCGAATGTAATATCATTGAATAGGTCTTTCAAAATTAAACTGAAGTTTTGTACACCGTTTTTCATTTTAGTCTTCCATTTGTGTAACATGTCCCTTTCTTTCTATCTTTTCAACCATGAATTTGAAAATACGAAATCTTCTAGTTTCAAATGTTTGATCAGCACTTTTAAAACTGTTTTTCCGTTAATTTTTATTGACGATTTCGTGAAATAAAAACAATTACAGAATCCTACTTTGTACGTTTCCGACTCGCCCTTTGCTCATTTTTTCAGCTATACCAAGCGCTTCAGAGTAGAATCGCTTAAGTGTTCTCTTGATTTCAATTGTTTTTTCTTTTTTTTTTCTTTTGAAATCACTTCTTCCCCAGCTTGTATACGACCAACGCTTTGGGTATACATACACCTTCATATTTCTGATTAAAATTCCAATAATACCTTTAAAATAAGTTCTAAAAACAAGTAGACCCTCATAATTCCTCAGTGCAGAACTGCATTCTATCATGTATCAAATATAAAATCTACTGAACACAATATACAAAATGCATAATCTTTGTTTATGTGCAAAAGTTGGCTGAAAATACATTATTTGTGATAATCGCCAGATCGAAATCTCTCCTGTAACCCATCCTTATCCTATTCCTATCCATAACGTGTCGCTATTTTACTTTTGTTTTACTTAATTTTATATTCATTCTGTATGTTTCATATTTATGCCTATTTAAATTTATTATTATTTACTTTATATTGTAAATAAAATTAAGTAGCGTTCTCAAATAATTTACCGTCTACCACAGTACTTATTTTTCTCTTAATTTATTGTCATTCACTGTAAGAGATTGTCCTTGTGGTAATACATCAGCCATTGTAAACTTAGTTTTCTCAGCTTGCAATAAAGTTATTATAAACAAATAAAATAAGGCTGCGTAGGATATATATTTATATGAATAATTTTTTTTCACACGTTAGAAGCGTCTAATTTCTGCCATCATATCGTTCTCTGCTCTGAGGTAATGAATTTAATACTTGACATTGATATAAGACTGTAAATATAAGAACAATTTGTTGATCCCGTAGGTAGTATGGTCTTTCAATGATCGTAACCACAAGGTTCAAAAATGTCTTTTGTTTTCTAAGTAACAAGCTATAATATTTTTTTCTTATTCATTTTATTATTTTCAATGTGAAAGAAAGCTTAAGTATTTGAATAGAATCGCTGCCTGACTATTTACAAGCTTACTTATAAAGAAACCGTACTTACTCCTCCGCTTAACCGTACTTAAGTAGAAATTTTACGCTACCCCGAACTTTTCTGTTGTTTAATTACATTCGAGCTTAATATTGCTAACTATTCTTATCTAACAGGAAAAATGTAATATAGGTAAATTTATTCCACACTAGTTAATAAACTAATCCAAATTTTATACGATTTTTAAGCTTATTAAAGATTTGTATATTTTTTTCATCTCGGTACAAAGTAAGGGTTATCATAACGATAATGTTTGAAGTTGAACAATTTTCTAAAACCATTTGAATAGAGAAATTTGGTTCCACACTGAATATTAAACTAATCCTAGTTATTATACGATTTTAAGCTAATTAAACATTTGTATATATTTTTTCATCTTGGTACAATGTAAAGATGTAAAAGTATCATAACGATAATGTTTGGTGTAGAACAATTTTCTAAAACCATTTGAATGGAGATTTAGTACACTTGTCATGATCATAATAACTTCATAAAAAGGAAAGTTCTATTTGGTTGTTCTTAGAGTTTGGAACATAACGGTTTGTTCGAATGACATAAAACTTTCACCATTGTATAGTTTATAGTGTTTAGATGGGCTTAGGCTTTATAAAACCTTTTTAGAAAGTTTGAATAATGAGTAGTAACGATTTAAGTGAATGAAGTGGAAACATTCTGGAGGTATGAAATTAAACTTTTAAAACATAATAGCTATACTAAAATAAATGTGGAGACATCGTAGATATCATAAGAATCTACGAAAGAGTTTATCGTATATGTAGCTAATTATCACTGATTTTAGGTTATAACTATAGTTTTCAAAATAGGATCATAGAACTATTTTTGAAGTAAAAATTTTAAAAAAAATGTTTTGAACATTAAAATAATATTTCTAAAAACTATATAAAATAATGATGAAAAATGCTCCGTTATGTGTAATCATCATAAATTATAAGTATAATTATTATACATTGTTTTTATAAGCGTTTTTATATTACAAAACTAGGTCGTACATTTCGGTACTCAACCGAAGTATAGAATAAATAAGTAAAATGTTGAGGTAATATCGTTAAGAAATAAAACTTAAATAATTATTAAACAAAATGTGAGTATAAGATGGTCATCTGTCCACTTAGGGGTGACTGTCTCATTCTGAATCTTATGGTACGTGGTCACCATCCGAGAAATTATATTCCACAACGGTCATCCATTCTGCATGATTATTTTCTGTCAGTTGCCGCTTTAATCTGCCGCTGTCTATCCTACGAGCTATGTCGATAACCGAAGTCCTCCTGTGAATATCCTAATTAAAGTTCATATTTTAAAGAGAAATACCAAGCATAGCCCTTTTCACAGCTCGCTAAGCGATTTAGAGTTTTTACCTATGTCACCATCGCTGATCTCTGGTCTCTCCTACGTATGTTATCACTGGCAATGACGACTTTAGTCTTCAGACACTAGGGTATTTTGGACCAAATTGAATACTTCGATTGACATCTTTCTCGAAGTTGTATTTATCTGACTGGACAGATTTTTTATAATTATATATTAGCAATTTTGAGAGTACCATTCCCCACATGTACCACATATGCTCTATTTGTAATGACATATTTTGTTTTTATTTAATTTTAAAACCTCATCTTAAAGGCACATTCAATAAAGTCAGCTAATATTTCATTAAATTAATATTTTTTAATAAATTTCATCATGTTTTAATTTAATTCCATAGATGTCGTGCTCATGCCCGATGGCGCATCCGGGACCCACGCTGGCATCGACCTGCGGCGGGGGCGCCTTTATGCTCTTCATGGGTCTACTCGAGGTCTTCCTGCGTTCCCAGTGCGATTTGGAGGATCCCTGCAGTAGGCCGCAGGTAATTTCAGCAACACATACTTTTATAAATCACTATCCAAACTCGTAGACTTTGAAATTATTCTCGATCTCACTCTACCGCCTGAAAGACGTGTTACTTACTACCTTTCTGTGACTTCGTTTTGAACAAAAGAGGTTTTCTACAAAGATAATTAATTCTGGTTACACAAAAAGATTTTTTGATGCTAAAACGGATGTATAGCTAAGGCGTAAATATTTATTGCCTATTGTATTAAAATGATGAGTTTTTTATAATAAAACAGATTGCTAAAAAATTCGGATTTTAAATATTGTTTTTTTGGCCGTGGCTACATCATAAAGCACTGTTAATTGAAATCTTCCTACACAGTTTACTTAATGACCGAAAACGGCACAATTCGAACAGATGATTAGGGTTCCGTTATAAAGGAGTCACCCTATAATTTAACCATGTACATTCATTCCTTCGTTTGTTATAACCTAACAGTTACTACAGTTGTAGACCTATTTACATAAAATACAAAGGATTCTTTATATGAAGATTTTAATCAGTATGTGGAACAAAATATCAAAAAATACTTTTATTCTAGTTTCCTCTCCAGGCATGTAAAATAAGAGTGAAAGTGTTTTTGAGTATAATTTGAGTATAACTTGTCTTTTAAAATTGAATTGAAATTTCATTCATAACCTTTCATTTTTAAACTTCATTACGGGAATAATAAACTTCGAAATGAATAGCAATATATAACCCTGTCTCCCTCTAATAGATTTCAACTATGAGTTTGAAAAATTTGAAAAAAATGTAATTACTAGCATTTGGTTAGATTTCTTAAATAAAATTATTTCAGTTAACTCACATCGAAAATTTTAATTCATATAGCTATTCAGTTCATTTTCAAATTTAAAATAATGATTTAAAGTTTCTTTTTAAAATTCGCATTCACGTTTGATAGATAAATTTCAACTTAACTAATTCCGTTTTAACTTAACTCTTGTTATAATAAAGAATTTAAGAAGTATTTTAAATTATTAGAAGAATTGTAAGAATAATTTCTAATTATTCAAATATCTTTCAGTGCTTTACACTACCGAAAAAAACTGTAGCAGATACGACATCACTTTTACGTACGATCCGTCTACGTAGAAAACGTTCAAATCATTAATTACCAAATTATGAATCGCAATTTGACCGTCATGCAGCATGCTATTAAACCACAGCATACTAAATCTGCTGACTCCATCTAAAACGCGAAGTGGCTCTGAAATAGCCACGCGTAACAATAGTTCCAAGTTACTCAATTTCCCACCGAACTTTTATTATAATTAATCACAACGCATAAGTCAAAGATAACAAATCGATAAATGAAATAGCATTGGACACCTTCCATTATGCAACACCTATGGCGGCCATGATCTGCGAGTACAGTTTGTAGGTCACCGTAAGTTGGTTGTTTCTAACTAGTGAAAAAATTTCGCAAACTTATCTGCATGTCGATCTTCGACGTACATGTGTATATAGACAACGGTTACAAGTGGCATATATTGATTATCTCATTTTTATCCCATCAAAAATTTAACTGACACGCACTTTAGAGCCATTTCCTCTCGATGTTATATAAACGCCAATTCGCCAACAACATATAAAATTATATATTCGGCGTACATAAATACGTGCGTTGAAAAATTATCTGTTAAGTACGAATATAACTCACACTGATTCCAATTCCATATATTCATACGCGTTTAAACGTAAACACATTTGAGTATATTACAAATATTCATATAATTTTTCACCATTTATTGCCTAGTATGCTTTTCCCGGGTGTAACAATGCCATGAATTTCTGAAAAATTAGAAAATTTTGAAACATCGCTACAGTTCTGATAAACTTTGGAAAAAAATATAGTAATGCGGTTTTTTCATAATGTTGACTTTAGTAGTTTAGAAGGTTGGCAGAAATATGCTTTTGTGGTTATTTTCAACAATATCTCTCCAATTGTTTTATCTAATATTCTAATAAAAGTAGCTCTGGAATTCTTATAATATCCCTTCAATCAATACCGTTCACATGTGCCCTTTCAATCAATACCATACACATGTTGCATTATATTAAAAAAATATTTGAAAATTATATTTAACCACTATTATATTCATAAATCATTATTTTTATAGCATTGAGATTCAAGAGGGTTAATACATTTTACAACTACGCCAAATTTAATATTTCTACGTCGAACGGATCCTAAGAAACACGACTATAACAGAAAGACAGTCGGATATTTGAGTAATCTTATAGAGGTTCCGTTTTTAGGGTTCCGTATCCAAATGACAAAAACGGAGCTCATAATTTGATGATAGGTGTTTTCCTTAAACCGTTGTACTATGAAATAGTGGAATTATAAAAAATAATGTTAGAGGTGGTGTGCCATCCCTAATATTATCTTTAAGTTATTATTAGTAATATTATAGATGTAACTGAGGGATGAAAAAAAAATCCGGTGCACTTAGGCGTGATCGTTTCATAGGTCTTAAGAAATGAGATAAAGATTCCAAAATAACTTTTATGTTTTAAGTGAATAGTTGGTAAGATATGCGCTTCTAAAGTCTTAAAAAGTGTGTCCCCGCCTCTAATTTTTCAAGGAACGTGTATAAAATTCTGACAAAAATTAAATTAGGAGAACTTAGAATAAACTTTCAACGAAAATTTAATAAATAAGTTGTGTAGTTTTTGAGATGTGGTATATTTTTGGTACCGACCGCTGCAAAGACTTTGTTTTTCACAGTGTCTTTGAGAAATACCAACTTATAACTTTAATATTTTTTGGTACTACCAACCGTTCGTACACGACTCCGACTCGCGCTTGGCCGGTTTTTTCTTCTAATGCACAGTACTCTAAAAATCATAACACCATTTTTATTGAATGTAGTATGCACATTATTGTCCACATTTTACTGACATCACAAAATATATTTTTTAGTATTTCCCATTCAAAGTCCTGGAATTTATTTTACTCTTATCGATCTGATTTCTAACGGTAAACTCAAAACATCACAGACTGCATAACAAGATGGGTTATAATGATAACACATCCTTCATGCTTTACTATGTATTTTATTGTTCTTGTACTCGTACTAAACAATATTATCGTACTGAAACATGCTAACAACTTCATATACAGGGGTAATTAACGTTAAGCAGTATCTCAACATCAGCACTGTAGTTAAATGCCGGTAACAAGGACGGACTTAGAGGTACAAATTCTAAAGAGATATATTGAGTAAAGAATTTTAGAAATGAATACTAAATTACGTTTAAATTTGCCGCCCACCGAGTGCACGACAAAAATATGGAAGTCCCATCACTTGCTGCGAAATCTGCAATGGCCGACGTAGCACAATGGCACACACATGGCACATGCGTAATCGCTCGGTTAATTTTAATTTAAATGTTTTTGAAATTGATTTCTATCTTTTCACTGTTATAAAACGGAAATTTATGTATTAACCTTGCAAATCTGCTTCTTATTATATGCGAGATTGCTTCGGAAATGACCAAATGTTTTTTCGCCAAACGTAAGATGTATTACTTCTAGCGTCCAGTAAATATATGTGGATGCTACATATAGGTACTACTGTAAAAATATTAGTAAATTCAAACAAAAAAGTGCTTTTTCCAAATTTAAATTATTTTTCCAAAATAGTCTTACGCAAAATAATTTAAAAAATAAAAAACTCGTAAGCAACCTTTGGTAAATACAAATTATAATTTTTAATTCCTAATTTATCGTCCGGATGGATATAACTTTGTGATTATATATTTACGCAAAAAAAAAGCAATATTGTAAGAATTGTTAGGTAATAAATTACGATTGTTTCATTGCATTGTGTCAAACAACATTTTGTAGGGTCGCAAAGGTTGTATCTTGAACAAACACTGCTCGCCATATAAAACAAATCTAATTTCGTGACAGTTTTATAGAAAAATCTAAAATAACTCGGATATTATATTTAAATAATTCGATCAAATATACTGCTTGTATCTTCAAATGTTATTTTAAAATTTTATATGAAAACGTTTAATATATTTACATATGAAATTTTGAGTGTGTAAATCCAAATCATATTTGATGAGTTTTAATTTCACTTTAAGTAGGATGAGGTTAATTTATTTGAATAAATTCGACCTAATATTGAAAACATTTTTATTTAGTTATTATTTTTAAGATAATGACCACAAACTTCCAATGGAAACATATTTTGCTTAATAGTTAAATTCGTTTTTGAATGATAAAATCCATACATATTAAGAGACATGCCCTAACAGATGGATTTATCAACACAATGCCGAAACTAACACAACTAGAAACAAAAATTGCAAAATACTCACCAAGAAAGGGTTTTGAAAAATACAACCACTAAAGGGGTGCCAAAGTTTCTAAGGGAAAAATAATATAAAATGCCTTTCGGATGAAAGACGTTTTCTATTATTTTATAGGACAATCTACTAAGCAAATAATCACACAATTATTTCAATGATTTTTGAAATTCAACCCTTTATTGTGTGTCAAAATTTGCATAGAAGAAAATTTAACCTGAAACAGAACATGAATAATCTGCTAATCAAATAATTAAACATCTATTATAGAAATTCAGCCCCTAAAGAGGTGAAAGCGGGATAAATAATGAAAGTATAAATAGTGGAAAAGATCCCGAATATGAAAGTATTCGAGAATATCCTTTCATTATTCTTTAAGAGTTATTAAAGAATAAGGAAAGGATAAATAGTGGAAAAGATCCCGAATATGAAAGTATTCGAGAATATCCTTTCATTATTCTTTAAGAGTTATTAAAGAATAATGAAAGGATAAATAGTGGAAAAGATCCCGTAAATTTTCATTTCATAAAAATATTAGACTTAAAATCGCCTAGGAAAGGATAATTACATGGCAAATTTCAATTTCGCTGGCGGTCACAAGTAAATTATAAAATTACCATACCAGATGCTTAGTCTGCGTAGAAATATTTTTACTAAATAATATAATGATGCAAATATGCAAGCCTGTCGAGAGAACAGGTCGCATAACACTACAATTTCGGTGTCAATATTTAAATTTAATTATTTTAATAATACAACACCTGCTGTCACTGCTGTCAAACTTCCGTAAAATATAATAAAGATGAATATAATAAACAATAAAACGCATTACAGACTGTTGAAACAAGTGAAACCTTGAAGTGTTATTTTCAATGCACATAATAACTCACTTCGTAAAGAAAGCATCACGACAAATATTATGACACGTTTAAATATGCTTTCGTTACTAACTGACCCAGAAACGGATAATTTTATTTTTTTTTTGTTTTGAAATGTCTCATTCATCTATCTTTATCTTTATTTTATATACACTTCAGTCTATTGTGTGTACTTTTCTATACGCTCATTTTTTGTTTCTAAAATTCAAAACAACCCTAGTATTTTGAAAATAAATTTTGCTTAAAAATATAAATATGGTCTCGGTATCATTTTGAAAAGGCTATACAACGATACTCTGCTCAATTGATGCACGAAAAAGTTTTGCGTCCACTGTACATTATGCATATTCAAATAGTCACTGGCAGCCCACGAGCATGCAGTAGAGAAAGATGAGTGTCGCGTTAATGCCGTTGTTATGGTTACGTTGTTTGACAGCTAAGATTCTAAAGGTTTTTCTTTCCGTTATAATTCGGATAAACGTGCTATTGTTGATATGAAACCATCCGTCATGTCAATTTTCGCCCGATATTGTCGGAAATTATTCAATAAAAAATTTAAATTTTAGCACAGGCAGAATAAAGTAGCTAGAATAAGGTAGCTCAATTGTAGGCAGGCTAGAATAAGGTAGCTCAGTTGTAGACGTGAATTATAAAAACGTCAATTTTTATACTGACAGTTAATTTCAAATAGTAATCAGAGAAAAACTCAGTTTCAAAACAAACAGAAAGGAAATTTAGTAATATTATTTGTTTTTCTAGCTGTTTTTCTGTATATTGTCAGATCGTTTTCGTAGACTTACAAAATTTTGGCCAAAGATGAGTGTTGCTAATTCGCAGATAGTGTAATAAATTAGAAAAAAGAAATAGAACACAAAAAAAAAATTTAAAAAATCACAGAAACTTTGTATTCTTTTTCGACTTTTATTTCTGATATGGAAACTGTTAATTAGGAAATATATTTTTCTTGCAAAAAATGTGAACATCAATTTTTATTTTTTGTCGGCGTATGGACGCGAAAATTGCACACCTTTGTAATTTTGCAATTTAATTTGCATTCCTATGAAGTGAAGCATGTTGCACTAACAAGAAGTGAAGAATATTTTTTGTTACTGAATAGGTTGTGAAAAGGAAATTACATTAAGAAACATTTAACTGGCATTATTATTAAACCAAGTACATTACGTTCATCAAATGAGTTAAAACTCACCACTTAAAATATAAAAGCTGAAAGTTAATTTCGATGAATGAGAAGTCATACACTACCCCGAAACGAATATGCAGCGTTAGACGAATGAGCGAGCTACGACGGAAACGAACGCCCGACTGAGATTAATGATCCGAATTCAAGAAACGACCTGCTCACGACCTCACTCTGATTTCGTGTTTTGTTTTGTAATCCGAGGCGACACTGCTATGTCGCGAGATTTACTTGAAACAAATTCTTAAAAAAATACATTGCCCAACATTTATTTTATTATGTACAGGTTTTATTATATGAGATGTGTGCCAATATAAGCTCAGTGTATTAAGGCGACTAAGCTTAATACAAAACCACATATGTAACGTGATTTGATTGTGTTTTGGTCGCATAGAACATTAGACAGATCTCGCAAATTGTGCATTTGAAATATTTTATTACCAGAACAGCTCGCTCTACGATACCCTACGTTTCATGTACTTACGAATGGGCTTTTTTAAATTTTATTTTACATATATTTGTTTGTCATCGTTTTTGAGAATACTAATCACGTACATATCTTAATCGTGTCGTGAATCAAACTTACATATACGTAAATTTTAGAGGAAAGAAATTAAATAATCGATTTTTTTTTAATTTCTCGTATCTTGTGGGGTATTAACTGAAAGATCAATTTATGAGGATCCCAGAATTATTTATTTTAGAATTTAATGTATGATTGTGCTAGAAGTATTTCTAAAAATGTCCTCAATTTTTTTTTTCTTAGAAACTATTGGTGTGAAAATTTTTGAGTGGACAAATAACACTTCATCATATTACTTTGTTTTACTAAATATATATATATATATATATATATATATATATATATATATATTTATATATATATACATATATATATATATATATATATATATATATATGTGTGTGTGTAAATATGTATAATTTTAAACTAAAAAAAACGCGATTTTTTCACTCATTTTTACGGCTCAAATTACCAAACTAGAAACTATGGCCGTCTGTCTATCCATCTGTATGTTAGAGTTGTTTATTTTTTTACCTCCCTTTCATGTAAAGTCGAAATGTTTTTTATTCCTATACCCTAATTTGTAGGGTAATGCTGAATAGGTTTTTCAAGAATATTGAGGCTGTATCATGAATACTTTTCCGATACAGGGATCCGTTTACCAAATATTAAGTTTTGAAATTATTATTTTTTATAGAATTAATGTGTTATAGAATTAATGTAAAACCAGGTAAACCACTATCTTTGAATATCTGAAATATTCAAAATAGTGTACATATAATGAAATTAAAAGGAAAATTATCACTAGTATACTACTAGTATACGGTAATAACCAACGAAATTATGATAGTAGTTGAATCTGAAAAAAGTTCATTGAAACTCCATACATAAATTACTTAAATCAATTTAATATGTAACTTTGCATTTTATAATGTATATTTATCTTTTAACTTGGAAAGCACCTTGTTACCACACATGAAGCTAAATGTATACATATACATCAAATCAAGAAAAAAATAGAAGATAAATTACGTATACAGGTATAATCGAGAGCACTTTAGATTTTGAACTCAGACTCGACCTTATGTCAGTAACATAGAAATGAGATTTAGTGGTCGACAGCACATCAGATAGACCGAGAGCATATCGTGACAGAGTTGACAAAACTTTCAACTCCGTCACGATGTGCTCTCGGTCTATCTGATGTGCCTGTATCTATATCAATTTACTCTTATTATATTTAATCAAATATTCACGATATTTTATTAGATGTCATTAAATAGTTATTGTGCTTGGAAGTCCATATTAGTGATGATTTACGATAAATAAGGTAGTCTCACTTCAAACAAGGTACGGAACCCTCAATGCAGGAGCCAGGATGACACGTGCACTCTTTCATTTTTAATCTCATCTCAAATACCACTATCTTCCTTGTTTTTATGGAAACCATCGAATATTAAATGAAGTACATTTAATTTCATAAAAAAAAATTTTAATTTTTTTCTACTCTTCAATGTCACAATAATAATTATTTATTAGATAAATATTCATGCTTCAAATAATTCTACAAAATTGAAGTTTTATCAGTAAGCGATCGAACAACCAGCAGCATATTATTTTAATCTAAAAAAATTTAATCATGTCATAGATATCGTCTGCTCAAACAATTCTAGGGATATCGAGCATCATGACGTCGCGGTCATATTATTTGAGCGGGACACATCTATCATCGAGACAATTGGACTCAAACCTTACGCTGCACATTAAGGCCTCCACGATTCGAAATTGACTTTCTCCTTTTTATTGGAAAATAGTGCGGCACAAAAAAGATCGATAAAATATTTAAGAGTATAAATTGGTTTTAACTTTCAAATTATACTTGGTTTCACAGATTACTCTAACATGGAAAAGGTAATTATGGTTCCAATTTTTTTACACTCTGTCATTTAAAACACAATGTGCCATGCTTGCAAAACATAGACTGTTCTATAAAAAAAGTTGAAATACACAAATCCTAATTTTGTCGTATTATCAGTAACAAGTTGCAAATCGGAATACCGTTTGCTGTGTAGTAATTATTTGTTCATTGTATCCGCCTAACAGATATCCTCTGTGATGCTATTAGCTATGGAAAGCAAAATTGAAGGCAACTCACAATTTCAATGAATGTGATTCCAATTCGCCTGCCACTATTCCGGTTCGCGCACATTAACGTTAACGGCTATCGCTACTACCAAATACTTCAATATAGTTTGTATTGTGTTTTTCAAATAGTTTGTAGTGCTCTGCGGCAAAATTTTCAAAATGAAACCTAATGGAATAACTTCCGTGTCCGTCCGTTCGTCTGTCCGTCCGTATGTCACAAGGTGGAGTGAAAACGTCGAATATAAAAAGGTGTGTTTTGATTCCGAGTATTCATTTCAGACAATAATTTGAGAAATAAAAAATTCTTTGAAGGTCACGTAGGATGTGAAATGAAAGCTTATTAAAGCAGAAGTCAATCATATATTTGATATATATTTTTTATGAATTTTTTATATATTTTTCGGGTAAAACGCTTAAAAATTTTTCTCAGAAACTATTTAGATAGTAACTTAAAATTTTTGGCATAATAGTATGGAATATTAACCCGCATATGTATATAGTCTATCTGAATAAAATTACTAAAAATATTAATGTGAAAATTATTGAGTGGACAAATAACGCACTTGCATTTTTTTTCACTTTGCGTATCGTCTGAGATACCGAATAAGAGAACAAGTCGTAAAGATTCCAAACTACTAACTTTTTCGGAATTTTATTTAATCACAAAAATAGTGATGTGAAAATTTTTGAGCGGATAAACAACATTCTCAAAGTTTATTTTTCACTTTATGTATCGTGTGAGATATCAAATAAAAGAGCAAGTCGTAAGGATTCCAAAACAACTCCGTTTTTTTTTTCAAGATTTTATTTAAGATATTTCTAGCAATATTATTGTAAGCCTTCACAAAATACATGTCCCGCCTACCCCATCCCTCAAACCCTTTTATCTCTGTATGCGCTAAAGACAATATTACGAAAACTCAGTGGAAAATTACAGAAATGATATTCACCTTATTTTAACGCTTTTCACAAGTTATGTAATAGGTAATATTTACATGGTAAACAATAACATGTGAATAGTTTAACAGAAATACTGTAGAGTCTCAAATATTTATATCTACCTGAGTGTATATGGAACCCCCGTAATGCAAGTAATTTGCTTTCATTCTTACTATAAAAAACATCATTTTTAAGATATTTATTCCTCAATGACAAACATAATCAAAAATAAATTTAAATTTTGGTGTTCACTCCTAAAAATAGGCCTAAAAATATAAAATAGTATTAATGCGGCATTTGCGACCGAAAGATCTTTGAGTTGATTTAAGACCTCGAATGGATTTTTCTTTAAAATATCCAAACACATTGGGTTCCTGGGGGGACGCACCCCAGTGGTTGGGAAGCCCCGCTGTAAGCATTCCAAGTTTTTTATAAAAGCTACAAAAAGATACGGCCTTTCAAGGCCTATTTTTTTTATTCGTACTATAGTCTTACTCACTATCATCATCAACACCTATATAGTACTTGCGGTTTTGCAGTATAAGTGAATGTTTCATGCCTACATGTGTACGAACTCCTCGCAGTGCGGATAGTACTCGTGCTTGATGGGTTTTTTCTCGATTCTTCTACATAATATTAGATAAGTCCTGTTTCTGGTAAGTACGATAGGCCATGAATAGTGACAATTAAATTTATTCCGCATTTATCGGATAATTACCGGAAATAGAGCTATTTATTATAAAAAATAAATTGTACACAATTGACGCATATTCATTTGGATGTAAGACCCGCAAACGGTTTATTTAAAATGATACCCACATCCTAAATAGTAACCAAGTTCATTAAAAACGCAATGCTTGTATCATTATAAAATTAAACGGAAAGTCTTTTTATCCGATCAGCTTTTTAAAAATCATTTAAAAGATTTATCATAAATTAATTTTCATAAATTTTCTTGATTATAAAATGCTTGGAGATCGATTTCTACCTAATTAATTTGATCACTGTATCTAAATTTCTCCTAGAACCTTTTACTATCGTTAAATTCATGAATATCTTCAGATTAGAAGTCTTCAGAACCATTATTTAAACAAACCGTACCATAGATATCGGCTGCTCAAGAAAGCCTATCGATGTCGAGCATTGTGACGTCTCGGCCATCTTATTTGAACGGGAAACATCTGTCGTCAAAACAATTGGATTCAAATTTGACCCTGTCCGTTTATGGCCTTCGCGATTCGAAATTGGCTTTCTCTTTTCTACTGGAATAGTGTATAATGGATGTTCAGTTCGATGAAAAATAAACGAGGTTTTTAACTGATGCTTATTTTCAAAGTACACTTAATTTCAGAATTTAATTTTGCTTCACAAAGTAATTGTGACCTTCAAAAAATGTGAAATATTTTATGTATGTTGTATGTATTATATTCTTTTAAACTTCATCTATATTTGCAAATCAATTTAGGAACTCTGACATAGTCGAATAGAATTTTAGCTGGCAATTTGCTATTTTTTAACAATCTAAACTTTTAAAATGAAACCCAGATTAATAGAAAATTCAGTCACAAAAGGAATTTGGAAAAAAATTCTGTAATCTGTGAAAACTTGGAATTAAAAATAGCAATCTTCCTCAATGGAATAATCAGAGGTGTCCATTACATCATGTCTTTTAATGGCTAAATATAAACATTTCCAGCAGCTTCCTAAGTCCTCCTATGGGAAATTTAGAGTTTTTGGGGCTAAAGTTAATTACTTTTCTTGAAATTTAATTATGGATAACCATCCTATACCAGTAAGTGTCGGTTTGCAAAAATCACAAAACAAAAGGGAAATATATTCACGAGAATGAAGTGAGGATGGATATTATAACATAGTGCCAATCTTATCAACGATAGGATATTAAGATTACCAAGATTATTAGATTACCAAGTTCTAAAAAGACCTTTTAACAACAGAACTTCTGTTGTCGATAAGATTATAATTACTTCGAATTATATTTAATTAAATCGAGTTATATTAATTATTTTATTTTATTTTCTCCTTTTTTTATTACGGGTTTAATTTTTTGTTATCCACTAAAATGTATGTCAGAGGGAATCTGCAATCATAATGCAAAACCGCTTTAATATGCTGGATTGACTCAACTAACGAAATTACATAAAAAAATTATGAGAACAAAAACAAAAACAAGCGAGATAGTCTTATATTCAAATGTTGTTCAATTGTACCTATTAAGCATGTCTGACAACAAAAGCAAAGAGTAACCTATCTATTAGACAATTGAAAACTACTCATTGGCAAAAGAAATTATGCACATTTTCGAAGTAACAAAAAACAGGATTGCCTAGGTTACATTTTCTATTACGCATACGACGTCATCATTTACGGGAAACACGGTGAAAATAGTAAAGAAAGAAAGTGGCTTTCCATAAAATATATTTTCTCAGCTTATTCCAGAAACGAAAATATGTCTAGTGGCATTACTCCAGAAACACAAAATTAACGAAAATAAAATGTTTGCTGCCGAAGCTAAATATAACAAAACTCTGCGACTTATATACAATAAGCGAATTGTATGATCATAATGTCAATTAATTTTACATGCACCATATTTTTACTAATTCATTTTAAATATTGGGTTTGAAATCCCACATGGCATAGCCCCACAGCAACACCGCATGGCATGCCCAAAATATTTAAAATCCATAGACAGAATTATATCCGAAACACATCTAAGCAAGAAAACGTATTAGGTAGAAAAATATTATATTAGTAGAGAACCAAATTTTTTTAAAGATTAAATGGAACACGCGATGGGCTCAAAATAACACCTGATTATCAAAAAAATGTCCCTGGTTTCAAATGAAATATGCTACTACACCACAAAATACCCTTTTATAATTTAACTATTGTTGCGCTTCCACACTACCCTTATAAAAACGTGTATTTGCTTATCATTACATGGAAAATGGATTTCCTTAAAACTTAAAGTTGCCAGTTGCATACCACCATCTCATTGAAATAGATTATCATTATCTACGTAGAATATTTTAGAGTTTGCCGTTTTTAAGGTTCCGTATTTCAAAAGGAAATAAGGAACCCTTATAAGATAAATTACGCGTCCGTCTGTCACAGCCGTTCTTCTTCTAAACATGAAATTTGACATAGTAATAGAGTATATTATTCCACACATATCTCAGTGGTAATCGCACGAATAATTCAAAACGAAAGCATTCATTTTGAAATTTCGGGGAGCAAATTAATTGCTTAAAAAAATTGAAATTCCGTGTATTGTATATAGGGTATTGTTTGAAATTATTAGTTATAAGGATCTGAAAAATTATGTTTTTCATAATTTTATTTAGTATATCGTCAGATGTACACTCAATGAAATACAAAAAAATAAACTGTGCAGCACCCCGGAATTTCGGAATAAGGCGGAGAAAGTTATTTCCGAAACTACTGACCCTAAAATTATAAAAAAACACTTTTGGAAGCTCTTGGAAGCCTTCGCAAAGGTTGTAGGAAAACTATTACTATGATTCCAGTTGTCATAGTTTTTGAAATATTCACAATATATATGTGTGTCCCCACTTAACTAGTATTCCGTAACTATGTATCTCTCAAAAACCTTTAGTGTGTTCATAATGCATAAATGTTTGTATGTATGTGTCTTTATGTATGCATCTATATGTGTGTGTATATATATATATAATATATACATATATATATATATATATGTGTATATATATATGTGTGTATATATATATATATATATATATATATATATATGTATATATATATATATATATATATATATATATATGCATATACAATGTGGATTTGACCGTTCGGCAGTAAATTCCCCCTTCATTAAATCCTCTTATACCATATGGTGTTCATCAACCTTACACTAAAAATAAATTCAAGAAATTCTGTAGTTTCTGTAAATTCTGTGTAATATTAACCTTAGCTTTAATTTCAATTTTAAAACACATGCTGTATTTTTATTTAAATTCTTAATCATTTTAATCGATAAATTTAAAAATACTTTATTCATATGTGCCATAGAAACTAATGAACAAAATTGTAATTTATTAACTTTGCACACGACTCACTAATATTATTTATTTCCAATTTTTTAAATTAAAAAAAATAAGGTCACTTAACTCAAAACATTAAATCCGACGCAAATAGATAATACCTCGACATAAAATCAATGTATACAAAGAGAATGCTAACTCTAATGTTATTTAAAAGACCAGTACTACATAATCTACTAGTACAGCCTATTGACATTAATAATCAATTATTTGTCTCTGTAGTACCGCACCCATATGGACAGTGTGTACGACTTCATAGTTATCGGAGGTGGTTCTGGCGGTTCCGTCGTAGCCTCCAGACTATCAGAAATTCCCAAATGGAGAGTGCTGCTAGTGGAAGCTGGTAAGTTCTAACCTCTGTTTAATTACCAGATATTTAGATAACGCCTTCAGATAGTATACAAATGCATAAATACGAGTATTTTACACTTTAGATAAATAAATCACATATTGTCGATATAATATATATTAAAGGTGTATTTATTTATTTATCCCTTATTAATTTAAAAATATTTCTTATTTTTTGGCGAGAAAAAACTGATGGCCGGATACATACGTATTTCGTAAATCTGCCATATTGAATTTTGGAAAATGGTCAAATGTTTAAAACCCAAGACGCCAAAAACAATTTGAAATATAGAAGTACCAGAAATATTTGTAAACATTTATATAAGCTCACTTATCCACATATTATTTTTGTTTAATTTGTGATAATAAATCACATACATTTATGTTGGTGAATTATAACCTAAACTGTTTTATTGGTCATATGTCTGAAAGCAATCCTCTTTTAAATATAAATTCCTTTTTACGTTAATGTCTAACCCTAAGATGACATTTTAATAAGAGTCATTAGATTCGAATATGGAAAAATATAACTTAAATATTTTTAAGATCCTTAATAGACGAAAAATTAAAATTGACATCGATCAATTTGTCAATAAATGAATGAAGAATATTTTAAACTTGAAACTGTCTGATATAATGAAGCTTGCTTTGAGGTAGTAATTCTCATTGAGCAACATCAGCATCGAAACAATATGGGCTCCATCCAAAGTGAACGGGAAGACCCGACTTGATAGGAATCTGCCCCACATTTGTATGCCGTTGCCGATGCACTGGAGAACTGCATTCATTATAAGAGTACCAAGCACATCGTAAATTGCATTCTAAAAACAATTCGGTCACGAAGCGCTGTTGCATTGTTGACTACTGTTTGTTTACTAGACAAAGCCATCATTTTGCACGCAGAGCTATTTGTTTTTGCTGAAGTGTATTAATTTGCTACATATTTTAAATTGTTTAAAAATTAAAACTGTACTTTCATTTATGACAGAGATTAAGCAAACTGTGATAATGAAGAATGACATTGATATTAGTGCTAACACAGAACCCTGTCAACTCAAAAATACATCAAAAATGTCTAATAAATTCCGCCATGTTTTTCCAACTCGACGACATTCTCCTTTCAAGTCTTTCAAATAACTAGTTTTCTGCCTAAAATTTACATTTCAATTGATCGACAGAAACAAATCTTCTTTTTTCAGAATTTAAAAGAATTTATTATCAATAGTACTTTCTCATCATTATCAGCAATTAACTATCAATTTCAATAAATCACTCCTATTTTTTATACACCTTTAAACAATAAACTTTTAACATTTACAGGATTCGATGAACCGACGGGCTCGCAAGTTCCATCGATGTTCATCAACTTCATTGGCTCCTCCATTGATTGGGGTTATCTTACAGAGCCAGAGGAAATGGCATGTCTCGAAGAGAACGAGCGACGTTGCTATTGGCCCAGAGGGAAGGTTTGTAGAATGCAACCAATGAAATTCTTAAAAATTATCAGACCCTAATTCGACTACTAATTCGATACTGTAGGATGTAAAGAACAGATTTACTCGTATCTTTTTTAAGTCACCACATAATTACCAAAACTAGCTGGATACCTAATTACATGTCGCTATATTTATTTAATTTCTTTCAATATTTCTTATATGTTACGACTTTTTAGGATTTTTTCAACATTGTTTTCAATTCTGCCTTGCTTTATCCCGTCTTTAGAGGTTTATTCTATATCGTGCGATTTGAACAATCTGTGCTACTGAAATATTCGGTATTATGTTTGATTTATTAATGTCATGCCTAAAAGACATTCATCTGTACTAATGGATAAAAAAGAAGTTTAAGTTTACCTCTGTTAAACGTTACATCAACGCAACTTCAAGTATTTAAATAGAACGTAAGATATAACATCGCCGCATTACGGTTAACCGAATATAATCAAAAGCAAAAAAAATCAGTAAAGTTTAACAAAATTGTAAGGTACTCTTCTAAAATTTACAAGTTACAACTTACAATTTACAATATCACTCGTTCAGGTACTAGGTGGTACATCAGTCTTTAACGGCATGATGTATACACGCGGCGCACGGCAGGACTACGACTCGTGGGCGGCGGCCGGGAACGAAGGCTGGAGCTACGACGAGGTGCTACCCTACTTCCTCAAGTCAGAGGACAACCGTCAGATGGAGGCGGTGGACCCGGACTATCACAGTGCCGGCGGGCCCCTCACCGTCTCCCAGTTTCCATACCATCCGCCCCTGAGCCACGCTTTGTTGAAGGCGGGTGCGGAGTTAGGTAAGAATGTAGTTTAAAACAGGAAAATGTGTTTATTACGATTGCTGCGTTTCATTTTACGTTCACATTATAGAGACTTGTAAGACTGTATTTCGTATTTGTCATAAAGCACTCAAATTTCGCGATGTCAACTGTATTAAAACTATGTTTAATGTTTTTTTTAAATTTAAAAACGAATCCATTCATATATTATCTGTATGAGGTTAGTTACATCGTCATGTTAGAAAAAATAAAAAAAATTATTATATTTCTCTACTTTTAGAATCATGGTTGCATTTGTATCTGCACTGTGTCTCTATATCTCTTACTGCATATTGACATGGTCATATGTATAACTCTTTACAAGTGAGAACATTTTGTACCTAGTTTTGCATGTATTCAAAATGATTAATGCTTATGCACTGACACTGACAGCCCATCAATGGCAGCATTGGTGTCACCGTTTTGTCTCAGTCTGTTAGATGCCCAACAGCTACAATAGCTCGTGCACTAAATTTTACTTAGGAAGGAAGTGAAGTGCGGCAGTTGATGAGAAATAGATATTTGTATAAGTGCTATCTCGCTTCCCTTGTGCCATAATGGATTGTGTGAGAGGGAAAGTTGTAGCACGTTACCGTGCCTACAATTTAGCCGCAAAATCGTCTTCAGAGTGGCGATGATTCTTTCACTCTGAACATTCACCGATTTCTTATTAGAATGTTACATATTTATTTGCAAGTATAATTGGAAAAAATCTAATTTTGTGGTTATATTCAATATTGAAATGTTATATTTAATATTGAAAAAATACAGATTGACAATCTTAGATGTAAATAATATCAGTTACACTGTAACAGTGATCAAGAGATCTTAAGTTTCAGGCAGAAAGAAACGCTGCGGCTTTTTTACAAAAATTTGGAACTCGATTGTGATCTTAATTCAATGTTAAAAGCACTGACTTTGACTTTCGATTTGTCTACAGTTCGATTTATAATTTTATAATAAAGACCGTGGAATATATCGCTGGTTCATAGTTGGTTCACTGTTTCAAATTATGTTATTAATATGTTATATATTTGCGATGATTGTTAATGTTTTTCTTGTCATTGTAAATATAAATATATATATATATATATATATATATATATATATATATATATACATATATCACATCGAGTAATTATCGTTATATACCAACGTACTCTTTTCAATCGCAATTAAACTTATTGTACCAACGAAAAACAGTAATTTTACTAAAAAAAGAAATAAAATTAAAAACAAATCCGAGTGCATATTGAAAAGCAAACAACAATTTGTAATGAAACAAAAGTCTGAGACAATAAGGCTACGGTTAGAAAAATGTTTGGTTCACTAAATACTACTATGACGCACAATCAAGATTAGAATTATCATGAAGAAACAAACAAAAAATACTTGATTTTAGTTAATGCAATTTTGAACATCTTAATTGAAATATGATACATCTTAAGATTATAGTACGTGTTAATAAAGCTTCTGAAAACTGATCTTCTTCGCAACGTTTCTCTGAATGTATACTTGAAACGGAAATTACTAAATTTACGGTTTCACTGTCGAAACTATTATTATTATCATCCTTACTTTTACTAAAAACGCTAATTTATGTCATTGGCAGCACCAATGTCGTAATATTCATCAAGTCAAGGGTTTTTTTCATCTGTAACGTCCAGATAAAAGTATCCTATATGTTTCTCGAGGATATAAACTATTATCGTACTAAATTTCATCAAAATCCGTCCAGTGGATTTTGCGTGATTAACGAAGAAATTATCATACAGACAAAAATTCTGAAATCAAGTTTTCTGGCTTCTACTATAATTCTATACGCCAAATCAATCCCTCTTTTTAAAGTATTCTCCATGTACAGAATTTACTCTATTACAATTTTATTACATGTATACATCAAAAATCTGCACATTTATATTTGTTCGTACATCAAATAAGTTTGGAGCGCAAAATAAGTATAAAAGAACGCGACATTTCACAGACGCGTTCTATCACAGCGTTCAATACTATTGCAATTCTAACGACATATAATTTTCAAAGTTGTAAAAGGAAATACAGGATTAAGATTTTGTAAACGCACTTCATATCCATATAATTAGGAATAGCTGATTCGGGCTGGTTTTGAAAACTGAACTACGTAGGCCAATGTATTCTAAGCAATTAAAACTGTTTCCATAGTCTACTTAACGGTATTAGCTGTTACACGATGATTTCACTTATCTTCCTATAATTGTAAACTCCAGGCTATCCAGCCCGTGACGTGAATGGCCAGTTTCATACCGGCTTTACTATAGCCCAGACTACTAACCGTAATGGATCAAGGGTGAGTGCGGCCCGGGCCTTCCTCAGGCCGGCACACAACCGACCAAACCTCCATGTGATGCTGAACTCTACCGTCGCCAGAATCCTCATCAACACCACTACCAGGTCGGCGTACGGTGTGGAGATCAGGAACAGCTTTGGTGGAACTGAAACTATTTATGCTAACAAAGAGGTTATACTTAGGTAAGCAAAAGGTTGTAATATCGAGTTTTTTTAATTTGTTTTTAACGACAGTGTTGCCTACTCTTGTTAGCATAGGAATCTACGTATATAGTACAGTTTAGTGAGGGAGGACGTAACCCATGTACGAGTATAAGCACGATCACTATTATTTAATTTTTTTAATCATCCCAAAATAAAATAATTAAGAACTCTCTATTTTGGAATTTTAAATTTATGAAGTCGACTAATTTCGTAAAAGTTTGAAATAATCTGCATTTTAATTTAGGTTTTCAAATCGTTTAGTTTACATTTATCATCTCTGATTTCACCATCACTCTGAAACTATCCCAGTATATTCAGCCGTAATTAAATTTATTATACCAAAGATAAATAGTTTTATTACTTAAACAAGTAAAAAAAAACAACTGTATAGTCAAAAGTAAACAAAAATTTGTTATGAAACAAAAGTCTGAGACATTAAAGCTACGGTTACAAAAAATGTTTTATTCACAAAACTCTTACTAAACAAATAATGATGATGTTAAGTTGGGGGCCATCAACCATTTTCTCAGCTAGTTGTACAAATTACTCAGGTTACGCAAAGCTACGGCTGCTTTAAATTGGATATATCTACAGCAGTAAAGTCCTCATGGTGATCATCTATCATTTATGACTGGGTAGGCTTCGACAAGAGTTTCTGCTAGCGTCTGATGGCCACTGACTATGAGACGTCAGTATTTAGTTAATAAAAGCTTAGGGAGTCAGCATTTTTGTGACTCCCTAAGCTCAGAAGTTAAACTTCTTTATGCACGACTTGAGAGTAACTCAGATATTTTTTCGGACGAAAGTAACGGTCAGAAAAGTTTATAGTTTGCTGAAGCAGTTTCTGTTATTTGAAAACATGGACTAAATAAAATTTCGTGAGTATATGTGTTATATATACATACATACTTGAATTTATTTCCATTCTATTTTTATAAAGTTTAAAACTAATAATTATTTTGTTCAAAAGAGTATACTGGCGAGGTGATTCCTTATAAATATGGTGATGATCTGAAGTTTTGGTCAGGAAATTAACAATGGAACTCCTTAACGGATGGTAGTAAATCAACTATTATACAAGATATTAACTACTGGTAATGAGTTAAGATGAACAATATAACTCCTTAATGGATGATCGTAAAACAACCGTGATTCAATATATTGGCAATTGGTAGTAGTTACTTTGTAAAATAACTACACCATCGACCAAGTCAGGGTCTGATGAGGAGTTCTTAAGATGAACAATGTAACTCTTTAATAAATGCTAGTAAATCAGCCGTGATTCAAAATATTTGCTACTGATAGTTTTAATTTGAAAATAGCTACACCATCGACCAGGTCAGAGTCTGATCATGAGTTCTGTTGATGAACAATATAACTGCTTAACTATTGGTAGCGAATCGACTGTGATTCAAGATATTTGTTGCTGGTAGTTGTTCCTTTGCAAAATAACTGCAACATCAACAAAGCCAGGTCTGGGTCTGATGAGAGTTCTGGAGATGAATGATGTAACTCCTCAACGGATGGTAGTAAACCAACCGTGATTCGAGACCTTTGCTACTGGTAGTTATTTCAAAAAAATTTGCAAAGTTACAGAATAAAATTTATATTTCTCATTTTAATTACCATAAACCTCTAGCTTCATATTTAAATTATTATAATAATAGAATTAACTTATTTGTGATGCTTGATGTAAATAAGGCTTTTTATTACTCACTGTAAATTATATATTATGTAAATTATATTTTTATACACGCTACTAAATTTTTATATGATATATTTATTTTAAGTTTGATCTTTTTGGTAATACCTGCCACAACCGTCAAAGAAGTTTTACTTCAACCGCGCGTAATGATTACTCAGCCTCATAATTTTTTGAACCGTAACTTTAGTCTTAAACTTTTACTGATTTACAAAATTTTATCTAGTTTACAAACTTTCTTTTATTTTTGTGTTTTTTTATCAGTTATTAAATAACTTACTCATTAAACGTCAAGTTTTGTAAATGAATTAATTCTCACAAACATTTTCTAAGATCATGCTTAATTAATCCGAACACAAAATAAGAGGGTCCTTGCAATATTAACCCATCCCTAAAGTGAAACGTACTCTATTGAAGTTTATACAGGCAAGCTAATATCCTTAAAGATATTTCTTCTACCCAATCTTAACGTTAATGAAAATGGATGTAAAGAATTGACGTATTTGTCGAAAAAATCCATGAAATCATCAAAATCAATAAGTTATTCAGTACAAAATGGCGCAGTTGACAGCTTCCGCCATATTGGAATTGCAGTAACGTCATGTTTTCTATGTCACTTAGAAAACTATGACGAATCCAATGATATCCGAAACATTATAATCCATGCGGCCGTTTAGGCCTTAGGGTGGTATAAATAGTCACATAGAAACATATCCATATATATATACAATCGAAAAATATTATATCACTCTCCTTCCCTAGCGCAGTCATACAAAAGGATAATTTTCCACAAAAGCTGTTTGTCGTCTGCAAAATATCTTTAACACATAAACAAAATTTGTGGTTTCCACTAATACTTATGTCGAAATAAAGTGTCAAGCAAGGGACATTAAATAAATTTTCGGTGTGGGTACGGGAGATAAGAAATGCGTAAATAACAATATTTTTATTTTTTAATTTAATTGTCGTGAATATTAATCAATTTTTCTTTCTCGAGACCAGGTCCAGTATAAACAACGAGTATTCGATATCTTCAAATAAAAAATCACATGCAGCACTCTTAACTACGAAAGATGAATTGTTGTAAAGAAAGAAAATGCCTATTTTCGTATTGACGCAAATTTTCTAAATATTTCTGTGATTAATTTTTAGCAGGCGTATAATAAATAAATAAATAAACAAATAATAGAACCATTCTAGTTCTTTAGTAATATTAACCTTTTTCCGCTGTCGCAAAACAATAATATTCCGTCAGTGTATCAGAAAACTGTAGCCATAACCTTTCCAGCAGGCACATTCACCTTGATTTTTAATATGATCCTTTCCTTTAACCATTTGTTCTCCGCTGACAAATCGTTTCATAACTACTTTGAGATTTTCAAAACATACTCCAAAATGTATCCGTTTTTAACTACCAGCGTATCGTTCTTGTGGTGGGTTTTAAGATATTTAAATGGACGTGATAAGCGGTTTCTTAAATGGTGATTTTATTCGATCTACTCGGGCAGTGTCGTCTTCGATATGTTTTGCTCATTTTGAATCTACTTAATTTTGTAAAGACAATAACGATAGTTTACTCTATTATTTGAATTACTTCTTGGCATTTTCTCTCTTCTCTAAGAATTTAATTACTGCTCAGAGATGAAATCCCTTATTAAGTTGAGAGTTACTCCTAGTGCGTGAATGACTAATATCAATGTATATTAATTATGTATAGTCTTATAGGAAATAATTAGCAACGTTACGTTAACGTCAATTACTACTAATACCCCGTTTGGTGATGCCAGGTTTAATTATATGGATACACAAAAAATTTATGCTTTTACAAGTTTTCATTATATTTCTGGAGTCAATACTTAGTCAATCTGTGATAACCGTTATTAACAGTTACTGATTCATACATTGATCACTGATCATGATTTCCCTCCACAGCGCCGGTGCAATCGGTAGTCCTCAGATCCTTCAGCTGAGCGGTGTAGGCGATGCGGCGAAGTTGCGACGCGCCGGTGTTATCCCCGTGCATCACCTGCCCACCGTCGGACAAAACCTCCACAACCACGTGGCACATGCCGTCAACTTCATTATCAACGACAACAACACCACACCCCTCAACTGGGCTACGGCCATGGAGTACCTTCTCTTCCGGGACGGACTCATGTCGGGCACCGGTACACATTTCAGATTTTATTTTGATTGTACTTCTGTTCCTTTAATCGTTAAATAAATCATCGGTAACTTCTACGTCGTAAATACTTAAATAAATAAATTTCATTCCTTCCGGAAATAGAACGAATACAATGCAAAGTGGAAACAAAAATAAACCATTGACAACTTTCTTAGAATATAAATCAAAATAAAGTAGTTAATATCGTTTACACAAAGCAATAACTGGGCACCGTTATATTCATATAAGAAATGTGAATATAACGGTGCCATAATAGAGCGATGATAGACTCTTACAATATAGACGAAGATAGTACAAAAATATATTACTAGGATATTACACAGAATCAAAATGAAGTAGTTAATTACAAATAGAAAATTCAAGAAGAAGACATTGGAAATTCAAAAGATGATAGCGTCGAAGTAGAAGCTAAGACGTCAGTCGCATACAAGTAAAAATCAATGGGATAAAAACACTCGACAATACACAGAATTTAAAGCGAATGCTAAGAAAAAATGAGAACACCTTGCAAGATAAGCTAAAGATTCTTATCTACATACAAAGCTGAAGATTACTCGGTCTGGAAAGCGACTAAAACCCTAAGGCCAAAAGAACATATCCCTCCAAAGAGCAACCAAACGGCAAGTAGTCAAGAAAACCATCAGATAAAGCAGAGTTATTGGCTCAGGTTCTAAAGAAGTTGTTTAAACCCAATGAGCCAAATCTTATATATCCTGAAAAAGAGATTGACGATATTCTGAACAGTGATAAACAAATGTCGCTGCCATTGAAGTTGATAACACCAGCAGAACTCAGAAAATCTATACAAAGAGGCACTGGGACAAAAAAAGGGACAAGAAAGGCAACGAGATTGGACTTGATAACGGCAGAGATACTCAAACAGCTAACAAGGAAAGGAATTGCTCTCCTAACGATCCTACTCAGTGCAGAAATAAGATCGCAGTATTTTTCACTTCTATGGAAAATGTTTATTGTAAATACGGTTGCTTAACCTGGAAAGCTTCCTACAAAAGTGGCTACGTATAGACCAATAAACCTTCATCTTTATTAAAAATAAATTATTTGAGAAACTAATCTTGCAACGCCTCCACCCGATACTCGAGGAACAAAAGGTGGTACCATACCATCAATTTGGATTTCGCGCGCACTATGGACTATAGAGTGGATTCATTGAATAGTTCATATTACCCGCCAGACATTGGAAATAAAGGAGTATTGATCTGCTGAGTCCCTCGTCGTGCAACAGACTTTCGACCGTGTGTGGTATAAAGGCCTCCTATGCAAATTAAAATTGTACATACCGAACACAAAAGGATGACACAGCAGTATACGCATACCACGAAGACCCCAACACAGCGTCTATAAAAATTCAAGAACATGTAAACAAAATTGGAATATGGCAAAAAAAGTGGAGAATAAAAGCTAGTGCCGTAAAGTCTACCCATGTTACATTCGCGCTAAAAGAGGACTGGTAACACCTAGACAAAGTAGACCGGTTCCTATTTTTAAAAATGTGTAGTGTCTCTATAAATAGGACGATTCCTTTACTATTCATTTGGGATGATTCATTTAATCGATCAGTGAATACTTATTTATAATTTCTCCCTTAGTTTATTGCGTCAATGTGGAAGAAACAAAAGCAGAACGCAAAAGGATTTAAGTTTACCTCTTCTCTCTCTCTCTCTCTCTCTTAAAATACTTGTAAATGTTAATGAAAATAAAAAGTGACCGCACAGTATAATAATACTTTGCATTGGTAATAATTTAATTTTTAATTAAATTATTATATTTCCACTTTCCCTTACAATTAACAAATTATTGTGACCGCTTTAAGCATTATTTCACGCCCAGTCGATATTTGTAAAAAATTCATCGTTATTATTGATAAATATTGCTAGAATGGTTTTTAACGGGCTTAACTTTAGTTTCACGGAAATTGTTGTTATATATACATAATATTAAGTGAAAAATTATTCACTTTCTTCTCTCTTATGTAAAATTGTCGTATTTTTTTTAACTTTTTTGTGATTTCAAACTTTTACCATTATTTGTACAGGTTAACTTAAACTAACCTTGCTAAATACTAATAATTACTTTACAATTTCTCGCCAATGCATAACATCACAATATGAAATATTCTCTCGTTTATTCGAAGCTCCGATATCCATCAAATAATTTGCATTCTCGACTGTTAAATTAAATAATGATATTGTTTTAATAAACTTAGTCCATAAAGATTTTAAGACAGATTTCGAAATGTTAATTAATACAATTTTAGCTTCTGTAACCGGATCATGAGAAGGGAACCATTATAATTCCGTCATTTTCATCCGTCCGCATTTATGTCCGTTTGCCACATTATTATAGCTTTTTTAGTTTAAACCCTATTGTGGCTAAATTTTACAAGAAAATTTATATAGTTGAGTTACGTAAACGCGAGTATGAAAAACGAATTAAGTTCCCTTTTAAAGTACCTTTCTATACATCGAACAAGAAAATAAACATTTTTTTCAGATTCCATCGACTATATAGATCATTGGTCTTTCAAAATGCGATCGAAAATGTCTGGTAATATTTTTACATGGCCTTTTCTCATCGACTGACATCGGCCGTGTGTAAAATGATGAATTAAGACGACGACAATAATTTACCAATGGTATAGGAAAGTACGAAGCTCATAATTTATTTAAGTGCTTATTTATTTAATACTTTATTATCTGCTAGTGTTATCATTATACCTAGACAAGAAACTCGCCTAGAAAAACCATATTAAGGCCAAAAAGGAACAGGCAAATCGAAAATTAAGGGATATATATTGATTAATAGGTAGACACCTTCACTCAGTTTTGGAAAATCAGCTTCTGATACAGAAAAGCATAATAAAACGAGTATGGACATATGGCATAGAACTCTGGGGTTCAGCAAACCACTTCAATTTTGAAATAATTCAACGCTTCAAAAATACAGCCTTAAAGACCTTACTAGTGCCCCATGGTTCGCAAGAAATGTAGAAGTGCATGAATATTTAGAAATGCTGACTGTCAAAGAGCAGATAGACAGGTCCTGTAAAACCTATAAACAAAGAATGGAACATAATAAAAACCATTTGGTTAAAACACTAATGGATACTGATATAAGTGTATTCCCATTAAAAAGGACAAGACTAACTTTAATCTGAAGCTATTATTGAGTGAGATGTCACATCGAAGGATGTGCTAAATCTCTAAAACCTTTGATGATTCTAAACAAATTAAATTATAGATTATTGTCTGATCGAAATAGAAAGAAAAAAACTTGAAAAAATAATTCGATACGCTTATGTTCACACTTCTTCAATAACACTAGGACTTGTTCTTTAGGCTATAGACAATTTCAAACTTACTTAATCTGCTTCCACTATTCAAGTACTTTAAAAACGAGATCTAAACTAAATGAGAGTTCAGTACCATTACTACCGGTAGGCATTGCACTGTTATAGGCACTGAAAAAATATGCGTACATACGAGGAACGGAATTCAAGCATAAACATATAAAACGAGTCTGAAAAAAGATTGATATAAATGCAGTTTAGCACTAATTATAATTTCACTTATTCTTTATTTAATTCAAATAATATATTTAAAAACAATGTATTTAATAACAAAATCCCGGTCGTAATTATTTTAACAAAAAAACGATTTAAAAATTATATCTATGAAAAAAACGGCTGTGAATTAATTGATTGTCAATATTTTTGTTTAATTCAGTTTTTGTACTTTTTGTTTTTTTTTTTAATTATATTTCGGATTTGTATTTGCATATTCAATGTTTCCTTGGACAAAAATCACTTTGTGTTGGAATTATTTGTGAAATAATTTTTTTGTAATAAAATATTTTTCTTAAATGTATATGTCATGTCATATCTTAAATGTGTACGTAACGTATATTCTTTAATTTAATAACCAATGAACAGTGACATTTTCTTTTACGTTTGTTCCAAAGGATGTTCTGAAAAACATTGAAGCCCTTTAAAATTGGACTCACGGTTTCTTTAAACTCTCCACAAACAGGTATATCAGAAGTGACCGGATTCATAAACACCAAGTACGCGAACCCCGAGGATGACTATCCGGATGTGCAGCTCTTCTTCGGCGGCTATCTCGCCAACTGCGCCAAGACGGGCATGGTGGGCGAGCGGGTCGACAACGACCGGCGCACCGTGCAGATATACCCCACCGTCCTGCGACCACAGAGCCGAGGCTATTTAGAAATAGCTTCCACTAACCCCTTCGAACATCCGAAGATTTATGCGCAGTGAGTTTATTATTTAGTCTAGATCCTATTATTAATGAGTGTATTATTTAGTCCGATTTAGATCCCAGTGCTGTCAAACGTGTTTGACAGCACCACAGTTTCAACGAGTATTCCATTTTTTTAGGACAAACTCCTCTTTCATTCGTTTTTTCGCTAAAAATTTTAGACATTTCATAAAACAATTTTTGTATTAATGTGCGCTGCGTCTCATTTGTGGCAATCAATTAGATATAGTTAATATATTGTAGTTTAAAAACAGATTTTCTGAAAGTTCAGCCACAGGTTAAACATACCTCTATATTCTGTTAAGAGGAAATCTAAACTTAAAAAAATATTTTAACAACGTATCCATATAAATCTGCCATGGTCCTTTAGTTATGTTCGGAAACAATATTTTACCGTCGATGTACTCGTATCTAGTTTATATTATAATTTTCAGTGCGCTTCTTAACGGTAGTTCTTTGAAGTTGGTTACATTTTTTGTTGAAATTGTTGTCATCTATAAATGTGATTTTTATTAATTAGTGTTTATCTCAAAATAAACATTACATAAAGTAATTTACAGTAAGTAATTACAGTACATTACTAGTATTATTTACTTATTTGTTAGTAATTATAGTACATATGTGTTAGTAATAACAGTACATTACTAGTATTATTTACTTATTTGTTAGTAATTACAGTACATTACTAGTATTATTTACTTATTTGTTAGTAATTATAGTACTTATTTGTTAGTAATTACAGTACATTACTAGTATTATTTACTTATTTGTTAGTAATTATAGTACATTACTAGTATTATTTACTTATTTGTTAGTAATTATAGTACTTATTTGTTAGTAATTACAGTACATTACAAAAATAATAAGGTTTTAAACAATGCCATGAAATTTTAAAACAACTGGAATATTTCGCTTTTCAATGTCAAAATTCAAATCAAACAAGTTAAGACAGAAGTTATAATTTAGGTTTGATCTAAAGAAACAACATACTTTCCGTCAATCGCTACTTAAAGGCGGTGATCACGATTCATGTAACGACAGACCTGTACACTGTGTGAATGCATTCTGCACATTGTACAAAACAAGATTTGGCAAATAAGATTTTGTAACATAGAACCGGTAAAACTGCATTGTTGTGACTATATGCTCTATTTTATTCCGGTTTACAGCAAGGCGTTTTTTTGTTTATTTTGCTATAAACGCGAGCATTTGGTTACAACTCAGAAGCATAGCCGTTATTACGTTGAATGAAGTAACCCTTATATAACATCTGAAAAAAAAACAAATATCGGAGAATTACGAGTAATTCATTTCCAGAAAACGCAGTTAAAACTATCTCAAATAGTTTCACAAATGTGAGAACGGTCTTTTCAAGAATATTTTAACTCTAAATGAAAAAAAAATTATTTACTTTTATGTTTGTATTTTATGTATTTATATCTCGGTACTTAAAATAAAATTGAGTTTTACACAACCTACTGATTCATTTTCTCGAAAACAATTGAAAATATTCCGAAATAATGGGTCAAACTATTTCTAATGCAACTCAACTAAAATAATAAAGAACACAGTAAATATTTTGTTAGACGAAATTAAACGTCATGAACAAAAATTCTATTAAAGTCAAAAATAAAATAAATTACTGGAGAATCTTTACTCAGAAACCGACTTACATAGAACAAAGATCATTGTTTCGAAGTTTAGCCGAAATGAGCATCAATGCAGGAAATTATTACTATACTATAGTACTATAGTATATTACTATAGTGTTTATATTGTTATGAGATTAGTATTTATATTACTACTTTATTATTGTAACAGTTCAATACCAGAAAATGAAAAATGAAACCCATATAAGATCACTCACGTGTCCGTCTGTCCGTCTATCACCGTTGTTTTATTCAGAAACTGCTTGGCTTTGAATACGCACAAGTAAATATCTTGTATCACTTTTAAGTAATCGAGTACTTAATTAACAAATCTCATTACCTATTGATAAGGACGGTATGGCTAAGTTAATGACCGACTCTATTCTACTGACTAGTTCACCTTTGTATTCATTCTATTTTCAAGATAAAACAAAGACAACGATTTGATTATGTCACCCAATTGCTTTAATGCTGAGGCATCATACATCGCGATGATATTCGTGTGAGAAAATTTCGTCTTCGGCCCAAGGCGAATATGTATGGCCACATGCGTCGTTGTGATGTCTATTGCGACAACCGAACGCAAAAAACAAGATGGAGGAAGGGGTCGCTCTATACTTTACGGCGGCAAATAATTATTTGTTACATATTTTGTCTTATCTGCAAAAGAAGAAAAAAATAAGGAAAAGGCGATGGTGGATGATAACCATTAATAATTCACGATTGTCAAGATGCTTTCTGTAGCATGTCATAATCGAGTCTCGTTTCTTTTTTAAATCTTCCATTGTACAAACCCAACTTAGATTATTGTTTATTCTCACCCAAGCATCATAGATAAAATCTTTTCGATTGTGGCCCGGTTCTTTGGGGTTCCATAATATCGACTTCGTCTTGTAATAGCTAAAATAATCTAAAAGTTTCTCGTTACCCCAATCCATACCGAAATTATACGGTTTATAACCTAATTTAAGCTGACAAGTCCACTACGCTCTATGTCTATGCGCCAACTGAAGTGTGACCGCTCAAGCCGAGTTCATCGCGTAAAAATCCTTTGATGTGTGAGAGTTTACCGACAGCAAAGCGAAGTGTCTTCGGCTTCGCCCGAAATGGTGAAGTCTCGCGAAGACTTGTCTACATATATCGCGATAACGTAAATATTCGGATTATCGCGATGAGTGTGGCATAGGCATAACAGAAACTATCAAACGTCATAAACAAAACGAGTATATACAATTTTTAAAAATAAAAAAATACGCTCCAAATATGATCATAATGATTGCTTTTAACAATAAATAAAATAATACAATTCATATTTACATTGAGATAGTCTGTAAATTTACTTTTAAATACAATTATTAAACTTCACCCCTGGCACACGTTATTTTTAAATATAATGATCTAGCTAAAAATATCAGGAGTAAAGACTAACAGTCTTCCATTTCATTATCAGCAGAACCTACGCTTTACGAAGGTACTAAATCTGCCTGGTGTTTACTTACCTTTTCTCCCATGACTTCATACTGTAATTTTTTAGGCTGTTGCATGATACATTCATAAATAAAATTCAAAGAATAAAATTATTATTTTTTATTTCTTCACTTTATTCACGTATGTACTTGGGTTCACCAAACAAATCCACTGACAACATACATTACGGTAAACTTAATCAAATTCACCGCTATAACTTCAACAACCGTCAAAATTATGAAAGTAAATTCGTAAAATGGAGTTCTATTGACATACTTAGCTTGCAACCCCTCAGGCTAAAATTGCAAACATACTTGCCGACTTGCATTTGTCCTAATTCGTATTTCACTTTTTATAAATCGTCTTGGCGAAAATATTTGTTAAATTAATCTTAAAGAGACTCGTAATTAGTCTTCTAGGTAAAAATGTTATACACTTTTTCTCTTTAATCCTCAGATACCTCACGCACCCTCAAGACGTGAGAATCTTAATTGAAGGCATCCGATTCAGTATCAAGCTGGCGGAAACGAAAGCGCTGAAACGCTTCGGCTTCAAAATAGACCGAACGCCAGTGAAGGGTTGCGAGCGATATAATTTCGGAAGCGACATGTACTGGGAGTGCGCTATCAGAAGGAATACTAATCCCGAAAATCACCAGGTCGGCAGTTGCAAGATGGGACCACGAAACGACCCTACAGCCGTCGTTGACAACTTATTACAGGTCGATGTTTTTATGTTATATATTATATTTATTACTATACCTAAATAGCACTATAATTGCTTGTGGATATAAACGCATAATGTAATTAATTGCTCAACTTAATTTGAATGTTGACAGTTTTTATGGGGATTTCTATTTCGTTGGTTTATATAGCAAATATTCCAAAGTGTTTCAGAAATCTATACATTTATAATTTAAACATATTTGTTCGTAAAGTAGGCTAGAATGATAAAAAATCATTAAAAACTTTAAGAGAAAAACAAAAAACGGCAGTAATTTTAAGAAAAAAGATTGTTTAGTGTAGAGTTTAAGATACTCAAAAATTTTTATATTTTTTCACTTCGTTCACATATAAGTACCTATAAATTATAAAACTAGTTTTTTTTATTTCATAGAATTTTTCAAGGTTCTGGAAATTCCACCACACACAAACATCGTTGAGTTTCATTGTTTGTTCAATTACTTGCCGCGCGTTTTCCTGGCTCTAAAATGTTTCGGATTTTTATTTTTTCTGTAATGAGGACATATAAAAGCGTACAGAAAACGGCACATCCTATATTTATTCATTCCTTTCTAAGGCAATATAAAATATTTCCTATTTTTTCATACCCGCAAAGTAGAAATCCTCCTTTATGTTATGCCTCCTGGAAGCCAAAAAATAAAAACAAATATAGAGTAAATTACTAAGTCAAACCGAATATATGTTATATGATAGCTATACTGTTTTTAAAAATCGACAAAAATTACAGTATATACACAGCAGTACTACAACGGATGACAGGTGTATACTGTCATCCGTTCACAATAAGCATTTTTATAATGCTTATTGTGAATGGAAAAAAATAATGACGAATTAAAGACCAACACCGAATTAATGAACAGTTATCGAATATACCAAGGACCCTACATTATGAACAAGAACTTAATGTTCTAACAAACACACTATTTTTAGATAAACAATTTTGTTTGACATCTGGACTACAAATCTTTATTACACTGATTGCACAGTTTCTCTTTCAGAATAATATTTTCTAATGATGAATGAGACTTGGAAAGCTTTCGAGTTGATTTTTCTTCATACATATTTTTTAATTCTTTGTGACTATTATAAATATACATATATAATTTATGACGGTATTAACAAAATAACACTTTGAAAATACGAAATTCCACTATTTAATTTTACCTTTTTAGCAGGGATATTGGTTACAAAGGGTATTTGTTTTATACTGTTGCTCAATGTACCGCGAATTTGGCAGGATTCGTGCGTGCGCGCCCTCCAACACAGACGCGTGCGTGATTACTGGAACTAACAAACAGGCATAACTTTGACAGAGCGCGTTTATAGGGACGTGATGTAGCGAAAAGCATTTGTTGAAGTTGACGAAAATGATAATTGAAACATTTTTCCGTGGCGACAAAATGATACGCCGCTAATGACCAAAGAAGCATTAATAATTATCAAGGAAACTGAAAAGTCAAAACTGTAATGTAGAAATGACATAGCAGAAATGTAACTATTTTTGTATAAGCTTGTGATAACGCGCAACTTACAACGTAGGACTGTTTGATCTCCCAAAATTCCCATTATAATGAGATGAAATGGACCCTCCACTCCATATTTACTTTCAATTTGTAAATTTTCAAGTATAAAGTGCTTGTCTGGTCAACGCGCTTCCAATCTTGGTGATATTTCTTTATCAATGTGACCGTAATTCCGTACCTCAAAAAGAAAAATGGAACCCTTGTAAGAGTACTCATGTGTCTGGCTATCTGTCTGTCGCAGCCTTTTTTCTGAGACATCGCTTGACATATAAAATTAAAATTTGGTATAGTAATAAAACATTATCCCGGGCTTATCTCAATAGCCAACATTAAAAAATATTCAGAAGAAAATTTTAGGGAAAACGAATAAATTACTCAAAAAACATTTTTTCTAATTCCATAAATAGTGGAATTTGGAGTTTGACACGGTTAATTATAAGGGCAAAATTTTATTTCGAAGACTATTCAGCGTAACATTATGAAAATATAGGGTTTTTAGAAGACTACGCATAGATTGTGGAGAAAAAAACGATTATTCAAATTTTATTAATTTTTTAAACATACACCATATTTTTACACCTGTAAAAGAGATAGTAAGCAGTGTATTTACATTATGAAAAATTTATATTTTTAAATAGTTTGATAGAAATACCCTTAAACGTTTACGAGAACCTAAATCCTCCCTTCACAGTACGAGTTCTACTCGGCTTTACTTAACAGCTATTACTTCACAGTTTTTTTTAATCTTAATTCTAATGAGTTGTGACTGTTGCAGGTGCAAGGTCTTGACCGTCTACGAGTGGTGGATGCCAGCATAATGCCCACCGTACCGTCCGGCAACACGAACGCCCCTACCATCATGATCGGCGAAAGGGCCGCGGACTTCATCAAGTCACGGTGGTTGGGACCAGTAAGATGACACATTTTTGTACTATTTGTTTACTCACATTAGTCATAATGCAAAGTGGGCGTACTGTAGCGCTTCCTGTAATCGGTTGCTAGAACGGAGAGCAATCTTTAAGATTTCAAGTAGGACTGTGGGTGCCAATCATATATACTTTGTTGAATGAGTAGAGTGTCTGAAAATGAAACCAATAATTTATATATTGCTATTATACTAGCATAAAATAATAGCATCTATATAGTTATTGACGGATAAATTAATAAAACCCCAAATTAAGAAGAACCTAAATGTGGGACATAATGCATACTTGCACTTAATATACTCGTATGTAAACTTTCCTTTTATATTTGTACGAGGATATACATATTTAACTATTTCTGCCCGCATCTATGCATATAACAAAACTGTAACAGAATGCATTCTATTACACGGAATTTTTTTAACAAGATTGACTGAAGAAGCCTATAGAATAATAGTAGAAGCCAGAAAACCAGTTTTTAGAATTTTTGTCTATGTTAATTTGTTATTCAATAACGCGAAACCTACTACACCAATTTTGATGACATTTGGTATGGTAATGGTTTATATCTTCGACCAACATATAGAATACCTTTAGATGTATATTACATATTTAAAAAGAAAACTCTGAATTTATTAATATTACGATACTGGTACTACCAACGCCATCTATTAGCGTTTTAGCTGTACGGTCTCATAACTGAATAGTCATAGATATTGTAAAAATAAATAAAAAAAGACGTAGAATAATAGTGATAATAATAATAATAACACTTTGGTCAAATCAGTTGGGTCAGCCGTGGTGTAACGTTTAGCATGTTGGCACGCTAAGCCGAAGACATGGGTTCAATTCCCACCACCCGTTACTACAGTGATGTAATTTTTAGATATTAAACTTTTTATAGCCTGGTTTTTGACTTATAAGTATCAAAATAAATATAGAACTAAAGCCAGCTATTAGCAGTATTTGTAACTTTTACGAAGACTGAAATGAAGCCTAAAATGAAGCCTATGTATTGACTTTTTAAAAATATCTATATTGTGTCGATATTCAATCATCCATCTTTAATCCATTGTCAACATTTTTACAATAATCATTCACATTTTTACAATTACATTCTAAACAATAATCATCAGGGTGTTTCAAGCGAACGAAGTCGCGGACACAACTATTGTATTTATTATTTGGACATTGATGTCGAATTGTAACGTTGACAGTTCCCGCCTCTGCAGAACGGTTACCGCTCGCATGACGACTTTACGAACGTGCTCAACTTAGGCAACGAGGGCTTCCCACAGGACTCCGATGACCGTAGCACGCCGTCCTGGGGTTGAGACGGTCGACCGATGCGCCTACAACGTACTCGTTTCTCGGGAAACATTAGTCAATAAGTTTAGTTTCTACAGTGTGGTAAAGTTTATTGCAGGGTTCGGTATAGGATAGGGAACAATTGTCTCACAAAGGCGGCTGAGGGGCGTTAAAATAGTGAATAATTGTATATAGCTATAATGAGTCATCTGCATATTTTTCATTATTTGCAATGAAAATACTCGTGAATGTGTAGAGAGGCGTTTGCTATAGTTCCAACGAAGATAATACAAAAAAAATTTGAGTTTAAACCAGTCCAGACTGTTGGAGTGGTCTGCTTACGATGCACAAAGTATTCCTAGTGGTATACATGTTAATTAATGTCAATCTTAAAGACCTCATATGACAATTATAGTGAAGTGAAATAATAGATAACATATTCCATCAGTTAATTATTTTTCCTTGAAATAACCATTTTAGAAGCAGCTAACTGCGTTGAGAAAATAATTACAGCTACTTCAAATCATAAAGAAAAACCTGTTGCCAAAATTAACATATTTTTGAAGTAAATTTCTTTAGTGTCGATGAATGAAATGCTGAGAGGTAAATGTGACGGCATATGATGACATGACGGTATGATGTTATACTGGCTTATGACGCTATCTGAACGCCGCACGATTGTCAATTTATATAACCATTTTAAAAAATATTTTCAGAAGCCAACATTATCGTTTGTAACAAACTAAAGCGACATTCACAATGGTCGGTGAAAGTGATAATTTTATCATTTCTTTATACGAAATACGAATTATTTTTATGTCAGTTTTTCTCTCATTCAGATATGTACTAACAGAACGATCAAGAGCGAAACAGATAATTATTTTTTCCGCTCCCGCTAGCTTCATCTCCCTTCTAAGGTGCCCTGATGACATCTACGTATATAAATTACTATCGATGGCGTCTCCAGTAAGCCCGTCGTGCGCTGACCAAACAGTCATATCTCAGTAATACGTAATCATTTCTCTTAAATAGGAAAGATGTTTGTAGCATTTTCAATTTCTTTTAATTTTTTGCAAATATGAAATATGTACCATTATTCAATAATATTTAAATAATTAACCTTAAGTAATTACAGTATATTGTTATTACATTATTAATAATTAAGTTAATAGACTCGACCTTATGGTTTGAAATATGACACTTCAATAATAGTTACCTGAAAACGTGGTTTGTCACAGTTACTGCTTGTGCAAAAATTGTCAACGTAAAATAGCTACATATCCAAGTTACTTTACGTCTAATGTTTTTATTTACAATTAAGTAAGCAAAATAAAGCTACAATAGAAGTTTTGTTTCTGTTGTCTTTTTTACATGATCAGTTACCAATTACATTATAAATAATTAGATTATTTATAATGTAATTGGTAACTGATGTGAAAGGCAATAGAAGTTTCATTTCTGATGTCTCTTTCACATGATCAGTTACCAATTACATTATAAATAGTTAGATTAAGTTCGCGTTAAACTTGTCATTGTTAAACTACACATTTTTTAAATTAAGTTTTATAGAGATGATTACAGATAAAACGCAATATGTTCGTATTGTAATTGCAACGCTTTAAATGAATTTTATAATGTATTTAAGGTAAATATTTTATTTATACCTACGATTAAATTTTATATGCCAGAATTAATGCGTTTGTTTTATTTTAATTAAGACTAGTCTTACACACTTACGTGTGTTGGACTCACGAAAGGTGATGGCTGGTATTTTTGAAAAGCCTCAAATCTCGTGAACAACGATGTCTAAGAAAATTTCCTGTTGTCCCTAAAAGTAATAAAATATGATAAAAATGTTTAAAAAATGCATTAATGTGTAATATAGAGATAGAATTTTTTAAGCGTTTGTTAGACTGGCATATCTAAAAAAATTCTACCATACCTTCTCCATACATAACCATACCTTCTCTCATCGACAATAATATTGTCGATGAGAGAGGGTATGGCTTAACCACTTTACTGTTTTTTTTCTGCTCAGTGTCATTATTGTGATTTTAAATCGAAAAGTATATCAAGAATCTTCTGATTGTCTTCCAAATTTTAATAATAATTCAACAAATGCGAAAGATGAAAAACCTCATTACAAAAGCTATTAGAGTAATTTATAATATTTTTTGCAGTAAATTTTTCTTTTAACTCACCTTGTCCAAAAATTGTTGATGGGAAAGAGTTGCGATTTCGCGTCGCGCCAAGCGTGACTCGCTTCGGGTATACTCGGGGGTAGGTCGAGTGTGGCCGAACAGATCGACTTCGAGTATACTCGACGGACACCTTACTGCCAAAGAAATTTGCTCCAAAGTAGACAATCTTAATTTAAACCTGTGTCACTCGCAATGCTAAAAGCGGCCAAGACATACTAATTTACTTGGACATGTTACTGTCTAGGCGGTGGCTTCGTGTTGATTTGAACTACGATGAACGATTGGACTCGACATTTTAATGAAAAACATATATTTATATAATATGTATAACATAAAAATATATATAGCAATTACAAAATAATTTGCAGAAGAATGCTATTATTGCCTTGTCAAGTTTAAATGGAAATGAATTCATTTTTAACATGATAATAATTCAAAATACAGTTCTAATTTATATAGAAGATTTTTGGAAAAAAACCAACTGAATGTATGCAACAAAATTTGACATAACCACCACAATTCCTGATCGCAACCCTATCAATTTATTTCTTAATGAATCTATATTTTATATTAGAATTAAGACATTTTTGGTTTAATTTCTTTTTTCCAATACGATGAACGTGGTTTCAAACTTTTAGCCAGTAAACTAATTATAGGGTAGGTAAGATTGTTTTGCATTTCTAAACATAAATTAATATTTATTCTTCAACAACTATTTTTGACCTTAAATAATTAGACATTATGTCATGTCAAAATAAAAAATACATTACTTATATAGCATTAAGTATTATACATCTATATTTCAATTATAAACACATAGATATAACTGAACAGAAAATGTTGAATAAAAACCTATTTTATTCATATCATATAAACTAACTGACGTAGGACATGCACGCAAAATGATGTGAAATTAAACTAAATAAAAAGCACACGTCATGTGTTTACATACATCATGAATAGTTTCGTTCCCTTGGGAAGGCCAGCGCAAGATGTATGAGCCCATAAAGTCAAACTTAAGTTTTGACCTAAAGCATAGATTATTACCTACAATCAATTCAGGCAGAGTCCTCTTCACCATTCTTATCTTCATGTTTCTAGAGCTTCCTAACCATCATTGTCTTCTTTAAAAATAGGACCTTTCGTTGTCTTTGAATGACATTTCGTTATCTTTTTCAGATGAACCTTTGATTTATCAGATAACTCTATGACTTTTGAGGAATCCATCTACTATTGGCCAGGAAGAATCGTTCTTAGACGTTCTGATATTTCGTCAGTCCGAAACATATGCCTCTAAGGTGTAAATTGCAGCACACCAATTATTTTTTCCAAATGCTTTTTTTTTCCATGTAACCAACCCGTTACATTCTTCTAAAGTTCTTATATAACTCTTTTCATTGACTCTTCATTACAGGATTACAATATTCATCGCAACATGCCTTTGCGCCCATAGTACCTATATGATATTTTGTAGATAGAGCATGAAGAACCGTTAAAAATGTTAAAAAATACGAAAACATATTGTTTTTGCAATACATAATTGATATTATTTTAATAATGAGAACTAATAAACAGAGCATACATTATATATATATATATATATATATATATATATATATATATATATATATATATATACATATATATATTTAATAAAAATTATAAAGATGAAACGAATGGTCTAGAATAAAGTCATATAAGCCTTTCATCAAAATAACATTTAATAACAATTTAAATTTAAAATAAATTCACAACAACTGATTCAAATTTCTCGTGACTGTTATAAAGTGACACTGATTCAGCAATAAACGACAAGCAAATAATTCAATTTTTTTGCGTTAAGTGTGATCGTATTAACCTCAACAACTGTAATCAACGAGGATATCCTGCACTAGCACAGACCCAGATGATTAGATCAATAACGTAATACCTATAACGACAAAACAAAAAATCCCACACGATCTAGAGGATCTTGTGCTAATTAGATTGAAAAAAGCCCAAAAGCACTGTCGAGCAAATTTTTGTAGCCAGATAATAACAAAATTTGACATAAGACAGTCAAATGCTGCATTTAATATTGCAGCAAATGGCGAAAATCACAAACACTTTTATGGAACTGAAACAAAGAGACAATCAGCATTGTGTGTTTCCTTCCGAATAGTTACCGATAAGAGTAAATAAAAGTCAGATACTTATAAAAATTTGAATGAACCTTTCTCTGAAAATCCGTATCGTTACGCTACTCTTTTTTAAGTAACGGAATTAAACTTTTTGCTTATACAATGAAATCATCTTTCAATATTATTATACCACAGTCTACAAAACAAATTAATTTTTTTAATACCTTCTTATGAAAATATTATTCTTGGCAAGCACCACGCATCCTGTTCTTTATATTGACCTTAAAAAAGTATGAATAAACTTTGAGTTTTTCATTTTATAAAGACATACTGTCTCATCTCCGAGGTCTCGGAGATGAGACAGTGCTCTGCGCAATTGTTCTAACGGTTGAATAATGCGTCAATCGTAACAAAAATATTATCTGCTCTGATGACATTTGCAGTCTATAAAGAGGTAAGGCTTTAATCCTATGCTTTCCAGCATAGGACTTCCCAACCAGTGGGGTGTCCCATCCTAGGGGTGGCATAAATAGATCATAAGGAGGGCCAATGTGTTCAGACATTCTAAAAAATTCATTTGAAGTCTTAAATCCATACATTAATTCATTCGGTCGTTGTCCAAGTTTTGACAGGTCGCAACTTACAGCGCTCCACCCGCACTCCCGTTTTGGATTATCATATTTAAAATCTCCTTTTCCGGGACTGTTCTACTACAGGACGCAGACGTGGAATTTAAAGCAAAATTAAAAATAAAACCTCATTCAAATAACATTATTCATTCCTTTTTTACACTATGCTGTAAAAATTATCATACCTTAACAATTAACATACCAGTTTGACCCAACAAAAGATTTTTTGAAACCAGCAAAACATTCAGGTCAATAAAATCAAATAAAAATTATTTTCTAAACATAAAATAAAATGTTTAACAAAAGTGATTAACTTATTAAATAAAAATAATTTAACACAAAAACAGTCGTTATAATAGTCAAATCTATCCAAATCATTAAAGGTACTATTAATATTTGCCGAAAGAAAGTTTTAAATATTTACTTCTCTTTCAATAATTAATCTTATCTAATTGCAATTTTCATAATTTGACAATGACATTATTTAATTTATTGTAAGTATGTTTTGATTTATAACTAAATTTTAATAAATGTACTGCTTTTAATAAATGTGCTGCTATTATGCCTTGATTAGATCCGTAATCATTTGATTCCGATCTGTCCATTGATCAAGCTAGTAAAACTGCAATGCGACTATGGCATATATATAGGTTCACTAAAAATGCCAATAAAGAAAATGTTTAAGAATTACTGCTATTTTTTATATTTCCTGGACAAACTTATTACATTCCTGGATATGGCACATCACAAATTCCGAGACAATCCCGGAAATCCGAGACATCTGGCAAACCTATCCCGCTCTGTCCACTGCGCCGGCCCGAGTCTCTTGCGATCAGTTCACTCAGGTCTCGGCAAGCGTAAAGAACATTTGTGCGCTTGCTTACTACACGACTGTTAGTTTATTCATTTTACAAATTCACGAATGTTCCACTGTGAAAGATGACTTGGACAAAAATCCCCTCTCTTGCTTTTGCGTTTTTCTCGACTTACTTATGTGGGATAGGTTTTCCAGTATCGGTCCAAATTAAAACTAAGCAGCGAAATCATTTTGCCGTCGATAGTAACTTTACGATACCTCAGGTAAAAACTGACTCTCAAATCGACCAACTAGTCCAAAACATGCAGGGGCAAACATCGCATTAATGTAATTTTATTGTTCAATTACACTTAATTATTTTTAGGAATCAACACTAAAGTTTTAATTTATTTAATTATGCTTGTAATTCAGAAATAAATATCGTGAACATGATTTTTATTATAAAATAAATACACAACGGAAAAAAATTAAGATTTGGCATTGATATATATTTTGTAATCCGAGGAAGCTCAACGCAAAAAGGATTGAGAACTCTGTTTTAAAGCGACTCCAAATTTAAATTTCTTATTCTAAAAAATAATTTAAAAATAATATGAAGCACATATTTTTAATTAACATAAAATTCATTAATTAGCAGCACGGATTATTGATATATGAAATAATAAATGACATTTCATTGGGCTTATACAAAATAAACCTACCAGGCAGAATTGGAATAATTCATTTTGGCCTACAAATTGCACAAAAAAAACGCAGAAGACAATTCATTTCAAATGTGTAATATAAATGTCCTTTTTATTTTTGTTAAAGCATAAAGAGGCTCTAAAACAGCAAGCCCGGCTCAACTCTCCTTCACCTGTACGCTTAAGTTTAAAATTTTTCTAAAATTTTCGACTACCGACAAAACCATATCTATTAAATAAAATTCTCATAATCGCATTCCAAATTCGTTTATCCTGACGATTTTATATATGTGTATAAGACGATTGCATTGTACGAATTATTACGAAAAACGTTACATTAGTTCATAAAATAGATAGTGGTTCTTGTTATTATTGCAAATTCTCTCTTTAAATTTATTTTATGTGAGTATTTCTTGTCGTCGAGAACTTTCGACGACTCACAACCTTTGTATAATCTTTTTTAACATATTGTATTAATTTACAATTAAAACTGTTACCTCAATTGTTTCTAACTCAAAATAAACTGTTCTTTACTTCGCTATATCAAAACTTATTTCCTTTGTTTTTCTCTCAGTTTCCTGACAAATCTGAACAAATTGAAAATATTATTAATTACTGTACAGAGGAATTTACCCTTCTATTAGAGTAAAGAATCGAAATGAAATTAGCATAATATCGTGCGCGTTCATCTCGCCTCGCTATTCTCTCAGTCGCCACAACGAACTTCGTGAGTGAGGCTGTCTCACAATCAGTCAATCCAGCGGAACATAAGGGTAAGTTCATATCTTATAACTAGATATTTTTTAGCAAAACGGGTCGTGGATACCTAAAAATCGCTATCTTCTGGTCGCAGTCTCATGTGAACTTAAAGGACGGAAAACTGAGAGTTATTCAGGATGCTGATAAACTTTAAGCCAAAGACCCTAATAAGTATTTCTTTAGCATTTTTTACCGAATAATCTATTGTTGGCTAAAGAAAAGTGTTTCTGTAAATGTATTATTTTACGGAAAAAAATATGTTTCGTCGTCACATATTCAACTGTAAAGATCGAATAAAAATAATAAAAAGTCTACAGAATAAGAAAAGAATAAGTAGCAATATTTAATTAGAAAAGGGAAAATCTTGGGAAAATTAATATTTTTGATGTTGGAACGTGAAAAATGACAAGCACAACAAATGGCGACCTTACTCCAAAACTTATTATACGCAAAACTGCTATACAAAAGGCAACTAGAGATTTCATTGCAGCAAACATACCATAGAATTTCTGCGATGAAGTCGTAACCCCGAAACTGCGGCAGCAGGTGGAACATGGGCAACACATAACACCAACATCAGTTCCAGCATCGAAATCGTGACCTAGAGCTAAAGGAAAAGATCTCTCTCGCTTAATTCAGAATACCCAGAAATGTTAACTGATGTGTCCGGCTTAGAAATTGATGCAACTACAGTCTTCATCTATACACACATGTAACATACTAACTCAGGTAACTAATAAGCTCCACAGAGTCGTCGAAAGAAGCATGTAAAACTCTAATAGAATGGAACAGAAAAACGCAAACGAATGTCTAATGTAAAGACATGGAAAGCGTATCGATTCAGTTTAATATCGAGTAAACTTTTTTCAGTACTGATACTTTGATACTCAATAACGCTTTGATGATCAATACGACTAACGAAATCGGTAGTTTTACTAACAAGTTTTTTTTCAAAATACTGTCCACAATATAATATAGCAAAAACTATTTTTTAATTACAACTGAATACTGACAACACAACACTGTCAAAATATTATTCATTTATATGTAACAAAGATCATACTTGATCTTTGATTTGTAATTTGACAAAAGACGTCGTTCGTTTGTTTCGTTTCAAGCAAGATAACTGACTTAGGATTAAATCACGTTTTAGTTCCTAACCAGAAACGAAACGTTTGAACAACGTATTATTTTTTTATTTTTTATATTCGTTTAAATAAAAACATAGATTAATTTAATTCTTCATTTATAGCTAAAAGTGTTTATACCATTTGCATTAAATTTTTATACCATCTCCATCTGACTCATCCTACCGAAACAGAGAATACAATTCCTCGTGAAACACCACGCCTGCTTCCTGATCTCTCACAAACAAATTCTCACTTGCTCCCATCATCCTCGAATTTCTCAAAACCTCTCCTCCCCTCCTCCTCCCTCACCCCCCCCCCCGATTTCTGACGCTGTTGAACCATTTATCGTCCACATCCAAAAAAAGCAGGATTCTCGCTTATGCGATAAAATTTGATTCCTTTAAAAAAACTATCATGTTGATGGCATATTCCGGGATATAGTCAAACAAATTGGTAGAAATAGAATTTCTACGAAATTTTCATCCTCAGGCTTAGCCAACCCTTTTATAAACCACTTCGCTTTTAAAGGACAGTATAAAACTCATTTAACGTAAGCCCTATAGACATTATTTGCAATGTTTGAGTTGGCTCGAGTCTGACGAGGATGTATTACAGAACAGAGAAATCCCTAGTCAACACTTTTAATGGCCAAGTTCGTCCTCAAGGTACATTCATGGCTTATTACTTACTACCCGTATCCAAACACGAATTCCCTACTATCCAATGTTAAAAGGCTTAGACCTGTGGCTGAAAAATATCGGTATTACCCGCTTCCTGTTGATAAAGTAAAATGTATTTCTTGCAGTGGAAATTATGATTCCACTAACAGGATTTGAGTTTGAAAAATAAAAAAAATTAAATTTGAAATGGCTGGAAGAGATGTATACTATGCAAAAGAATCCAAAACTATCTATAAAAATATCATGTAAAAATGGTAGTATATGAAAAATAATATACCTTAGTTATGGCTTAAACAACACCTTCCATACAGCCCATTTTCTTTCTCCAAATTCTTCACAAAGTTCTTGACTTGATGCCAATCTACCAATTTTGTACCAAAAAAATGAGTGAATATGAAATCTCCGCTCTTTGATAACGTCCAATCAGGACTATGACCACTCAGTACTAGAAAAAGTCTTATCATACTTTAGAATTGCGCAACCTGAAAATAACTACAGTCTTAATCAGCAGTCTTAGGTTATTACTCCCCCAATTACGAGTATTGTTCCACTTCTGTTGAGCACTTTGGTTAAAAGTTCCCCCAATCAAATACCATCCAACGTTGCTACTTCTATTCTTGCTTCCCTATAACTCATTATTTTTAACTAGGCTGGCCCACGGTTACACTCGCGTAAAATTCGGAATAAAAAAAGTTAATAGAATTTTTTTCTCATATATTGCTCTTAGGTATAAACTATTATCATATCCAATTTCACCAAAATCCGTTGAATAGATTTCGAGTAATTGACGAACAAATTAACTAATGCTAAATCAATTACTGATTTCACTCTATTTAAATTTTTTTAATAATATAGAGGTCTCCATAAACAGTCGCGAGGGTATTGTTCATTGATAATCATTTCAAATCTGCGGCTGCTATTTCAGAGATAGTGATAAGTAGTATGGAGTAGATAGTAGGGGCACATCCTGCTTATTACTTGATAAGTCCCTTCCCTACTCCCAGTTTTCTATTAACCCCTAAAGTTAGAGAACATTGAATAAAATGTTATTGCTGGGAGGATCAAAACTATCACCACCCCATCTGCATATGTTCCCCTTCTATCTTTTCCCATAGCAGTCAAACTGCAGGACATTTTATCCTCAATTCCTTGCCCGTATATGAACTTGGGTAATTTTAATGCTCATCGCTGTCTTGGGGTTCCAACAGAAGCAACTCCCTCGGGAATGCCTTGGAGGAACTCCAGGATGATTTTGACCTGTGCTTACTGAATGATGGCTCCCTAACACGAATTTCTGTCCCATGTCAGAACCCGAGCTCAGTAGAACACTTTTACTCCTCATCCTTGGCATACTTAGCTTCCTGGAATATTCTGTCTAAGTCTTTTGGAAGCGACCAGCGTTGTCATTACTATTAAATTGTAATACGACAAAAATTCCGCCTCTTCAAAAATACAATTTTCTAGGATGGGATTACGCTCATTCCTTCAGGTGGAAGTGAATTCTTCTCTTCAGTAAGCTTGGAAAACATTTACACCTGCTATGATAAATTTTTGAAGGCCGTAAACATGGCAGCTAGGAGTTTTATCCCTCTGAAAAGAAATAATCACCGTTTCAAATCCTCTTGGTGGAGTGGAGACTGCTCTGCAGCGGACAAAACCCGTAAAAAGACTGAAGCGAAATATTAATCTAATAAGGTCGAATCTAACTTTCTCTTGTTTCAAAAGATCCAAGCCCAGGCAAAATGAATTATCCTTAAAAAAGAGAGAAGTTTGGAATTTCGATTACAGGATATTTTTCATGAAATTTAACCAAAAATACCATAGAAAGTTTTAGGTCTCATATCAATATTTTGCGTGTATAAAATAGTTATCAATTCACTCGAGGCTAATGTTTTCTGTTGCCAAGTATCTATACGAACTGCATATATTAGTAAGTATATACAGTATTTACCATTACTTTCTATTTCTCTCTACGTATATATAGAGATGCAGAACTGAGCCAGTATCTTATAATTTCATAAAAAAAATTCGTTATAAGTGTAGGATTAATTACTAAATATTAAGAAATTATATCATTAAAAATTACGTCTATTATTACTTTAATTAAGAAACTTTGATAAGCTTAAAAATAATTGTGATTTGTAATTATCGCAATTACAATTGGCTCACTTTTGCACCAGTTACACAAATACTGAATTCATAATTTCAGTACTTGGGCTGAACACCTTTTGCTTTTTCAACAGCATGCAACCTGTTTTCCACACTTTTCACAAGTTTTATACAAATTTGATACCACTCACTGTTCTTATACACGTTATAATGTTTAATTTCGATGGTGGCCCTTTATATTCATTTAAAAGCATGCTTTTCAAGTATGACCATAATTGTCTATCGGACTGATGTCAAGACTTTGAGATGGCTATGGCAGGACTTGAAACTCTTGCTTATTTAGCCAATTTTTTACTATTTTCGATGTATGCTCGGAGTCGTTATCCTGTTGATATACTTCTTCATTTAAACGGTACGGCATATTTTCAACAGCTGCCGACGAATGTGTCTTAAGAAGCTTATGGTACATTTTCCCATCCATATTGCCTTGAATTTTATAAATTGGTCCAACGCCATAAGCTGTCACACGGCCCCACATTTTAATATCGCCACCACCATGTTTAACTGTTTGTATAAAAATCTTTTGCTTGTAGGGGTTCACCTTCATTTTTCCAGTTCCATTATCGACCATTTGTGCTGTATCTATTAATTTTGGTCTCGTCCGACCAAATAACTCTCATCCTATTATCTTCAGTCCAGTAAATTGTTTCACAAAATCTTTCCTAGATTTAATATTTTATTGTTTAATAAGAAGAGATTTTTTCTTCTCGGCAGCTCGCATATTTACTTTATATAACGCCCGACGAACAGTCCACTTATTCACTGAGGTGCCAGTGCCTCGCCTTAACATGTGTCATTGACAAATGACAACATACACTATTTTAACATATAAAATATAAATGACAGCTATACGTTTCTAAAGGCATCGTAAAACGCGGGACCAAGCCAATAAAAAAACAAAATTATTTTTCTGTCTTTCGTCATAGTGGGTCAAGTGAAAAAGTTGATGCGTTTTAATTACGGGTATTTTTATTTTTACGTCAAATAATTTACTATTTTAATTTAAGTTATTTCAGTAAGATAAGATATAAAAATATCAGATTTTATATTTTTATCCGGTAACTTCTTTGCTATTCTAAAGCATTTTAATTTTCTGGTATGTTGCCAAATGTCTACACTATGCGCTTGCATTATAAAAAAAGATTTAAAATAATTTTCTGGTTGCGGTTCTTTTGTGTTTGTTCTTTTATTTTGCTTTTCAGTATGGTTCGTAGTTAGAAAGTTGCTCATTTCATGAAACAATATCTTCCAAATAAGCCACATATGGGAGTATAATATACATATATATATATATATATATATATATATATATATATATATATATATATATATATATATATATATACATATATACATACATTGTCCGGTACTAAGTATCGGACACAGAAAGACAAGAAAGACAGGGGCTGCCTTACCCATTGCGAGGCTCCGGGCGGCAGGTCTTTGCGAGGCCCTATGTCTTTCGTGAAAAGTATGCGATGCGAAAGTAGGTCTGGTTTAGGTATTTGTCATGTTTTATTGAGAAATGCTATAGTTATACAAATAAATAAAATTTTAGTTTACAAATATTTTACATTTATTAATGATTTACATTGAACAAATAGAGGGATGATAAATTTTAAAATTGATGTTTTCGGCTTTTCTTAAGACTAAAATCTTTAATTCAATTACAATAATCTAAGGAGTGAGCTACGTCATTTTCTATTGATAGAATAGCAAGGGCTGAAAGCCGATCTTGAGTCATTAAATTTCTTAAATAGGTTTTAATAATTTTGAGTCTCAAAAAAGTCCTTTCAGCAGACGCAACTGTAACAGGTGTGGTGGCAATAATTCTCAGGACTATTTCGATAGTGGGGTAAACTTCAGTTAATTTTTTTTCTATTAGGTATTTCAGCACCGAGATAATGTCGTCGTTTCCTTCATACACACGGATGAACATAGTCAGTTCTTCGTACAATTCATGTCCATCAATATCACATGATTCTCCTACTGTCATAGATATTTGTAAGTCGCTGCATTCCTTCAAAAGTTCAGTATCACTAATTTCCTTTAATCTTTTTATATTATGCATGAAACCAAATATGCTCTCATGATGTTTAAGTGCCTCAAACCTAGGATGGCAGCTTGCGCGCACATTGTCGACAATGACATAAAAATAGTTTATTTTGAAAATCTCTTCCGCATTCAATTCATGAGCTTCATCTTCCCCTTCATAATCAAAATGCCTTTTTTACGTCGTCTTCTGACTTCTTTGAACTGTCTGTCAATATAATTTTCCTCGGCTATTTCTCGCGTTGTTACAAGGGATGACTAAAAACCGTTTCTTCGATAAATATCTAGCCAATTTATGAATGCGTCTAGGTGTTGTATAGCCACATCTAAGTGCATGTTTTCACTTTGCCACATTTTACTTATGACATTTATCTTTGTAAGAATGTCTTACCATATAACAAGTGAAACTACAAACTCGTAGGTAGTTATTTCCTTTTCTATAGAATGGCATTCGCTGACCAACTGACAATATGTTGTATTTTCTGCTAAATCCTTTAAAGCATCACATATATCGCTTAGTTGGTATTTAACGGCCTTCACTGATGCTACCCTGTACTCCCATCTAGTTTCTGAAAGTGGTTTTAGCGATAACGATTTTACATGAGCATTTAAAATAGCCCACCTCTGACTTGAGCCGGCAAACAGAGTGTATAACCTTTGTAGCAATCCAAAAAAAGATTTTGCTTGGACACAAGACGACGCTGCATCTCCTAGGATGAGATTCCAGTTATGACTCCTACAAGGTAAAAAATAAGCAAGTGGATTAATTTCAAGAATACGTTTTTGGACACCACTTTTTTCACCACGCAAATTAGCACCATTATCATATCCTTGGCCTCTGCAGTTTTGCAATGATATACCTAACTGCTCTAATTCTGTGATTATATAATTAGTCAAACTCTCAGCTGTGGTTTTTTCGACGGCTAAGAAACCAATAAAATGGTCTTCAATTTCAGCTGTATTTGTATTGAAAAATCTTATAATAATTGAAAGTTGTTCAACACGAGAAACGTCACGAGTACAATCAAGAATAATCGAGTAATATTTATTATTTATTATTTTTTCAACAATTCGAGTCTTCACGTGACTTGCCATTAATTGTATGAGCTCATTTTGAATATGTTTTCCGATATAGTGGCCATTAATCGTCTTATCCTTTACTTATTTTAGGTGAAGTCTTAGCACGGGATCGAATAGGGCTATTAACTTTACTAAATCTATAAAGTTGCCGCTTGTCTCACTCGAATCTGAGTCAGATGTTAACTTCTCTCTATGACCCCTGAAGGCCAAATTGTGAGATGCTAAACAATTTACAATTGAGAGCAATCGTTCTAAAATATCTCTCCAACGTTGCCTTTCTTGTTCAATTTGTGACTGGGCCAAGGAGTCAATAGTGGAACAGCTTTTTAAACCATTCTCTAAATTAATCCATTTCAACATACAATCTTTGTGCTGTCGAGTAGATTCATGAGACTTTAGGTAATCACCCAAGTGTTTCCAATCACACACTCCTGTTGGAGTGTGTTTGTGTTGTTTTGTAGAGATTTCTCGATCATCACTTTTTATATATTTATATAAAGATCCACGTAGATTTTCTTGTTCCTGCTTTCTTTTGATAGTTCGTTTCCTTTTTGAACTACCTGACTCAAATTTTCTACCGGCATGACGATCACGCGAAGTCATTTCGTAAATCTTGTTTTGTTTCTCACAAACAGTCAAAAACAATTTTTAAGTATCCACACAGTTTTTTTACACTTTTTCAACTTACTCAATACTTCAAATACTATAATTTACACTTTTCCAGCGCACTCAATACTTTAAATAGTATAAAGAATGTAATATTCAATAAAATTAAAAGATTTGTACGGTACAGTAACGACTTTGTAACTCATATTGCAATCAAAATAATTCCAAAGTGACAAGAGCTGACAAACGAAATGAAACGCGGGGATTCCCCGAGCGATAGAAGAGCAGAATATTATGTCCCAACTCCCGACCCGAGTGCGCCGAGCTGACCCGAGTATTACGCGATTAAAAAGCCGATCTTCTAGTGTTTCGAGGCGCGATATTCAAGTACTACATAATGTTTTATACAATTATGTTTTGAATGATTGAATTAGTTAACTAACTTTATTTAAATTTACCGCCATGTTATAACTTGAATAAATAATTAAGGATCAAGGTAAACAATTTTGAATAAAAAAAATAGTTAAAAAATCTACATTTTTTAAAATTTACTTGGGTTGTTGCGCGAGGCCCCTGCAAGAGCGAGGCCCCGGGCGATTGCCCCGTTCGCCACCCCCTAAGACCGCCACTGCAGAAAGACGTTATAACGAATAACACTTATTCTACTATGACGGACTCTTTTAAACATGATTGATCGGTCCATAAGATTGAATTTAAAAAAAGCGGATCTTGCCTGCATCGACGCAGCATATCCCGACAGAAATCTATTCGTCGTTGCTAGTCAGCAGATGGTAGTGCTTGCACATAGTACGGATACACATTATTTCTTCTTAAAATGCGGTACCTCTTGCGACACACGTACATCGAAAAATCCGCCGAACACTAGTAGAAGAAGAATCTTCCACTTCGGCCAGCACTTGATGCCCATCAATATTTCTAGGTCTTCCGTCAGGAACTACATTCCCAGAAATTCAGCTCTCTAAATATGCGTTATTTATGCGAAGAAAGACTCTGTGATTGAGATAGCGTAGGCTATTATGATAGGGCTCGCGATACGTGCGTGCGGCATGCCGAGCATTCCCATCACATAACCCGTAAATTAAATACATTTCTGCATATTCACGAGCGATATAGGTCTGAGACATTTTGCAGTGTAGTCGGTCAAATAAAATCTAAAACACAAGCACAAACAGGCCCTATTCAAGCGTAGATTAACAAATAAAAACAGTGGTAGATAAAAAACAGCAAAATTCACGTTGTTAGCTCCGAGCGATAAGCAAGTCACTATAGAATAGAGGTGAGGTGTATTTATCCGTAAAAATATTCAAGTACGAGTATTATAAAATAAGAATTTTAAGTACGATGCTCTTTTCATCTAATGATTCTCCGTTTTTCTCTTGGCACAGTTGAACGTTGATTATTTTATAGTGTAAATATTGTTAATATATAGTGCATATAAAAACTAACTTTTAATTAGGTTAAATTCCAAGTCATCATTATGTCCACAAGAAAATCCAATGCCCTATAAGAGTATTTTACAGACTTGAATGACTATTTTTTTTTCGCAATATTTACAACACTAAATTGTCATGCAAAACAGCTACATATAATTTAAGGAAATATTTAAATAGAACACATTCAATTAACAATAATCAATACGAAATTATTTGCTTGTTCCGAACATCTTACTACATTATTTTAAAAAAATTGGTTAAAATAAATATGGCAAAAAAAATATTTTTTTTAATAATGTGATCGATTTTTTAATATTAATGGTTATTATTATAAATAATGTGATTCGTTTATTAAATATGCTATTAAAGTGACTATGCTAAATTAATCATTTAGTTACCAGTCCTAAGCCTGGAGCCATAAACATTTATGTTAGTATGAAGGAAAAATGAACACTGTATTTTATTACAAATTATAGAAATTCCCGCCAATTTTAGCTGTAAGAAATAAAGGATATGAGCATTGAACCCTTCATAATAGGTTACAATTAAGATTTATTTTACGTCTCCCGCGACCGTTAGTATATAGCCATTTGTAATATGGTCTTCTTACAACGGAATTACGCCGCCCATACTCGTCGAGTAGTTTGTCACCGACATCCGTCACCGATATTTTATAATACTCGTATTCGTCATACTCAGTTTCTCAAAAGACTTGTATCGCCCAAGTCTACTAAAGAAACGAAGTTGTTGAGGAAGAGAGGGGGTCGCGTGAAGGAGTAAAATGGGTCGCATGAGGGCCGAGAACAATAAAAAACCATACGAGTGGGAAAGAGGCAGAGAAACAATTCTGAAAAGCGGTAGTTTTGTTCGTAAGCATTTCTGCGAATGCGGAGTTATTTCAATAAAGCAGGTATTTTTCGAGTGTTTACAAAATTAATTGTAACAATGTTACATTTTTGGAATACGTGAATTGTAGATGTTTTTGAAATAAAGTTCTACGTGGTTGCCATACACTTTTTTTACACTATCATTGAAAAAATGCACATATTTCAGCGTTTAATTTTTATGTGTCCAATAACAACGTATGAATAACATTTTAATTAGGAAGACGAATGTTCTCTTTAAAGTTCTTGAGCAATAAAAAAACAGAAATAGTAATAGCAGTACTAACAATTTTTAAAAAATAATTTCTCTAAAACTATTAAGTCTAGGATAATAAAATTTATTATTTCGTATGTGTAATAACCCCCTCTATCACAGACATTTCGTTCGTTCACTCCTTCTGGGACAGCTAGTATATGTGTGCGTGTGTGTGTGTGTATGTATGTATGGGTATATATATATATATATATATATATATACATATCGTATGTATTTAAGGAACAATGACAGATATCCCAGAAAAGATTCAATCAGTGTTGCCTTCTTTAAAATTTGACACTGGCCAAAATTCTCTAGCAAAAGAATGAACGCCTTAGAAAAAAATTAAGACAATCTGTTTGTGGCTCAAATTATTGTCAACTGTCATTCGGATGCGTATTTTCCACCGTTAACCGCGAAAATTTCGCTGTATGAAACTTTTCCCGTCAATTTTTTATAAAATTTTCTTTCCGTGTAAATTATTTAGTTGTGAAATACATAAAACTTCCGAAAACTACAATAATTTGACGAAATCAAAGAAAATAATTTTATTTCAATAAAATTTTGTTAATTAAAATGAGTTCAATAAAGTTCGGCGTTTTAACTGTAAGTGATAAATGTAGTGCAGGAGAAGCATCAGATACAGCCGGAAAATATTTAATGAATATTTTGAAAGAAACTTACGAAACATCAGATATTCTTTATAGTTTAATACCCGACGAGAAAAATATGATTGTAGAAGAATTGAAAAAATTTTGTGATATCCAAAATAGGAACGTCGTAATTACCACAGGTGGAACTGGGTTCTCACCGCGAGATGTAACACCAGAGGCAACAAAGGAAGTAATTGAAAGAGAGGCAAGCGGAATCACAACTGCAATAACCCTTCAAAGTTTGAAGATGACTACTTTTGCTATGTTATCTCGAGCTTGTGCTGGCATACGAGGTACAACTTTAATCATTAATTTACCTGGAAGTCTGAAAGCAGTCAAAGAATGTTTTGAAGTATTTAAAAATATTCTACCGCATGCAGTTAATGTGTTGTCTGACAATAAAGAAGAGGTTCGCATCAAACATGGTGAAATAAATAATTCTGCAATGAATTACCATGTTTGCCCACATAAAAAACCAGCGCCCTCAGCTGAAAGTAAGGTAGATGTATCCAAAGTTGCTTTACGAAAAAGAGAATCACCATATCCTATGATAGAAATGGCCCAAGCTTTAGAAATAGTTGATAATCTTATCAAAAAACATGGCAAAAAAATTATTATACTGCCCCTAGACGATTGCTTGGGACAAGTGTTAGCCGAAAATGTAAGAGCACAAGATGCATTACCACCATTTCCGGCTTCTGTGAAAGATGGTTATGCATGTCTAGCAAGTGACGGGGCCTCGTTACTGAAGGTTCGCGATGGTGTAGCAGCAGGCGATGTGTCTTCCGTCACACTGAAACCTGGGGAATGTGCTCGTATCAACACTGGTGCGCCACTGCCTGATGGGGCCGATTGTGTTGTACAGGTAAGATACTGTCTTCTATTAATTATTTCATTACTATGAAATGATGTTGTAGATATATGTTTATATTCTCATATAGTGACATGCTCAAATAAGTATTTAAATTAGTTATACATTAGAATTAAAACTTCGATCTAAGATGGGGCAACACTTATATGTCAGATAATGTATTGGTATAATGTACGAGAATATATATCAAATAAATTCGTTGGCTATAAAAGAATAAATTGTTGTTGAAATAAAACGTAAAAACATCCTTTTCCTAATCAAGTGCAAAAAAATATTACACATAACTCTTTTTAACACACCCAATACTACCCCGGAATGCGATGTTTACCCACAGTGGTGATGTCTTTGCGGCTAGTCCTAGGTTAAACTTTCTCACTTCCTCACATTGTTCAAGCAGCGTTGAACAATGTGAGGAAGTATCATGTGTACGAAAAAAATGACAAATAATTATGAATATTATTTTCAATTTTCTGAAAAAGTCACTTTAAATTTTATTTTAACGACAATCACCTATTTTTTAGTCAAGGAATAACGTCTTTCTTTTTTCAACACTTATTCCCGGACCCCATGTATATTGTCCTCAATAACAATATGAAATTAAAAAATTACTATATTCAAATAGGAAAAATATAAAATACCATTAGTGTAAATTAAATATTACTATATTGTATATTTGTCCAGCTGTACAATCTACCATTCTCGGGTAATTTCTAACAATACATTTAAAAGTCACCTGATAGCATATTATGAAATGTCTAGCCTAGAAAAAGAATACTTTCGTTTGGTTTACTCATCCACATACATTATAAATACCTAATTTTAATATGAAAGTCTGTCAAGATTCTTAACACAAAGTGGGAATCATTTTATAGAAAATATGAACCAGTCATATAAGCAAAACAAATCCCGACAATTGAACTGATTGAAAATCAATAATATTACAAGTAAAAATTAAGATGTTAAAATATAAAGTGTCACATTTAATATAATAGTACGCTGACTATACTTACTGTGCTTCAAGAACATTATCTGATATTAGCAGACTATCCAATTTTTGCAGAATGCCGTGAATGATGGCAAACGCTAGGTTCTGATTGTTAAAGAACTTACATCAGAACATTCATAAAATTGAGTTCCGCATTATTGACTCAGATTATCCGAAATTATATTTTATCAATGTTCACTAGAACGTGTACTAGAATATAGAATTTTTCTTTACTTTTCAATCTTATGACTGAACAAGCTTATGACATTGCATGTTATTTTATAAGCCCTGTTCAATGATGCCTCATTTAACAATGCAAGGAAAAAAAAAATACATTAAGAATTATTTTGACTACTCTGCAACATATTAATTAAAATCTCTTTAAAAATGTCTAAACCTGTACCAATTGTGAAGCCGTGAAAGACGTCCGTCTTTCAAGTGCTAATGACGAAATTGTAAGGATTCCATTTTTCATTACGAGCTCTAAAAGACGACAAAGTATATAACATTTCTTTACAAAGACTTAAGTCGATTAAGTCAATTGATTTAAGTCGGATATTTCCCTCTTCTCTGCTTTTCACTACGGGACTAACTAACATAACAGTTGTGCATATAACATGCACAATTATGCTATGGAGATGTAATAAGCCCACTTCAAAAGAGTTTCGAATGAAAAAATACTTAAAAATAAACAGTTGATAGCAAATGTTCTCATTTAAAATAGAGGTGATATAAAATTTGTTTCTTAAAATGAAATAATTTATTATCATATCATGCTTTTCTTCCTTTTATCGGAGACGGTATTTACTCTAATATTGTCAATACAGATTTCATTACATAAATAACTTCTCTTATCATTTCACGTTATTATTCTTTGTGATAAAAAGGAATTAAGATAATGTTCACTATCTATTTTTGCAACATCTCCCACGACCTTAATTTGACTTCTCGGTGAAGCTGGGAAGAGCTATCATATTATAATATAAATATATATTCCCTTTTACAATGTGTAAATGTTAATAGCTAACATTATATAGTTCATTACCTGTATGATATTTTTCAAATTAATAGTAAAATTAATAGTTATTCATGTTAATAGCTAACATTATTTTAAAATAAGCTAAAACTGCATCCTTCACTTCTTTATTGCTTGAAAACTTCTTTCCACGAAGTTATTTTTTAAGTTTTAGGAACAAATAATAATCATTGAGAGCCAGGTCAGGACAGTAGGGTGGGTGTTCCAAAATATCAAAGCCCACCTTGTGCAGGGCAGCCAGTGCTAGGCGGCTCGTGTGAACGGACGCGTTGTCGTGCAAAAGCAGGATACCTTTGGTACATTTTCCCCTTCTTTTTTCTTTGATTGCTTCTTTCAACCTCTCAAGAATTGACACAAAGTATTCTCCGGTTATGGAAGTCCGGTTATGTCCTTTATCTTTATAATCTGTCAACAGGATCCCTTCTAAATCCCAAAACACTGTCGCCATGATTTTTCCAGCCGACTGTGACACCTTAAACTTCTTGGGTGGTGGTGTGCCTTTTTTGTGCCACTGCATTGAGTCTTGTTTGGACTCAGGTTCATAATGATGAACCCACGTTTCGTCTCCAGCAACAATGCGACTCAATAGTCCATCCTTGTCTCCACTACAGAGCTCCAAAAAAGTTGTTTTTGAGGCAGTGTGAGTATTCTCGGCACCCATCTTGCTGACCTTTGTCATGCCAAAATGATCATGGAGAATTTTAAAAATTGTTGTATCCTATACTCCAACCATCTCTGCAAGCTTTTCCTTTTTCTTTAGTCTGGCATCTTCCAATACTAACTGTTCAACTTTTTCAATAATTTCCGGAGTAGTCATTTCGATCGGCCGACCGGGGCGCGGTTCATCTTCAAGTGAGTCCCCGTAAACGGATGCCATCTCTTTCAGTATGGTTTGAACCGACTTTCATTGCTTGGTAAGGAACTTTGTAATGGCGCGTTACTTGATTTTTTCCATAGTTCAGACTTTCTTGCAGATTGAGTTGTTTGTTCGACGATAGTTCAAAGACTAATGATCCGATTATGATAAAACTTGGTATTTATACTAATAAGGAGTTACTTAACTAGCTATCATTCCGTTAATCACCTTTACTAATGGCCTACCTTTCCAATCCGCGAACTTAAAAACGCCCCCTTGTATATATATCTTCAGAAACTTGGTTTCGTATTGCATAATACAAACACTTGCAATGTGCAGCAAGTGCAATGCAGATTAAAATTTGGCTCCTTTACCTTAAACCCATGCAAGGTCAAAAAGCACAATGAAGAGCTAAATGAACGAAAAATTTCTACAACGTCTACATATAAGAAATCAAATTCTTGTTTACTACTTACGAAAATTGAATTAAACAAGCGTGTCATCTTATTTAATATACTTTTCACTTCTTAAAGGTTTTGTACAACTATTATCTTTACACGACTTATTCTATTCAAACGTAACCACTACATAGCATCATAGAACTTGGATATATTATCAGTATTTACAACAAATTTCAAATATATTTACAATAATTATATTAAAAATACATTGGTAATATCATCACCACGAGTGTATAAAGAATACATACCTAATATCACCATAAATATTTTTCAGGTTGAAGATACAAAACTGGTGAAAAGTTCTGAGGATGGCAGAGTAGAGTATGAGATAGAAGTGCTTGTGGCGCCAACTCGAGGACAAGACATCAGGCCCGTTGGCTTTGATATTAAAGTAAATGAGGTTGTTGTGAAGGCTGGTTCTATTCTCGATGCAGGTGAATATGGAACTATAAATATTACTATACACAACAATATAAATATAAAACTAAGCAACAAACAATTAAAAATATGTATTTCATTAATTCATTGCAATCACATCTTTTTAAGTAAAACGTCACTCACTGAATGAAAATAGCAGTTATGGTACATTAATTTCTTATGTTGTTTCCTAATACGAAATCTCAAACTTTACACTCTTTTAAAAACAAAAAAACACATTTAAATGCGCTTTAATATGCATTAATTTTTCAATTCCTATAAATTATAAAAATGAACTAATAATAAATATCAACGATATTTAATAGAAACGGGTGAAATTATTATAAAAATTTGAATTTGCTATTCTTTCAAGGTAATGTGGGTATATTGGCGACGGTTGGCGTAACCGAGGTGCCTGTCTTTGCGCCACCCTGCATCGGCATCCTGTCCACTGGCAATGAGCTTCAAGATCCCAGAGTTAAAGTGCTCATGCCTGGTCACATCAGAGATTCAAACAAAATTATGCTTGTAAATTTATTGAGGTAATATAAACTTAAATTCCTTTATTGATGACATTGAAAGTTGATGACATTAAATTGAATAAATAAATTATTCAGCACTAGACGACAACATCACAAAATTGGTATAAATTAGGAGGTTCCCTAAATCAACATGTATGTATATTAGGCGCTCTCAAAAGATATAACTAAGTTGGTACTGTTTTTAAAAAAGTGTCTGCGAAATAAAATATTATGTTGGTTTTAGTATAACTGCTGTTAGGCAATAATATTAGGTTAGAATATAGGATAGATATCTGCATAGACCGTAATTTCTCAACTTGGCGGTCGCAACCCCAAGTTAAACTTTCTTTTATTAAAAAAATTATCCTTATATATTTTATACAAATTCTTACCGCTACATGCTGAATCAATATTTACAATCACATTACTATTTTGTGTTTATAAGGATATATAAGAAATATATAAAATGCCTATTTAAAAAAAATAAATTAGCCAGATATGAGAGTCATTTATTAACTAAATAGTGGAAAACCAAAGAAATATTTGTACTCATTAGAAGAACATTATCATAATAATAATGAAGATTATTTCATAATATTTCATTACCCCGCCTCTTGCACACATTAAAAAGTTTAATTATTATCGTAGTTATTCTACTACTGAAAAACATTCTAGTACTAAAATTTTTCAGTGGTGTCGACTAGATCCATTTTATAGAATATTTATTGGTAAGATAACAAATAGATCCCGACTGCATTACAAGATTAAACTTTAATTGACGGCTCTTTTAATCTTTTAAAGGTTTTAATGAGCTTACAATATGTTGTCTAAATTCTTACCAATCTGATTTTTTTTATTTCAGTGTTGCTTACAAAATTATCAAAATCAATCCTACCTTTAAAACTCTACCACCAATCTGTCAAAGTAATTTTGAAGAATAAAACCTTTTTAAATTAATATATAGCTTTATAACAATCTGAAAATATTTTGAATGTTCCCAATACCACCATTGCACGTTTTCACCACAAACGCTGATATAAATAACTTTTATATCACTGTTACACCAATAAATGTAGAATCATAGTTGTCTTCTATAATCGCAGGGAATACAACTTCAAAACAATCGACTTAGGAATATCACGTGATGATCCAGCATCATTGAAACAGGCCCTGACCAATGCCTTGCAGCAATGCGATATAGTTATATCAACCGGAAGCGTATCAATGGGTGACAAGGACATGGCAAAACTTGTCCTAGAACAGGACTTTGAAGCCAGTATTCATTTTGGCAGAGTTAATATGAAGCCCGGCAAACCCACAACTTTTGCTACTTGCACTTTTAACAACGAAACAAAATATGTATTTGCATTGCCTGGCAATCCTGTGTCGGCTTACGTCACCTGTCTCCTATTTGTAGTGCCAGCACTGAGGCAATGGGTAAACGAGGAACCGGAGTGGCCAGAAATAAAAGTGGAATTAGGAAATAATGTAAATTTAGACCCGAGACCAGAATATGCCAGAGCTGTTTTGCAATTCAGAGAAGATAATCCTGTTCCATTGGTTATGACAACTGGCAACCAAGTAAGTGAATATTATGACTTAATATAAATTGTAATGAGTAATGATTAGTTCATAGTCTGCATTTACTAAAAAGAGTATGTATCACACTGGAGAAAAACTAATATCTTTGCACTTGTTATTGCGAACAAAAACCTTAGAATCGTTATCATGGTAGGTATTTAACCATTTTTATAGCCTTTTTAAAGATAGGCACTACTAGAATGTTTAAAAACATTCATTCATTATTTAAATATGTAAACGACAAAGATAAAACAAATGCATTAACTCTATGCCTATGGCAAAAATTAGGTTCCGCAGAAAGAAAGTATTAAGGAAAGTTAAAAGTTATTAAGGATTCCATATATGTTCATATAAAAGGTTCAAACCAACTTTAATGAACTTTGCAGGTACTTGAAGTTTTGTACTGCATATGACACATACTCGTTTGGGCGTACTATATAATGACCTTTACGTAAATATGAAAAGATTGACAACCGTTTTTTAAATTTTTTTTAATATCATTTTGTATTTCTTTATATAGTTTTAGACACAATCCAGTTTTAAACTTTTGACTCCTTTCTAAAGATGGATTTATTTGAAAAAGAGATCTCCCAGCAGGGACAGTCTGCATAATTAAATCATTAATTTCGCAAAATGAAACATTTATCATATCTAGTTATTTACTAAGCGTTATAGTTTTTTATATTAACTAAAACCATAGATAAAGACATCTACAGTTGAATAAATTGCAATAGAGTAGGGTTTACTGTCTTGTGTTTATTACATTTTCGTATAAAGCACTATTACAAGTAGTAAAGTAAGTGCAATTAAATCATTATCTTTTTATTTTGGATTTAACTCTTTTTTTTATCCTTTGTTGTATGCAAGTCCTTTAAAAATGTGCTAAAAAAATTAATTAGAAAATGTCTCAATAAAATATCATGAAACATAAAAAACTTTGTGTATATCAGTTACACATGTATAATCTGTATTATGAAATAATCTATATGAAACAATAGAAGTTTTTATCAGGGGCATGGCGTTTTAGGAAACACAACTAACCTACTTACAACTCCCGTATTGTACAGGAAGAGAGCAGAGCCCTGCGAATACAGCTTTATTTTTCATTAATGAAATTTTCATATTCCAATAAAAAAATTAGTAAAAATTTATGAGTGTTTTATCATTTTACGGAATAAAAATATTTTTTTTAGTCTTCTAAACCAGGCTTTCTTCTTAATATTCTATTAAAATAAAATCAATTATGACCAAAAAAACTTAAATCCTGAACAAATTCCATTTGAATTTCCAGTGTAGCAGCAGACTGCTAAGTACATGCGGTGCAACAGCTTTGCTGAAACTGCCCAGCACCAAAATTGGAAAGTCCATTCTTGAGACGGGAACCCAAGTCACAGCTCTCATCACCAGCAGACTACGAAATGTAAAAAACTAAATGTCTTCTATTAATAAATAGTGAAAAATCCACTGTATCCATTGGCCTTCGGAACAGCAAGTTACTCTATAAGACAAAATCATTTGTTTAATTGAATAACAAGTTTATACAATCACACCTTGTTTTTAGTATACTTGCCAAAAACATTTTTGCACTACTAAATTGTTTGTGTTTATGATGAAGCCGCACACTATAGATAATTACTAAAGAAAAAAAATATTTTAATATTAAGTAAGCTTAGGAGCAATGTCTTTATTTTATACATAGAGGCAAACATGTTTTTTGTTACCTTCTGTTTTCATATTTACACGTAACATTCGCCAGAAAGCTTAGTTGACTTCACTACAATGTCCATATTCAATTTAAAGCTTTATTAATATTTACAAAGCAATTTATTACATTTTTATTTTCTAATTGAAATAAAGAAATAGTGTGTTTTGAATTATTGCAATATTTATATTGGAATATAATACTGCAATGTATATATTTATATTAGTATACAAAATACTAAACTATGACTAAATATGCAATTATTTTTAAGAATTAAATATGGATTATAAAAGTATTACTTTGCAAATAATAAATTTTATTCCAATTGAAATAAACTTCAGTAAAGGTTTTGTTCATAAGTCTGTCTTTTTTATCCAATTACTTACAGCAGTGTAACATATTCAAGAAATTAAATCATAAACATGATCAAATAATTTTTATAGCGACATCTGCCATATCTCGTTATATTTTATACTACATAAAATGAATACCAATCCAAAATAATATTTTAATTTATATGGAAAATGAACTACAGGGAATGTTATTTTATAGGTTTTTAATTTAATTTTATTATTGGTTAAACTAATTATTTATTGGTTATGAAACATATTTATATTCTTTATGGTGCTTAATAAACTGTTACATTTTTAAATTTTTGATTGGTTTATTTACTTCCCTTTCTGGTTAATTTTTCTTATAATTTTAGAAAATTTGACTAGAAAGTACAAAACTAAATTGAAATTAACTGACATGCATGTAGCGGCTCTTAACAACATGCAAGGAAATTCGAAGAAAATTTTTTTTTAAATGAAAATGGATTTTATGGCACTAATGGTAATTTAATGTCGTAAGCTAGCATACCAAGTAAAACTTAGCAAAACATGATATCTGTTCTGACAATAAGGTTAGTACGGTTAATAAACAAAATATTTCTTGTCGATTGTATATCGTATTAAATTTGAAGAGGATTTCAAACTGGGAAAATCGTATGTGAAACATTAATTGTTAAAATGGATGTGAAAAAAATGAAAATACCATTTTTTTATACTTGTTCATCAGAAATGTTTAAAAAAGAAACGAGGTACTTTCTCAGCACCGTTATAAAAAAGTATTTAATTTTTGGGGGAAAAACAGATAGCCACTGTATCGTGATCTTTCAATACAGACTACATCATTATAATCTTGTAATTTATAAGTAGTTTTATAACAGTATGGTAATTAAATAAAAACAATCATTTCTTAATTATTGTAATATTAATATATTTCAACCTATGAATAAAATATTAAATTGAAACGCAATATCAAAATTTCTTCACTAGTTCAAATAGCTTCAATACTCTATTTTATAGACGGTATTCATAGAAGTATTCATTTGGAAGCGGCATTAAAGACCCATGTAGGTATAAACAAATCCACAATTATCTATACACTTATATTATTTTTCAAGTGTATAAAGTTCCAATATCAAATTAGACACACACACAAAATTACAGTACAAAAATACCTAAATTTAACCTCATTGACTAACTACCCAAGAACATGCCTGTTCTTATGAATCTTCCTGCGAGTGGTGTCATGTTTACACATGGAAACGGCCCTAGGCCCTGCATCCCAGGAGTCGCAGGGAGAGACCAATCAGTGCTCTAAACAGCAAAATAGAACCTTTTACAAGTTTATGATTTAAATATTCTGTGCTAACTAGAGAATATTTTTGTAATGTCGATTCATAATATAATTTAATACTGCTAACTTTCTCTGGCTATTAGGTTAGTCGTCCAAAGCATTTGATACCATAATAACTCGATATACATAGTAGGGACATTATCTTTACATACTTTAAATACTTACCGGCCAAGAGATTCCCCTTACGTTCACTTTTTCTCGCATTTAAAAATTACATCATTCGCCATTTCACTTGTAGTCAGTATGTTTCTCGTGTTTGCAATTGTAGTTAGTATAGAATTGTAATTATAAATATAGAATTATAAAGTATTTTGAAATAATCAAAAGGATTATTATTTATATAATTGAGATATTTCACCCCAGGAACTTCTGCAAGTGGCGAGCAAATTAACTTTTCACAAGAGTCACACCTACATAATATTCAGGGAAACTCACAGCTTATAGCTTCCAAAAAACTTTTTATAGCTTCTAAAAAACTTTGTGTGGCGGAAATATATTGACATTACAAGATTACATCCACTTTTAGTAAACAAAAAGAATCTTTAGTTGAAGAAAATATTTAACGCGATCCTGGCTTTTATTTTCAGGAAATATTTATAGATAAGATAGATGATATTTGGATTTGCGAAGGATCTGCATTTTTAACAAAAAAAGAAGAAAATGGTAGTTCAAAAACCAGAAATATGAATAAAAGTCTTTGAAAGAAAGGCAAAATCGCTGAAGATACAACGCAGCCTTGACCACTAAAACAAATGTGTTAATTTGTCCTGAAAAATGGAAATAGTGGAACCTATTTTTCCATCAAAAATATGGAGAACCTTATTAAAAAGAACAAATAAAATAAATCATAGCCTTCAGAAAGAAAATATATTAGGTTGGCAACTTCTAGAATATTTCTTATAGGGTATATAAAGAATGCAGCATTCGAACTTCTGTTCAGTTTACAATTGAGTAATCGACGAGTAAAGAATAAATTAAAAATGGAAGTAGTTCGAACTGAACTTAGAGGACTCTTTCTTCATGGATGTCGTTTAGGGTGAAAAACCAGATAAGCATCACGCAATATATACACAACGATTGGTGAAGGTATGGCCTCTTACGACACAACCAAGCACTGGTTCAATTGATTATAAGCCTAATTAAAACGGATCCATGATTAAGTTCGTGTTGTTTGGCAGAGCTATATTCATGCTCTTATACTACAATGGAAAACAACTTCATGCTTTGAGAAAGAAGTGGAAATATTCTGTTTGGCTACCACATGAGCTAGCACCCTTTCAACTTCAGAGGAGAGCTAATGCGTGCTTGGAGCTACTGAGTTCCCATTGTACCAACAAAAAGGTATCTGGTTACAGGAGATGAAAAGTGGATGGCTTATGTTAATTTTTTGCGTAAACTCCAGTGCCTATACCAAAATAAAATATTGAACAAAGATACTTTTGAGTGCATGTTAAAAAACGGAATTATTTAAGTAAACGGAATTATTCATTGGAAACTCTTTCAATGGTACAATTACCGCTAAGATTTATTGTGAACAACTGACCAAAATCACTGCAAAACTTCCTTCAAATCAAAGTTTATTTTTTTTATGAAAATGCTCAACCCCACATACCAAAAGTAAAGCATGAAAAACTGCTTTCACTTGGATAGAATATGCTACTTCACCCACCATACTCTCCAGACCTTTTGCCATCTAATCTGCCATCTGTTTTGCTCTCTGCCTGATAACTGACGTGATAACAAATTTAAAGACGAAAGTCATATCAAAATCGAACTTCACCAGTTTTTCAGTCAAAGGCTCTAAGATTTCTACATGTTTGTGTACAGAGGGTTTATAAGTCACCAACCTAATAATAATGAACAGTGCAACAAAATTGGTTGACATTGACATTATTATACTATGACATTATTAATTGATTTTGGATAAGTTCTTATCATCTACTAAAAAAATTATCATGAGCAAACTACAATGACCTATCTTAAAAAATTAGAATGAGAAGTTCACGCCTGACATTTTTAAATCAATCTGCTGAATCTGTGCACTAACTGCCAAATGAAAAGTTAAAGTAGAGACTGTTCCATAATGGATACCTCGATCGTGCATCTAAAACAGTGGTTCTTAACCGGTGGTCCGCGGACCACTAGTGGTCCTTGGAAGCATCTCAAGTGGTCCGCGAGCCATGCCAATAAATAAGTGACAAGAGTCAACACATCCGAGCCGAGCTCGTCAACACCCGACTGCGACTCGAGGCACGTGAGTGAGTGTGAGAGAGATGCATGTGACAGAGTGAACAGTACATAGTGCAAGCGCGACGCAGCACGCCCTTCAGTTTGACCCGTCACGGTCGTCAGTTCGCTTTTTGTTTTAATTACAGTGATTGATAATAGTTCAATAGTGCTCAAGTAGCGAATGTTCGAAGTAATGTTATGAGCTCTTTCTTACCTACTTTCTTTCAGTTTTAAAGTTCGATATCGAAGGCAAATATTGTTGGTCTGCGAAGGATATTAATACTTAGTTAATAATTAATCCAGGTCTAAATACCCACGTAAGTAAAATGATCCTTTCTTATATTTTGTTTAGCTATGTCACAAGTAATTACTTATTGTGAAATTAAGTACCTTCCTAAGTATGTGTCTACGTACGTCGCATTTAAAATTCGTTGCCTACGTTTTCAAATCGGCTAGGTTTCTGAGAAAAATGTCACCAAAAAGAAAATATAGGTAACAACAATTATATTAACTTTTTACCTACGCCAATTTCAGTGTTTTTTTTAACTTGCCTGCAATCTTTTGTATGTAGGTAGGTAGTAGGTGTGTAACGTTTGCAACTGAATTGTACTTAATACTGTTATGCTCGATTGATTGAGCTGAAATTGGCGTATACTTACTTAGGTACCTACATAGGTAAAAAAAAGTGACTACTGATATTTATTGTTGACCCAGGTATAATTAAACTGTAATAAGTACCTACTCGTTTATGAAAGCTGACTATAGAAATTACTAAAATACTTACTTGATAAGGATCCTACAAGTGTTTAGGCTCATTTGATACGTTTTGACTAGTACAGTACACTACCTATTTTATTTTTAAGCTCACTGCTGTGCATAACTCGTGAAAATAAAAAGCTTATGATCATAACATATTTTTTGTAAAATCTTGTATCTCATAAATTATTATTATAAGCAACTATTCTGTTTTCAGAAAAATGCCACCAAAAAGAAAATATGACGACAATTATATTAAATTGGGCTTTACTTCAATAGTAATAAATGGGGAAACTAGACCTCAATGCGTGTTATGCACAACTGTTCTTGCTAATGACGCTCTAAAACCGGCAAAGTTGGAACGTCATTTGAAAAGTAAACTGGGTCCCAGTGGAACAAGTCATGCAACATCTGAAAAAACATTATCTGCATCGTTTGAAATTTCAAAATTGATTGCAAAATCGAAAAAAGCACACACAATCGGCGAATCTCTAATAAAGCCTTGTATGCACAAAATTGCAGAAGAACTTTTAGGATAGGAAGCTCAAAAGAAAATTCGTGAAATACCACTTTCAAACGACATAGTAATTCAAAAAATCGCGAATTCAAAAAATGTCAACTGATATTGAAGAACAAGTTATTGACAAGATAAAAAGTAGTCCTTATTTTGCATTACAATGTGATGAATCTACTGACGTGTCGCAATGTTGCCAATTACTTGTGTATGTTCGATTTTTGGATGAAAATAATACTTTTAAAGAGGAGTTACTATTGTGCAAAGAACTTGAAACGATGTCGCAAGGTGCAGATGTTATGGATGTAATAACTCAACATATGGAGAAACATGAACTTATGTGGGAAAAACTTGCGGGAGTTTGTACGGATGGCGCTCCTGCTATGCTTGGTTCCCGATCTGGTCTTGCAGCACTTATAAAAACCAAAAATCCATCTGCAATCACGACGCACTGTGTTATTCATCGTCAAGCATTGGCAGCCAAAACACTCCCGGAATGCTTTGCTCTAACGATGAAAAGAGCTATAAAAGTAGTTAACTTTATTAAAAAGAGTGCACTCAATACTCGTCTCTTCAAGCAAGTCTTCTTCAAGCTCTGATATGAACTCTGAACACGAAACTCTGCTTTTCCACACGGAAGTACGTTGGCTTTCCAAAGGAAGCATGCTGTCGAGGTTGTACGAACTAAGAGAGGAAGTAAAAATATTCTTAACGAACAAGGAAAACAAAGAGCTATTGGACCAGTTCTGTGACTTAAAATTTACAATTGGTTTTGCTTATTTAGTTGATTTTTTCACGAACCTAAATAAATTGAACCTTCAACTGCATGGTTCAGGAAATTTGCAGTTGCAAGGCATGAGCAATACATGAGACAAAATCAGGGCATTTATTGCTAAAATTGACCTATGGTACAACAAAATCGAAAGCAAAAACTTTTCTGCGCTTGGTACGCTCAGTAAAATTATGGACGGATAGTGTGCCGAGGTTAAACAAAAAATGCAGATGAACATATTACTCCATTTGAAAAACTTAAAAAGTGAATTCATTCGCTACTTTCCTGACTGGGAGGACAAAAGTATTCAAAAACTGATTCGCAATCCTTTCATTATCAATGTTTCTGAGGTGCCTGATGAACTTCAAGAAGAAGTTATTGAAATGCAACACGATTGTAACTTGAAAGATACATTTGAATCAGGGATTACTCTTGAAGTTTTTTGGAGTCAAAAGGCTATTTCTTTACCGAAACTTCGAGACATTGCTGTTCGTTACCTCACTTTGTTTTCGACAACATATCTATGCGAGCAGGGGTTCTCGGCACTTTTGATTATTAAAAACAAACACCGAAATCGTTTGGATGCCACTGGAGACATGCGTTTAGCTTTAAGGAGCACTGAACCAAGGATCCATTAGTAAAAATTATGCAAGCACAAAAATCTCATTAAAATCTTTCATGATTTTTTTTTTTAATTATTATTTACAATTACTATTAGTTATAATTACATTTTAATGAGATTTTTGTGCTTGCATTGGCATGTCAATTTAATTTACCTACTTTAAGAAAATAACTGGTTGCAGTAATTTGTTGAAATATAAAAGAATCCTTTATTTTTACTTACGTTTATTTACTGAACATTACCTCCAGATCAATAAACCAACTGGGTGGTCCGCGGCAAAACGAAAATTTTGTCAAATGGTCCCTCAGGACTAAAAGGTTAAGAACCACTGATCTAAAACAATGATCAGATTCATGCAAAAAATCATTCGATGATTTTTTTTATCCCACTTGAAATCTATTAAGTCATAGGAGTTGACACATAGTTGCAAAGAATTTACTAAATTCTATCACACCAACATTAGCACAGAGCAACTATAGAGAGAATGCATTTAACCCAATATTTGAAAGGTGCTGGGATTAGCGAAAATAAAACTAATACTATCTGTACCGCTAATACAATACATATAATAATAATACAACTAATACTAGTACTGTATCATCTCATGAGAGGGTACAAAACCTACAACACATTTCCAAATGAAAAAATAGCACTGAGGACCTTCTAATGCACACCAACTGCAATGAAGAACATTCTTTGTCAAAATTTAAGATATTAAAAGATGAACTTAGAAACATGAGGTTTCAAGAAAGATTGAGTAGTTTTTCCCTCATGTGCATAGAAAATGATATGGTCAAAGAAATTGGCTTTGAAAAAGTAACCTATGATTTTACAAATCAGAAATTGGGAAAAGTATCTTTTGTGTAATTTTAACTTTTTAAATATGGTAAAAACATTTTAAAAAATTAAGTATTGCTAGTGAGTGCCCTATACTTAAAGCACCAAAGGCCCACGCCTGCCTAAGACAGCCTTGCCTGTGGACAGTATTAACCTGAACAAAGCGCCTGCACCCTTATGATCTGGCATCTCTGAACGACAGCATTAATTGCGCTGGAACAGATTAGATACGATTTGTGAATGAAAAGGATGTAAGATACAATACTGTTAAAACAAAAAGTACCATTGACTAAATCATACATTTAGGTAATATAATTAAAACACAATGAACTGCCCAATTACAGAGAATATCACTCAAAATATTACCCAACTGCATAAGGTTGGTCACAGTAATTTATAATGTGATAACTTCTATACATGGGCACTAGCATGCATAATGCATATCCAAGGCCTGAGACCTCACTGTACTGTAGTTCAGTTGTGTGTGTTCACAGAACGTAAAAAAATTTTTTAAAAATATTGTTCTAATCTAGTATGTTATATTAAAATAGACTTTATTTGATTAATTTGTTAGTCCTCTAAGAAATCTGTTGAAATCCATAAATTTATGATTTTGCAGAACCACCATAACAATCACCAATACCACTTGCCATATTGTACATCAAGACGCTTGGAACTAGCTTGTCTATGTCAACCTTGAAACATATAGTCGAATTCTAAGTCAAAGCTTAAAATAATTAGATGTATTTACTTCCATATTATAAATTTGCCAGTCGCTAGGGCTGGTTTCGTTCTTTATTGCAATAGCTATGATAGCTATCACTAACAACTATTAAGTAATATTCATTTCCATTTATATGTACCGATAATATGCTATTTAAGTTTTATAGCCGGGTAGTCACTTCATAATGATGGTGTACTGAAAAGATATGCAATTGCAAACTACATATATTACAATGAACAAAGAATTATAGAAGAAGAAAATCTTTGTTGATTATTCTTCAACCAATGTAATAGAAAAAAATGTCAAAATCCCTCAAAACCTTTAAATTGCTACCGTTTTAAAATTTGGTCTATTTTTAAAATTCTCTAAAACGTGAACTAAAAGTATTGTGTATCAACTTTAGCAGTTAGGAAATATAATACAAAAACAAAATTTTTATATATATATATATATACATATATATATACACACTCATACACATATAATTATATATATATTTCTTCCTTAATTATATATATATTAATACCTATATATATATTTCTTCTTTTATAAGAATATCTACTAATATAAATGCCTAATATGAAGTTAATTTATATCAAAATCTCACTATTGCAAAACTATTATATTACGAACATGATAATGATTTGAAAAACATGATTTTATATACTTCCCAATGTTTTCACAGTGCATTGAATTTTTTGTGCATAAAGAGATTTTTCAAGTTTTTTCTCTTAGCTTTCCAAAATCAGATTATGACATACACTATAATATACTACAACAATCGTTAAGAAATTTATTAAAAGTCTGAAAACTGTATCCAGTACACTAGTAATCACGTTCATAGTGTTTCTCCATTTGTATTGAAAACGTTTCATATATTGAATCTCTACTTATCTTGATGATAAACCTTATTAATCTAAACAGACCTTTAACCGTTTTAGTGCCATGGTTTTTTACTGATATATACTTAAAAATGCCAAAGAAATCTTTTGTTTTTGACGTCATTTACCCTTGTCTCGAAAAAAAACTGTATCTCTTCCAAAAATTATCCAATTCTAATAATTTTTTCTGTTTTATTAATACAAACTTGTACAAAAAAAACTTGTATAAAATACAAAGAAAATTATGGAAATATATATTGTGAACAAAAATTATAACAAAAACTCAAATCAAGGTCACATCGTATTTTCGCAGTCCGGTACATCCTCCGTATCAGCAAAATAATTGTTATTATATAATAATTGTCACTATTATCACTATCACTCAAAATTTGCATTACGCCAAATTGTGAGCGCACCACAATGTCACTCCCACTATCACTTTCTTCACAACTTGAAAAATGATCATTTTCACTCAAATTATTTTCGTATTACGACATTATGGGTTAAAAATTTTCTTTTCCTGGATCCTTTTTATATCGTAATTACTAATAATATTATAATTTGAACTTTATATAACACGTAGAAAGAAAAAAAATTAGCGATGCGTGCGAGCGACCTCCCCTGCCGTGCGCTAAACAGCAATTGATTTCGCGAGCGCCATCGCACTCGTGGCAAATTTAGTTAGTATGCGCACGAGCTGGCGCTTATCGGCACTCAAACAGTTAAACTAGTGATTGATAAAGGAAGCATAAAAAGCAAGAAAAAACAACTGAAAACTTTAAGAAACAATCTATTTTCTTCAATTTTTTAGATATCCATACATCAAATAGGGTTTCCATACATCAATATGAGTTAGCTGGCAGAATTCTCATTCCATTTTTTTTTTAAAAAATTTGTTACAAAACATAACAAGTAATTTAGAGATTTCTCCCAAATCGAATACACAGAAAATAAATTAATTTCCACAAATATAATACAAAATCTTTTATGTAAATTTATGTTTTAGTGCATGGGTGCCTTATATTTCCTGAAGCATGAAAAGCACATTTAGGAACCAATTTAGTATTTTAAGATCTTTACTTTCCTCATGGAAATCTACGTATAAAAATTTTATTTTGAAAAGTCAAAGATTTTTTTATTAAAAAATGTAGAAATTTGTGTCATTACGAAGATAACCAAAGCAACTTAGAATACACATATGTTGTAGATAAAATAATATGTGGCTAAATTGTAAATTTAAAAAAAATAAAGAACAATTTTGTTTCAAATCAATATTGTATGTTCAATATTTATTAATAATAACCTAACACTGGAAATAATGTTAACCACAGACCTTTTATTCTCGAATCAAAATGTTTATAAACTTCGTAAAACTTACTGAGCGATACAGTGTCAGTCTCTCAAACTTCCATGAAATAGAAAACACCCATTAAACAATAATCCTGTAATACAATATATTAAATGATTCAATCACAACATCAACTGTACAGTTTACAAGTCCCACACAATATTCACTAATATCTGCCCCCACTCACACCACCCGCTGCACCTCAAAGAAGCGCTTAAGATAGTAGACTTGGCCCAAAGTCATGATGATAAGAACTGAGGCTTCAAACACCGACCACATTACAACACGAGAGTTGGTGCTCTCATTAATCGCTCTATGTATTCTATCACGTACCTGTAAACATAAAGAATTTTTTAAATCCTAGAATCAGGCCGAAATAGAAAAGAACCCTAATTTATAATAGAACTTGTAATTTAATTTTTCAAAACTAAATAAAACTACGTGATGTAGTATTATTTAAATTCTTTACCAGGTTTCATTGTATGACATCTATGATATCTTTACAATAAGATATCTATGATGTCTTTACAAATGCCCACCTGAAGATGTTGTAATACAACGAAACCTAGATCGTGGTAAAGAATTCAAATAAAGTAGAAATAATACTACATCGCGTAGTTTCACATAGTTTTGAAAAATTAAATTATAATGAATTTTCCATTCCTACCCATCTTACAACATAATGAAAGCGACATTTACTCTTTCAAACCCACTTAAATAACATACGAACAATTTTAGTTATAATGAAGCTTTTTCCCTTCTCACCTGCATGTAGTCCTGTTCATGTTTAACAGAAGTAAGGGTAGTGGCGAGCTCACGTATCATGTCTTCCAGCTTAGTGTGTCCTGCATCGGCTTCCTTCTCGGCGCCTGGCGGTCTGCTCGGTGCATCACCAATTTCCATATTAAACATCACAACCTTTAAAAAAGGCATTGTTTTAATGAAAAAAAGTATTAACATAAAACACTAGTTACAGCCGTAGTGGAAATCATATTTACTAGAAAATATTAAACAAATAAAATAGCCTATTTGAAAGAGCAAAAAAATGTTTAACCAGTATTGTAAGATGCACAAACATGATAAGTTCACCTATATTCATTGCAGAGTATGTATCTTAATATCGTTGACTTTGAGTGTAAAGGTGCCAATTTCAGTCATGCAACTATTTTGTGCTGTGCTTTTGCCATGTGAGCATATGTATCTTTTCATTTTATTATTAGGAGTAATTGTATTATTCCAATAATAATAAATAGACCTGTTTTATTTTATAGTGCCACTTATATTATTGCTAATCAATAAACAATCTGAATGAAGGAAGCAAGACACAATTCAGAGCAATGCCTGTGGTATGTAGCTATGTGGCGTGCACCTACAAGTGCTAAACATTGTGTGCCAAGTGTTTTGACTACCTTGTATAAACAAAACTCATTCATGTAAAACGTGGATTGACTCTACATATAACACCAAGGAATCCCATTCCTTATGATATGACCTATTGGAATTACAGTATTTTCAAGAAATTTACAGTTCAGTTCTTTGAATATTCACTTTGATCATTATAAAGGCTAAATAAAATTCAACGGTGCCCTCACATCGAACAATGTGCGGAAAGAGCAGCCAAAAGAATCGGGATATTAAAAAGATTAACAGCCACAACCTGGGGTGCAAGCCAGGATGTGTTGATTACCACCTACGAGACATATATCAGACCCGTCCTTGATTACGGGAGCGAAGTGACCACCACAAGTAACCGTATCACCCTTAGTAAATTGGATACCGTGCAGAATACAGCGCTTAGGATAATAACGGGAGCGCCTAAATCCACACCCATTGCTGCTATGGAGGCACAAACCAAATGTAGTTCAATGGAAAGCCATAGAGAGAAATTAATTAGCCCTCCGTTTTTGGCAGAGACACAGAAATGTTTACACGCAATGGACGAACTACAGACAGGCCACTGCCCGACTGAAAACCCAAATATCCCCATTGGCCTCCTATAAGAAGCTGGCTACAAAGTATGGAATTGCCCTGGAGGAGCCAGCACCACTTACAAATTACTGCGAGTTTTTCTACAATCTACCGAAGGCTAATTACAGCTTAAAAAACCACAATCAGACGAAATCAGCATCCTTGGACATCGAGCTGAAACAGGCTGCCCTGCAAACAATCAGCGAAGAATACCCACAACCTGATTGGTTACATGTATACACAGACGGGTCATCGATCCCTGAAACAGGGGCAACCGGAGCTGCCTACTACAGTTCTAATTATGAAGGATTCTTAGCAGTGGGAGCCCCTCAGAGCAACTACGATGGAGAAATAGCAGCTGTACAAGCGGCAGCAGCTGAACTAAACAAAATAGCCCCAACACCTAAAGCAGTCTTCTTCGTCGACTCACAAGCGGCTATCCAAAACCTGTCCCGCAATACGGAAACAGACTGCAAGAGAACGATGGAGAGCAGAAAAGTCCTAGAACTTCCGGCAAATAGGGGATGGCACCTCATATTGCAATGGATCCCTAGCCATGTCGACATCTTTGGAAACGAGAGGGCAGACATCTTGGCCAAAAGGGGCGCGTCCATGGCTCAACCTGCCTTCGTGCCCTCGCTACAGAGCATGAGGGCCATTGACCGGACAGGCAGGCAACACCTCACACAGCTTTCCGTAGGGAAAAAATGGGAAAGTCTGGTCACCATCGGACCCATTGACCACAAACTACCACGAGCTGTGAGCGTAGCCAGGTTCAGAATGCAGACTGGCCATGACTACCTCGCAGCACACCTACACTGCATTGGTGTTCTCCCAACCTCTGAATGTCCCCTGTGCGGACACGATTTAATGAATGCGGATCAACTGCCGGATTGCAGTGGAATCAACCACCAGGGGGACGAGGATGACCCATTCAAAGATGTTCATCTATACTGGTCGGTGCGACCAAATGGCTCAACAGCTAAGGGTGGGCGTTGGCTAGTAGTAGTAGTAGCTAAATAAAATTCACAGATAATTTGTGCTTTGAGATAAACAAAAAATTCAGAAATATTCTTTAAGTTAATATTCCTCAATTCAAAGCAAGTAACAATAGAGTCAATGAAAGAAACTCCATAGGAAAAGAAGAAATAAGATGACTAAGAAAATAACTTCGATCATCTATAATGATGATTAAGAAAAGTGACTTCGATGCAGTGTTGGCGGTAATCAACTAAGTTTCTCAATCAGGAAAAATTTTAGTCAGCTAAATTATTCACAATTAAATCAGTGATAGTTAAAAAAATTAGTCTTAATCAATTAAACATTCGTTAATCATGACTAAAATTAATTCTTGTTTCAATCGTAAAATTTAATAAGTTTTTATTCAAAATTTTAACAATGTACGAGTTGCGCAACTTGCATCTCTACAATATCCTATAATAAAAAATATATTTTTAAATACAACTCATACGATCATTTGGATCCGTCAAATGTCCGTCTCGTCTGTCTATGCTTATTTTTGTAATATTTTTTCTCAAATCTCCTAAATATAAATTTAGTCATTAATCGTGATTGATGATTGAAATTTTCAATCATTACTTATTAGTCACGATTAAAGGGTTTAAAGATTAGTTTTTATCATAATCATAATTAGAACATGGCCAACACTGCTTTGGTGTTATGTTGACTACACAATATATATATTATTTTTGATACCTATAAACATTTTATCAATATTACCATTTTATTTAATTTTCTTAATTATTTGAAAATTTTATTTCGCATTAAGTCTAATTTATCTATTAAAATAATTTGAAATTATTGAATACAAACTACTTTCTGATATCGATGTTTTGGCAAAGTTCTTATTTCAACTTGAATGATTGTTAATATGTACAAAGTTAATTGAAGTTTCGTTAAGGATAAGTACCTTTAAGCAAACATTTTTTATTCCAATCTTCTAAGGAAATAAAGTGTACATCATCATACATAATGGACCTTTATTATAGAAACATTTAGACCACAGTTATTATAGAAACATTTAAAGAATTGTCATTTTCATTATGAAATAATACATAGACCAAAAAGTGACCAATGTTATATTCACTTCACTTTCATCTGGTTGTTCTCCCATAAACTTTTGATAAGTCAGAGTTATCACCTTTATATTCTAAGCTTCCAATGAATAGAACATGTAATTTTTCTGTTCTAACAGACTCAATAACTTGGGGCATTAGATAAATGAATCAAAACAATATAATGTATACTTGCAAATATCTTTCTCTTGTTAAAGCATATTTGTATGTCTAAATTTTTAACGCCTATTATCATTACCCTATAGAGATTAGCAAGTGCAACTATACAATTATGATACATTTACCTCTGCCAACAACTTTCTACATGTTAATTTTGTCTTTCCAAGGCTTTTTGGATATTATTCATTACTTGACATTATTTCGGACATAATGATTACATGTTACTATGGAGCCTACTGCCATCCCCCCATACGACGTTTGTTCAAAAAATATCCAGGATATGCAGGATCGTCAAACCACAATCAGAGAACTTGCAGTCGAGGCAAGTAGCAGTTTACACTGAGGCCTAGGGCTTCAGAAAAATCTAAGAGAGTTTGTGTCAAAGCTACTAACGATAGAGTAGAAACACCTCCTTTTAGAGATTATACAGAACATGCTGCAAAATGTGAACAGTGATTCAAATTTCCTCAATACAGTGATCACTGGTGATTAGTCCTGTGTTTATGAGTGTAACCCGGAAATTACAGTCATCATCCCCAAGGCTAAAAAAATAAGGCAGATCTACAGCAATGTCAAAGTCATGCTGACTATCTCCTTTGACTCCCGTGGTTCATCATTAATACACACCATATGGCACAACGAACACCAAAGAGTATACTATCGCTTTCATGACGCGTTAAAACACAAATGGCCAGATCTATAAGCAGCGAGCAATTGGCAACTCCATCACAATTACACACCTGCCATTCTTTATATTTGATACAGTTTCTAGACTAATAACAACACACCTGTGCTTCACTCTTTCTTTTCTCCCTACATGGCTCTGTGTGATTTGACTTGGCCCCTTTTGTCCCTGAAAGGGATAGATTTCAGTCCAGAAAAGACATGCAGAATGCGACAAACCAGCTACGTGCCATCTCAAAAAAGGAGCCCCAGCATTGCTTCCGACAGGGGAAGAACCGTTGGGAAAAATGTGTGGCAGCACAAGAGGATTACTTTGAAGGAGATTAGATAATATTGTTATATCTCAATAGAAATAAAAGTCAGATATTTTTTTAACACACATTCTATATCATAGATGAATACCATAAATAATTTGTCCCAGCTTATAACAAAGTGACGAACAGAAAAACATTGAACTTCCTAATATGTAGCACATTAAAATTAATAAATTGATATGCAATAAATGAAACTGTGTATCATTGGTAACTAAAATTGAATTTTAAGTTTTTACATCAAGAGATGTGAAGAAAAAATGCTTTTTAAAAGAAAACTCAAATAAAACACTAAAGAGTTCAAACAGCTAATTTGAAACCTTGTAACTAATTTTAGCATTCCGTTTCATGGAATCACAGCAACGCAAGGAAAAAAAAAATTATTAATTTAACTTCTATTTCAAATAGGTGTGCGGGAATAAAATGCAAGGCATTATGTGATACGGAATCAAATCCCAATCTTTAAACTGGTGCCGCAAAACATTTTTTTTCTCCTGGCAAATAGTGTATTCAGAAATATGTGGTTTCATATTGGCACCAATGTTATGTTTATGTAAGTGACTACCTAATATTAAATTCTTGTTTTATTATTATAATATGCCTTAATATGGAGAACCACAAATAAAAATAAACACATACAATAAAGTGTTTATTTCAAAACCACAACTAACCTTAGGTGTTAGAGTAGACATCTTGTTACTGAAACAATATGTGTATCTACCCGAGCTTTGTGCTGTAAATGTGTATTTACCAGACGATTCTTTCTCACCGTTGTGTATATCTTTACCATCTGGACCGACTATTTTGACGTCTATGTCTAGAAAACCACCTTCAGCGATTTCAAACGTCAAACCTGTAAATACGAGAGCATTTTTATTTTCTAATAGTTGACTATTGAAGAGTGTTTCTTACAATAAAAAGCATTATATTAAGTTTTTATTTTGCGATTTTACCAAAACTATAATACACATATTGGTAGAATGGTAGTCTTCGTCGAACCAACGTTTACTACTCCTTATTACACTTTCATATCCAAGCGAAATTTTCGTAAACAAATGTAATAATGATATCTTAACTAGACATGAGTTTCCACGAAATAAGTCGAAATCGTAGGGAACAGTGCCAAGTTATAAATGTATAAATGGAAAATATATCAAAAAAAAATAATGAACCAACCCATTCTAGTTCCAGCCTCGACATGGTCGAAGAAACATTCTTCTGCATGTGCGTCAACTACAATAGAATATCCATAGGACAGATGAAACAGGGAACATAAAAGAGCGCTTAATACATAAAAATAATTGTTATGGTAAAACATTTTTGCTAACTTTAAAATAATACGTCAATTTCAACGCAACCAACTCCCGGCCACGTATATCAATTTGACAGATAAGAACCGAAAAATCACCAAAAAAGATTTGTTTTTTTCTCGTGTCTATGGAATTATTTTCTTTTTATATTTCTATTCATAACATTTAAATAAAATGAAATGAATTATCAAAAACATATACTTTCATATCGTTAATGAATATTATTATTAAAACCATACAAAACAAAAACAACGTACTATTCTATATGCCATATATGCTATTCCATATTATTTAATATTAAAAGCACAAGTTCACCAAATATCACTTTTTGTTCTTTGACACTTATTTTCATTATTACTTCAAGCGCCATAAGTTGTAAATTTTATAAAATTTAAAATTCTTTCTTGAATATAATAAAAGTACCACTATTACCGAATTTTTTAAATTGAATAAATATCATAATCAACTATCGTTTTCTTTTTATTTTATTTAAAAAGAATCTAAACTATTGGTGTGTCTTCGATAGAAATAATTTATTGAGTTCCCACTAATGAACCCATGTTAAAAATTATTTTTAATTAAATTTCATCGAAAATGTATTAAAAATAAAAGTTTAATTTTTTAAACATAATTTCTACTCTTTAGGGCACACTACAAAAGAAAAAAGGAACCCTTATAAGAGCTAGACTTGGGCGATACGAATATTTTGAGATACTGAATACGATAAGTACGAGTATTATAAAATATTGGTGACAGATATCGGTGACAATATACTCGACGAATATTGGCGGCGTAATCCCGGTGAGAAGACCGTATTACAAATCGCTATATACTTATGGTTGCAGGAGACGTGCAATCTATTTTAATTGTAACCTATTATGAAGAGTTCAATGCTCATATCCTTCATTTATTACAACTAAAATTGGTAGTAATTCCTATAATTTCATTTTTCCTTCAGACTGGTAACTAAATGATTCATTTGGCATAGTCATTTAAATAGCATACTAAATACGTATTAAGTACGTATCTGAGATATCCAGTATTTTTACCGGTGAAAATAAATACGCCTCACCTCTAATAAGAGCATTTAGGTATCTGGCCGTCTGCGTCTGATTTTTTTCAGAAATCGCTTGACATATAAACTCGAAATTCGGTGTAATAATAGTCACAGATCATATACTAAATAGATCGTCAACTTCAAACAATTGTGCGAGCGAGATAGCACTTTCGCGTTTCCAAGTACTATGCCTCTATATTCCTCTATTGCCCAGTATAATGAAGTTGCAGCAAGTGCCCATTTACTGAGCACTCGCTGCAACTTCGTACTTTCGCTGCAACTCGTATTTTTGACAGGTGTACTTTTCTTACATTTTAGGTTATAAAATACGTACAACTGAAACAACAATTCTGAAATTAAAAAACTTTATTAGAAAAAAATTCACCTGTTCGAGCGACATAACTTAAAAGAACCAACAAAAAACTTAGTGGCCACATACAAACACATTGAATGAACGTTTATATTTTACAAAATATCTACTGCTTTTACTTATCAAGATGTACTTAATAGATTCTATCATTAAAATAATATACTAATACTTTCAATTTTAATACGAATTTCCATTAAATAAATTGTTAACTCTCCTTTTACTGTTTACTGTGTAATAATTCTAAGAGTTTTTAACATCGATTAATTTACTTAATTCCACGTTTACATTATTCGTACAAGTAATTCATAACCTTTATAGTGAAAAAATATTCTATATCTTACAGCTTTATTCTATATCTTAGTAAAACAAAATTATTGCCTTTCTTACTATTTTGAATTTAACAATCTATGAAATGAATAAAATATACCTACTCACTATGAAAATTATACTTTATGATGAGAAAAAATGCGGTTATCGTGGAGATTACACTTCAGTTTTGTGCTACTAAATGTAAAAAAATGCTAAATCAGGGGGATAATTTCTATTTTTTTAAACTCTTTCAAAGAAATTTAAACTATGTGCTGAATAAAAAAAAAAAGGTTATGGTTCTAGCATAATTGTTGATTTAAAGGTTTTTGTACTCATTGTAGGCTAATTTCTATATCCCACTTAATCTATCTTATACATTCAGTTTAATATCCCCAATGTAAATAGTCGACAACACTTAACAAAGAATCAAATACAAAAAGTAGAATATAAGAATGTTATAATTATTCTGTGTTATTTACACAATTACAAAAATTTCGAAAAAACAAATCTAACCTAATACATATAAATAAATTATATTCTAAATAATCTTTTATTCATTGGCACATTGGCATACATTGACTACATCTTCAGGTGAACAAATCACTTGGATGCAGTAACAACTTATTTTTATCTTTTAAATCAATAGGCTCGTAGTTGTTGTATATTATATGTTAGCATCATTACTAAAAATCTCATTTTCACATTCTTTTGTTTTAATCAGAAGGCTACGCGCAACCTAATACACATGCAGTATTTGGTATAAATTAACAAATTTGGCAAATTTTGAAAGCGAATGCAATATACCCATCAATGGTACAGCGAACAACTTTTGTAGGAACTTGTAATTCGGAGCTATTCTTAAATATTGACAAACAACTTTGCATCCATACTAAATATGTGCCATTTCTTCTTCAAGTTCTGATTCAATAATTACCTTTTAACAAATATTCTCTAAATTACTTAAACCTTCCAATGACTTATAAAAAAAAACATTTAATCTCTTTTCGTTCAATTTTCGTACCACTTTCTGTTTCGGTTGTAGTTCCACCTCCAACTGCAAATAAAAGAATAAATTATTTAACAAAACAATGTACATATATAATATTGTAAATGGATTCTTTTTGGTTTGTCATAATTGCTTCATCATAATTACATAACGTATAGAAAGTTTTTTTCTTTAGAAATCGGTGGGCTATCTATAAATTCTTAAGCTAACCGTCTAATGTAAATTACTTACATTACTATAAAATTAATTGATTCGCGAAGAGAAAGCTTTCAACTTAAAAAATTCATAAGTAAACTTACTAAATGATAATTTATTAATATTTAGCCTTTATTAGATGTCGGGCCGTATGATGGTGATGTTTTTTTGAGTGGCGGCTAGGTTTGCTATTCTCCATATGCCGTAACTTCTTCAATCCGCTTGTCTAAAAAGAAAATTAAATTATTAGCAACTTCTTTGTTGTTAATTATTAAAACGCGAATGTAACTTTGATGATGAGTTTGAACAATATTAACAATAAAATGTATAATTGATTTGATGCTATTTTCAAATTAATAATGTTTAACTTACCGTGAAATGTTTACGGCTACAACCCAATGTACAAGAACGATCTTTAAAATAATTTCCTCTTATTACGAACAAATGTAACAAATACAACAAAATTTGAATTAAAAGTGAAAATATTACAGATATTATAACCAAATGTAAAACTGTACTATAAAATAATGTTAGTTACAAATTTGCAGTTTGACAAACCAATTCAAATAAAGTTAACCATTTTAAATTTCGTATCATAGTCTTGTTTTTTTCTTTTTCTTTTTTTTATATAGCGTTCGTTATCGCTGCTCTATGTTCCATAGACAAAATTTTATGTATATATTGTGTGTGCGAAAGAGATAGGGCTTTCGCGTTCCAATCGAAATATTTGTATGAAGTAAACCCACCCTGATAATAGTAATAACAAAATATATTAACCAGCACATATATCAGTAGCTTAAACTCAAAATAAACACACACATTTATGGGGTGGGTAAATTAAGTGCTCGACATTTTTTTTATTCCATGTATTATGATGTGAGGTATTTGCAAGAGTTAGTTATAAGGGACTCAAAAATATTTGTTTCATTGTATTATATCTTCAGAGTTATATTGAAAAATATTTCGCCCTATTTCCGAGCCAGAAAGAGTACATTACTGACCCTAAAATTATAAAAAAAATAGGATTTTCCAGCGAGTGCAGACCCTAAAATTATAAAAAATAGGGTTTTAGATATCTATGAAAGATTTAAAGAAAATTATAGCAATGATTCTAAATATATAATTTTGGAACACGCACCACGTTTTTATTCGTACGAAAAATGTAGTAAGGCAATATATTTAGGTTTTTCTATATTTACAGCCGATTTTGTCAGAAATCATACGAGGTAGAAACTTCAAATTTATGCCAAATTAGTAATACATCTTATTAACTTACATATTTTGCAAATGACTACTTTTTTAATAAAAATAAAAGTCTCACTTTTTATTTTAAGTATATATATATATATATATATATATATATATACATATATATATATATATATATATGTATATATATATATATATATATATTGTGTGATTCCACTTGAAAAGACTTTTTAAGAGAAATACAAAAATATTTGTTCACAATTTTAAATTGCATATTTAGAAAGACATGCCAAAAATATATGAAATTAGACCATTCCTCCACCCCTTATTTCCGAATAAAAAGAATTGGTTAAATCTGTTCAGAAGATTACAGGAAAACTATGGCGATTATACTAGATCATATAATTTTTTTAAATACGCCCCATGTTTTTACGCCTTTGAAAGGTATAATAGAAAACATAATTACGTTGTGAAAAATTAATATTTGTAAATAATTTAATATAATATTCTTTCAAGAAATTTTCACAACGGGGGGCTTTTTTATAATTTTCCATCTATTGTCGAATTTTTTTGACAAACGTAAGTGACCAAATGTATCCAGAATCCTAATAGTATGAGTTCTTCTCGTTCTACACAAGTTTTTTAATAGAATAGGACAAACTACAGTACAAACTAGGGATGTACGATTACAAATTACATTTATATATAGCGCCATTCGATAAATGGAAAGATAAATATTGATCATTAACATTATATCGCAAAGAAAATATTTAAATTTCACAATATGCAATACAACAGTTCATGTCTTTGTTAAAACGTCTGATAATCCAATATGGACTCTTCAACAGCAAAATGTAATTCATGAGCAAAGCAGGGAATGTGTTTTAGAACATAAATAGTTAAAAAATAAATATAAAAAATGTAATATAATATAATGTATATGGGGAATTTACTCCATTATCTGCCACCGTCAAACGTTAGACTCAACCGTTTTTAAATAAGGAGGGTAGCTTAAAAATAACCTTCACTTGGAAACTTTCAATACGAATTGAAAAGTTAAAAATTGGTATTTACTGGGTTACCATAGAATAAACATGTGGCAGATACTTAAAAAACTTCACATCAGCATTGCGGACTGCAGGATTATAATAATTTATTGTTTTTTTTTCATGCATATGAAACTATTTTCTTTTTATATTTAATTTCATAACATTTTATTAACACGGATATTTGGAACCAGAGTTCACTCATTTTCAGAGTTTTTAATTACTAAAAACTTAAATAATATGAAAAAAAACCTACTTCATTCACCCGTTATACTCAGTACACAAATAACGATCCAGCTCTCAAAGACGTTATCTCAAACTAATACAAGTTAGGTTGCATTTCAGTAGGTTATTATCTAGATGATTTTTTTCAAAACTTCGTTCCATGTACAGAAAACTGGCTGAAACTAAGTAATTACTATCTTTTGCTTTAATTAATAGGTATTTATTTTTGTTTTAAACCGGAAGCATGAATATATAATTAAACGTAGCCGATGTTGGAGAAGTTCCCTAGCTATATTCTGTCTGGGCGGAATTTCAACTTTTCCTATATCATTTACGCACAATACAATATGAACAAAATACGTAATCATGTATAATAAAAAACATGCAAGCTCCTAAGAATCGGTCGATCGAAGAACAAAATAAAAATATTTTTGTCTATGCTTGAGACACACCGCGTATTACGGGACGAGCAATTTAAAAATTATCTTAACATTACCCGCGCGTTTCATTTTCATTATATGATCCGTGTTTCATTTTATTTTTTACTTACTCTTTGTTTCACCTTCAGTGCAGTTGTAAATATTCAAAACGGCGATCGATTTAGATAATCAGTGTTCGCATATCAATTTAATGATATATCGAATCTGAATACATCGATATTAATATATATTACGATATATAGATTCAATGTATTAGGTACGCATCCGTAGATTAAATCACCATTTTTAACAACCGTGCCTACACAGCATTGTATTTGAAAGTCTTCATAAATATATACCGATATCAATTTGTAGATGTACTTAAACACAAAATAACGTTATTTTGAAGGAAAACACCTACCTACTTGGCCTACTAGTCAGTATTAACCACCGATCCAATCTTTTTCATTATAGAATTATCATCAGAATTCGAATTTTCTCCTAATTACCTCCCAATATTAATTGTATATAAGTTGCCAACTCCTGTAATTTTGAGATTCTTCCAGATTTTTCTTTTAATATTAATCAACCCCCGTAACCCGAAATTTATAAAACATCTTCCACTTTAAAGACTACACCACGTCACACACCAAACACTTAGAAAAGCCAAAATTATTTATCGGATTGACTAAGAAATGAGCGTTTCTCAAAAAAGTATCTAGTTTATTTGAGAAACTGCGAAAACAATCTACTGTCGAGTATATATAAAGAGCGTGCCACACTCTTCGACTTCATTTGTAAATTGACGCGTCAATATCAAGAAAATATCACCGCTTGCTTTATGACTTTCAACCTAGTGAATCTGAAAACGAAACCCATCTGCAGTATATGTCAGAGACTAGTCCCCGAAGCTCTCTCTGAAGCTACTACAAAACTATTTTTTCCACGATTCCGAATACATGTTTGACCGTCTATTTGATTTCAATATAAACAAATTAAAACCACTAATTGAAGAAGACCCCAGACTTTCAACACAAGTTTTGGCTACTCAACTTGAATGCTTTGTACTGTGGAGATACGTTTACATGAGTTAAGTCATGTGTACAAATATGTTTGATTACCCCATGAGTTGAGTCAATTATTGTGCAGACATACTTACAAACATACACATCTCTATATTTTCAACGTACTTTCAACTAGTCAACTTTTCAGTAAATACGAGAGTTTGGTTATATACACTAGAACTTCGACAAGTTGAAGACTAGTTTTTAATGGTTTATAACTTTACTTAATGAGGTTCGTTTCTGTGCTTTGTTTCGGGATTATTATACATAGTTAGAGGGACTAGGTTCAATTCAAATGCTACTTTCAAATGACACAAACACACTTTATATACATTGAAAGGTACAGTTACGCATTTAGTTTTTTAAAAAAGCCGATGATTTTTTTTGTTTCAAACAATTCATACTTTCAATATCAATTTTATTTTCAATATTGAATAAAGAAGAAAAAATATAGTCTTCTACGTTACTACATTACTTTATAAAAGATTGCAGTGTTTACAGCTGTTGTTGCTTCGCTGATCGATATACTCGTACGTCAATTTTGTAGCTCGTCGTTTAAATCTTCTTCTACTTCATCACATTCAACACCATGAGTAACCGCTTCCATTATTTCTTCTTCTGTTAAAGTTCCCGCTGTGGCTACTTCATTGTCACAAGTGACGAACTCATCGAAAGTGACTTCTAAGTGAGTTATATCGCCCTCCTCTTGAATACTTTCTTGAGACTGTAAAGGAAAACCATTAGTTTTGGAGCAATTTTTCACCGCATGGGATGTGACATTTCGCCAAGCCTTATCTACCATTCTCATCGCTTGTAATATATTGATAGAAGAAACGGTATTTTGCTCCATATCGGTTATCGTTTTTTTTACTTTTCGGTAAAACGTTTTGGAATGTTTTCTTATCCCTTGATCAAGTGGTTAAAATTGTAATGTCGTATTTAGTGGAAGGAATTTAACTTTAATTGCCTTCAATGGAGGTATGTCTGTTTTTATAAACCATTTTTTTTTAATTTCTGCAGTCATCCATATTTGTTATTATTAGGTGATAATTAGCAGCCCGCAAAGCAACGTGGTTTCTTTGCTTTGCCAATCATTAATGGCTTTAATTTTTCTGTGCCCATAGAATTTGTACAAAGCCGTCCTTGTTGTATTTCCCCCCACGACATCTTTCAATTTTAAATGTTAGTGTTTTCTTGGGAAGACATTTGAAGAAAAGTCCACTTTCGTCAGTGTTAAAAACATTATTGGGGTCGTATCCATTCACTAAACTTTGCAATTCAAATTTTCCATTCTTGACAAACTTCTTTGCTTACATTTGCACTTTCACCGCAATTTTTTTTGAAGGCCTGGTCATGTCTTTTCGTGAAATTTTCCAACTCGCCATTACTAGCTTTGAAATTATAGATTCCCGGTGATTTCGCGAACTCGTCACCTTTTTTCTTCATTATCGGTCCACTAACACTATTTTTTTTATTTCGACACTGTTTAAAGGATATAAATAAACACTGTTCTAATTTAGGAAGTTCAGCAATTTTGCGTCTTTTGCATAGAATCAGTTTTCTTCAATAGTTCAGTTTCTTTTTTCAATATGGATGACAGAGTACTCCCGTGAATTTCAAACTAGGCTGCACCGTCTTTTGTTTTCAAACAACTCTTCACTGCTTCGATCGTCTTTAACTTCTCAGCGTATGTTAATATTTTTCATTTTCATTTTGAACTCATTTCACTTAGGTAATTTTTATTTTGTCACAATAAGCACAGCAATGCTTCTTGGAGAAATGGTTAAATCTGATGATCCAAAGTTACAAACTTTACTGTTGACTTATAGCCATCTGGTTAACACATATATGTAATAAGAACGGAATTTATTCCTGGAACCTTTTGTTATTGGGATCGTCAAAACATTACTTTAAGTTATAGAGATTCAAAATCCAAATTATCCATTTAAGTTATAGAGGCTTCGTATTTTAATTAAGAGAGGTTTGGGTTCCAAGGGGAAGCGAATAAAAAAAAATTGTAATTTATAGAGGTTATTATGTTATCGAGGTTCTGCTGTATATTAATTATAATCGTAAATATCTGTGGTTTGGTTAAAAGGAATTGGGCAAACCAATTCCAAATGAATCCGATCATAAAAACATAACTTTGTTTGTTTGCCGAGACTTTCATATATTGGGAAATACTTTCTAGTAACTATTACCATCCCAGTGTATTGCAGTCAGCTTCTTTGGGGCTCGAATTCAGTCTAAAATTTTCTCAACATGACGAAGCTTTCTTTCTGTATTATAATTCCCGCCTGCACATTGCAAGAATTATCCAAATCAAATTATTGGAACAATTAAATTACTTGAAAATGATTCCATACCCTCGTTATTACCAGACCGGAAGCCGTCTGATCTATGTCTCCTTAGAAAATAAAATAATACAGAAGGGGCAAACACAGTTACATACAAATCTCTTCGCGGCCGCCTGAAGCCAAAAATCTTCTCCCTCTCCACCGCGCTCCTTCTTCTAACGCCCGCCCTACGCACACAGTGTCACCAGCAAAATAATTTTACCCACCAACTCCGGGAAATCAACGCATTTAAATATATCTCTTTACGGTAGTACGATACATGCTTCATCGATTGATGTGGTACATTGTTTCGCTTATATGAAGAATTATTATGGCCATGTTAAATTTATAAAATTTTTATTTCAACCACAACCAATAGCCGAATAATTTAGGTTAAAATTACTAAAAATATTACATCATATTTTACCATTTTATTAATTAAAATGAATATTAAAACACATTATTTGTGTGCGGGTGTGTGTCCGTGCCCGTCCGACAGACCGCTCGCGCGTGCGTGTGTGTGTGTGTACATATTATCTACAAAACTATTTAGGTACTTTTGACTATAATTTTTTTTTGTTAATACGAAAATAAAACAATTAGCTTGATGTCTTAAATTAAAAAGAATGGTTAAAAAGCTCGCTATAAAAATTAGAAAATAATCGATCTCGTACTAAAAATATTTTAATTTTCCGCAATTCAAAAAGGGCAGAAAAAATTATTTATATTAATTAGCGTTCAATTTCGTAAAAATATTTCTACTCTTTAAACAATATCGGTTCGCATTTTCAGGAAGTTAAAGACCGCAGGAATTAATGAATATAACAATCGTTTCTTTCGAGCGTCTCCGTAATCTTACATACATTTATTATATATGCAATAGGTATAATATTCTAAAATTGAATATGACAACGGAAATTTCAAATGTTACACCAAATTTTCCAAACCCCGATTTTTTAACAAACTAAATTTTACATTTTTCGGTACTGAGCTATTAAGACGTTTTAATTTGGGAAAGTTTTTAAGAGGTCGCCAGAAACAACACCAACAAAAATGGCGCGCTTCTATTGATAATAATTTACTTCGATATTTTAAAATTGTTGTGTTGCAGTAATATTTTTGCAAGTGAGAATAGCATAAGCCGGCATTTTATGCGATGTTGTCACATATAAACCATACAATCATTCATGTCTCAGGTTGCACTGAAAGCCGCGTATTGATACAGTGTTGCCAACTTGGTTACTGCAAAATATGATAGGATGGTATTAAAAAAATACCAAAAATATGCTAACTTTATTTTTTAAAGTGCCAAAAAAAATGACAAAATAATGTTAAGTACTGTATTTATTAATGAAAAATATCAAAACAAAATGTCTACGAAATGTTGACGATGAACTAACGATATTACTCAGTTTTACACTAATTTATGTTTTGGAATAACATTTCAATATCTTGATCTTCATGAACAACAGCTGTGAAAGTCTGACAGTCAGTGGGGTGAAGCGTATTTATTGTCACCGGTAAAAATACTCGATAACTCAGATCAAAATAATGCGAAATACTTGGTATCGTAAATACTTGTATGGTATGGCCCCGACCGCAGTTCCTACAATGGTTACTTTATGGTCGAGCGGCGGCTAATACCCCTCTTTGTCTAGCTAGCTATAGCTATTTCACACACGCATATCGCATTCAGGTTTTCTCGCTCTTTCATATTTAAAACTTGTACGAAATACGGGACAAACTTAATATTTAAATACTCGTCAAACATACTTGTATACTCGTTTTACTCATTACGTTAAGTATTGCTTCACACTTCGCGGGCAAATATTTACTCAATACAAGTAAGATTATTACAAAAATAAGGATTTTAAGTACGATGCTCTTCTCGTCTAATGATTCTCCGTTTTTCTATTGGCACAGTTGAGCATTATTACATTATAGTGTAAATATATACTTTTAATTAGGTTAAATTCTAATTTCGTCATTATGGCCACAAAAAAGCCCGATGCCCTATAAGACTATTTTACAAACTTAGGTGATTATTTTGTTTCTCGCAATATTTACAACACTAAATTGCCATGCAAAACAGCTACATTTAATTTAAGGAAACATTTGAATAGAAAACATCCAATTTAACAATAATCAATACGGACTAATTTGCTTATTCCGAACATCTTGCTACATTATTAAAAAAAAGAGGCTAAAAAAAAAATATTTTTAATAATCTGATCCATTTTTTTAAATTAATGGTTATTATTGTAAATAATGTGATTCATTTATTAAATATGCTATCAAAATTACTATGCTAAATGAATCATTTAGTTACTAGTCCTAAGCCTGGAGCCATAAATATTTGTTAGTATGAAAGAAAAATAAACACTGTATTTTATAAAAACTTATAGGAATTCCCGCCAATTTTAGTTGTAAAAAATAAAGGATACGATCATTGAACCCTTCATAATAAGGTACGATTATGATTTATTTTACGTCTCCCACGACCATAAGTTTAGAGCCATTTGTAATATGGTCTTCTCACAACGGAATTACGCCGTCCATACTCGTCGAGTATTTTATTACCGAAATTTTATAATACTCGTACTCGTCATACTTGGTATCTCAAAATACTTGTATTGCCCAAGTCTAGTCATAACTCTTGATAATTTTCTTTGCTACGATATAAGAACGACAACACTTTCCTGCCCTCTTTAGGCCAAATCTGATATTCAGAATGGCATTTAGGGTTCTCACCTGAAATAATTGCGCAGTTTGCTTTTAACCAAATTCATTTGGCTAAATATGCGTCCAATATCCTCGTTTGAATGTGGTAATAACAAAAGAGACATTGCAAACTAACATAAATCAAAGCAAAGGGGTTATTTATCAGCTGCACCTTTATACTCTATAACTTCATTCCAGAACTCTATCGTGGAAGATATAGATTCCCATTTAACGTGAACTATGTTTCTCCATTCAGATACAAATTTTTCAATTATTGGCGCATTCATTCCGAACTCTTGGGCTATTTTGACTATCGATGGCATATTGTTTACTGCATCAGACTGGACATAGTATTCGAGTAATTTGGTCTCGAAAGTATATCTCATGTATGGTCTGGGGTCTAAATAACTATGTATGTTTTGCATTAAAATGGCTAACCTCGCCGTTGGTTTCAGAATACTCCGACTTGTCGATTCTACTAAACCAATCAGATCTTTATACAGTTTTGTTAGGTCAACATCGTTGCTTTCAAACAATTTGTTTACAATTTGAACCTCCTGTGATATAGGTTTCAAGTATAATAAGTAGATGATTCTGTGGATCATTATACATATTGTATAATGTTATATACCTAATGTAAAATATACCTAAATTAAATTAAAGCGAAGAGGTCGCCTGTTTCATTACCATATTTTAATTTCAATATTTGCATAATTTTTTTCATCTCCTAAAAATATGCTACAAAATATAGTGTGCTAAATGCCAAAAACATATGCTAAACGAGAGGAAAATATACCAAATTTAGCATATAAAATGCTAAATCGGCAACACTTGATACTACGCATTTTATGCGTAGTTTTTATGGACACAATTTTATGTGTATTCACACCTTCTGGAGTATTCATTATTCTAAGTATGTCTCTTTAGATCACTAACCATCCCCAAGAGTTTATAAACAAATTTTTCATTTCAAAACCTGTTACCACTTTAATGTTATACTTTCTTTGACAAATAGATGGAAATGTTGGTAATAATTGTACATAGGTCATATTTATAAAATGAGATATGGTTATAAATTTTTTTCCATCTTTCCAAAGCTCATTATTTATTAGCTATCCCAATACTAGTATTTGGATAGCTTTACTTTAGTTGATTTACTTTCAATAAATAAAGATTTTTTACTGAAATGTGATATACTGGGAAAAAAGATAAAAAATTGTTTTTACATGATATTTGTTAACATTATCTTTAGTTAATTTATTTTCTCTTCTAGATTTTTGCACCATATTGCAACATTTTCTTGGCCAATTCTCTTGGAACTTGATTCAAATTATTCCCCATCACAATGGCATCGATAAACAATATTCATAAAAGGATGACTTTATATGGATATAAGGTAACACATAACCAGGTAAAGATCAATTCAAGTAAGCTACAAAAATTAAAATAACATAAGTGAGATTGTAAGGATTTTTTTAAATAAATAAAATACTCTGCATTAGTGAAGGAATGTAAAGATCGCACTGGTCAGGAATTAACACCACCCAATTGAGCTGTGATCTTAATTCATAAAATACTTTTTAATATAAGACAGAAAATGAGGCAAACATGTTGGAGACTACCTAGTAAATCTTAAATAACTTCTCAGTAAGATCAAAATAACACACACCTCTACTATGACATACACATTTTAAAAATTATTGACGCAAGATGGATTTTAAACAGATGTGAATAAAATTCATTTTGCGGGCTATCGGTACTAAGTTTTTGCATAACGCTACTTATAGGAGGGGTCACCAATGATTGGCAATGCCCACTAAATAAAATGCATTACATATGAATCACACAATTGAACGTACCTGTTCTAAATAATCATTTGATATAATAGACCAAGATCAATTACAAAAAAAACCTGTAAAATATGAGTAAAACTCGCACTTTGAGGGTTCTATACATATTTAGGCACAAATATTAAGGAGACATGGTATTTCTATTAACTCGTCTAGGGCTCGTGCTCTAATTAGCGAAACTATACAGAAGACCTGGAACAGGTAAAATTCGCAATAGGTATGCCATCAAAATTAAATTACCAACTAATTTCGGAAATTACTTAACTAAAACTATCTACAACCATACATTTTCGAAAAGGTTATAATATTTCATAAATGATGAAATAATTTTCTTTGATCTCAACAATTTTAATGAAATTTTTAAAAGACCAGTCTTTTGCTCAATTTGTAATTATTTGACAATATTGCGATTCACTACAGTAGATGAAACACTAATTTTTTTCCAAAAAAAAAACAAATTTCCAAAACAAAAGTTATATATATATATATATATATATATATATATATATATATATACATATATATATATATATTTACATACATATATATACATATATATATATATATATATATATATATATATATATATACTGTCAAAACCGTTTATGGCGACATCGTTTAGAACAACATACCGGGAACAACATATTGACCAAAATCAAAGGTCCCGACTGAATGCTATACGATCGCCTTATCAAAAACATTGCTTTTTACGACATACCTCTTTAAGCGACTACATTTAACTAGTATTTTCGGAGAAATATGTCTGTTTGAAGAACCAGCTGAGTTTCATCTAAGCTGTATTGTAAACAATTTGAATAGGTATCCACATCTGGCACACATAATGGTCAATCGCAAAAGTAAACAAAAAGTGTAGGGTCTTTTGTAATTCTTAGAAACAAAACACGTGCATGCAGTAGAGTAGTAAGAGTAATAAAAGCCCGCTTCTTCATGTCTGAGTCAGTCTGTTACTTATCTGTACACAAGACGCACCAAAACATATTGTGGAGTTATTTGTGAAATTTTTAACATGTCGCAAAGAAAAAGAAAACAAATTAATATCGAAGAAAAATCGCGTATTGTGTCAAAGCTAGAAAGTGGAATTTCAAACAAAGACTTAGCGAAGGATTATGGTGTACCACACTCAACAATTTCAACCATTTGGAAAGAGAGGGAAAAAATTCAAACGCTTTATGGCAACAATTTTTTGAAAATGAAACGAGCTAGAACAACGAAGCATACGAAGATTGAGGAAGCTTAGTTAAAGTGGTTTAAATATCAAAGGACTAATAATGTGCCAATAAACGGACCAATTCTTCAACAAATGTTACATCTGTACTGCAACCTATGGACCAAGGTGTAATAAGATGTTTAAAATCTCATTATAGAAGACTAGAAGTGTTAAAGTTAATACAAAACCTTGACAGTAATGACCAGAAAAGATTTACGGTTCTTGATGCCATCTTGATGTTATTTGAAGCATGGGAAAAAGTTACACAAAACACTATAGCTAACTGCTTTAGACATGCTGGTTTTAAAGACCTCGTAACAATATCCTCAGATAATGTGACTGATGATGATGAAGAGGACGATATTTCTTTTGCTCAATTAGCCCAAAATTTATGCCCTGCTTTATTTACTACTGAAGCAGAGGAGTTCATTGATGTAGATAACTCTATTGCAATTTGTGCACCAGCTACGGAGGACGATATTGTACGAGAAGTTCAAGAGGAAGATGACGAACAGGAAGACTCTGAAGAACAATTTACAGTGCCAACTTTAAATGATGGTCTTCAAAATAAAATTATAAATTATTCAAGAAAAAGCAAAGAAATTTTTTTTCATAAATTACCATAGTACTCTTTAAAATTGGGTGAAATACCGGGTTCCGGTTTATCAGTCGAATTGTATACTTCCATGTATACATACATAATCTCTGAAACATATATAAAGAATAAAAACTTAAGTATTCTAAAAATAATTATAAACTGTTATTTATCCACGGTGCATTTTACATGAGTTATGTTGAAAGAAAATTTTTTTTTTGACGATATTCATATAAAATCATATTTTTTTTATTTACGAAAGTAAACTTTATTTATGAATGTAATAACAAAAAACGAGCAGCAAAATTTAAATCAATTTCAAAAGGAGTTTAAACATAGTCAATAAGTATAATAGAGATTTTTCATAATTATGAATATATAAAATACACACAATGATAAAGAACAAAAGTTATTCAACAAAATAACACTTGTCAAAATAACTCAAATGTCTTGGTAAGTACTGGTAGTGTTTGTTTATACAAGAAATGAATTGCGCGCTGTGGTTTACAATTTCACAGCTCCATGAAATTACTTGAGTGTAGATATAAGATACAAAGAATGGTTCTTATGAATAAATATTACTCAATTTGTGAAATAACTTCTACCGCCTTTGTAAACACGTCCGCTACAGAAGAATAAGCAATTAAAGATTTTATATCAATTTGACAAAAACATATAATTCTTACTAATAAACCACCAATTAAACTAACCCTTATAAAAATATAATAAAACTTTAAATTTACTTCTTGTAATATAACTTTATGTTATATAATATGAGTTATATAACATAACTCATAAATCAGGTGTTGTTGTGTATAAACAATTGAATTGTGAAACACTTGGGTGACAGTGATATAAGGTAGACACAATGATTCTTACAAAGAAATATTATTCAATAAAATGGCACTTCTAAAAATTACACCTAAAGCCTTTGTAAATACGTTTATCAGTACAACAAATCAATTGCGCTTTAGTTTACAAAACAAAATGTAATTCTTGGCATTCAATATTTATCAGTTTAGTATATGCAATTTACAAACAGCAAAAGCATTGAATAACTTTCAATTTTTATTTAAAAACGTATTTTTTATTACTTTATAACAAAATACACAATATACTCATTCTAGAAAAAATTAGTTGCCGCTGAAAATATGTTACAATTATAAATACTTAAAAAATCAATACTAATCTTTTTTCATGGCGTACGTCAATATGTGTGAAATCAACATATATAAATCAAGTGAATTGTTGTATGTTTCATAACAGAAATGACATAAGCAATCTCCAATAAAAGCAGATTGTTTTCATATATATTACAATCTACATTGCAGTTAGTTCATTTTTTGTTCCATATACTACGGACAATTTACAGGAAAAAAGCGCCATTTTTACCATTTACCTATCGCAAAACCATAGTAAAATGAACTAATATGGTACTACATATATTCAACACTGCACTTACATACCATAATTGTTTTGTTTTGCCCTTGAATTTCCGACTCGATATCAGGCCATCAGCATAGATTTATATACACGCCCCATATCAGGCCCTCAGGCCGCCAGTTAAACTAAATATTATTTCTCACATTTGTCAGTTAAACTAAATATTATTTCTCACATTTTTCAGTTAAACTAAATATTATTTCTCACCATGTAAATACGAGTTAGTATAGCTTTCACGAATATAATAAACATACATTTTAAAACACAAACTTACTTTTGCAGTTGATTTGTCTCAGTTATGTGGAGATTCTATGAACTATTTACAGACAAATCTACATGTCATAAATTGGTCTACTATTACTTGTAAACTAGTAGAGCCTACTTAGCTGGAATAATATCCTCTTTAGTCTGTAGTCAAAAATAGTGGTTTAATTGATAAGTGGAGACATTCTGGAAAAAATGACCATTTAAAGCTTAGTGTTTTGTAAATGGACCTCTGTATCGAAAATGTTATCCCCAATTTAAATGTAGGGGAGGTACTCTAAAAAACTTTGTGAAAGATTTTATTTCATAAATATGTATAACCATGCCAAATTTCAGCTTTATGGTACAACTAGTCTGCATGTAAATCAACTGTGACCTATAAACATGGACATGATAAAACTACGAGGATTTCTAGTTTTGGCTATAGAACCCTTAGGCTTTTGGCTATAGATAGTTGTAGAAAGAAGTCCCTGATTATTGATAATAATACATATAATTTAATAGAATAATAGTATAATTTTCTGAATTTATTGACTAATCAATCTAGGATAAACATTAAAAGTTAACGTAAATTATTATAGAATAAATGATAAGTAACAGTTGTCAGTAGGTTCACAAAATGGGTAAATAAATGAGATGATCAAGGTTCCTGATGACAGCGTCAATAAAAATTAAAAATGTTTTTCAAAAGCAATTGGCCTAACAAAAACCAAGTCTAGTCCACTCAAAAAAAAGTACAAATACAGCTTGTTCAGAGATTAACAAGTATGATTTCAATTATTCCACAAAAAGTTGCGAATAGTAATTATTTACAAGCATCTTAACGAAATGTCTAAACGTATTACAAAAGCAGTTGGCACAAAGTTAATGCACTATTCAAATAGAAGAAATTGAAAATTGGAACTTGTTCATGGTTTTGAATTGCAATTTTTTCATTAAAAATCAAGAATTCATTTTAAACTACATAATGTTGGTCACAAACACCCCATTCTATTTTTCGAATCTCAAATATCCAATACTCCATATATTACCATACACTACCCTTGGTAATTAATCCTGGACACTTATATAAGAAGCCCTGTCGAGAAATATAAGAGGACTAGAAGACTAATAGGAAAAGAAGGTCCATCGGCTTAAAAAAAGACTGTTTCACAATGATCTATTTAAAGATATTGAACATTTTTATATTGACAAGATTTTGACATTGAACGGCTTTCATTGAACCATCTCAGGTCCAATGAAAGCTGTGCTTTCTACCGTGAAATCAATCTTGACAGCAAAGACTTTAAGCCTAGAACTACCGCTTGCAGAAACAAAAACAACACCATCCTAAATGACAGAAAAGAGGTGCTTCATCGATGGAATAAGCATTTTGGTGACTTGCTGAATGATCATACATAGTACTAATATTACTGCAAAAATTGAGAATATCCCACCACCATCTTTTGCAGAAGTTACAAAAGGACTTAAAAAACTCAAGAATCACAAAGCTCCAGGATCAGACTCGATTCCTTCAGAACTCATCAAAAGTACAGCAAGCAAAAACATTGAGGAAATTCATAACCTCATTGAATCAGTTTGGAACAAGAAGTTTTGCCTAAGGATTGGAAACTGAGCATTATTTGCCCTATTCACAAAAAGGGAGACGTTTTTGAATGTGCTAACTACAGGAGAAACAGTCCCCTTTGCGCTTTTTACCAACTGTTTTCCAATATACTTTTTAATAGACTAGTAACCTATACAGACAATATTGTAGGCAATTACCAATGCGGTTTTCACAGAGAAAGATCCACATCAGAACAGATCTTTAACATTAGGCAAATCTTGGAAAAAACTAATGAATTCGGCATAACAACACACCATCTCTTTGTTGATTTCAAAACTGCATACGATTCAGTAAACAGAAAACTACTCATTGAAGCCACGAGAGAGTTTGCAATACCTGAAAAACTATTACTCTAACTGAAACGAAACTTAGGGTCAAAGTTCAGAATAATCGCTCAGAGCCCATTATTGTTTCAATTGGGCTCAGACAAGGGGATGTACTGGCCTGCTTGCTCTTTAATATTGCCCTCCAAAAGATTGTGAAAGACTCGAACATAAATAACCGTGGTACAATCTTTAACAAATCTGTGCAGATTTTCACATTCCCTGATGACATTGACATTGTTGAGCGAACTCCTGAGGCACTTAGAGAGGCTTTTACATCACTAGAGGCTGCTGTCTGCAAAATGCATCTTGCAATCAACCAAACTAAAACTAAGTGTATGACCTGTGCCAATTATAGCAGCCCTTAGTTTGAAATTGGGGATTACAAATTTGAAACAGTTAGCAACTTTAAATACTTAGGATCAGAAGTTAATAATATCATGCCTGAGATCCGTAGTAGGGTCACAGCAGTTAACCAATGTTTTTGTGGTCTTAAAATGTACTTGAAATAAAGCTACACCAGTAGAAAAACAAAGATTCTGATATACAAAAGCTTGATTAGACCTATTGTTACCTACTCTTCTAAGACATGAACAATGACAGAAAAAGTTAAACATACCATTTCTGTTTGTGAAAGAAAGATTTAAAGAAGTATTTTTGGTCATCTAAAATGTAACAACATCTGGAGAAGAACTAACTCTGAACTTCACAAATTATTTAACGAACCGGATGTAGTCAAACACATCGCAATTCAGAGAATAAAATGGGCAGGGCTTGAGCAGAATGAACGACAGTCGGGCAACAAAAAATATTTTCTCAGCCAGACCATTGGGCTCCCGAAAAGGAGAAAGAACTAAACTTAGGTGATGTATTTTAAAATCCTAAGTGCAGCGAACTGGTGTCTCTGGCCAAAAACAAGAGAGCTTGAGAGTTGATTCTGCGGAAGGAAGGGGCCCATCCTGGGCTGTCAAGCCATTGAAGAAAAAGAATTTTTATTTTATTCTGTCATGCTTCCACTCTGTAATTAAACATAAATTTTTATATGTTTTTAAGGATTTTATGAAAAAAATACAAACAAATAAAAAAAAATAATATTTAGGTTAATACTTTTATGCACTAGCAACATTATTGAATAAATCGCATTATTTGAATCAGCCAATCACAGAAAGCATGCCTTTTGTGGAACAAGAAATCGAGAAAGTCTTCTTGATTGAATCGAAAATTCTTTTTTCCGGCATTGTGTTTTGAGTAGTGAAGTAATTTAAACATGCAAGTAATGAGAAAAAACGAACGAGTTGATTGATTCCCTGTATAAAGAGGAAAAGACATTGCACTTGAAGGGTACACTTTTATGTAAGTGCGAAAAGGTTATGTGATAAGGCAACAAAGCCCGGCGTAAGGAAATTATGCATATAAATAACATATTAATAGAACAAGCCTTATCTGAATTAAAAACAGCGACAAAAATGCTTTGATTGAGCTCCAGCACACAGTGGAAATAGGATGACTGGGACAAGATTATTTTGAGTGATCAAACTAAAATCACGAGTGATAGCATGAAATTTGTTCGACACTGATCTGGGGAAGATCCTTTTGCCTGAATGTACTACGGTAAGCATGAAGCATCCAATGACTATGGTAGAGTGCGGAAGTGTGGCCAGTCATGGCATGGAAATTCTGTCTTTCATTGATAGTAATACCAATGCCAAAAAATATTATGGAGCTGTCCTGGAGCACAAATTGTTGCCCACTATCCACCATTTGTAGCCTAGTCTAGTAGCAGTAGTGATTTAAATAGAGCTTCATGCTATACCACCAGGAGTTGCCTGCCTAAGTAGGATTATTTCAGTCCCAATTTAAGTCTAATAGAAAATTCCTTGCCAAGGATTAAAGTGATGGTATCACAAAAAAAACAATTTTTATTTTTAAGTTTAATATCAATTTTTAATCTTGATAAAAACTAAAATAATTAGAAGTTTTTATAATTCTCCCAAACCTAAAAAAAACATAGATGTGCAAAAAAATTAAATAAGAGATTAATTTAATTTAATTATAAAATTAGATGAAATTTATCAATTTTACTTACATATTATTAATTATAAAAACTTTTCTAATTATTTTAGTTTTTATCAAAATTCAAAATTGATATTAAACTTAAATATTAAAATTTTTGAAGGTTTCAGTTCTACCACGTGTGCATTGCACACATGATTTTTGAAGTTATACTTCTTTAGGCGCGTTATGAAAAAATGATGAGTGAAATTTTAAGATTCGTCACAAACAAAAGTTGCAGTATGAAGTTGCAGCGGCTGTAGTCTCGAAACAAAAGCTACCAACAAAATAGAAACAGAACCTCTATTAGTCGCGCAAGTTGACACCATCGTCGCCTCTGTTCACTGTTTAAATATTCATAGTATTTATTTTCCACATGTTTCTAGTGTCTACATTCACACGCGTTTTAGTTTCATATAAGTGCGATTTATATATGTGCTGATAAATTATATTCAGTAGTGATTTAAATTCAATATTTTGATTAATATATTTACTATTCGTAAATATTAGTGAAAAAATTGTGTTTATAGACTTTTTCAAGTGCTCCAATATAATTGAGGTTATCTATCCTTATGTATTATTTATTGATATAAATTAAAATATTATTATTTACATAATTATTAATTATTAAATATTATTAAATTATTAATGTTAAATATTTATTATTGGTTATTCAATATTTTAAAAGTAAATAAATAAATTTAATAATAAATTCAATTTGAATTCATTGAATTTAAGTTTATTCATTTTTTAAATATTGTTATCATTTTCTTACTTTAATAGTCACTTTTCATTTTTATCAAAAAGTTTTCATTAAATTTTTTCATTTA